>JARCFY010000006.1:49980000-51180000 GCA_029233225.1 Lepidodactylus listeri | reverse complement strand
GGTCTGTCTCTCTCTGTCACCCTACCCTCCCTTGTGTTTCCTAGGAAACAGGGATTACATATCTAGGTGCCATTCACAAGTGCTTCTCCAACTCTGTTTTGGGGATCTCTGAGTCTGTGTATTCACAAGCACGTCATAGCCATATATGACAAGGTAAGACAGAAACACAAGTAATCATGTTACTCTTTATTGACTATGACAGATATAGAAAAGATAAAAAGGGGAGCAAAATCACATTAATTCCTAGTGTAAGCACATGTGTTATGATGTGTTCCAACCACAGCTAATCCAACAGAACTGAGCTATGAGTGAGTTCCCAAAAAGAGAGAAATTTTGTCCATTGTCTCCGAATGCCCTCCCCCTTGAGAATGAATGTCCTCCCCCTTGAGGCTTATCTGGTGCCTATCATAATGTCTTTTCGAAAGCAGGGTGTAAAGTCTTTAATGGTGACTGCCACGTGGCCACTGAAATGCACATGGTCGGGCCAGCTGCCTGAGCTTTGATCCGGCAGACAATAGGCCGACCAGATCATAATTTAGACCAATCGTGCACTTAGGATCCAACGAGGGACCTATAGAGCACAACTGCAGGAAACCAAACCTATCCGCTTCATCGGGCGAGGCCGGGGGCATGGCTTAAATGCAAATATAAGCAGGCCCCTAGACCTCCGTCTGGCATGTCATCTTCTCCAACCAAATAAACATATGAGCTGATTTCACTTGAAAAGTCTCCGACCTCAGTACTTCATACAGGCAAAAATATTTCTTCCCCCCGCCCCCCTTTTAATCGAGAGTTCTTTATCTTTTCAGCTGTTTTCTGGTCTATTTTTTGTCTTAGGTCTGTTTTATGGATAGTTTTATCCTGTTTTTATGTTCCTGGTGGCTTATTGTGGGTTTTTTTAAGTGACTTGTTTTATTTCTATACTAGAGAAACTGCAGGTAGAAACTGTGACTTTCACTTTCAAATCTCCTGAAGTGCCTGGCAGTTTAGGTGCTTTATTAATAATGAATGGCTCTGCCTGGCAGCCCCCAAGTTCCCTATATCCCTATACTGAAGGGTAGTTCGATGGAGCAGTTTTGCCTCCTGCCACAAGAGCTGAAGCGATCCTGGATGAAGGAACAGCAAAAATGATCATCTCTTTTTTGCAAACTGTCGCCAACATTTGATTTATAACAAACATCGTGTCCCACCATTTTTCCCAATGGGGAAACAAAGTGAGGGTTTGTGGATGTTGGATTCCTTTCACATTTGGCACTGCAGCTTCCATGGTCATCCAGAGGCCACTCACCAATTTTGAGGTTTCCACCTTTATTTTAGGACAAGTTTTTCTTGCCACAGTCAACCACAGCTTTCACTTCAAATAGTGTAGGGGGTGTCTGGAGACAATCTGGGCCAGGATGTTCCAGGATCCTTTGTTTTTGGATACAGCAACTCCCATAATCATCCTCAAGTTAGAGGCCAATTCTCTTAGTTATGCCTGCCACAGAAAACTGTAGCCTCTAATGCAAAAGTGGGGGTCTGGGGACTGGGTAGGCCAGGATGTTTTGATTGCTTTGGGGTTTTGGCACTGCAACACCCATGACCATCCTGAAGGCCATGGCCAATTTTAAAGCTCCTGGTTTTATTTTTGGATGAGTTATGCCTGCCAGACAGCCTTATCTTTTATCGCAAATAGAGTGGGGGAGGGCTTCTGCATGTAACCCAGGCCCGGATCTCCCAATTCCCTTCATTTTTGGCATAGCAGCTCTCATCAGCATCCTAAACAAGGTAGCACAATTTCATATTCCTAGCTTTATTTTCCGATAAGCTGTGCCTTTCAGAGAAACAGTGGTTTTCCAAGGCAGGGGGGGCACTCTGGTGATTGTGCTGGCCGGGATGTTCCGATTCCCTTCTTGTTTGGCAGTATGACACCCATGACTGTTCTAAAGCCAGTGAGCCAATCTGAGGGTCCTATAGCTTTATTGTTGGGTGACTTATGTCTGTCACAGGCACCCTTACCACAGATAGCACTGAAAGGCTTCTGCAGGTAGCCCAGGCCCAGATCTCCCAATTCCATTCCTTTTTGGCACAACAACTCCCATCAGCATCCTGGACTGCCTGTTGAAATTTATTATTCCTAAATTTATTCTCAGATGAGCTGTGCCTTCCAAAGCAAAAAAGGCTGGGGGTTCTGGAGATTAAGCAAGCCAGGATGCTCCAATTCCCTTCATGTTTGGCATCACAGTTCCTATGAATATCCTGAAGCCCATGAGGTTCTTAGTCTCATTTTCTGATGAATTATATGTGCCACAGGTGGCCGGACCGACAGACAAATAGACAGATAAAGAGCTTTTTATATAGAAGATTGATAACTTACAATAAAGTTTTTACTAATAAACTGCCTCAAGCAGGACTCTGGAGAGGTGGCATAATTTTTTTTGAAATAAGTGAATAAGAAATGAAGGCATTAGGAAAAAGAAGATGGGGAAAATTGACTGGGGAAGAGAGGGGGCAGGTTGCCAGGCAGTTGGAGAAACTGGGATGGCAGACTTGAGATGGAACTGGCAGAAACCAAGGCTGTGTGAGGAAAGTTTTGAGTGTGGATCAGAGTGATAACATGAGCATGAAGAGGGCAGTCTGCTGAGCTGTACAGTGTAGGCTGCAGAGGGGAAGCTGAAAAGACAGAGAGGGAGCATGGGAAGGTTGCTTTATGGGAGGGAGGCCTTCTGGAAGCAGGCTGACAAAAGCCATTGGGTGGGCTAGAGACAGGGAGAGAGCAGAGTGGGGAGGAGATTCAAATTCTACGCTGCCTGTACCTGAAGCATGAGCAATGCCCCAGTGTTGTGGCAATGGAGGGCAGCTTTAGTGGAAAGCTGAAGCTAAACTGTGAGTTTAAAAGGTGGGTGTTTTTAAATTTTTTATGCTCACCTGTAAGTCTGGTTTCAGAGTGATTAACTTGAGCTACAAGACTTTAGGTCAAGGCCAGTGGTCAAGGCTGGCTGTCCTCGTGCTGCTCATGCCCATCTCCCAATAAAAAGTCACATGGGAAGGATGGCACCATAGTTGTGAAATCCCCCCCCCCCCCCAAGGTCTGCCTGGTCTCTGTCCTCTTTTTGGCATCGAGAAGCCAAATCATTTCTTTTCACCCAGGCTTTCAATAAAATGGTAGATCTTCAAAACTGTTTCCATGGTCTGCTTCTAACCTGACTACTGTTTAATAATAAGACTCAGTTGAGGCTTCTAACTGCTGTATGCTGCTTTTAAGCTCTGGCCATGTTGCTAAATCTGGGTTCTTAATAGTCGTTTAATCGTTAATGATTTTAATGCTTTTAAAATATCATGTTTTACACTGTAAGCCACCTTGAGCAAGTTCTGTAGAATGGCAGTGTTGAAATAAACAAATAAATAAAGGTGATTGCACTAAGAAACTTGGCAAGTGGGAAAGATGGTGAGATGACGGAATCCAATTCAACATAACTAGGATAAAATTGGGGGGGGGGGGATTACTTGGAACAATATCTGGTCGTCCATCATTCTTATTTATTTACATTATTTATACCCCACCAGCCTATCCAATGGGAACCCAAGTTGGCTTACATCTTTCCCTTTTCCTCCATTTTATCCTCACAACAACCCTGTGAGGTACATTAGGTGGAGAGTGTGCGACCGGCCCAAGGTCACCCAACAAGCTTTCATGGCTGAGTGGAGGGATTCAGACCTGGTTTCCCCAGATCCTAGTGTGACATGCTAAACACTACACTATATACTGGGCCTTTCATTCTGCACTTTCTCATTCGCTGCAAGCAGCATTAAACATGGATGTTTATGGGAACTAATGGGGTTGCTATAAACAATGCATCTCAAGTTAACTCCACATGATTCCTCACTCCCTAAATTTAGATAAATGAGAGTTTTCCTTTGTCTTCCAGCCATTAATTTGTAGGCATGAGTGCCATATTTTCTTTTGAACAAAGTTCGAATCCAATGGCACCTTTAAAACCAATAACATTGTGTTTAAGCTGTAAGCTTTCGTGGGCAAGCACACTTCCTCAGACATACGGAAACAAAATTTCTTCAAGCCTTACATACAGGAAGATGGGGGGAAGCGTCAGGAAGTATCAGTCAGAGTTAAGATGCATAAGTGAAGCTGAAATTGGATCAAGGTAGCAAGGTCAATGAATGGCAGCAAATTAGAACACAAATGCAAGAGCTAACAAGCAGATATGAGAACAAAGCCTGAGTCCAGCAGCATCCCCAAGACCAACCAAGCTCAGTCCTGGGTACATGCAAGAATGAAGAGACTCTGCGTGTGTAGGTGCACACTTCTTCAAATATATAGAAACAGATTTCCTCAGATATTACATACAGGTGGGAGGGGGCTAGTTGCCAGGAAGAGCTTAGCCAAAAGAGAGCCATTTTTAATTTGAATATAGGTTCCAATCTTCTGATCAACATAAGGACCATGTGATCAGTTTTAAAACAGGAGAAATTCAAAACCAGTTCTTAGTGTAACTTTCAAAACTTTCTCTTTAATTTTGATCCATATATGCAAGCCAATTTAACCATAGGAAACTGGGCATTTGTCCATCTGCATTTCACATCCTATATGTGATCTTAAGACTTAAATGTAATGATCAATCAGACCTTTAAAAAATATAACTGTTGTTTGTTTTTTAAAAATGTGATTACAACTTAAAACAAAGGACAACACATTACACAACATTTTGTTTCAGGTCCCCACTCTACCCCCTCTCTGATAATCTACCCCCCTAATCCCCCCTTTTCTCCCATTCCCTTTATCTGGCAACCTATCCCCATTTCACTCTTTTCTACAGTTCCCCTTATCTCTCAGTCTACCCCCATCTCTCCCCCCACACACACACACCTTTTCTCCATCAGTCTACCTAGCCCTTGCAAGCAGTTTTACTTTTGGGGGAGATTTAAGTATCCCCTCTATAGTTTTTGAAAGATGTAAGGTTTTTCTGCACACCTGAGAAGTCCACCGAATGTGCAGAAAAGTCTCTTTACCCTCCATGTGCTCCCGATCTCCAGAAATAAGTATCCACACACTTGTGTCACAGTTGGGAATTAGATATATAGATTCTAGAACCTTCTGATAGTGTCCAGGGTTTCCTTTCACCTCAGAGCAGAAGACCATAGTATTGGCAACTCATGTTAGGAAATACCTGGAGATTTGGGGGGGGGGGGGGGGGGGTAAAGTCTGGGGAGGGCAGGGTTTGGGGAAGGGAGGGACCTCAGTAGAGTATAATGCTAGAGAGTCTCCTTCTAAAGCAGCCACTTTTCCCACTGGAATTGTTCTCTGTCATCTGGAGATTAATTGTAATTCTGGGAGATCTCCAGCCCCCACTTGGAGGCTGACAACCCTAGACAATTCCGGTCCAACTAGTAAAATATTCACAGAGTCCACACTGAAACCAAACTAGTACTGTGGGTTGAAATAGTCATAGTCAGTGTTCAAAGTGAGGTGTCATTTAGGGTTGTCATCCCCCCCCCCGGTTGGGGCAGGGTTCCCCTGATTTTGGGTGCTCCAATCTGCTGCTGGCCAGTGGGGAAGGCCCACCCAAAAACAGCCCCTTTCTATGTTGGCATTGCCGATGTAATGACGTTACCCAGTAGTGATGTCATCGTGTTGCCAACATCAGGGGTGAAGCTCTAGTTTTGGGGCAAACGGTATGGTTTTAAGGGCAAAAAAAAATAGAGCTTTGCCCAAGAAATAGAGTGTCATGCCCCAATATTGCCAATGTAATGACAGCACTTCCAGTTGATGTCACTGCACCCTGCGCAATTTGCACACGTGGCAGTGTCAGCACTGCCAATGGTTCTGTTGCAATCATGTAGTTACCACTGCTAAGGGTTTCTATTGCCTTTTATTACCAATGGTTCTGTTGCGGGCATGTCAGTTACCACTGCCAATGGTTTCTGTTGCCTTTCCTGATGGTCACTTAACATTCCCTTTGTTTTGAGTTCCGTACCTACTCCTCTAGGTCCCAGATGGGAGATAGCATCGGTAGAGTGACTCCCACTGCAGGAATGCGTTCTTGCTTGCTCTGCGCATGCTTGCTGCTTATTAGCTTTTCTTCGCTCTTATCTCTCTTTCGCTTCTCACTAGCTCATGGCCTTGAGCTGGAATCCTCCTGCTACATGTTATTTTATTCACAGGTGCAAATTGCTCCTTTGATTTTACCCTTGGGAACATCTGCTCCACAGATCCTGACAGTGTCTTTGCTTGGGAACCTAATTTGCCGCGCTTTCCTTGGGAACAGTGGGCCAGTATATTTGGGCACCAATAATTCTCCCAATTGATTGGTGGAAGTTGAGGGGGGGCTTATTTCATATCAGGTATAATTGTAGTTGTATTACTATGCTTGGGCATTACTAACAGAAGAAGTGTATTTGACCAACAAGATCTTTTCTGCAAATAAAGGACTTTCTGTTTAAGGAGACCTGTTGTGGACTACATCTATTGGTGCAATCTCACAGACTGTTAGTAATCCCCAGTCGGGGACCAATCCATTGTACCCACCATGGCTGACGATGGTGCTGAAATCCCTACTACTGAACAGGAGATACCGGTTCCTACCGAGAAGGAACCGGCACGACCCATGACCACTAGCTGGGTGACCATTCATCCCAGATGGAGTGGAGGAGCTCAGTCCTGGGCTCAATTCGGGCCGCAAACCACCGAGACTTGGTCTCCTTGGTGGGAAGCCGAGGCAAGGCAGTCAGGGGCACGGCATGGAGTCCACGGCATGGAGCGGAGAGCCATGGATGACTTCCAAGTGGCCAAGGAGTGGGTGCAGATGGATCGTAGGTTTGACACAATCCAGAGACACATTCAAAGAGAGATGACTGCACTGCTGACTGATCTACCAAACGTTGTGGCCCAGGCGGTACAGGGGCAGCTGGCGAGGGCTGGAGCCGGAGCACCACCGGCAGTGGTACCGCAACCAGTGCAGCCACCAGTCCAGCCTCCCGCCCCACAGGGACCACTCACTCTGCCCGTCCCAGGTCCAGCGCAGCCAGCAGATCACAGGCCTGTGCCTCACGAGTTGACTATAAGAAATATGCCCCAGGTTGGGATCTCTCCCCTGGAGACTCTGTTTATGTGTCAACTAAAAACATTAAAGGACTCCAACCAAGTCGAAAATTGGGCTGGAAATACGTGGGGCCTTTCCCGGTAGTCAGATGCATTAACAAAGTGACATCCGAACTTAAGCTCCCCAAATCATTGAAATTTGTGCATCCTATTTTCCATTACAGCCTTCTGAAGAAGGATCCTGGTCCGAATGAATGGAGACCCTCCTCCTCCTCTCCTCCTCCTCTGATGAAGAATAATGAACCTCATTATGAAACTGACCAAATATTGGACTCTAAAATAAAAAGGGGACATTTGTTTTATCTTATTAAATGGTTGCATTTTGTCCTGAAGAAAATGAATGGGTTGAGGCCTCTCATGTGCATGCTCCAGCTAAAATCTGTGCTTTCCATAAACTGTACCCTTTGAAACCTGGGGACAGAGGGGATGTTTTATCAGGAGGGCAGAATGTCAATTAGCACTGCCAATGGTTCTGTTGCAGTCATGTCAGTTACCACTGCTAAGGGTTTCTATTGTCTTTTATTACCAATGGTTCTGTTGCGTGCATGTCAGTTACCACTGCCAATGGTTTCTATTGCCTTTCCTGATGGTCACTTAACATTCCCTTTGTTTTGAGTTCCATATCTACTCCTCTAGGTCCTGGATGGGAGATAGCATCAGTAGAGTGACTCCCACCGCAATCTCACAGGCAGAAGATCCCAACGAGAACCCAGGAGACCCCCCCCCCCCGGACCAGAGGTAGGAGCTGGCGACCCTAGTGTCATTTAATTATTATTTATTTATTTATTTATTTATTTCAATTTATACCCCGCCTAGCCAGCAGGCCGGCTCTAGGCGGCTCACAGCATAAAATCATTCAGTTACAAAGTTAAAACATAGCATAAAATTGATTAATTTAAAATTATAACGACATTCAGCACAAATAGCAGTGTCATAACGGCACCAGATAACTACCACTAGCTTACACCAACCCGGAGGCTACCACCATAGATGTTTTAGAGATGGCCATTGTGCCATCTACTAAGGGCCGTTCCCCCCGGTGGCGGCCCCAAAGGCCTGGCGGAAGAGCTCCGCTTTGCAGGCCCTGCAGAACTGCAAAAGGTCCTGCAGGGCCCTGATGTTCTCTGGGAGCTCGTTCCACCAGTGAGGGGCTGCCACCGAGAAGGCCCTGTTTCTGGTGGCTGCTAGCCTTGCCTCCTTCAGGCTCGGAAGGGTCAGGCGATGTTGGCTGCCTGACCGCAGTGCTCTTTGGGGTGTATATGGGGAAAGGCGGTCCCTTAGGTAGGCAGGCCCCAGACCATATAGGGCTTTAAAGGTTAAAACCAGCACCTTGAACCGGACCCGGTACGCTATAGGCAGCCAGTGCAGCGCCCTCAGCACAGGCTGGACGTGGTCCCTCACTGAGAGACCCATCAGCAGCCTGGCTGTGGCATTCTGCACCAGCTGCAGCCTCCGGAGCTGGGTCAAGGGCAGCCCCATGTAGAGAGCGTTGCAGTAGTCTAGCCTTGAGGTGACCATAGCATGGATCACAGTCGCCAGGTCATTGCGTTCGAGGAAGGGAACCAACTGCCTAATCAGCTGTAGATGGTAGAAGGCTGCTTTGGCAGTGGCTGCTACCTGGGCCTCCATAGTTAAGGAGGCGTCCAGGAGCACTCCCAAACTCCGGACCCGTGGCGCTGGCACCAATGGCGCCCCCCCGCAGGCCGGTAGTGGGATACCCACCCCCGGTCCACTCCAACTCAGGCAAAGGACCTCCGTCTTCGTTGGGTTCAATTTCAGACGGCTCAGCTTGAGCCAGCCCACTACGTCCACAAGCGCCCGCTCCAGGTCATCCAGGGTGGCCCCGGACCGGCTGCCCAACAACAGATACAGCTGGGTGTCATCTGCATACTGATGACACCCCAGCTTATGCCTCCGGGCAATCTGGGCGAGAGGGCGCATATAGATGTTAAACAACATGGGAGATAACACCGCCCCCTGGGGCACACCACATACCAGTGGGTGCCTCCGGGACACGTGCTCCCCTAGCGCCACTCTCTGTCCCCGACCTTGGAGAAAGGAGACGAGCCACTGTAAGGCAAGCCCCTGAACCCCTATGTCGGCAAGGCGGTGGATCAGTAGCTGGTGTTCGACCGTGTCAAACGCAGCCGACAGATCTAACAGCACCAGTACCGCCATTCCGCCCTGATCCAGATGCCGTCGGAGGTCGTCTGTGAGAGCGACCAGTGCCGTTTCCGTCCCATGACCTGGCCGGAAGCCAGACTGAAACGGGTCAAGCACAGAGGTGTCATCCAGGAAACTCTGCAACTGAATCGCCACCGCCCTCTCCAAAATCTTGCCCAAATAGGGCAAGTTGGAAACCGGCCGATAGTTGGCCAATTCGGCCGAATCCAATACAGAACAGACTGTTGTTGCCAAAGCACCAATAAATGTATGTGCTTAGTTTTTCAATATAACAGAAACATAACCACATGGTTGTGCAAATAATTAAAAATTTGAAACCTCCAATTTTTACTGTCTCTTTCAGAACATTTCCACTTATCAGAGAATCAGGGACAAAACTCGCACAATGTGTTTATGCATGTGGCTTTCTGCATTTGTCTGAAAATCATTCACAGGAAGCTATTTCACACTACCTCAGGATGAAAAGTTGCTGTTTTTCACACTCGCTTAAAAAAAGTGCATGTGAGAATAATACCTTTACAATTTTGAACTGTCCGCAGATTTTTAATCTTCAGGCCATCAGATTCTGCAAGCTCTTCTCTTGTCTTTTCACACTTATAAGGAACAGGAATCAGGCAATATTTCTCTGAAAAGTAGGAAAAGGCAAGGGGCAAGTCAAAGTATGCAAATACATTAGAATTTAGATCCATGCATTTCTCAGTTTACACAGGATGTTTATTGAACATGCCATTGAAACAAGCAATTGCTTGTCAATATATTATAACCATGACATTTAGTTCAAGGGTTTTTCATCAAATTTCTGTACTCTCATACAGTAAAACCGTCAGGAAAGACTTGGCTCAGGGTCCTGCAGCTTCTAATCCCTACTCTGTGGCTACAGCCCTATTTGCAATTTTTTAAAATATAATGCTAAATTTTAAAAAATGTTTTGTGAAATAAGTATAAGAAATCAACACCCTCAAATCTAAACAAACTGAACATGACAAAGAGGTCTGAATATTTGTTCACCTGTTGATAGGAGTATTGTAACAAAGCATGCAGAGGAAGATAGACAAATCCTGCTTCTTCCCCCTGCCTCTACCTTAACTGTGCTCTATTGCTGTAAGTGTTGTTCTTTCAGCATGGCCCACTTCTGGTACTGGACCCAGGTTGGGAGAAAGGAGCACAGCAAGATAAGATGAGCAAGGAGGCAAGATTGAGCCCCCCTCATCCACACCAAAGACTGTGGGCCAAATCAGAAGGTCCTTAAACAAAACTTCTCCATGTTCAAATCCAGGCACGCAGGACCCATAGGACTTTCTTTGCCAGTCTTTTCCCCTCCAAAGATATTAAGCAAAAAGGGTCAGTTTCCACAAGAAAAATCACACTGGAATGGACCCTCCTCTTCCTGCTGCACCAGGGCTTCAGTGCAAACTGGGATTCTGCACAGCTAGTATTCCCCTTAGAGGCATTGACAGATGTCTCCATTTCATGCCTAGTTTGTAGTATATCTATTCGAATATAAACAACATATATAAAGATCTCCATTTTACAGACAATGTTTTATGGTCTGCATGTCCTTCCAAAGAGCGTTCTAAAGTTATCTCAAAAGAGAGAATCAAGATTGCGAGGAGCAATAATACATATAATTATGTCTTGATAGACTAAATTGGAAGTGGAGCAAGGCTGATGCCTGAGTGGCTCGAGGAAGAATTCAGGCTGCCCTTGATTGTACTGAGTTAGGGTTATTATCTCATAAGCACACTTAAAACGTATTTTACAACAAAATGTCACCTCTCTTTAACAAACAATTAGGACAGGCCGCATGGAACTTCACAAACAGACTGTCTGAAAATCCTTCCCCTTCAATACATGCTACAGAACAGTCATCCAAACAACCAGACAAGCTGTCTTTGTTGACATCTGTTCTCTTTTCAATACAGGAATTATCCTCCTGGGTAATTCCATCTTCAGCTGTTCTAGCACTGATGCCATCTTATACATTTACCTAACTCCAACATTTCTGCCACCAGCCACAACTATTTTGATTCAGCAGTGACCCACAAGAAAAAAAGATCTGCCAGTTCACAACGTAATATTACACTTTTGTGGGCAACAAGGTTGTTTGGGACACAGCTGAGGAGATTAATTGGATTTTTATCCTAGGCATGAACCGGGGCAGAGAGGGTGCTTAGTTCCTTCCCCACTGAATGTTCCTATGTGCGGCCCTTTGCATCTTTCTTCTTCTCCTACCTTGACACAGTGTAGTTTGCTTCCCAGCGGTAGAGTGCTTAGAGGAGGTGCGATTTATCTCTATATGCAGAGTACACAGAGAGATTCACAGTCCCACAAGGGATCCCTGTAATAGAATGATCTCTGTCCATTTATTCTCCACCTGTCATAATGATGGGCACTTTGCTAATCTTAAGATAATATCTAGGAAACCTGAAGGGAAACGTTGCTCTCAAGAAGTCTGGGTAGATTTCAAATCCAACAGTGAGTGCTTAGTAAGTTACATGGGCAGTATCAAGTTTTCTGAGACCAAAAGGAGGAATAGAGTCTTTCACATCATGCCCCAAGCTCAAAATGGTGATTCTTCCAGCTTCACCCTATGGCTCTTCCCCAGCATCTTTTTAGAGCTATACTGCTTCTTTACATGGAGGTTTATTTGTCTATCATGCCTTCACATGCTGACTTTTGGGAAATGACCCAAGATTTAGTTTGTATAGATTGTCTCCTGCAAATGCCTACATGCCCCCAAATGTTACACTTTATAGTTGTCTTATTTCAATTTATTTTTTTATTAATCCCTTTGTGTGTATTTTTAACACTGTTCATGTAGCCAGCGGTACTGAATATGTTCTCAAACCACTTCTGCAATTATAAATAACAATCACAAGGAGCTATAACAACACGGTTCTCATCATATATTCCATTGTTTGTTGGAGTTGTTTGAAGCTCAGTCATTATTTTCCCTGTATGTTCATAAAGGGGGAAAACAGAGCATATACACAGTCTGGGATCCACCAAAGGATGTAAATATTATTTTGCCTACTATGCAGGGGGCAAAGAACACTTTGCTTTCATAGGATCAACACTGGTGGGACAGGCTTGTGTGCTACAAACCACCTCAATTTAAAATAATAAACCAGGTTGGAATATTGAATGCAGCAGGCCCCCCTGTATTGCAGACAAAGGAGGGGGATGAGGGATCTCTCAGTGTCCTATATTGTCAAATGACAACAAAGCTGGCAGAATTTGCCATTGGAATCTGCACAGCAATATCACAGACGTTTACTGTTTCTTTCGTCTGTGGATGGCTTTGCTCGTGAAGCTAAATGACAGATTTACAGTTTACACTAAAATTGCCTGCAATATTATTGCATCGGTACTGATGTATTTCAGCAAATACTGCAACAATGAATTTAAGCAATCAGCTGTCTCCACAAACATCAAGGCTCTTAGAGTGCCCACAATGTAGCAGGCAACCAAGACTGAACAGAATTTCTCCTTTTTTAAGCAATCTTAAGGCACTAATGAGGTTTATTCATTAAGGGTCAATGGCACTCATGGATAATGTATGCAGCTGATCACTTTTGGAGGCCATGAAGATAAGAAACAGGTATTTTCATCAGGGACGCTCCCTCTTCTGCCTGTTTGAATTGTACTTGGCTCACAAATTGTGAGCAGGACTCCTGAAAAGGGGTTTGTTTTTCCAGTGTTCAAAGTTGGATAAAAATATACACATTCTCCCAAATTTCCCTGTCCCACTACCACCATCTTAAATTTTAAAAAATAGCAGCATTTCAATCCAGGGGCGCTGTGTGGTTTGTCATTTTCTTCTAGTCCCTTTTGCTTGGTTTCCTCCCTCATCATTAGATTCAGCTTGCAAATAATTTGCCCAGACTGCCTCCCTCCCCCTATCCATTTGCCCAGTGATCCCAGCTGGGGGTGGGGGCCTCGGTCTGCAAAAGAGAATGTTGCTGGTTCATTTTTACACAGATTGGGTCTGGGGTCCTCACCCTGCATGACAGGTTCTCCTCAGTTCCTACATACATGGTGCCTGATTCAAATTATGACAATGCTACGCATAAAGAAGGGGCTACAGTATCCTCTCTCACGCCATTTCTTGGCCTGAAACAATACCTGGAAGTGCTATTTGTACACTCTGGGAGCCTTTCAGATTGGGAAAACTGTTTGGGATAGAAAACTGAAGCCTCTTACCTGCATGTACCAGTCATGATTTGAATCTGGTACCATCCAGCCCAGACCCAGCTCTATAATGCTCTATAATGCATAAAGATCAGTTGCGCTCAAAATGGGATGATGTAAAGATTAGTTGCCTTCATCTTACTGGGCTGATAGCATGGGGGTCTGGGGGCAGGTGCATGACTTACACCTCTCCAGTTCCATCTTTGCCCACTTTGCCTCCCTGCCTGTCTCCCAACCCTGAGCTTGTTTATGTTCATTAGTCTTAGTTGGATTTTTTTCTTATTAAAGGATTTACACTTTCTCGTGAAGCTATCTTGAAAGTGTAGCCAATGTGGTCAGTTCTGAGCCTGTGCCAGAATGATGGATGCCACCAGCTAATGAACGTTGCTGACTGCGCAGGTGCCAAAGCAGCACATCACAGTAGACTTTAAATCATACATGACCTCAGGACCTCAGGCATATATAATCCAAGTAAACCAGGAAATTGTGACGTTGCAACAGCCATGGCTACATGGCCTACTGCCACTGTGCAGATACAGAAGTACTCGCAATGCTATTTACATTGGATTGTGCAGAACTGATCAAGGTGATTTTTATATTATATATTATACATATGTTATAATAGATGATGATGATGATGATGATGATGATGATGATTTTATACAAAATGTGCATTGCGAGCAAGATAAATCTGAGTTATTGTCAATCACTTTTTTTCTTTTCCTTTCTGGAAAATTCACAGCATTGCTAATTTTCACTTCTTGAAATAGGCTCTTGATTGGGTTCAAATAGGATGGTCTCTGGAATTTGGTTTCAAAAAATGGCTGTAAAATTTGAGGCAGAATTTGTAAAAGGAAATGTGGCATCTAAACAAAATCATAGGCAGCCTGCCTTGTTAAGAGATGCTACCATATTTCCAGCTCAGGTTTCAAACAAATGAACAGAAAATCAGAGGTCTCCTCATCACTAGCAATAGCCTTCCCACCACACCCAACTGTTCTGTATAGATGTCTATAAATTGTTAGCACCTAATTTGAATGACAACCAGGATTTTTAGATTCAGAAGCTTTTACTGTCTTGTAAAGAACATCTTCCTTAAGATGAATAGCTCTGTGCCTCTCTTAAACAACTGTCATCCTCACAGTCATGTGGGGATCTGCAGGTAAGGCAGGGCATCCACTGGTCTCCCCCTGTGTAGAAGAAGAAGAAGAAGAGAAGAGATTGGATTTATACCCCGCCCTTCACTTCCCTAAGGAATCTCAGAGCAGTTTACAAACTCCTTTCCCTTCCCCTCCCCACAACAGACACTCTGTGAGGTAGGTGAGGCTGAGAGAGCTCTTGACAAAAACAGCTCTTTTTCAAGAACAGCTGTGCCAGAACTATGGCTTGCCCAAGGTCATCCAGCAGATGCAAGTGGAGGAGTGGGGAATCAAACCCAGTTCTCCCAGATTATAGTCCGCACACTTAACCACTACACCAAACTGGCTGCATCAAGGGGGCACTTCTCAAGATGGCTGGTACCCCTGAACAGATTTTTAATTTTGATCTGCAGTATTATTATAATATTATATGTGCCTTTTATGCATAAAATAATTATGTCTTAGTGTCTTGGGACTTTTCCATTGTTGCCCAGCTACTGTGGAACAGCCTCCTGGAAGGGTGGGACATACATTTACCCCAGGAGATTTAAGACGGTATGCTAGAATGGTCTAAAAGAGTTTATCGCATCAAGTCTCAGATGCTAAGAAGGGTCAGCCCTGGTTAGTACTTGGATGGGAGACCACCAGGGAAGATCACGTTTGCCAAGACAATGGTTAACCACTTTTGAATGTCCCTTACCTTGGAAACCCTATGGGGTCATCCTAAGTGAGCTGCAACACAACAGCAAATAAATAAATAAGTGGGGACCCTTGAATTGACCCTGGCTTCACTGTTTGCTTACTGATTTCAAATTGTGCATTAGATAATACTTTATAGTTATTGTTTTAATTCTTTTATTTAATTTTACAATAATAACAACACATGGATCATCATAGAATATTATAGAAGAGATAAATGCATTACACTTCATGACAATTTAAACAGTATAAAACAATAAACCATCAAACTTGCATTTAAGGAAACAAACAAACAAACAATATAACATATGTTACCAACTGAGGGGACTAAAAATGGAGTAAACTTGAAACCCATATCGATAATTACAGCAACGGATGCAATAGAACCACTTTAAATCAGCAAACTTGTCTTCAAAAAGTTACAATAGCGATAACCTTGTGCATTTTTTTGATTTTTGAGTATCTTATCAAGATTTTCCAAGATTAGGTACCATCTCGCTAGATAATTAGAGGGGCCCAAAGAGTGGTCTAAGCAAGATATTGAGTCTGAAATTCTGTCCATAATCATATGATCCCAAATCTTAAAATACCATTTCTTAATTGAAGGTGCCTCAGTAGACTTCCAACATGTGGCAATGGTAGTTTTAGCCGCTGTCATCAACAGATCTTTCCCAACCTGTGGAATATTAATTTCTTGCCAACAATTTAACAATAAGATTTCAGGTTTAAAAGGAATCGTATATCCTGTCAAGGATTCTATTTGTAATAAAACTGCTTGCCAAAAAGCATTGATTACCCCACACTCCACCAACAGTGTTTAAAGGTTCCCACCCAACCACACTGTTTCGAACATAGAGATGAGATGTTTTTATTGATACAATTAAGTCTTCTTGGTGTTAGGTACCAGCGTGCTAAGATTTTAAAATTTTGTTCCTGTAGATCTATAGATATTGTCATCCACCTTGGCTCCTGGCTTGTCAGAAGAAAGGCAGGGGAAATAGTGTTTAACCTTTCCAATCCTGGGACATAACTTTAACTTCTAGATGGCAGCATGGGGCCCACCAAGGTGCATCCATGTGACACCACAGTCACATAGTTTCATCAGTGGCAAGATCAGGACACTTGGCAGCAGTCTAACAATACCAAAAACAGGGAAGACCTGACTGACAAGAGATGCCATAATTCTTGAGCCTCTTTATGAAAGCTGAGAGTAAGGAAATTGCGGGGGGGGGGGGGGTGTTACCGTTGTTATTGGCTAGAGATACTTACCTTAAACATTCCTCTGCTTTGTCGCTGATGGGATGGTGTCAGCAGTCTTGGGATCTTAGAATGGTGGGTTTTTTTAAAGGAGTTGTGTAATGGTTTTCAGTCTTTGTATGCATTAAAAACAAATACGTAGGTTTTCATCTCTTTAAAGCACAGCCTTGTAGCAATAGTTGTGAATGTGGGTTACTGTGTCTAAGGAGATGCCCAATGACTCAGACAATATTTTTGCTAGAAGCAATATTGAAATCATTCATTTTCACTTGCTGTTAGAGTTGCCAACTCTGGGTTCAGAAATTCCTGGAGGTTTGAGGGTGGAGCCGGGGGAAGGAAGGGACCTCTGTGGGGTATAATGCCATAGAATCCACCCTCCAAAGGTGCCATTTTGTCAGGGGAGAATGATCTTTGTAGTCAGCTCTCCAGGCCCCACCTGGAGGTTGGCAACTCTGCCTGCTGGGTATAGTTGCCCTTGGGAATTAAAAAAAAGCTAGGAAGGGAATTAACAGCGCCATCCTAACCAGAGTTAAACTTTTCTAAGCCCACTGATTTCAACTAACTTAACTCATATGTAGCTAAGGTGTCCGGTAGCTATATCCACTATTACTAAAGTCAGTTACCAGCAGCTTTTTGGTAATATAAAAATGTTGCTTCGCATAGCATTATAGAGTTCCTTTAAAGAAATCAAAGGACTGCAAATAAAGGAAACCAAGCATGAAACAAGAGAAATCCTAGAATTTCTATTGATTTCTAAGAGATCTGTGATCCAACCACTTCTTCCAATGACAGCGGGGAACAGACACCATGCTGGATTCCTGATATTCAGTTCTGCTATTTTTGCTGGTAATTCACAGTGCCTGTTACAAGTTGAATCTATTTATAGTCTCCTGCTTCCAGTCTCTGAGGTTGTAATTGGGAGGGCAGTTTAAACCCGTGTTCTCTCTGATGGTCTCTAAGCTAAAGCAGAAAAAAAAAATCCAATATGATTTATTCCCAAGTCATCTACTTAGCACTGGGGTAAAACCATATTGACAGACAAAGCATGAATATATACATTTAAAAGTAGGTGCTGCACTCTAGAGGTCTGTGCACATTCTCAGGAACCCACTGAACTTCTAGGCTTCTTCATTTACTTAATTAAATGGGGATGTTTGGTGCCCTGGGATGTGTGTGCGGAGTTGCTCATTCCACTGAAAGAATACAGAAGCCCTTGAAGATAAAAGAATTACAGTCTGTGTGCACATCTGTACAGAAAATTAATGTATCATGGCAATTTTGCTAGGAACAAAATAATAATAAGGTTATGTTATAGTAACTGGTGCTAGTTACAGTCACAGATTAGGTGAATGTAATCCCAGTTCAATTTAAACCATACTGTGAAGTATATGACACAAAACAACAGATCCCTGTGATCTAATCCAGAGGATCATCGTAAAAACAATAAAGCAGATAGAACCTACAGTGTATCTTTGTAAAATGATTGTTTCACACTTGTGGGTAAAAGTAAGGATAAGTTCTTTCTGTTGTTTGCTGCAAGAGCTTGAGCAGCGATTTGGAGGTTCAGAACTGACCAGCATTTATATCCCATGTTTGACTTCTTAGAGTGAATCCACAGGAAAGGGAGTTGCCAATACATTCGGAACTAGCTTGGTTGCATGAGTAACTTTCATTTATCACATGAGGGTGCTCCAGTCCAGTTTTGTTATTATTGTCGCTGAGACAGCTAAAAGGTTAAAAAGTCCACAGCCCCTACACACTGACCCACAAAGGGTTGAAGTGCATGCTTATTGATGGGAGCCTGTACTTGTTATGTCACTTGCCATCATTCAATAATGTAGATGGGGCATCTAAAGAGTGGTGCCACCCAACCAACAATGCAGTTCAATGCAGGTTAATCCAGTCTAAGCCAACGGGCTGTAATTGTACCATCTATATACTAATAGCCAAGATGGATACTTAAATCTGGTGACTGAAGCTGTAAACAGGCAAGACAGATCTTTCTACAAATCTGAAAAGGGCCCCAGGTTCGCAGAAAAATGTGAAATGTGAAAAAAAAACTTTAAATATACATGGGGGAGTTAAAAACAAAAAAAGATACCTGTAGCGGACTGATTCCCGCTAGGCAACCACAGTATTCCAAGCTTGGCTGTCAGTTAAAGGCAGAAAGAGGGACAGTGCCCTTTCCAGGCCTATTTTGGCCTTTGAGAGAGGACTCAGTGGGGCCAGGCCTGGCCTGGGATGCCAGCTCCAAGTTGGGAAACTCCTGGAGATTTTGTGGCAGACTCTGAAGAGGGCAGGGTTGGGAGAGTAGAGAGGCCTCAGCTGGATATAATGCCATAGAGTCCAACTTCCAAAGCATTCATTTTCTCCAAGGGAACAGATCTCTGTTGTTTGGATATCAGTTGCAATTGTGGGGGATCGCTAGGTCTCACCTGGGGGTTGGCAACCATAGGCCAGGAAGTAACCTCTGGGTGACCTGATACCACCCAACTTTTATGATTCAACTAGGCCTGGGTGCTTGCTACTGTTCAACAGCAGCCACCCTATGAAAAACAGACCGACTTCTCACAAGCAGCTGTGCTGCCATCGCTCTCCCATTTGCCCCAGTTGCATAGGTCAATTTCACACTATTTACCAAGTAGCCACATTCTGACCTGCAGCTCCCCCCCAATTTCCCCTGCATCTTCTCGATCCTTGTTTTTTGAGATTGAGAAGACATGAGGGAAATCGGGAGGAGCCACGGGTCAAAATGTGGCCACCCTGCAAATAGTGTGAAACTTACCACGGCAACTGAGGCAAATGGAAGAGTGATGGTGGCACAGCTGCTTGTGGGAAATGGGTTACAGTGTGGGATATCAGCTTCAAAGTAGGGTCTGGGAGACCCAAGTTCAAATCCCCTCTTGCTGCAGAAACTCACTGGGTAATTTTAGACCAGGCACATACTTTCAGCCTACACTATCGCACAGAATTGTTGTTTGGATAAAAAGGATGAGAGCAGAATAATATAAGTTGCTTTGGTGGGTGGGAAGGAAATAAGGTTGCCAACTCCAGGCTAGGAAATTCTAAGAGATTTTTTGGGGGGGTGGAGCCTGGGGAGTAGTGGGGCTTGAAGAGCAGAGGGACCTCAGGATATAATGTCACAGATGCCATGTTCCAAAGCAGCCATTTCCTTCCTCCAGGGGAAACAGGCTCACCAACTTCTGGGGAGGGCTGGAGATCACCCAGAATTACAACTGCTCTCCAGATGACAGAGATCAGTTCCCCTGGAGAAAATGGCTGCTTTGGAGGGTGGACTTTATAGAATTATACCCTGCTGAGGTTGCTTCCCTCCCCATACTTTGCTCTTCACCCAGGCTCCACCACCAACTCTCCAGGAATTTCTCAACTTAGAGCTGGCAATCAATGTTCCCCCTAAGCTGTGGAGTGGTGTGAGCACAAATTCTACTTTGTGGGTGAAAAGGGCTAATACATTAAAGTTGTGAATGAGCCTGATTTGACTACCATGTAAATTATTTTTTTAGATTATTACCATAATCTTTTAATAACTATTACCTATTTTATAACATTTTATAGTGCACAATAGCACCTTAAGTAGTACCTTAAAGACCAGTAGCACCTTAAAGACCAACATAATGTATTCTAGCTAGGGTTGCCAACCTCCAGGTGGAGCCTGGTGTTCTCCAGGAATGACAACTGATCAGCAGATGATAGAGATTGTTTCACCTGGAGGAAATGCCAGCATGGGAGGGAAGAATCAATGGCACTACATCCCCGCTGAGTTCACTCCTGGAACTTGGATTTTAAGCATTCAGTTGTTCATGGTGTCCCCGGCCACCTGTTTGTCTTTCAATGGAAGTTGTCCACTTCCCACTTTTTAAAGTTTGGCATATTATTGGTGAGGACAAGGGTTGCCAGTTTGGGGGTGGAGATTTTGGGTGTTGGTAGTACAGCCCTAGGCCACTTCCTGCCTATATTCTTGACTCCCCTCTCCGCTTTTAGCTGCAACTGATCTTTTCCCCCATTCCTGCTTTGCTTCCACTCACCACGAGGCCTGCAGTGAAGTGCCAGCATTGTCCTTCACCTGCTTTGTGCATGCCTGTGCTGCCGCTGCCCAACAACCTGCTGGAGGCTGTGTGTTCCCACACATGTCCACTCTGCTCACCAGCACAGGCGAGTGATGGTGTGGCTGGTGCTGCACTCACTCATTCATGCCTTCACTGTCTCCCAGCAGCCTCCTAGTGGCTGGGTCCATGTGCAGGACAAGACCAGCCCCCTAGTGTGCCTGCTGGCTTCCTGTGATGCCACCTGGGTGATTAGTCAGAGCTATCTGGGAAGTGAATTGCTTTGATAGGGGAATGGCAATCTTGTGAGCATTGTTTTGTGGCAAGCCCCTGGGTCTCTGAACTTTGGTCACATTGTTTTTGCATCTCCTGTCTTGATTATTGATTAGAACCATTTACAGTATGTGATGCTTTTCTGTGGTGGGAACAAATGAGGCCATGTAGAGGGAGGGACGAGCCAACCAATGATTTCATCACCCTGCGCTAAAACAAAAAACTGTGAGCGAAGGGCTAAAAATGTGTGCACCAGTGCATGCTAGCACAGTTTAGTGAGAATATTGCTGGCAACTGTAAGGGGAACTGATCTCTGTAACTAGGGGATCCATTGTGATTCCAAAGGTCTCCAGGTGGGAAACCCTAGAAGGAGAGAAAGAAGCAGAAAAAGGAGAGAGACTATGGGAACTTTCAGGGAAAAGAAATAGGAAACAGTGGGTAAGGGAATGGGTATTGACCTCTATTGCCACAGGAGGTCCATACTTGCTTATTCAACAAAATGCCCCCGCTTTAGACAAGAAAGGCTGTGGCACCATCTATTAGTCTGATCTTTTTGTTTGCACATTAAAATTATCATCCAAATTAGGCCTTGCCTTGCCTTAACCTGCAATTCGAAAGTTTTACTTATAACTTTGGCTGCTCTCAGGTGTTTTCAGTGGAGTTTGCCGGGATGCACCGAACCCCTGGATTTGTCGGGCATCCTTAGCAACTGTTGGGGTTTGAGGGGGTTCCCAGAACTCCATGGGGCTTGGAGACTGGAGCTTCCCCAACAATCGGAAGCACTGCAAAAAACCTGCCAGAACAAAACCACTGAAGGTGCCTGAGTTGGGGCAAGAGAACTGCAGTGACATCTGACTAGAATCTGGACAACTGAGGTGCCAAAGAGTTGCAAGTGCTTTTTCTGCTGTTTGACTTCCCTGATTGTAATTTAACTTATTTATTGTTGAGATGTCAACCCAGAATCAAGAGAATATATAGAGCCTATTTACATTAGGATGAATTTTCTCTGTTAGTATCACTGCATGGGCAGCAATTCATCGAAATGAGCCAGGACTGAATTGGATACTAACAAGTCCTTGATGGCCTGAAAAGCAGAAGCGTGGTGGGGGCCCCAGACTCACCTAGTGTTCTTATCAAGGAGCCTGTGGAGAGGCTCTGCTACCGCTGCCTTGTGTAGAAGGAAGGCGTGGTAGAAATTTAGGAGCCCGACAAGGGCTGGAGCTCCACTTTTGAAGATGGTGTTGGCACTTCCATGATAGTGTGGACCTTGTCGGGCGTGGGGTGGATGCCGTGTGCAGGAAATCCACGGAAATCCATGGAAGGCACCCCCAGCAGGCATTTGTCACACTTTGCCTTCAACCCAGCATCGTTGAAGTGTTGGAGGACAAAGTAGTGCCGGCTGGCGAATGATGAGACATCTGGCGCAGAGATCAGAACTTCATCAAAGAAGGGAAAGACACCTGGAATGCCTTTTAGGAGATGGTCCATTAGTTCTTGGAACAGTCTCGGCACAACACTGACCCCAAACTGCAAGCGGCGGACCTTAAATGCCCCTCGGTGGGTCACGATAGTTTGGGCCTTTGCCGTTGCCTCATCCACCAGAAGCTGTTGGTAGGCCTGCACCAAGTCTAATTTCCCAAGGACCCGGGTGCTTGCGACAGCCGCCAGAACATGACTGATTACCGGAACCGGGTAGGCATGGTCCTGGAGTGCCTTATTGAGTGTGCATTTGTAGTCTGCACAACCCTAATGTCCCCATTCTGTTCCATGGGGGTGACTATGGGGGTCTCCCACCTAGCATGTGGAACTGGTTCCAGGACCCCTTGAGCCACCAAGCAGTCTAATTCCTTGTCAGTCTTAGGCTGGACTGCTAGGGGTGGCTGTCTAGCCACTAGGCGGATTGGGCATACCACTGGGTCAAGGTCCAGGGACACAGGGGGGCTGTGTAGATACCTAGTGTACCATCAAACACTGCCAGGAATTCATCACAGACCATTCTGAAGTCTGTGTTCTTGACCTGGTTTACTCTGGTGACTCCCAATCCCAGGGACCTGAACCATGAGAGGCCCAACAAGCTGGAGAAGTTGCCCTCCACTACCAAAAGGTCCAATTTTCCATTAAAGTCCTTAAACTGGACCCAAAACTTGCCCATGCCCTTGATGGCGATTGGGTTCTTTTGGAAGTCCCGCAATCACAGGCTGGTTGGCTTTCGTAGCCAGGGTCCCCCCCCTTGGGCAAAATTTGTGCACAGTGTTCACCAAGTTTATAGAGTAGGTGGACCCCATATCCAGTTCCATAGAGCAGGGGGACCCCTCTAGGGAGACCCGCACAGAGATTTTCTTAGGGGTGTCCCGGGGCAAGTTTGTTACCTCGTGTTGGGATGAAGTGGTGACGTGCAGGTCAGTGTCTTCAGAGTAGGCTGTTTGAGAGCGCCGGGTGACCTGTGAGTGGCAGGCCCGAGTGATGTGCCCCGTCTTGCCGCATGACCGGCACTCTGCATCCCAGAACCGGCAGTTCCGGTGGTTGTGCAGGTTGCCAGAGCTGGCACACGTGGTAGGGGCGTTGGGATGAGACGACCTGAAGGATGAGGTGGCTGACCTGGATCCAGTGGCAGCATTGCCCCTGTCTGGGTTGCTTGGGGCGCAGACCTCTGGGTGCGTCGGTGGACCTGCCAGACCTGTCAGACGCCTCGGACCCAGAGAAGGTTGTGGTGCGGTGGGTGGTCGAGGATGGACCGGGCCTGTCCATCTGCGCCATCTCGAAGGCACAGGCCATTTGGAACACTTTTTCCAAGGTAGCATCGGGGATAGCACCCAGCTTCTTCCGAAGCTTGGGGTTGCAGATTCCCCAGACAAACGCCATAAGGAGGTTGCCCTCTATGACCGCAGACTCACCTGGTTACTGGATGTGGCCACAGAACTCCAATCTCCGGGTCACCTTGGAGGGCTAGGGCATGAAGTAATTATCCAGTGCCCCAAGGATTTCCTCATACGTGGCCTTGGCAGGGGTGTGGGGTGAGATGAGGCTGCAGACCAAGTGCAGTGTATCGACTCCACAGGAACTCAGGAGCCATGCTTTCCGCTTACCAGCATCCATGACCTCCTGGACTTCAAAGAAGAATCTGAGTTGGTCAGCCCAGACCTCCCAGAGCTCGGATCAGGAAGGGTCAAATAGTGTCATCTGTCCCTGAGCAATAGCCATGATGACTCATGGAGCAGCAGTGCAATAAGCGTTGTCCTCTGGAGCTGGTGGTGGTGCTGTGTGGCGCTGGAGCCGAGCGGTGCCGGACGCTGATGGATTGAAGCTCGGTGCAGTGCTGGAGTTGGCTGGAGAGTCACTCATCGGGATCCCATCCTTGTCACCAGTGAAAAGTACAGGAGTTGGAGCCGGGTAGGAGTGAAATCAGTAAGCATGTTTATTCGCCGGACCGAAGCTCACACCTTCCCTGGCCATGTGCTTGGCAGTGGCCATGTGGCCATCGCCATTGCATACACTACATCGTATGAATTAATTATGAATTAGTTAGTATTAGATTGATTGTTAAATTTATTACTTGGAATACTTGTGTATGATTGGTTAATTAAGTGATTAATTTGAAGTTAGTAACAGGGCTGGATTTATTTTTAATTGGGCTTTGGGAGGATCACAATTAATTGAGTTGGGAGACTGATGATTGCTGGGAGGAGAGAGGGTATTACACATAGTATAAGAGAGTATAAGAGATCTCACTAATTTTGATGGATTGGTGGATCTGAATCTGACAATAAGGACTAAAAAGATGTTATGTAGTTTGGTTAGTTTTAAATCTAATGTAAATTGGTCAATAGATTGTTTTGTATGGTTGAAGGAATTATAAGGGGTAGATTTGGAGTTAGATGTTGTTTGAATGGGGGAGGCCAACAAGAGGATGGGGATCCCAGTAACTGGTGAATGAGGGAAGTATGGCGGTGGGAGAAGGTCTTGTAAGGGACAGAGATGGAGATTTGGGTATGCTCTATCTCTGTCCAACCTTCGTCCTATCCCAAGGTATCCTGGTAATAGGGATAGGAAAATAAACCTTTCTTCAACACTGGTGCTGTACAATTACAGGTGTTGTACAATTACTGGTGTTGTACAATTACTGGTGTTGTACAATTATTTTACAGCACAAAAAGTGGACCTGGCATGTGTGACTGAGACCTGGACAAGGGAGGACAAAACAGTCACCCTGAAAGAATTAGCCCCATCAGGGTTCTCGGCCCTTCACCAATTCTGGACTAAAGGTCTTGGGGCATGGTGGTTCTCATCTGGGAGTCTTTCTCCTTCAGGGCACTTCCCATGCCAAAGATCCCCGGTATTGACTGTGTTGGCCTGGTGTGGGATGCTTAAGAGAGTTTGGCTATCTGGCTGGTGTACTGACCACCTAGCGCACCAGCAGATACCCTGCTGAGCCTGCTGGAGGTGGTAGTGGGCTGGGCCCTGGAGTTCCCCAGACTCTTAGTACTGTGGGACTTCAATGTCCATGCTGACATGGCCACCTCTTCTCAGGCTGTGGATCTGGTGTCTTTCATAGCAGCCACTGGGAGTCTCTCAGGCTGTGGTCATATGGCAAACTGCTTGTGATTTGTTCCCACTATAGATTAGTTCCAGAATATTTTTTTCAGGTTGGGATGATCACAAATCCCTCCCCAAACCACAAGCATTGTGGGATGAGGCTGTGGGCACCATCTAGATAGCCGCGCGGTGCAGTGCATTTTTTTAAAAAAAATGCTTTGCACATGCACATACACACATGGCTGAAAATTACCACTGTCTCCCTTATGGAGCGGCATGTTGCTTGGGGGGGGGGGGTTGTTTTGTATGCTCCTTGCTTGCTCCTGCTGCTGCTGGCTGATGCTCCCCCCCCCCTTCCCCTATCCCTGTCCGGACTCCAAATCATCTCCTGTGGGATGAGGAGGAGGCAGGAGAGGCTGAGGCAGCTGGGGGAGGCAAGGTGAGGGGGAAGCCATCCTCTCTGTCAGGCAACGCGGCGGGTGATTGAGACTTGCTCACTGAGGAAGGCAAGTGTTCCTCTAGCCCCGCTGTAATCTCCCCATGCTGGCATGTGATGTGGTGGCGCTGGAGGGGGTGGTGAGGAGGGGGTGTCAGGGCGTGTGTGGGGTGGATGGGGGGTGTGGGTTTGGGGACCACACCAGAGTGTGCTTCTGATCCCAGCAGTCCTGTCAGGCAAGCCAGGCACCACACAGAGCAGGGATCCACGCCGGGCACCAGCCACACCCCCCCCCAAAACAATGGAGCGCCACACGGAGGAGCTGGCTGGCTGGCTCACACCGTGCTCCCTCCACTCCAGGCCCCAAGCCTCGCCAGCGATCACCTGGCACAGCCTCTGACACCGGCCAAGCAGCAACAATAGCTCCACATGCTCAAAGGCAGAAGCTGGGGGGGGGGGGGGGAACCCCAGCGCACCGAAGAAAGGTCAGACAACCCTAATCAGATTCATTGAGAGAGGTGGCTGTCCAGATTGGTGAAATCGCAGATTCAGAGTGCAAGAACCTGGAAAATATTTGATTTTCCCAGGGTCGGAAAACACGCTAGGGACCTGGGAACATTGCAGGAGTGAGCCCGCTTCAGCGTCGGAGACGGATCAGCCTGTCTGATCGGCAGATTTAAATGTGCGAGGGAACAGCGGCGAAACCCAATCAAAAGGACCGTGTGACCAGACCCTCGGTTAGTATCAGGCCCCACACACCAAGCAGGCCACACACTGGATTTGATCTTTGCCATGGGGTTAGATGTGAGTCCAGTTAATACAGATGTAGTATATTATGGGTTATGGGTTTATATACTGTGATTTTAACTTAATTTGTTCTTAGCATACTTTGGAGTTTTAATGTATACATCTATATGTATGTTCTGTAAGGCTCACTGAGCCTGCTACAGCGGGGAGGGTGGGATAAAAATATAACAACAACAACAACAACAACGATGATGATGATGATGATGATGTCAGACCACTTTGCTCCGACAGCCCTGCTGGGCATCCCAAACCATCCCTACCTGAGCAACATGCTGATTTATGCTCACTTGCAGACACAAATGGACCCAATTGGGTTCCAGAATGCACTGCAGGATTCAATCCCACTGGTGCTCCATTAGATGAGCTGGTAGAGGACTGGCATAGCCATCTCTCTGAAGCCATCAACGAAATCACTCCCCAAAACCCTCTTCCCTTCTGTATCAAAATAGCTTTTTGGTATTCCAAGGAGCTATGAAGGATTAAATGGGAGCTTAGATGGCTTAGATGGCTACAGCAAGTTTGGCGGTGGACTCATGACAAAGCTGCAAGAACATCTTACAGGACATTATGAAAGCCTATGAGATGGCAGTGAAGGAAGCGAAGAATTTTTACTGCCTCCATTGCATCCACTAGCTCTCACCCAGCACAATTGTTTAGGCCTTTAACATCTCTTACAGAGAGATCTCAAAATGTTAGGAATTCAGCTATTAGCTGTGAGGCATTTGCAAGCTTTTCGATGATAAAGTCTTGTCGCTCCACCAGGATCTGCCCACTAACGCTGATATAGTATGTGAACTGTAGGCCCCTTGGCTGTCTTCTGGTCCAGTTGGACCAATTCAGCCTGCTCTCACAGGCTGAGGTCAACAAGATCCTGGATGCTGTGAAGCCTACTACCTGCCTCTTTGACCTGTGTCTGTCATGGCTAGTTAAAGATGGCGGTGATGGAATGTGGGCCCCCCTGGTGGACAGTGTAAATCTGTCCCTGAGTTCAGAGGTCTTCCTGAGGAGACTAAAAAAGGCAGTGGTTAGACCAATCTTTTTAAAAAAATTATTAGATCCTAGTGATCTAGCCAACTACTGTCCAGTGTTGAACTTACTATTTCTGGGTAAGGTAGTTGAGAGAGTGGTGGTGAAGTAGCTCTAGGCTTTCTTGGATGAAACCTCGGCCTTTGATTCCTTCCAATCCAGTTTCTGCCCTGGCTATTGGATGGAGACAACTCTGGTTGCTCTCACAGATGATCCCCACAGACAGCTGGATCAAGATAGGTCAGCACTGCTGATATTACTTGATTTATCATCAGCATTTGACATGGTCAGTTATGATCTATTGATCCACCATGTCTCTGACATGGGGATTTGGGGGACAGCCTTGCAATGGTTTGTCGCCTATCTCCAAGGTCGGGGACAGAGGGTAGAACTAGGGGAGAGGGTTTCACCATGATACCCATTGGTATGTGGTGTCCCCTCCTCTCCCCAATGTTATTTAACATCTTTATGCACCCCCTTGCCCAGCTAGCATGGAATTTTGGGTTTGGGTGTCACCAGTACACTAATGACACCCAGCTCTATCTGTTGATGAGCACTGCCCCAGAGATCTTGTCTAAGGTCTGGAGGCTGTGGTTGCTTGGCTAAAGCAGAACCAGCTGAAATTAAATCTATCAAAGATGGAGGTTCTGTGGTTGGGCTGGGGGGGGATGCTGGGTTGGGTTGCCAACTACTGACTTTTGATGGGGTGCCATTAATGTCTGGGCCATTCATCAGGAGTTTGGGGATGATCCTGGATGCCTCCCTTTCACTAGAGGCCCAGGTCACAAATGTTGTTAAACTGGCATTTTACCAACTATGCCAGGTTAAGCAGTTGGTTGCCCTTCCTGTCTCCCTCTTACCTAGCCACAGTGATCCATGCTATGATCACCTCCAGGTTGGACTACTGTAACTGGCTCTATGCAGGGCTTCTCTTGAGGCTGACTGCAACAGGTCCAGAATGCAGCTGTGAGGTTTCTGACAGGAACGTCCTTTAGAGCACATTTCCAACTAGTGCTCTACCAGCTGCACTGGCTCCAGATTGAAGATCAGATCAAGTTTAAGATTTTGGTATTGACCTTTAGACCTAAACGGTCTGGGACCAGTGTACCTTTGGGACTGCCTTTCCTGGTATGTCCCCAAAAGAGTATCCAGATGTTCTCAACCAAGGCCAGGGCCTTTTCAACCTTGGATCCAGCCTGGTGGGACACTCTTCTGGGAGAGATCAGGGCCCTGTGGGACTTATTACAGTTCTGCAGGGCCTGCAAAACAGTTATGCTGCTGGGCTTATCATTGAAGCCAGTGATGGGCTCCTTTCTGATTGGTTTCATCTACAATTGGCGTCCCCTTCTTTCTCCTCTCTCCCCTCCCTTTCCATTTCCCTTCTGATCAGATTATTATATATTGCCTCTCCATAGGATTTTATGCCATCTTTTAGCTGTATTGGATGTATTTTATTGTACTTATTGTACTTATTATAATCCTTGTGTATTTATCATATTTTTTTAATATTTTAGAATGCTATATGTTTTATAAATTGATGTCACCCACTCTAAACCTGTTCTAAGAGAGCAGGTTATAAATCCAATGAAATAAATAAATAAATAATGCTGGAAACAGTTGAGAAGTATCTAGATAAAGAAGTGCAATTTGCTCACAAATGCATCTGCATACAAGTGGTTTTAACAACTTTTACAGGAAGTTTCATCTCTTTACCATGTTTGTTTTGCTGTTAATGGAGAATGTTATTTTTCCATTACTGGTGCAATCTTAGCAACATGTTGCTGTAATAGAAAAGGAGACAGATCAACACACTGTGTCACTTTTTAGGTTAAAACTCTGCCTTAGGAAGAATAATTATAATATTATATTGTGGGTGACATGTACTGGTATAATGAGTGTCACAGTACTGGGCATATTACAAAGGGCTAAGCAAACAGAATGAATAATTGAAAACACTGTACTTTTATACTCTATAGAAAGGGAAGTCCAGTATTCCACGGCACATCGAATTATTCGCATGCAATCAGAATGATCTGAGCAAAGCAAGAAAACACATCAACAGTACTTTGGTTTAAGTGGCAAAGGAACGTTCATAAATATTCTTGGGAAGCGAGGTATCCCTATGTTTAATCAGCACTTATTAAAATGTTATTCCCCATAGTTATTCAACAGGATCCATGGTATAAGAACATAATTACAAAAATCAGATTTTAGCTCATTTGACAACAGAAGGGTTTTTATGGTGACCTATCTCCAAATGTTCCTATTTGTAATTAAATGCAGCAATCAGCAGTAAGGATTTTGAAGCTGTTTTAGTAGTTCCGCTATTCTGCTTAACATGTGGCACCCGTAATAATTAAAATGATACTAACACATGCACAATTTTATGGCCCTTATGGTGCAACCCATTATGCCAAATAAGGGCCTCTGTTTTCACAGCATACTGCACATGGTCTCATTACACCCACTTTTCTTTTCCTGTCTTCACACTAACAACTGTTAAAGTGAATCAACACACAAAACGTACTCTAACAGCTTAGTGTTGATGATATGTGTGCTGTTAGTCAGTGAACAGGAAAATCTAAACATTTACTGTTTATGTAAAGAATAGCGCTAGTGTTAGCGAATTGCTTGGGTCTGCTTACTTTATTATCCCAGATCAAACATACCAGTGAGTTTCCTCAGCACCTATATTTCACCTCAGTCTTGCTTTTCTTTGTAGGCAGAGCATTATAAATTTGAAAAGCTTCAGTTAAACTTTCCCCCAAAATAGCCAATGATTTCTGGATTTGGGTGTGTTTTTTTAATCATGAATAATTTTGCAATTATGCAGCTACTCAAAGACCCTCCTACACTCATTTTACAGTCATCAGTTCTGAATGGTTTTCAGTCTCTCCGGTCTGGGATACATTCCAAAGTGGGTCCCCCAGGTGGAACACCAATGGATTGAACTAAATCTAGCCCTGCATATTCTATTATGGCTCTTCATGAACATTACTTGAAAGTTCAGGAAAGCAGCAAAATTACTCGTCATATTATTTTATTTTATTTACCTTTTTTCCTCCTGCTGCCAATTGCTACAATTTCAGACATTTTCTCCTTTACCATTGAGCTGAGGAAGAACTCCAGCTCTGTTTGAGAAATGTATTTTAACAAAACTGATTTCAGTATTACACAGGAAGAATGTCCTCCACAAATTGCAATGTTCAGTTTAAACTGCAGATATCTCAAACAATTATCAACAAGATTAAAAAAAATAATAACTCTGCATGTGATATTAAAAGGTCAAAACAGTCATTCATTTGCTGAAGTCCTTCATTTGCTAAAAATTAAAGATTCGAAAAGACACCAAATATAGCATACTAACAATTTGTAAATGACTCTGTACCCATGTGAAGAGGGTTTTCCATGGGATCCTTGAAGAACTAGAACGACCAAGATTAATAACCTAATCCTACACATTTGTCTACCCTACCAGTACAATGCTATTGTAATCTACTAGTTTTAATTATATTATCTACTAGTTTTAATTATATTATATCAACTTTTAGGCTACATCCTCAGGGCTGCTATGCAAGCTTGTACTTAGCCCTCAATGATATGCTACCTCACAAGGACAGTAAAAAAAAAAAAAAAGGAAAATCCATGCTGATTGCACAATTTAGTCTGCTCCATCCAATAACCCATCAGCCATGTAAGCATTCAATTCCCAATCTGCTCAGACCATTACATTCCCTTGCCTCAGTACTCTCTTGTCCATCATAACCTTAAGAACCCAGGATCTGGAGGTTGAATGCCCCATAAAGCTTCAAGAATTGGTTTTGCCCTAGTCTCATAATCTTGGGAAGAAAAAAAACTGTGGAAGCTACCATACACGGCAACTCAAATACATAATTCTGTTTGAGCTTGAAAAAAGTTGAAGTCCTTGATCTCTTTTAAAAAAAATATTGGATGGAAAATGAATGTTTGTGATCATCATAACCACTAGCTAACCCATGATCAAAAGCAAATAACCCACTTTGTTTGTTTCTTACTGCAAATGAATTAAATTAGATGCCATTAAGAGAACTAGCTGTTTATATCCTTGTTTCAACAGTGGTAGTATTTGAAGTTTCCTGCGGTAAGTTCATTACTCGTATTTTGTCCAGAATTAGTGAAGCGTGCTGAAAATTGCTAATGACAGATGTTTCTCCACTCTGTCACACTTCTTGTATCATTTGATTTGGAAAGCAACATACGGTGTTCTGCTCTATCAGTATGTCACAGACTGTCTGTAAACAGCTGGTCATAACTCAGTTCAGTGAAAACCATTACTTTCCAATGAAGTGCTGGACACCCTCCAAATTGCATTTTGGCATGGCCTGGGCTGCATAATGCACAAAGTTCTTCTGTTCTGAGGTTACCTAAGGAAGGATTTCCTCCTCTTCTCCCTCCCCCCCCCACCCTTTTCAGCTTGTTTCATGTAAATAATGTAAGCTTTTAAAACATTGGCTAGAAAGGGATGAGGTTGTTAAAAGCTTCTCTCTCTCTCTTTTTCTTCCAAGAGCCTATGAAATCTCTCCAGCACTTGAATTTAAAAATCATAATCAACAGTATCTTCTTTACTTCATCATTTTGTTTGTACCTCATGTGGCATGGGGTGGTTGTCGTTGCTGTGTTTAGTATGAGGTGGCACACAAATAAGGGTAGGTTAAAATGCCTTCTGTTAAGTAACTATGACTGTATCTTTGCTATGACTGAGGTTACTGGAACACTCTTAATTGCACTGAATCCTCTTAAACATGACCAGATAATATTAGATCTATGAACTATCGAGAGAAATTAAAAACAACAATGATTTAAGAGCAGCTACTGTTTAAATTCATGTAAAGAACCAAAATATATATCTAGAACAAAATAAAGACAGCCTGTATAGTTACGCTTTAAAACCAAACTCTGTAGGTGAGTTTATATTGGATGTATTTGCATCATCTTTTGACTGTACCATTAAGGGATGACTTCTATGTGTGAAGCAGCAATTACAAATCCAGTACCATTATCACTTCATATCAACTCACTTTTCAATAGAAATAATTCATATATTCCATTGTGATTTATTGAGGGCCCAAATCCATTACACTCACCCTAGGCAACTTTATCAGGCGACTCCACCAGTACTTTAACAACTTTCATTCCATTCTCAATCGGATCATGGACTAGTCAATGCAACAAGACCCATCTGTGGACACCTCTTTACAACTACATAATGGACAGTGTGTTGTAGACATTAGAGCATCAGACCACGGTGACCATGGGGACAGTTGCACTTTCTCAGCCTAACCTACTTCACAGGATTATTGTGAGGATAAGATGGAAGAGACAGGAACAATGTACCCTGCTTTGAATCCATGTTGGGAAGAGAGGGATACAAAAGAAGTATACAAATACCAGAAACCTATTGCTCGTTATAGTTACTTCCATGCTTTAACTACTACATCACACTGTACAATGTTTACCATAGCATCTTCACCACCCATTCCCTGAACAGACACAAAGACCTATCTGGAAAGACTCCTGGAAGACTATGCTTCCCTCTCACAGGACTTGGGGGAGGGGGGGTAGGCCAATCCTAATTTATTGATAGCTGCCCAGCCCAAAGCAACACCTCAGGAGCAACAAAGAACCACTCAGTGGGGATACCAGCTCTTGAAACAAACCGTAGTGCTGACTCTGGCTGAGGACAGACTGGCAATCTGAAGCGGAGGCAAAGCGGAGGGAACTGGAGCGGGGGAAAAAACCCACGGAGCTGGCCGTTCACACTGGCCAGAGCAATGCGGATCAGCGGCGATACGGAGCGTTCAGGCTGCCGTGGAGCGTTCAGGCTGCTGCATAGCCAGTGCGCACAGCTTGCGCGCGCCGCTGCACTTTTTTTGTTTTCCTTTGATGCTTTTCGCATGTGCGCACATGCGCACATGGGCATATGCGCAAAACTTTTTGCCGGTGCATTCACACTTCCTCCGGATGCCTCCCGCTTCTTCCAGTTCACACTGTTTGGAAGCAGGAGGCATGCGGAGGAAGGCCCCTGAACACCGGGAAAAACCAGTGTCCGGGTAAAGCGGAAGGAAAGCGACTGGGAGACGGGTAAGTACGCAACGGAGCCGACGGACAGATGCGCATGTCTGAACGTGCTCCTTTCCTCCGTTTGCGAAGCGTGCCTGCCCCGCTTTAGATTGCCAGTCTGTCCTCAGCCTCTGTCCCTGTATCCACTTAGGATATTATCACAGGTCTCAATAATATTAAGAAAGAAGTTGTTAGCAGTTGTGTTGGTCCAGAAATAAAATCCAAAATCCAAGAATGCAAGCCACATAATACTTTTTATTAGGACCAAATGACACATACCACTAACCATATTATCAGTGATTTATTCACCTGCAAAATTTATCTTGTGATGTATACTATCATGTTCTATCCATGCTATTCTGCCATTTGCATTGGCCAGACTGGTCAGTCTCTATGCAAAAGAGTAAGTTAAATGTATTTAAAAACTGAAACAGAAACCAGAGGGAAAACTTAACAGTTTCCCAGGACATTTCACAATAAACTTAAAGGCTGTAGTACTTCATTAGGAATGTTGCAAAGGGAGATGCCAGTGACAAGGTTCTGAGTTTGAATTCGTATGCTGGCTTGATAATATCAGGATGTACTTAACTGAATAGTGTACATAAACATGCTAGGCGAACAACTTTCAGTAATGATCTCCACATCCCAAGTCTATGTCAAGTTCAGTATGGATTTGGGATGTTTAGTTTATTACTAAAAGTGATTGTTCATCTAGCAATTTTATGTGCATTATTCAGATTCGTTGTATTTCGCTAATTCATCAGTAGCTGGAAGAGATCCAAACTCACACTGAGTCCACTCTTTCCCTGGATCTGGTTTTCATCTCTTGGGTAAGTGTATATATTAACATCAATGTCTCACTGAAATACTTGTGGACTTGGGAAGTGCCTGAAATCCATACTCTGCAAGGAAATGCTGGATATGGAGATGCCTAATATAAGCATACAAATGAGGGGGCTGCCATAAATTGGGGAGGAGGTAAGAAATGTCCTTCTGCTTTATAGTACAATAGCACTATTCTCTTAAGGTTTAATGGTGGGTGATGGAATCAGCCCCATACTTAGCACAATGTTGTAGAAAGAGGGGTATTTTTTATTTCTCATTATATTAAAGACTTCTTCTATTAAATTGGAGTCAGGGCATTCATGTTTCATGGTGTGCTTTCTTTCACCTTAATTCTGCTCCCTCAGAATTTAAATAGTCCTTTGGAGGGACTAGAAGGATTGGTAATAATTTAAAGAATCCTGGAGAGAGTAAAAATATACCAATGGACCTTCAATCAAAATCATTGCAGGTCCAATGAAACAATTTCATATCCATGTTTAAAATGTTTAACAGGATGAGCAAGGAATGGATCTTTGCAGGGCTCTGCAGAGAGGTTCCTAGAGAAATTTCAATCCTGACACCATCTAGGAACAAAAAGAACAGCAGTACAATGCACATCTGGCAGTTTCCACAGTTAAAGTGGCAACACATGATCCACACAGATGGAAGCTCTTAGATAAACATGTTACACTCTCACCTGTCTGTACCCCATCACAGCTTGGCCATACCTACTTAAGGATGAATGGAATTGTTCTCTTTAGGGTTTGCCTGTGATCAAAGAGTCCAAATTCTTACCATCTGAATTATTTTTGTTTTATGTGATGATGTGGCAGTGGGTGGGTCTCTGTCTGAGCATGCAGAGAAAGGAGTACTGGAACTCCCTCCCAAATAGGAGAGGGAAAAGGCTGGCATCAAACCAAGAATTTTTACCCCAAAACCAAGGGAAACGGTGCTGCATTTCACCCAAGCCTTAGGACTCTGCTAACAAACTGTGAGTTAGCAAAAGAAAAACTATAAACAAAGGCTTTGCTTTGAGGATAGCTTTCCTGTTGTGTTTTTTTCTGCTTACTGCACATGCTCTGCAGTAGAACAGCTAAATTCAAATTCAGTAGCATCTTAGAAACTGACAAGAATTTCAGGATATGAGCTTTTGAGAGACATTTGATGAAGGGAGCTTTGACTCTTGAAAGCTCATACCCTGAAAATCTTGTCAGTCTCTAAGTCGCTACTGGATGTAAATATAGATGCTCTGTGCAGTATCAGAGCATGTGCTGAATGCTTTAAAACACAACTGCCAGTCAGGTGCTAGAAGGGGCTAAAAATTCGGTCTTAGACCCCTTCCAGTCCAGTTTTCGCCCAGGTCATGGGACGGAGACGGCACTGGTCACCCTTACTGATGACCTCCAGAGACATCTGGATCAGGGCGGCATGGTGGCATTTCTGTTGTTGGACCTGTCGGCGGTGTTCGACACGGTCGATCATCAGCTGCTGACCCACCGCCTTGCTGATGTGGGGATACAAGGGCAGGCCTTGCAATGGCTCACTTCCTTTCTCCAAGGTTGGGGACAAAGGGTGGTGCTAGGGGAGCAGCAATCCGTGAGGCACCCACTTGAATGTGGAGTGCCTCAAGGGGCGGTGCTCTCCCCTATGTTGTTTAACATCTATATGCGCCCCCTTTCCCAGATTGCCCAGAGGTATGGGCTGGGATGCCATCAGTACGCTGATGACACTCAGCTCTATCTGATGTTGGGTGGCCAGTCGGGCTCCTGCCCAGAAGACCTAGACCAGGCATTGCAAGCCGTGGCAGGTTGGCTTAGACTGAACAGGCTGAAATTGTCTGGTGAAGATGGAGGTCCTGTGCCTGGGTTGGAGTGGTCTGGGGGGGTCCAGCTCCTGACCTTCGGCAGGGTCCTGTTGGTGCCCACGTCAGTGGTTAGGAGTCTAGGAGTGCTCCGGGATCCCACCTTAACTATGGAGGCCCAGGTAGCAGCCACTGCTAAGTCAGCATTTTACCACCTGCGGCTGGCTTGGCAGTTGGTTCCCTTCCTTGATCGCCATGACCTGGCCATGGTGATCCATGCAACGGTCACCTCAAGACTTGACTACTGTAGCGCTTTCTACATGCGGCTGCCCTTGTTGCAAATCCGGAAGCTGCAGCTGGTGCAGAACACCACGGCCAGGTTACTGATGGATCTCCCTAAATGGGATCACATCCAGCCTGTTCTGGCGGTGCTGCACTGGCTGCCTATAGCGTACTGAATTCGCTTCAAGGTGCTGGTGCTTACCTTTAAAGCCCTATATGGCCAGGGTCCAACAAACCTGAGGGACCACCTTGCCCCACATTTACCCCAGAGAGCACTTCAGTCGGGATCACAACACCGACTTTTGGTCCCGGGGTTGAGGGAAGCCAGGCTCACTGGTACTAGGGCTAGGGCCTTTTCGGTGGTGGCTCCGCTCTGGTGGAATGAGCTCCTGGAGGAGATCAGGGCCCTGCAGGACCTTATGCAGTTCTGCAGGGTCTGCAATCCAGAGCTCTTCTGCCAGGCCTTTGATTAGGAGCCGCCGCCACCCACCTACCACCAATCATCTCCATTACGATCGGAGATGAGGGCTGGCTCGAAGGAACTCACACTAAGCCACAAAGAGAAATTGCAGGATGCCATCTGGATATAACCTGATTACCATCACTGCGAGCACTTTGTTGAAATGTATGTACTGTTATAATGATGTTTTAAACTGTTTTAACTGTGTTTTTAACCTGGTGTTGTGCCACTGTGTAAGCTGCCCTGAGCCTGCTCGTGGGGAGGGTGGGGTAAAAATGTGAATGAATAAATAAATAAAAAGGAATGTGGATTGGAATGGGTATTTCTACTTGAAGGACAAAATAATTCTTATGGAAATCATATTTAGAGGTAACCACAAGATTAAACTCAGTCATCTAACTAAAAAACTTCCCCTAGCTGGCTTACTTGATTATCTTTTCACTGGAATCATCTCTGGGGCCTTCTTACCTAGATCAGAGAACAGTTCATAACTGAAGCAATCTGCCCTTCCGAAAGCAAAGAAGACAAAGCATGCTCTTGCATTTTGTAATGTTTTTGAATTTTAAAATCATGTTGTGGGATTGGCTAATTTCCCCACTGTTCAGTTTCTCATTGGGTAAATACTCTATGCTGAACAGATGGCTATCTGTTCTGGGGCTTGGAGTAACCTCTGCAATCCCACCTCATCGCCTAGCCAAATGGCCATATTGTGATACTTTATGGCCCCACCAGAGCCTCTTCTGTTTCATAAATACATGCAGAGAGAAGGAAGAAGGAGCTCTTATTTGGATGATCACTACATATGATGTTTTACTTAAGCATTATGCAATTTTTAATATTGCTTCATGTATAAATAACATGAACTTCTTAGGTCTTAGAAGGAAGAGTGTTACCAGCTCAAACACCTGACACTGAGGAAACCTTAGCCAATATCATTAGTCATTACATTAACAAAGGCATGGACAGCTATCACAGTTGTAGGCTGTGAAAAAGCTACTTTATAGTCCCCAAATCCTGGACAACAGCATTAAAATCAAATGCTTGCTGATTGTCCAGAAAATTCTTGATGGACATTAAGGCCAAACTCCCCCTTCCTGATAGTAGCTAAGAAAACTCAGTAAGGCAAAAAAAAAGAGCAAACCTATCATTGACTGGAAGCTGATTAAAATCAGGAAGCAGAAGGAAGGAATAAATATGCATTCTTCGCAGTGGAAGGGGGGCCAAGTATTTGTACTGGAAGTAGTGCTTTTTCATACGTGCTCTAAAGACAGGTGAAACAAAAGGTAGCAAGCTTTTCAGATGGCAACATATTATTTAGAACAGAAAAGTCTCAAGCTGATTGCAAAGTCCTTTCCCTTAAACCCAATATTTTCAAACTATGTAATTCCTTTCCTTATTTGAAGCACTGAACACATTCTAAAATGACTATAAAGCTTCGAGTCATGTTGCGAATCACTTCAGCCTCTCAGCCTAGAGGAAGTCGACAAGTTGCTCCTAACTGTACGCCCTACCACATGCCCCCTTCGTGGCTAATAAAGGCTGGCCATGAGGGGTTTTGAGGTGCCCAATGGGAGATCATCAACAAGTCCCTCTCAGACGGGCTGTTTGCAGAGGCACTTAAGGAAGCAATGGTCCGCCCTCTCTTGAAAAACTCATGGATGCATCCGGACGAATTGGCTATCAGCTGGTCTCCAACTTACCCTATTTGGGCAAGATAATAGAGACGGCAGTGGCGGTCCAGTTACAGGGCTTTTTAGATGATGCTTCCATTCTAGATCCCTTCCAGTCTGGCTTTTGCCCGGGCCACGGGATGGAGACAGCACTGGTTGCCCTTATGGATGACCTCCAGAGGCATCTGGATCAGGGCAGATTGGCAGTGTTGTTGTTAGACCTGTCAGCAACGTTCAACATGGTCAACCCTCAGCTACTGATCCACCATCTTGCCCACACTGGAGTTCAGGGACTGGCCTTGCAGTGGCTTGCCTCCTTTCTCCAAGGTCAGGGACAAAGGGTGGCATTGGGTGGACAGCTATCCCGAAGGCACCCACTAGACTGTGGAGTGCCCCCAAGGGGCAGTGCTGTCCCCAAGGCTTTCAAACATCAGATTGCCTGGAGGCATGGGCTGGGATGTCACCAGTATGCAGATGACACCCAGTTTTATCTGTTGTTGGGCAGCCAGTCTAACTCCAAACCAGAAGATCTGGACCAGGCGTTACAAGCTGTGGCTGGTTGGCTTAGGCTGAGCCGGCTGAAACTGACAAAGACGGAGGTCCTGTGCCTGAGTCGGGGTGGTCCAAGGGTAAGGACCCCACTTTCGACCTTTGATGGGGCTCCTTTGGTGCCAGCGCCAGAAGTTAGGAGCCTGGGAGTGTTCCTAGATGCCTCCTTAACAATGGAGGCCCAGTTAGCAGCCACTGCCAAATCGGCCTTTTACCACCTTTGGCTGATCAGGCAATTGGTTCCCTTCCTCAAACGCAATGACTTGGCAACAGTGATCCATGTGATGGTCACCTCAAGACTGAACTACTGAAATGGGACTGAGATTGGACTACATGGGGCTACCCTTGTCTCAAATCCGGAAGCTGCAGCTGGTGCAAAATGCTGCTGCCAGGCTTTTGATGGGACTCCAAACTCGGGAGCACATCCAGCCTCTGCTAAAGGCACTGCACTGGCTGACGATAGCATTCCAGATTTATTTCAAGGTGCTGGTTCTTACCTTATATGGTCAGGGTCCTACATACCTGAGGGACCGCCTTTCCCCACTTTACCCCAGAGAGCACTGCAATCAGGGGCCCAGAACTGTTTTGCCCTCCTGAGTCTTAAGGAGGCCAGGTGGCAGCAACCAGGGCCAGGGCTTTCCTGGGGGCAGCTCTTCTCTGGTGAAATGAGCTCCCAGAGGAGTTCGGGGCCCTGCGGCATCTTTGGCAGTTCCGCAGGGCCTGTAAAACGGGGTGACCGGGAAAAAGCCCACTGGAAAAAAAACCACAGAAAAAAGCCCACAGGAAAAACCCCACTGACATAATGCTCACAGAAAAAATGCTCACATGGGGAAAGGGCCACATGGAAAAATGCCCACGTGGAAATAAGCCCACACAGAAAAAAGCCCACAGACATAAAAGCCCACATGGAAAGAAGCCCACATGGAAAAATAGCATGTAAAGTGCCATAGATGTTTATAACTGTGGATAACCATTCACCACCATTTATGAGAATGAACAGGTATTACCTATAATCCTATATATATAATTGTCTTACATGTTGGCCATTTCCAACTCTCCCATTGGCTGTGCTATGCACTCCATCAACCGCTGGCCATTCAACCGGCACTCAAGAGTACTTGCGTGCCATTGGCTGGGTGCTGGATCCGCCCCTGTGGGACTAACTTATCCCTCAGTGGCTGTTGCTAGGCAACCAAGCTTGACAAAGGAGGGAAACCCTTTCCAAACCTTTGTAAGGAACTCATTGGGGCCAGTCCTGACTAGTGCTGCGAGCTCCAGGTTGGGAAATTCCTGGATATTTTGTGATAGAGTCTACAGAAGCCAGTTTGGGAACGGGAGAGGTCTCAGCTGAATAGAATGCCATAGAGCCCACCTTGCAAAGCAGTTATTTTCTCCGGGGGGGAGAGCTCTGTTGTCTGGAATTCAGTTGTGATACCTGGTGATCTTCAGGCTCCACCTGTAGGCTATCCTAGGCATGGCAGTTAGCGCTTCAGAGCAGGGTCTGCTAGACCCAGGTTCTTGCTGTAGAAGTTTAGAAGGTGATTTCGGACCAGTCACAGACTTTCAGCCTAACAGGGTTGTTGTGCAGATCAAAAGGGGGAGAGGAGAATGATGCAGTCTGCTTTGGTCTCCACTGTGGAGAAAGACTGTACTTTTCCTCCTGGGGAATCATTGCTGCCAATCTCCAGGGGAGGGCTGGAGATCACTCAGAATTAAAATTGCTCTCCAGATGGCAGGGATCGAGGCAGATAATGTTAGGTTTATAAGTTGTCTGGGAAGGAGATAGGGTTGCCAACTCCAGGTTGGGAAATTCCTGGAGATTTGAGGGATGGAGCCTGGAGAGGGTGGGGTTTGAGGAGGAGTGGTACCTCAGACAGGTGGGACCGCAGACAGAATGCCATAGACTCCACCCTCCAAACCAGCTATTTCCTCCTGGGAAACCATTGCTGCTATTTTCCAGGTGAGGGCTGGAGATCACTCAGAATTAAAACTGTTCTCCAGACAGCAGAGATCAGTTCCCCTGGAGAAAATGGCTTCTTTGCAGGGTGGGCTTGGAGTCATTATACCCTGCTGAGGTAGCTTGGGTTCCTGTTTGGAGGAGAAAGACTGTACTTTGCCTAGGTAGAGGCTCCAGGTGTGTGTGGGGGAGATGGAAAGCTGAAATCAGAGGGGTAGATAATGGTATGTTGGTGTTTGGCTGGGAAGGAAATAGGGTTGCTACCTCAAAGACAGGTACAATGCCATAGACTCTCCCCTCAAAACCAGCCATTTACTCCATGGGAACCATTGTTGCCAATCTCCAGGGGAGGGCTGGAGATTACTCAGAGTTACAACTGCTCTTCAGTAAGCTCTGTATCATTATACCCTGCTGAGGTCGCCACAGCAAATTGACACTGAGTGCCCGGAGCTTTTTTCTAGAGCCCATTGTATTTATTTCCACAACGGGCCTTATTCCTAGTTAAATAATAATTTTGCTATGTTATTAGTAAATTACTTCATTACTACATAAAAGTGGCCTTATGAAGAGGGATTTAATGCTCTTTAGTGTAAAGGCTTGGAAGGGAAAATAAAAGGCCTGGGCCACACCAGGCTGATCCTTTTATATCTCTGGTCCCATTGTGAAATTAAAAGATCAGTCCCTTTCAACTGCAGGGACTGGTGTGATCCATCAGGGCTCTTCTTATGTTAATTATGTTACCCAGCCTCCTCAGCTGTTGCCACTGCTTCCTTTTCTTTTTCTTTCCTAAACAGTAAGTAGTTAAGGTCTCGTAGATCTATGAAGCTTAGTTTAAGATAACAAAACCATAAGACAACATTAAATAACAAATAACAACAGAAGTGGCAACCATGTCCTATAGAGCTCTTAATTTCCTATTCCACAGCAGTCATCCCAGTGTGTGGCAATACTCCCTCTAAGGTGTGGAGTCCTGTGAGCAAAAATTCTATTTGTGGAGTCTTGTGAACAAAAATTCTACATTGTGAGCTACTGGCATTAAAGTTGTGAGAGAGCAATTTGGCTACTGCATAAATCAGTTTGCTCTGGAGCCATCTTTCCTGAACCAAGACAAAAATCTGTGAGCTGGAGGCTAAAAAACTGTGAGATAGCTAGCTCACACTAACTCAGCTTAGAGGGAACACTGGTATGTGGGCTCTATATGGTGACTGAAGAGGGACCTCGCTTGCCACAAACTAACACTGGCTAATGCACAGGCAGGTCACCTAATAACATAGCAAAATCATTATTTAATTATACTTGATAAAATCACAGCACAAATTGTTGTATGTGAATATAGGTAATACCTGTTCATTCTCATAAAGGGAGATAAATGGTTATCCACTGTTATAAATATCTATGGTGTTTTATATGGTATTTTTTCATGTGGGCTTTTTTCTATGTGGGATTTTATGTCTATGGACTTTTTTCCACGTGGGCATTTTTCCTGTGAGCATTTATGTCAGTGGGTTTTTTTCTGTGGGCTTTTTTCCTGTGGATTTTTTTCCAGTGGGCTTTTTTCCTAGAACTGTAAAATGGAGCTCTTCCACCAGGCTTTTGGAGCCGCCACCACCATTAAGAACTGATAGCTGAGGGTTAGAGAGCCCTGCTTTTCTCTTGGAATTCTAACAGCCTGAGCTAGCCATCAGAAGGACAATCAAAGAAGACCGAGGAACCAACTGTAAGAAGAGAGAACTGAGTAACAGCAGCCATTATGAAATCACCACTAGTACTTTACTATGTTGTGTGGTCTAAATGGTCTTAGAACTGTTTTAATCTAATTTATATTTTATGTTTTATGGTAAACTATGTGTTGATTTTATGTAAGCTGCCCTAAACCACCCTTGGCTGGGAGGGCAAGGTAGAAATTAAATAATTATTAATTAATTAATTAAAGCTTTAGTTCATTGATCAGGGGGAATCTTTCCATGGAGATCCATCAGTGGATCCTTCTAAGTCATCAGTCTAACACAGGTATGGCCAGTCAGCAAAGACACAGGCAAAAAAGAAAAAAATCTTAGAACAATGACATGTTTACTGTACGTTTTTCTGCTCTGGTTTATCTTGGAGTCAAGTATTTTTAGAGCCCATAATTTTAAAAGGACCCATATGAATCAGCAAATATCAAACAGAACAAGAAAACATACAGTTCTGACCTGATTATGCCCATTCCCAGAAACCAGACTAGCACATCTGGAGACCTGAAACTGATTGTAGACTATCTATTCTACAGTTTTACTTCCAAAGGGGAAATTGGAGTTAGGAGAGTCAGGAAATCAATGTGAAGATTTGGGGGTTTTACCAAAGCTGGACAACTTTCAGCCATTCAGGCCTTCCAGAAGGGAGATACTGATAATTCTAGCCAACAGAACTGGGTCTAAATCTACTTTACAATTGTCACATCCAAGTTCATATTGGTGAATAATACTAACTGGAAAGAATTCATAGGGAAAAAAGAAAAGAAAAGACTGAGTCTCCAACACCATAAGTCTAATGTAGCCAGGGGTGTCAAGTTTTAAAATCTCAGGGGGGGGCGCATGCTGGGACCATGTCCCCACTGCCGCCTCTCCCCCCTGCCTGGCCTCTCCTGCCTCCGTCCCTCCCTCTGTCCCTCCCTCCCTCCGTCCATCCAGGGGCCAGCTGGGCAAATGCCCAGCATGATGGCGTCACCCAGACGTGATGCCATCATGCTGGGCACGTTGCCAGGGTGATGCTCTGGCAATCGCTCTGAAACTCTATGGTACCATAGAGTTTCGGGGCGATTGCTAGAGCGTCACCCCGGCAACTTGCCCAGCGTGATGGCGTCACTTCTGGGTGACGCCATCATGCTGGGCATTTGCCCAGCTGGCCCCTGAACGGAGGGAGGGAGGGAGGGGGAAGGAGGCAGGAGTGGCCAGATGGGGGGAGTGGGAGAGGCAGCAGCAGGCGGGCCTAGGAAGGGCCCGGGGAGGTGTGGCAGGGAGGCGCGATGGTGGGCGCTCTGTTTTGCCAAGGGGGGCTCAGTCCCCCCCCCCCGGGAAATTTCGGGGGTGGCTCGAGTCCCCCCATAGTTGACGCCTATGAATGTAGCCAGTGTTCCCTGTGATACCAAAGACAAGCTAACATCTTGAAACTCTTAGGCTAATATTTTGTGATCCTAAATTCATATACTCTGGATTATGAAGGTATTTACACTTAACCCACATCTTCATAACAGGATTCATGTCATTGAACTTTTTGCCAAACAAAACCATTCTAGGTTCTGTCTCCTGACCATGCTACATTCTATGTGAATTGCAGTAGCAACCACCAAAGGCTGTTTTGTGCTGCATCAAGCCCAAGTTAATACGCAGCAACACATTGCACCAATGAAGCCACATGAAAGAGATTTCAGCCAACTGGGCCTTCGTCATTCCAAAGCTCTCGTAAATTTGAAACAATAGCCCCATTCTCATCTCCCATTGTTGCAGCTTTCAAAGTGAATGGAAGATGCAAAGATAAACCTAAGAAACTAATCAAGCTGGTAGCACATGTTCTTGGAACAAAAAAACCAGCATGTATCATGAGATTATTGACTACAGTATTACAAATCAGCAGAGGAAAGTGTACACAAATTTAGACTTAATTATTTCTGCTATGACCGATAGAAAAAAATCCCAACAATATTATACTAAGAAATTTAATTGCTTTTGTAAAGAAAGATGAGAATTAGCATACTCAAGCAACAGACTGATGCTATAGATCGCATTTTAATCTCCCACCCTTCCTCCAAGGAGCTCAAAGCAGCACATATGGCATTGCCCTGTTAGCCATTTCATCTGACTCTTCTGTGAAGTAAATTAGGATGAAAGAAAGTGACTGGATTGAGGTAATCCAGTGAGCTGTAAGTGGTAATTTGGATCCAGGCAAAGCCAGGCCTAATTTGACCTTTCAGCCACTACAGCACACTAACTCTCTCCAAATGTGGGTGGCAATGAAAGAAATCATGTCACACAAATAAATGAACAAACCTACATAGCATCAGAGTTCAGGGCTAAACCAAGTGCGCCCTTTTGAAATGAGCATGAGACCAGTCTCTACATGTCATGAAGGTGTGCTGCCAAGTGTTCTGCCTTATGCGCTTATCAAATGATTTATTCTGTCAATCTGTGCCAAGCTGAGTAAATGTAACAAAGAAATGCAATGAGGTGAACTGCAAAATGAAATAATTTATGAATGTGTTGACTTACCACAAGAGAAAGGGCAAAGCTCTCTTGGCTTTGATTCCTAAAATAAAGTTCTCTGTGATGTATGAAGATGCCAAAGCTCAGTGCTAAAGCAGCAAAGCTAGGTCACAACATTGTTTAAGGCAAAATAAAATGGGACAATCTCTAGCTCCATCATGAACACATACAACGCCTACAGAAGGTCCAATCTCAGACCCAGCCTAGGACCTCTGAAAACTACTGATGGTTAGAGTAGACTATTCAGGGCTAGAGGGACCAATTTTTAAAATTTAGTACATTTGTATTCTACCCTTCCTTTAAGGAGCTCAGGCCGGCATACACAATTTTCCCTTCCTCCGTTTTATGTTAGGCTGAGAGAGAGTGACTAGACTAATGTAATCTGGAGCTCCCATATCCTCACTTGATACTCTAACCACTATCCTGCACTGGCAACAGATTACGTGAACAGCTACAGTTTTTAAAAAACAATACCAATTAGTAATAAAAAAATAAACAGAAAATTGCAAACCTCAGTTGCTGTGCTTACAAATGTAACAGTTATTATGTTACCTTTGAGGAGTTCATTGGAAGTTATATTAATCATTTGTTATATTACAAGATACATTAATCACTGGGTCTTTTCATTTTGTTTTGCAAATACCCTTTGCAAATATCTGTGTAATATTTACTGATACTGGGGCCTTGATACTTTAATAGTGCTATCAAGGCCTCAGTTCTGGTAAGCAATACACAGCCATATAACAAAAATGTTGTCCTCATTATATAGCAGATAATAACCCAAAGTTGAAGTTAATGATGTGCAGTTCTGAAACGACAGTGATTAATACTACACAAGGATGTGGATTCTTAATCATGCCAACAAAAAGAACATTATGAAGGTGATTCACTGGTCATTTAGGAGTGTAGACTCATTCTGTCCCATGAGACTACACCACATGTAATGGGCCAGTGAATCACCTGCCACATTTGTTATCCAGGTAGAAGTGTGCTGTACAACACAAATACAGAAACTGCTCAATTATTTACTTCCAGACCAATCAGGATATCTAGCCCCAAGAATTTTAAGAGCTAATTTCCTAAAAGTATGGTATCTAGAGCAAGGTGTTTCCTGGATGCTTATGGTCCAGGAAGGATTATATGAAAAAGATAGATTCAGGTGGTAAGCCATGTTGGTCTGAAGCAATGGAACAAAATTTCAGTTGCACATTTAAGGGTGCATTCATACAGGCAGCTAATCCCACCATTGGCCAGCTGTAATTTGATCTAGATCTTTTTGATCCACCATTGCACAACCAGACAGCTCCCCCGTGAAGCACTTTACTGTGTGTGACTCCACGGTGGATTGTCTAGATGGCATCCACCGTAAGGAGCCATGCGGTTGGCTTTTTTTTAAAAAAAAATCCTGTATGCACATGTGCATATGTACCTCACCATATACTTGTTTTTCCATGCATGCGCATACTAAAAATGGTAAAGCATCACCAGTGGTACCTTCCTCTAGGTACCATTTCAGTTAATAAAGTTTATAAAGTTCACGGGACCATCAGAAATATAAAATTGAATTGTTTGAGTGGAGCTCTGGGGATATCACATGTTTAAGCAGTTATGTGCACATCACTAAGTCTTTTTTAAAATGGCAGCCATTCAGGATGGTCTGGAGACCATCCCTACGGGCTGATTGCATGCTGGAGGAACGAGCTGATGGTGGAAAGTCTGGCATTGGCCTGTTGGCCAGCTTTAGACCAGACTTTCACCACTATATTTTACATACAGATCCCAATGGGGATCGACGGGCTACTCACGGAAGAGGCACGATTCCCAGATGTTGTGATCTGGACGTGCACATTAAATCCACCAGGCACTTGTGCCTGGCGTGGCTCAAAAGAGCCATATGAATGCACCCTAAGACCAACAACATTTAGTTCTAGGTGTAATCTTTTCTGTGCATGCGCTATCCAGAGTTAAACTTTGTTCGTCTTAAAGGTGCAACTGGATTCAAATTTTGTTCATATTGAAGAGAGTCTTGCATGTATTCTGGGATGTAGTTTTGGGGGGCATAGCACCTCATGTCAAGTCATGTTCCATACTTTTTAATAGAGGTTACTCTGACCCTTAATTCTAAAAGTGTTTTTATAGTAAAGCTGCATGAGATTTTTTTGTCATCTGTGTCTAAAGGAACATTAGCCATATGACTGCCAGACCCAGCCTATCAACCAGCAGGAACATGGGGGGCCAGTGGGATGTCACATCGGGAAAATTAGAAGTGATATTGTGCCTCTGTAGAAATTGGCCAAATCTCTATGGTAAAAAAAGTTTTCAGCAACTCCTAGAAAAGACTGGTGTCATTTCTGGGTTTTCCCCAGCACTGATGTCAGTCCTCTCTAGAAATTGCTGAAAACAAATTTCTCTAGAAATTGCTAAAAACAAAATTTTGGCCACTTCCAGGAGAGACATTTCTAGATTTTCCCAGAAGTAACATCATGGTCTCAGCTAACAGCCATTTTTAATTTTATTTTTCTCCCACCATGCTTTGTGTGGTAACAGGATATGTCTGCTGGAGACAAGGATCCCCTGCCCACACCAGGGGATTGGGAACCCTTTTCATTTATTTGGGCTAGCTAGCTAGCTAGCTAGCTAGCTATTTATGTATGTATGTATGTATGTATGTATGTATGTATTTATTTACTTACTTACTTACTTACTTACTTACTTATTTATTTATTTATTTATTTATTTATTTGGGCTTTTATCCACCCTCCCCTTCAAGCAGGCTTATAGTGGGTCAAAACATTCTTAAGACCATACAAAATTTAAAACAGAATACAGTTAGAAACTATTCGTACACATAAAAAACTTAAGAGGCGCCAGCTAGACAATTTACTGAATGGGATGAGATTCGATGTAGCTGCGGATCTAAACAGTGCAGGAAAAGCCGGTGGTAAATAAGCAGTTAAGATGGACTGTAGCAATTTATTTTTTATGAATAGTTACATATATAATTACTTTACAAATAGCAGATAAAGAAGCCAAAAACAAAAACGAATAATTATCCAGTGGAAAGAGGGTTATGTAATAAATAATACTGATTGCTGCAAATGATTAAATCAAGAAATCAGAATGAACAAGATAACTTTGTTGTGCAACTTGCATAATGCTATTAAATGGCTATTGCTTTAGCTTTCTTTCTCATGCATGGTATGCCACTGAACTCTTTCCCTGACTACAACCACTCATGTAATATTTTGGTTCCTACTTTATGGCCATAAAATTACAGTACAGTCAGCTAAATGTTTCCTGCATTGTTATTTCCTCAGTCAAAGTCATCCTAGTAAATACTGGGCGGTCTGTAGCCCCACTAGTGTTGAATTTTGCCCCTGAAGGTAGCCCCGCCCCCAAGATCTTCTAGTAGGCAGCCCCACTATCTGGTAGGTAGATTTCCCTTCCCAAAGCTTGGCTTGTCCCTGGCTCCTACTTGCTCCTGGAGTTCTCCAAGGATGGGCAAGGGAGTTCACCAGGGTGGGCAATCCCAACTACAATGTGTCAGGTGTATTTTTATCCTGCTCTTCCACTGAGGAGCTCAAGGCCACACAGATGGTTCTCCCCTTCTCATGCTGCATCAAAGTATCAAATGTAAAGGCAATGGACTCAGCCAAGTTCTGGTAAAAACCATGCATTGAAAAATCCACCTTGCAAAAAAATAAATGCAAATGAAAAGAAAACAGCCCAAATTAACAAGCAGTAGCTTAGGCAGAGACAGTGAGTGGCTTTCCGAAAGTCATCCAACCAACTTCATGGCACTGGGGAAGGAGGGAGGCTGAACTTGGCTCTCCCAGATCCTGATCTTAACTACTACACAATACTGACTGTTGGACAAAGCAGAATAGGATCCTGTCTGTTCCAAGAACAATTCAATTAAGATTTTCCAAAGTTTTTCTCTCAGCATCTCTCTTGCCCATCAGTATGAATATGATTATCACTTCACTCAGTGGGAGCTTTCCACTTAATGATCCTTACCAGCAGGGGCTTTGTCTGCTGGTACAAGTGAGAAACAATGGTTTAGATTTCATAACATAAAATGATAGGAATCAGGAAGTTTGAAAAATAGTGCAGGCTCATGTTTCCCATAAAAGAAATTTTCTTGGCCTATCACTGAATGGATACAGCATTTTCTAATATGTTATGGTGATAGCACACTTTCCACATATGCAGACATCCTTAAGGATCTAAAATGTTTTATTGTTCGTTGAAATTTTAGACCCATGTTTTGCATGTGGGTATATTTTTATGTTAACTTTGAATATGAATTTACTTTTTAAATATGAAGTTTAATATTTTCTTCTAGTGACCTGCAGTCGCTATGTTGTTTAGGAGGCACTCATATATGCAAAGATACTGACACTCTTCCTTTGGCTGCAGATACTGCTGGTTTCCCCACTACCCCCACCAAAGTCATCTCTCTGTGTCCCCAGTAGGATTACTCCATTTATAGAAATCTCCTTCTGCATACAGACAGCATTGACTGGATTCAAGCATACTAGACTCTGCTCAGAAGCTCTGTTCAGATGTCATGAGCAAACTGAGGTTCTGTTTGTTGCAGGCATAAATTCTCCCCTTCTCCCCTGTCATGTCCTTTCACATATGAAGTGTTACTGAAAACCTCCTGGTTTCAAAGATCTTCAGACTAACTTTAATTTCTCTTGGAACAAAGTTTGAGTCCAGACACAATGAGGAAATGTGCATGCACATGAAAGCTCATGCCTTGAATAAAACTTTGTTGGCCTTAAAGGTACCCCTTGATTCAAACTTTGTTCCGTTTGAGAGCCAGTTTGGTGTAGTGGTTAACTGTGCAGACTCTAATCTGGGAGAACCGGGTTTGATTCCCCACTCCTCCACTTGCACTTGCTGGATGACCTTGGGCAAGCCATAGTTCTTGAAAAAGAGCAGTTTCTGTCAGAGCTCTCTCAGCACCACCTACCTCACAGGGTGTTTGTTGTGGGGAGGGGGAGGGAAAGGAGTTTGTAAGCTGCTCTGAGACTCCCTTGGGTAGTGAAGAGAGGGGTATAAATCCAATCTCCTCCTCTTCTTCTTCTGCTTCAGACCAACATGGCTACCCACCTGGCTTTAATTTCTCTTGACATCCATGTGCAGGCACTAGACAAACTGGAGGTTGTTTCTTCCATACAAATTGAGACTTCAGAACAGTTTAATCCATTTTAAGAATCTTGGTTTGTGATGAAGAAACAAACTCCAGTTTACCAAGGTGCCTGCATTCGGACTTCATGACAACTTGAAGTTTGACTGAAAACTTCCAAAATCAGGAAGTCTTTGACTGTGATCTGGCTGTGAGAGGAGGAAGGATCTGTGCACAGGACAGTAAGTCCTGTTCAGACCTATTGGTATGTTTTCTTACTGAGTTATGCATTGCTTTGTCGGGGTTTCTGGTACTACAATCCCCTCATTCTTATTGGCTGCCAAATAAAGACTTCTCCTTGGTCCTTAAGCCAATCCAGGGAACCAATTGCAGAGCCCTGCTTAGGTCCAATGAAATTGAGTCTTCATAGTTACATTGTATATAGTTATTTGTTGGAACACTATAAGTTGGTGCAACTCTTGCCAGAGCTGTCCCTGAGCTGAACGATGTTTTGAATAAAAACCTGCATTTGATTTATCGTCTCCTGACTCAATACTTAATACTGGCGATGAGGCTGGGATCCCAGTCCTAACCAAACGGCTGAAATCACTCTTGCCTGCCCAGCTGAAATCACTAAGGGCACCTAGAGCTAAATCATTACGGGCATGGCATCCAAGGGCCATATCGAACCATTCGACCCGAAGGTTGGGAACTGGGAGTCATACCTCAATTGTTTTGAATGCTACCATGTAGCAAATAGTATCGACGGAGACAATGTCTGCCGCCCCACTTTTCTAAGTACATGTGGCCAGGCTGTATTCGACATCGCTCGTGCTTTAGTAGCCCCCACCAAGTTACTCGAGACCCCTCTCGGCATCATCAATGCTCGGCTGACCGAGTATTTCACACTGAAGACATCGGCTGCTGCCCACCGATGCGCTTTTCACCAGTGGAACCAGAAAGAGGGCAAGTCTGTCACAGAGTACCTCACCGCAGCTCAAGACTTTAATTTCCCCCCTGAAGTCAGTCCTTTTAGATTGGCTTCTCTGTGGCCTCAGAGATGAAAGCATTAAGAGGGCCCTACTCTTATTAAAGTAAGAGTACGAATTGGCCCTCAAAGAGGCCCTGCGAGGAGAGGCCACCAACCTGTCCCTCCGCAAGCTGTGACTGGGTCCCCAGGCCACATATCATGCCATGCTGATGCTGTACACCATGGCAGTACCACCAATTCCGATGACATCCGGGACGACCAATCTGATGCGTCCGATGACAGAGTCTACAGCACAAGGACCAATCAGAAACTGCGCCGCTCTCAAAAAAGCTCACAAAGGAAATGCTGTGCCGGTTGTGGTGGTGCCCATATGTGGAGAGACTGTCAATTTCATGATGCAATCTGCCATGTGTGTGGTAAAGCGGGCCACCTCGCCAAAGTCTGCCGTTCATCACAAGGTCGTGATGTTCCAGAAGAGTCCCAGCGTACGCGAGGGTCTGCTAATGCCTCCAGCCGATCATATCGTTCCAGGTCATCAAGGTCATTCAAGCAAAGACCAAAGTACAGTAATGAAGCAAGTGTGTCCGAAGACTACACCAACCGCCTATACATTCACCAAGGGTTGCATCCGTGTCCTAAAATCAAGGCCACCGTCTTCATCGAAGGTCGGGCATGCCAGATGGAAGTAGACTCCGGGTCCGCGTTGTCCATCGTCTTGTGGAGCACCTTCCAACAAGTCTGCCCACGTTTCTCTGCACGCCGCCTTCAGAAGTGCACTCTACAGCTGTTTGACTTCCAAAGGCTGTTCGAGTTCCAGTTGTCGGCATTGCCACAGTCCAGGTCAGATACAAGAAGGTCACCAGCCATCTGAATCTGCTTGTGGTGGAAGGTCGCCTCACAAGTCTTATCGGTTTGGACTGGTTCACCACCCTGGGCATCATGCTTTATTGCCCAGCAAGGCAGCTCTTGCTGAACTGCTCCATTGTCTACTAGACAAATCGGCTTCGTGGGCATGGGGTCACCAAGAAAACATTGCTTTTCAAGCCGTCAAGGCTCTCCTCGCCTCCGATGCCGTCCTTGTTCATTATGATGAAAAGAAGCCCCTCGTCTTAGCCTGTGGTTTGTCACCTTATGGAATCGGGGCCGTACTTAGCCACTGATTGTCCTCCAGCTGGGAGGCTCCTATTGCTTTCTATTCCAGGATTTTATCTGCTGCAGAAAGAAACTATGCCCAGATAGACCGGGAGGCGCTAGCGATCATTGCAGCTGTGATGAAATTCCATGGTTTCATCTATGGGCATGAGTTTGAGATCATCACTGACCACAAGCCGCTGCTCAGCATTTTCACAGCCAACCATCAAACCCCTCAAATCTTGTCACTGTGGATGATGCATTGGGCAGTCCTGCTCTCCACCTACTCTTTCTGCCTCCTCCATAGGCCCAGCGAGACCATCAGGCATGCTGATGCCCTCAGCCGCTTGCCGCTGCCATCACTGGGGCCACCTGAGGCTCCAATCCAAGAGACCCTACTAATTGAAGAGCTGCCACAGCCTCCATTCTCCAATGCCGACATAGCATTCCACACCAACCAGGACTGAACGCTCAGCCGAGTCTACCATTATGTGTGGAGGGGATGGCCGTCGGGGATACTCGAGGCCGAGTTCCAGCTGTTTCAGACATGGTCATCAGAGCTGTCAGTGAGCAAGGGCTGTCTGCTGTGGGGAAACCAAGTCATCATCCCTTCCCCACTTCAACAATGAGTGCTGGACGCTTTGCATGTAGGCCACCCGGGCATCATGAAAATGAAAGCTGTCACTTGGAGTTATGTCTGGTGGCCCGGCCTGGACGAGCAATTGAGCGGTGGGTCTGGACATGTCAGCCGTGCCAAGAGTCTAGGCCTGCAGCCCCCGATGTTCTAGTCCACCCATGGGAGAAGCCGAGGGTCCCATAGTCTCACATTCATGTGGACTTTGCTGGGCCTTTCCAAGGCTGAACTCTCCTAATCACCATGGACACCTATTCAAAGTGGCTGGAGATCTTTCCTGTCACCTCCATGACATTGGCCGTCGTTTCTTGCTGCCTGGACCACCTGTTCGCCACCTTCAGCCTGCTGCACCTCCTTGTGTCTGACAATGGGACTCAATTTACATCTGCAGAGTTCCAGAGGTTCATAGATGAACGGGGCATCCGGCATGTCACATCAGCACCGTTCCACCCCAAGACAAATGGCCAGGCAGAGTGGATGATAAGGACTGTGAAGGACTCACTCCTCAGGCTGGGGGATGGGAATTTCCCTGCCACCCTTGCCAGTTTCCTGCTACAGCAGCACACTTCACTGCATGCCACTACTGGAAAGTTGCCAGCCAAGCTCCTTATGGGCTGTCAACTTTCAACCATCCTGAGCTGCATCCACCCTGACCTAGCACCGGACATCCACCACGACCCCATCATGTCAGGTTCCACATGGTCCTTCGCATCTGGTGATTCTGTCTATGCCCAAAACTATGGGGCAGGTCCATACTGGGTTTTGGCTCTTGTCCTTCATTCCATGGGCCCCATCTCCTACGAGGTGCAGGACGACGGGGGACAGGTCCATCGCCAGCATTTAGCCCAACTCAGATACCGGTGGCCAGCGCAAGAAGACCAGTTGCAACGTGCCCCAGTTCCAGAGCCTGTGCAGAGTTCCCCAGTTACAGGAGATTTGCAGTGCACCCCAGTTCCTGGGGCCTGCCTGGGAGATCTCCCAGTTTAGCCAGACATCAGCACCCAGGAGAGCCACCCTGCAGACAGTGTGCCTATGCCAACTCCTGCCCAGGTTGTCCCCCATGAACAATCTCCCAAGCTGCCACCTGCTCGGGACTTGGCTGGCCCCCTACCACAGGTGGGACTTACACCGGACCGCTCGGGGTCCCTGGACTTAACAGGACACTCTCAATTGAGTCCGCCATTGCTGCGCTGGTCCCGTCGGACCAGGCACCCCCCCACATTCTTGAAAGACTGTGTTATCTGAACTAAGGGAGGAGGATTGTTATGTTTTCTTAGTGAGTTATGCATTGCTTTGTCGGGGTTCTGGTATTACAATCCCCTCATTCTTATTGGCTGCCGAATAAAGACTTCTCATTGGTCCTGAAGCCAATCCAGGGAACCAATCGCAGAGCCCTGCTTAGGTCCAATGAAATTGAGTCTTCATAGTTACATTGTATATAGTTATTTGTTTGAAACACTATAAGTTGAGTGCCACTCTTGCCAGAGCTGTCCCTGAGCTGAACGATGTTTTGAATAAAAGCCTACATTTGATTTATTGTCTCCTGACTCAATACATAATACCTATCAATCATCAACAAACCTCTGTTTGTGATGTCTGAATTTAGGCAGTGTCATAGAATCCTGAAATGGCATATAGAAGCAAAAATAAAAAGATGATGATGAACTCAAGGATGGAAGACCACACAGTATTTACACAAGTGTGACACTTTGTGGAATATAGAGTGTTGTAATACTAAATGCACCAAAATAAGAGGCTATTCTTTGTGAATCAATTGCAATTAGACTGAAAGCCCCTAGATTAACTCTATCAAAAGAGGATCATCATAACATACCAGCCAAGAGGAAAATTATTTGATTATCCTACGGTAGCACACAATTTATTCTTGTTCAGATTAGTCAACTGCTTCTTGCTCGTGAAATTTAGTACCTGCATGTTCAGATACCAATTTGAATTCTGATAACTGAAAGGGAAATAAAACATACCTACCTTTATCCTTAAAAATCTTCCAGGCAGCATAATCAAAAGCCCAGCTGAAGAATGTAGGAGGAAATGATTTTATCCCACTGACCAATGTGGCAAAGGTCACAATCTGTCAGAATCTGCTGCTTCAGACATAGTAATCTCTATTCTTACAGTTGTACCTTCCCTTTTGAATGCTGTTCTATTGTAAGCTATTGCCAATTATGTATTCTCATTTTATGGTTGTAACTGCTATGCTGTAACCAGGCCTGGAGTTTGTAACAGCTAAAGCGGGAGGGTGACACCTGCATGGTATGGGAACAAAGGGCCTCTCACACCGCGGCCTCCGCATTCCATCTGCCCCGGCTGGGACTTCAAGGGAGGATGCGTCTCATCTCTTATCACATGCAAAAGCCTTGAGGCCATTGATTGTTATGTGAACTAGTAACATCTGAGGGGTCTGGTTTGGGAAGGGAATTTACAGCTTGACACCTCACTTTCTTTCCTGTGAGAACCAAACGGTCAGGATCCCGTTTTGCCCGCCAATTTTCCCCTATAGTGATTGGCTACCTATGGGTAATTCAAACTCCTTGGAATGGTATAATAGACCTGCCTGTATTATCTGTCTCATCTCTGACAATAATCCGAGAAGCTGTACTAATGTAGAGATTGGAAATAAAGAACTCTGGTTTACCAACCAAGATCTGATCCTTGACTACTTTGCGCAGAACTCTCACACAATCCTGTGTGCTTTCTAAGGAAAAGACCCATTGTAACTGCATTTTCTTAAATACTGAAGGCATCCAGAAGGCTTTGTTTTCTAATGACTGTTATCTTACAGGTCAGATTCTTTCATAGCTTGGAACACTAAATGTTCCTTTGGACAAATAAAATAATGCCATGGACATCTGGAGCAGTCCTGCTCTCTATGTGGAGAAACTCAGCCTTACATGCATAAAGGAAGGAATCCACACAGCACCAAAAGGCATGACAGACACCAAACTATATATAAAATATCATCAAGCAAAAAAAACCCAAAACTTTGTGGTACAGTTGTGAATGTGTGACTTGTGTCCATTAACAAGTCTTGTTTACAATAATACGAATGTTCCCTCTGTGGTGTTAGATCTGTGATAGCTGTTTTTTTTTTAAAAAAAAAAAATCCTACATGCAAGGTGTCATGTGACATTGCAGTTATCAAGTAACATGTTACTAGTATCTTTGTATGAGGGAACGGATGGGCACAGACTGAGAGAAGTGTGTGGATTAAGAATGGCCTTGATTGTATGGAATTTTTTGACACTGCAGAGAGAGATGATGCAGAGCTCCCGACTGTGAGAGTCAAGGGGTGAAGCAGACACCCAATGTGGGGTAGTGGTTAGAGGCCTGGAATAGGATCTGGGAGAAGTTTGCTGAGTCACTCATTCTCAGCCTAACCTACTTCACAGGGGTTTTGTTAGGATAAAATGGAGGAGAGGAGAACGATGTAAGCCACTTTGGGTCCCCACTGGGGAGAAACAGGGGTATGAATGAAACAAACGGACAAGCAAACAATAGAATGATCTAAGCTGTTTACTGAATTTAGCTGTTTTCAAAAATATGCCACTCAGTTGTACCATTATCTCTTAGAATGTTCTTTTTTGATTTTAGATACGTTAACTGTATTTTAGATATGTTATATTTTACATATATGTATTTTAGATGTGTTGCTGTATTTTACAGTTATGTTGTGTTATTGGCGAACATATGAATTCAGTGAATTGTGAGTATAGAATGTAAATTCTTGACATAAATAGTCAAGGACAGATTTCCCCATTCCATATAGCCGAATGATGATTCTCCTGTTTCCTCACAGAAGAAACACCTGCTGTCCCCAGAACGTTGTCAAGTCTATAACTACACCCACAGAACTGACAAAATCCCTTTTGTCTGGAAGAAATTTTCCATGCAACTGTGTCTAAACAGGCTGGAACATAGATATATGGTATGTTCTTATTAGAACTTTTCAACCATTTAGATTGTAATCCTTAATGCTCCTGGTTCACCTTATAGTCATCCCCACACAGAGGTCACTTGAAACTGTAGCAAATGCCCCACATGAAATCCAGACACCAGATTACTTTTTAGGCCATGGCCCATTTCGTCGTGACTAAATCCCACTGGAATGAATGGGCTTTAACAATGTACTTTAGTTTCATTAAGTAAAACGGAATTTAGTTGTAACTAAGTTTTGATGGATCATGCCCCACACACTTAATTTTAAAAGATCATTTCAGTTTAGTAATGAATTTAATTAGCTCAGTAAGGCACCGATGAAGATACCTGATATAACTATTAATAATGTCCCCAACTATTTAGCAGGAATTTTATCCCAAATTAGATGGCTCAGATTCAGGAAAAAGTAATTAGTCAAAGATCTGGGCTCATTATGGAAATTCCAATTAAAGCCTCTTTTCAGTGTGCAGTGGCAGTAAAATAAGTAAATTTTAGAACCGAAATGAATGTGACAGGGAATGCTGGAATTATGCCGTTCTATTAGTATTAAGCCCTCTGTTACAATGACATGATCTGCTTTAATTGACCTGTGGACAGAAATATATAGCAAGAGCAGCAACTAAAATGGATTCTGCTCAGGACATCTTGCTTACTCTCAGCGCAGAGATCAAAAGAAAGTGCATAACAGATAGATGTTAAATATGTATAAATAGATAAGCACTAGTCTAGTAGAACAGAGAATGTAATCAAGAATTTGTACCTTACCTCTGCCCTGATCATAATAGATGGCCTCACCCCTGCTTTGCACAAGTGGGATGATATTGACCCATTTTACAGGGTTGCTGTTAGGGCTGAGAGTGCATATGAAAAGCTTTGAGAAATAGAGTCTCTGACACCAGTTGGCTGAGTGGTATGGTAGCATGGAATGTTCAGTTGTTCAGGGAACTACGGTGTTTGCAGTCCAACTTCCATGAGAAAAGAGACAGTTAGAAAGTTAGAAGTCAACAATACAGGTAGAATAAAAGAGGGGTTATACTGGGATTGCATCAGCTGGGCCCAACTTTTGCATACGGCACTGGCCTGCAAGGTAGCAGTCTAGGGTTGCCAGCCTCCAGGTAGGGCCTGGGGATCCCCGCTTTTACAACTGATCTCCAGCTGAGAGAGATCAGCTCCCCTGGAGAAAATGGCTGCTTTGAAGGGTGGACTATATGGCATTGTACCATGCTGAGGCTTCTCTCCTCCCCTAACCCTGCCCTCTCCTGGATCCACCCCCAAAGTCTCCAGGTATTTTCTAACCCGGGCTTGGCAACCCTACAGTCTGAGAAAATAACTGTGTGACCAAAACATGGTGGTGCAAAAAAAAGAAGAACAAGGCAAATGTAGGACCTGAGGAAAAACTGGGAAGTAGGCCTGGGGCTGTATACTTTTGCAGGAAAGAACACAGCCAGGCAACAGGGTAAAAAATAGCATGTGGGATGTTGAATTGTACAAACTGACTTCAATTAACAATCCAGTTCTTTGCCACAAAGCTTCTAGTAATAAGTACATAACAGATAATCCTATGAGAAAATTCTGAGGCAACAGAATAAAAGCAGGGACACGCACACACAATTTTTAAAAAATCCTAAATAAGATACATGGGGGGGGCAAAACCCTTTTCAATTTGGGCATAAGCAAATGATACCTAAGTATTCTCTATGCCTTCTTCAACAGTAAAACACAATACAGCTAGAGAATCACAGCCTTAAAGGTACAAACATCAGATAACCACAGCTTTTGGTTATCTGATGTTTGTTCTCTATGCCTTCACCAAACGGGTGAACTACTGCTGTGAGGAGACCAGTGCTTGCCTAATGGAGATGGTGCTGGTGTTTACCTGCCCCACCTCCTTGGGATGAATTACAAGGGTGGGGGGAGCCAGCCAAGGCTCAGTGCAAGAGTCTGAGTCAATGGAAGGTTGGCACACTGGCCAGGCTTCACGGCGGCCACCTCCCTCCACAGTCCAGCCCCAAATGAGCTCCCCACCCACCCACCATCTTTGGAGACCATGTGGGATTAGCTGGTCACCAGTTTCAGGGCTGAGAAGAATTTTTTTGTGTTTTTTCGCCTGCTCTGCATGGTCCAAAGGGGTGATGTGTAAACAGGCCTGGTGAAGCTGTGTAGGCCCTAACTGGGAAGGCAGGAAAAGCACAGGTTGAGGGGACTTAGAGTTGGTAAGCACCCTGAGGTATCAGTGATAGGGGGTAGTCAAACTGGGTACCTATAGGCTTGGCAGTCTGGGTGGCTCAGTGGGGGCCTCTTTGGGGTTGGGGGGACATAGGATGCACCTTAAGACTTAGCAGTAGTGAGCGGGACAATGCCCCTCCATCCCCACTATGCACTCATGTGTGGGCCATGAGGAGAAAGGTTTGAAAGGATTCTGAACCTGGCTCAACATTGGGGTGTTTTTGCCCTATTAGGAAGCTTGCCTTGCAAGCCTGATGCAACCCATGCTTTAACGTGTTAACTAAGTGGTGCAGATCAGCTTATGTGTAAATAAAGTTCCCAGTTTAATCCACAACCTGTGTCATGTTTCATTGGAGGGGTGGGCAGGCAATACCCATGCACCAGGAGATCCAGCAACCTGTCAAGATATTGAACCACACACTGAGTGAGCCCTCTTTTCTGTCCACAACAGGAACTGTCAAGCAATTATGCAATGAAAAGAAGTCTAACACAGTCCAGAGTAAAGCAAAATCATAAACTCATCTCCTTCCCACTGTTTTAAGACCCACAGACTTCAGAGTACACAGCAGCAATTCATTCTCACATTACTGGATTTATAGGTTTAGCTGGCAAGTTGTTAAGCCATTGATGTTAATGGGACTTATTTCCAAATAAGTATGGTAACAAAGGGTAATTGTACAAGGCATCACATTATTACCTCCAAGAGTCCGCTGATGCTATACAGGCACTCACTGAAAGGTAAGGGTGGATGGGGTTGGAGAAAGGGTAAGACATTCCTATATAATGGGAATCAAAACAAATCTTCATTCAATAAAACAGAAAATTGTCACCATTGTGTTGCACTTCCGCCAGAGCAACATATGGTAGCACAGCTGACAAATATAATCTTTTTTTTTCTGTTTCACATGCACATTGCATTTGGTGGAGTACTAAGACTTTACATAATTTGCCTATTAACTCCTTAGTGCTGTGACATCCACAGCTTGAAACGCCTTGCATTTGCTGAATCCTGAATTGTGGCACCCGAGTGTTAATTTAGATGGCTAATTAAATGAATGGTCTGAAGCCTTCAGCAACAGAAGCCTCCAAAATCTTCAGGTTTCCATGAGGAATGATTGCTTCCCTACCCCCACATCTTCCTTGGCAGTGTAATCTCTTTTTTTAAGTCAAAGCTGTCTTCATGTTAAGAAAATTGAAGCATATTGAGACACAAATGTACCCACCCAGGGTTCTGTCTGCAAGTGTCGTTAAGTTCCTAGACAACGTTATTTGCGATTTGCTGATGACCACCCACCAAACACATTTGCCTCCACCTTAGGAGCACAAAGGGGAGGAAAAATGCTTTTTAATGCATCTAATTGCTTTGCTGACAGTTTGTAAAAGGGATGGCAACACAGTTGCTTTCAAAAACTGGGAGCATCTGCACCAGCTAAAAGAAAAGATGGTGTGTGTTTTTTTAAAAAAAAAACCTGGCAGCTCCCAAAGCACAGTTCAGTTTTCGATTGAATGCATCATTTGTGGAGCATCCTTGACTGTCTGATTAATTAAACAATGACTGTTTAGCTCAGGACAAGCAGTCTCGGCATCAGCAATCAAGAGCTACCCCCAAATGAGCACACACTGGGCTGCTTGGTCCTCACCAGCAGGGCCGGTGCTACCATTAGACCAAGTTAGGTGACCGCCTAGGGCGCAGACCGCAGAGGAGTGCAGAAACGGACAATCAGTGCCCCTCCAACCGGCCACAGGCTCTCACACTCACTCACCAGCCCCAGCTCTCCCATGCTTTTCCTCCTCCAGAAAGTCACGGCAACTGCAGCAGCAGCAGCTCCCTTCAGCTTTGCCTCTCACCCTGCCTACCCAAGCCCACACAATTTTTAAAAAAATTAGCAGGGTCAAGTTTTGTGCTTTTAATTTTCCCTAGAATTTATTGGTTTTTGATAATTGGTTAGCAGTGTGTGGGGGGGGGATGCAAGTAGTTAGCCTTGCCTAGGGTGCAAAAGAGCCTGGCACCGGCCCTGCTCACCAGGCACAGCAACATTCTGATTGGCCACTGACAGTGCCACCCTAAGCAGCTCCTAGTCAAGTCTGTTTAAGGGGGCTTACTCCCAGGAAAGTGGCTGTAGGATTGCACTGGAAGAGCACATTTAACAAGACTGCAGCCATTCAGAGCTCCCAAAACATGTCTAAATGATATATGTGGCAACAAACACATTTGTTGCATGTAGTGTTTACATTCTGAAGTGTAGAATTAAAACATTTTAGTGTGTGAAGAGGATCTTTGTTAACCAGTCAGCTTTGGTCCTTATTGCCAGTTTGGTGTAGTGGTTAAGTGCGCAGACTCTAATCTGGGAGAGCCAGGTTTGATTCCCCACTCCTCCACTTGCAGCTGCTGGATGACCTTGGGCAAGCCATAGCTCTGTACCTGCTGTTCCCTCAAGGACAGTTGTCTCAGAGCTCTCTCAGCCCCACCTACCTCACAGGGTGTCTGTTGTGGGGAGGGGAAGGAAAAGGATTCTGTAAGCCGCTCTGAGACTCCAAGTGAGTGAAGGGCGGGATATAAATCTAATCTCTTCTTCTTTATTGCCAATGGAAGTTCCAATTGCATATTTATAGAAACTAGGGTAGTAACCTGACTTAACTACTCTTCCTGGAAAAAAAGCATGCAGCCTAACAAGAGAATAAAATTTCCAGAATTTTTGAAGCCTTATGGGAGTGGGATGCCAGCCTCCAGGTGGGACCTGGAAGCCCCCCCAGAATTACAGCTCATTTTTAGACTACAGAGATCAGCTCTCCTGGAGGAAAATGTATGCTTCAGAGGGTGGACTCTATGGCATTGAACCCCACTGAGGTCCCTGTCCTTCCCAGGCCCCATCCCCAAATCTCCAGGAGCTTCCCAAGCTGGCTCTGGCAACCCGGGGGGGGGGGGCATCTGGATTGGGGAGGAATGGATATTTAAATATATGCAGTGTTTACTTTCCTATCAAGCCTACTTAAATGCATCAGTTATAAGCATATCATATTATACTATTGGCAAACATATGAAATTTAAAAGTATAAATGTCTTGGTTTTCTATAAGAAACGTGGCCTATATAGCCAATACCTGAGTGAGAGTTGCAAACTGCTGTAGCCTAAGCCACCATAGCACATGTATCTTAATTACTGCCATCTAAGAGGTAAAAAGAAAATAGTAAAGAAAAGGAAGTATATCATTTGGACAAAAACACAATAGGTAGGACTACCAGAATATTTGGATTATCAAGTTACCTTCACAATACAGGAAACAGTGCTCTCTCTAATAATAATGTATTATCAGAAAAATATTACAACATATTAATAGCAAAAAAAAATTATTTAAACAAAAACGTTTTCTTGAAAATATGTTGTATATGTCAATATTATATACACCTCAGAGAATGCTGCGCTCTGATAATCAACGTCTTCTGGTGATCCCTGGCCCAAAGGATATCCGCCTAGCCTCGACCAGGGCCAGGGCCTTTTCTGCCCTGGCCCCCACCTGGTGAAACATGCTCCCTATTGAGATCAGGGCCCTGTGGGATCTTATTCAATTCCACAGGGCCTGTAAGAAGGTGCTGTTCTGCCAGGCCTTTGGCTGAGGCAGCAGGCATCCACATATCTCCCCCCCCCCGCCCGAGACTGCAGTCTTTCACCCACTGATAACCAGCCATATCAGTTACATCAATTGGCCGGATTCTCCCTACAGCAAGCATGACTGTTGATTTTATGTTTTAATGTGTTTTAAATTTTATTTAAAATTGTTGTTTATTGAAATGTTTATTTATTGAAATGTTTTGACCCACCCTGAGCCCGTTTACAGGATGGGCGGTATATAAATGTGAAAATAAATAAAAAATAAATTATCATTATCAAATGCCGTATATAGTTTTACATTACAAATTACATTTTTTTCAGTAAAAACTTGTATTTAAAAGCATGTCACCCATCTAAAAGCGGAGGGGAGATCAGGGAAACTTTCTCTGTTTCCCAAAATCTCCATTTTTTTTTTACTTGGGGGAAAAAATTAAAGTCCTGTGACCTTTGCATGCTATAAATAGGGCTTCCAAGTCCAACTTGGGAAATATCTGAGGACTTTGGGGGTGGAGCCAGGAGAAAGGAAGTGACATCATTTTGTGATGTCACATCCTGTGATGTTGCTTCCACATGCTGACACATGAACTCATGAAGTTTCCTAATACTGAATCAGGCCATTGGTCCATCAAGGTCAGTATTGACTACTCAGACTGGTAGTGGCTCTCCAGGGTCTCAGGCTGAGATCTTTAATGTCACCTATTACCTGATCCTTTTTTAGCTGAAGAGGCTGATACCTCCTGCATGTCAAGCAGATGCTCTATCACTGAGCAACGGCCCTACTGAATCCTTCCTCATCTCGGCAGAATATGAAGCACTAAGTGCTACACAAGTGCTAAATATGATTTTCATATCATAAGAACAGGAGAGAAGCCACAGTGGATCGGGCCAACAGCCCATCCAGTACAACACTCTGTGTCACACAGTGGCCAAAAATACCAGGTGCCCTCAGGAGGTCCAGCAGCGGGGCCAGAACTCCAGAAGCCCTCCCACTGTTGCGCCCCAAGCACCAAGAATGCAGAGCATCACTGCCCCAGGCAAAGTGTTCCATTTAGACCTTGTGGCTAATAATAGCCACTGATAGACCTCTGATGGATGGGGACAGAGACAGACAGACAGACAGACAGAAAAAAGAAAGAAAGAAAGAAAGAAAGAAAGAAAGAAAGAAAGAAAGAAAGAAAGAAAGAAAGAAAGAAGAAAGAAAGAAAGAAAGAAAGAAAGAAAGGGGGAGGGGGAGAGAGAGAGACAAGGAAAAGAGCTGGCAGAGGCACTTACCCCAGCAACCTTGAAAGCCACATGCAAAAGCAGGCCCTTCAGTACAAAGAGTCTAGTCCCTCCTTAATCTCTGGGCGGGACTTTCTCTTGCTGCCTCTGCTCTTAAAGGGGAAATGTCTGGTGAGGCTTTTTACTGCAGGGCAGGCTCTCTGCAGACATTTCCCTTTTAAGAGTTCAGGCTTGGCAGGGAGAGGGCAGGGCAGGCTCTGACGTTCCCCTGCGTTCCTGCTGGCAGCCATTGCCTCTCCCGGTGGCCAATTTTGAAAAAGCGGGGGTAAGCATTAAAAATCGGTGTTTCCCCCGCCCTCCTGGGGGGCTTGGCAGCCCTAGCTATAAATCTGGAGTAATAAAAGCCTTGTCTTAAAAAACATTCCACTCATTCCAAAACAGAAAATATTTCATAGGAGTCTTTTTCAGTGTTCCCCAAAATTTTTCAATTTTTAAATCAGAAAAGTGGGCAGAAGTAATTCAAAATGGGGAAAACATCACACACACACTGGGCTTCACCCCATTAAAATCCCTAGGCCTTGCAGCACCTCCTGGGCAGCCCCAGGCCTCATTTTGCTGCCAGTAAATCCCCTGCTGGACAACTGATTAGTTCCAGGAGGTGGGGCCCTGAAGTGGGGGATGCCCCCACTCCCAGTGGTAGCCTGGCAAGCCTAATTGGGAGCAATCATATTGGATTACATTGTATGGAGTCCATCCTGGTCTCTTTTCCTGGTGGATGGCCACTTGCAAACAACCAAAAGTGGCACTATGGTTGCCAGACATGGGGGGGGGGGGGATGTAGAGATATGGAGAGAGCAGGTGGCAGTGATGGTGTGATGTCAGTTCCAGGTTTTTCCTGAAAGTGATGTCAGTCCTCTCAATTTTACCATAAAGTTTCCAACAATTCCTAGAAAGGTGTGACATCACATCTGAGTTTTCCCCAGAAGTGACATTCTATCATTGGCCCGATGACAATTTTTTTCTTTCTTTCTCAGAGCGACAGTGAGAAATGGAAACTGGGGATGGGGTATTCCTCACCCCCACCAGCAGGGCTGGCAACACCAACAAGGACAGTATACCTGCATGACCGCCTCTCTCGATATGAACCCCAGAGAGCTTTACACTCTTAAAGTCAGCACCTCCTGGTGATCCCCAGCCTGAGGTATGTCCACTTAGCCTCAACCAGGGTGAGGGCTTTTTCAGCCCTTGCCCCAACCTGGTGGAATATGCTCCCTCCTGAGATCAGGGCCCTGCGGGACCTATTACAGTTCCACAGGGCCTGTAATGCAGAGCTGTTCCACCAGGATTTTGGTTGAGGAGGCGGACGTTCAAACATTTTGGCCTCCCATGTTCATGGCCCTTTCCCAATGCCATGCTGCTTAGACAACATTACTTGGGCACTGAAGCTTTTATTCACCTGACATGAGGCAAGGGTCCTTTCTATTATTATTGTGCCATCTGTTGTTTTATTAGTTTTATCACTTCGATTGTTGAATGAATCTTGTGTTGTAAGCCACCCTGAGCCCACTCGTGGTATAGGCATCAAATAAACAATATGATGATGATGATGATGATGATGAAGAAGAAGAAGAAGAAGAAGAAGAAGAAGAAGAAGAAGAAGAAGAAATGAATGATATTTCACTGTAACATCAAAGAAAAATTGCACCATAGGGCTCTTATCCTGCAAGGCTCAGAGTCATGAATGTCTGAGTGTTTGGCCAGCAGTAGCAAAGTTTAGAATTGCGTGGCTGATATTCACTTAGGACAGTGGTTGGGCTCCCAGTGTCCCTCTCTTGCCTTTCTTTTATGATAGTGTAGGAATTAATTGGTATACTAAACCATTCAGAAACAGGGTTGGGATTGCTCCTGTGGTCTGGTTTTTGTTTAGTTTGGTAGCAGTCTTCTCAAATATGGCTTGTGCACCTTATTCTTCTTGTCCAGTAGTAATTTTTTTTCTTCCCACATACTGATACTTGCATAATATAGCTGAACCAATTGTAAGAGCCCGTCTTCCTGAAAAAATGTATCCTATTTTATCACATACTATAAACAAAATCTTTGGAGAAACAGCACATTATGTCTTTTACAAATCACTGCATTTTTCCAGATGTATGGTATGTTAGAAACCTGACACAAAAGATGTGAATTGAGTTAATGAGCCTGCCTGCATTTTTATCAAAATGTGTGGTTGATTCATTTGAATAAATCTGACCTTTTCTGTTTATTGCCTTCTTGTACAAAAAAAAAAAATCTGTCCGTAGCCAATCATTATGATGACCACAAGTCCACTCAGGCACCTTGACAGCTGAATCACTACCCCATCAAGAGATTTACCCTCAGGCAACTGGCTAAGCTGGCACACATTAGTTGGTCCTTTTTGTACAATAAATATCTTTACAGTTTTCATATTTTTGCTGTTTTTACACATTTCACTTCTGCTTTATATAACATTTGCCAGCAAAGATTTATATAGCACAACACAGACCATTAGCACTTTGCAAGTCTTTGTTGTACAGATGCCAAACTATGTGCAAAGGGATTTAGTTTTGATTTGGCGGGGAGGGGGTGATGCATTCTACGGGAAAAGGTCAAAGGCAACATGTACAAAGGGCTACTTTTGGTGAAGACAGCAAGAGCAAAGTAATATCCCAGAGATCAAAAAGAACTGAAATATAGACTTTGGTCTAGATCTAAAGAACATTGCACCCAAAGCCAAAGGGGGCCTTGGTGTTTCATAAACAGCAAGTCCCAATGCTCCACAGTAAACTTCTTTTAGACTACGGCTGTCAAAGGCAGTCAGTGAAAGCAGCACAGAGTTCTGTTATCGGAGGGAAGGCGTCATCTCACTGTGTATGTACAGCCTTTGGCCATACCTGAAGTACTTTTACCTGAAGTACTTGTAATATTTAGGCCTTTGGCCCATGGAAGCCACCCTGAGCCCGTTCGCGGGGAGGGTGGGATATAAATCCAATAAATAAATAAATAAATAAATAAATAAATAAATAAATAAATAAATAATACTTTTATAATTTTTGACCCCAAAAAACCAGGGCCACATCCACACTGTCACTTTTGTTGCTCATTTCTCCCTATTGCTTTGGGTCCCCCCCCCCCCTTTCCACATGTATTTTGCTCCCTCTGGGACTACTAGAGAAAGCAAAACACGTTTTGGGGGGGAACCTGAAGCAATAGGGAGAAATGAGCAACAAAAGTGACAGTGTGGACATGGCCCAGGTGATATTTTCAAGGGTTCAGGTGGCTTAGTCCACAACATGATACTAATAGGAAGGCAACAGTGGAATGCTGATCTATTTGCCTTGAATGTCTGAACTCCCAGATCCAGTTCCCGGTATTTCCAGTTTAAATAACTTTTTTTTCTGGGTGGCATTCCAACCACCTCAAATCCCAAGTTTATTCACAATAAAACAGTCCATAAAGCACAATGGCTTGTTGGAGTTACTCAGGCCAGTCCTAATACCAACATTCAGTAACATACACTATGCAAATAAACACAATTTATAATTAAAGGTTCACATAATAAAAGGATGGAACCAGTACATTTTAAAAGTTAGCTAAAATATCTGTAAGCCTACTATGAGAATTAGATTAAAGTTGTCTGAACCCAGTCAGTCAGGGAAGTTACAGGACTTGGTCACAGCAATTTACTGCTTATGAGATAAATCTGACCGCTATTTCTGTAGTCCTCTTGTCAAACCCCAAAAGGAGATTTAACAAGCCACCAAATGAAAAGGGAGCACTCACTGGAGAAGTCCCTGATGCTGGGAAAGATTGAAGGTAAAAAAAGTGAACGGCAAAGGATGAGATGGCTAGACAGTGTTATTGATGCGACAAGCATGAAGTTGAGCAGGCTCCAGAGGGTGGTAGAGGACAGGAGGGCCTGGCGTGAGGTGGTCCATGGGGTTGCGAAGAGTCGCACTCAACTGTGCAACTAAACAACAACAACAAGAAACCCACAGAGTGGGTTGGAAAGGTAGTCACAAGCAGAGCTAACATATTAGCCCTTTGCTTAACATACATTTTACAGGAAAATAGAAAATGGTTAATAGATTCAGCAACCTGAGTTCCACAAGGACATAACCTTTGTTCATGTGAGATTTCCCTAAGTCTACCAGTTAACTCTGGGGCAGTGTTAAAGCAGGCTAAGGCAAACAACCTATGATAAGCAAGAACCATGAGATAGGATAAATATTTGTTGTAAGAAAAGTCAAATGACTGTACAAACCCCAGATGAACAGGTGAGCAGACTCACTTAGCACCAGCTACAAGCATTTGCCCATCCAGCTCTTCAAGTCTTTCTATTACTACTACACAGGGCTTGTTTAACTCCAGTATCAATACATAAATCATAGATAAACCCAGTTTGGCAATTTTCTTGCCTATCCTCTGGCTCCAAGAGCTAGAATAGGAGTCAGATTCCAGTTTAAAGAAAACCAAGGATGGGAAGATAAACCCTGCTTCAAAGCCTGGAGAACTGCTGCTAATTAAAGTGCACTAAGTGGACACATGGCTTGACAAGGCAACCTCACATGTTCACAAGAAAGATTCAGACCATGGGGGGGGGGGGTGTTTGTTTTTTCAGACTATGAGGTGTTTGTTGCAGTGCCTTCTTCGTATGAAACAGGACTCGGGGAAGACTATTGTGAGCCAGCATGCATATGGCAGTCCTAATTCTTGAATGTTGATGGAAATGAAGAACAAACTAGTTGTTACCACAGCCACAGCTTAAAATAACAACCATATGTCTAGGTTTCCCCTCCCTCTTCACAATAACCTCATGTCCCACAACCCTACACCAGTAGCTGGTCCTGGTAATGAGAAAGAAAAGGCAGACGACATTAGGTCGGTTATAGCAGATTTTACAGTGAGGAAATTGTGAGCTAGGTTGCGCTTTTTGGTTGCAGCCATGCATTCAAGGAAACCTCTAGTGTGAGCCTCTCATTGGCCCATTCTTCAAGCACAGGTTGGATCCTTCCAGTGACTCAAGGTGGTACAGCTTTTGTACTTTGAACTTGGCTTCTTCTCATCTCTCAGCACCAGTACAGTTCTTGGACTAAGCCAAAGCTTAGCATAAAGTCTTTGCACAAAGTGCAGTTGGTGGTGAAACTGAACAAACAATTTAGGAATGTGCAGAAATACACATGTAAGATGGTAGATTAATACTTCTTTCCTTATACCAGCATTTTCTGTTAGACTACCAACATCCAATTCTAAACATTCTACATATCAACATTCATTAAAATGAAAGAAAAAGTAACCAATCCTGACTCCTCCTGAAGTGAAATGAGAAAATAATTCTTCTACCTGCCACCCTGTCAAAGAACAATAGTTTTGCTTGGCATTGCAATCACAAAATACTATTGCCAAACAGAAATTGTGTATATGATGTTATTCATCATCTATGCAGCACGGTTATGGGGAATAGCACCAACACAATGTCAATGCAACGTCACTAAATTTCCAAGGCAACAATCTATCCAATGGCCAACACTAGTTTTACAAATAAGTTACACTCATACATTGTGAAAAAAATGTGTACAAGAATATGGCAGTTTACAAAAATGTATACAAGGAGATAATAAACATATAAAACAACAGATTCACAATAACAAATTGCATAACCATCTGGACTGGCCGGAACCTACGGTTGGTACAGAATGCTACCAGCATATTGACTGGAGTGGATCATAGGGAACGTATCCCTCCAGTCTTGTTCTGTCTGCACTGCCTCCCAATTTGTTTCCAGACCCAATTCAAGATGCTGATGCTGACCTTTAAAGGCCTGGACAGTTTAGGGTCAGCATACTTTATGGACTGCCATCTTTCATATGAACCTACCCATTCACTCTGGTCATCATCAGATGCCCTGCTTTGGGTACCCCTGCCCTCTGTGGCTAGAGGGGTGGCAACTCAAAAAAGGGTCTTCTTGGTCCTGGCACCAAAACTTTGGAACTGTCTCCCCAAGGAGATTCAGAATTATCTGTCTCCCTCTATTGTTGTCTTCCACCATCAGGTGAAGATTTCTTTATTCTGTTTGGCATACCCCCAATAACTGGCATCCACCCTCATTTTTGGTGCTATGTCTGTTTATATATTTTTAATTGAACTATTGAATATATATATGTTTTAATGTTTGAGGCCTTAAGAAGCCTATTTGGGTGGAAACGTGGCATAGGAATATTTTAAATAAATAAATAAAGTAACAGGAAAAACATTGAGGTAGAGGCACCAAATGTCTAGCATAGCTGCTGTTGCCCCTCCTCAGAACCCCTCCAAGTTTAAAAAAGATTGGACCAGGGGATCCAATTCTATGGGCCCCAGAAGAAGGTGCCCCTATCCTCCATTGCTTTCAATCGAGTGGGGAAAGGTGTTTAACAGGATTACACTCCCTTTAAATGCCTTCTCCAAGCCACATGACTCTGTGGCAAGAGTCCAAAAGGGTTTAAAGGTCTCACAGTTCCTTTAAACACCTTCTGCAAGCTGCAAGTTCACTCGGAAGGTGTTTAAAGGGACTGCAAACCCTTTAAATGCCATTTAAATTCCAGTGGCCCCCCAAATCCCTCATATTTTCAGATTTTGGGGGGCTTGGCCATTTTGGACAGCCAAAATTGAGCCCCATTTGGTAACTGGCTTAAAGAATACCCAAAAAAATACTGGTAAGTATTATCCAGGTATTTCTCCAGCTCAGTTTATGCCAAATGTACACCCCTAGAAATTAGTCATGTTTTATTCAATAGGGTTTACTCCTAGGAAAGTGTTCTTAGAATTTTAGACCATGCCACCTACCAGTTGATAGCTTTGTCTGTGGCTTTTGACACAGTTGACCATTCCACTCTTATTTACTAGTTGGAATACAGAGTTGACATTAGGGGATAGTTTCTGAGGGTAGCTGCTTTGGTCTGCAGTAGAACTGCTAGAGTTGAATTCAGTAGCACCTTAGAGACTGTAAGAAAGAGACCAGCTCAGCTGCAAAAACTGCAATCCTGAAGAGCCAAGTGAAGGTTGGAGGGGGAGGCCTCACCTTGTAAGTTGTTACAGGAACAGCTGCTTTCCATCTTACTAGGAGCCGGAAGGCCAAACTACCTAATCAACAGCGGGACAGGATAAGAGAGTCGGCAGCTCCTTAGGGAGGAGGCGTGTGCATCATTTTAGGGAAGATGCTATCTTTGTCCTCCCTTTGGATTAATGTATTTTAACTGTGAAGCTCAGCTGATTTTAATTGTTTTGTTGAATTCTGACCTGCCAGGGACTTTTGGCAGCCATTCTTTTGTTTTGTTATCCATTCTTGGACTGGTATTCTTTCTATTTTGTTTGGATAATAAACCCAGCTTGGATTATTGAACTCAAGTGTGGAACGTGAGTCTGTGCACCTGGAGGAGGACCCTCAGCCTCAACCCTACAAAGACCAACAAGATTTTGGAGGTATAAATTTTCAAGAGTCAAAGCTCCCTTCATTAGACACAGATCTGATGAAGGGAGCTTTGATTCTCAAAAGCTCATACACTGAAAATCTTGTAGGTCTCTAAGATGTTATTGGACTAGAATCCAGGTATCAGGGGAGCAGCTCTTTTGATATTTAGGTTTTTTTCTTCCTGATTGGACACTAAGAGTTTCCACAGGATTCTGTTCTCTTACCTATGCTCTTCAATGTTTATGTGAGGCTGCTGAATGAGATTGCATGGAGCGTTGGGAATGGGTGTCATCAATATGCAGATGACACCAAACTCTGTATTTCACCATCTAAGCCTCCAGATGCATGTGTCAAATCCTGCTTTGAACCAATGTTTTGACTCTACAGTTGAGTAGCTAAAGCAGAACAAGAGAATGCTGCATCCAGAGTGATGCTGGTCAGGAAGGCTGATCTTATAGAGAGAGTAGATCCATGACTTGGATGGAGTGGAGTTGGCATTGACAGAAAGGGAGTGCTCATGGACCTGGCCTCGCTATTTGAAAAGCAGGCTGGTGTAGTGGCCATGAAAACCTTCTAACATCTGCATCTGGCTCACCACCTCTTTCCCTTCTTATGCAATCTGGCTGTGCTGATCCATGCTGTTGTAATCTCACAGCTGAACTGCTGTAATGCACTCTACATTGAGCGGCCCTTGAAGACAGCCTAGAAACTTTAACTGGTTCAAAAAGCGGTGACCTGATTATGATTACTGTCAGTAGTTAGCCAGTGGGAAAATATCTTGCCTATCTTAAAACAGCCACATTGGCTGCCAGTTTGTTCCAGAGTCCAATTCTTGGTGCTGGTTTTGTCCTTTAAAGCCCTTCATGGCCTAAGGCCCACATCTAAAAGACCATCTCATCCCATATATCCCCATGTGCCAACTGCAGTCCTCAGTCTGCTGCCTACTGATGGTTTCTCCACAAGGTAGCCTACCTGGCATCAACCAAAAGAGCCCATACCTCTTCATTGTCCCTCCCACTTTCTGTAAGAGGCTCCCTAAGGAGGGGAGAGGATACTGTCTGTAAAAAATGCCATTTTATTTGCTAGTGCTTTTAATGGGATATCTCTTAGGAGGAGGGGGTTATTTGGGGTTTTTATTTTGTTGCTTTTAAATTGTAAAGTTTTTAATTGTGATTTGTAAGCCACCTTGGACAACGAGGAAAGATGTGATCTCAGCCTGCAAGTTAAGATCAGCCTCTCAAGTAGGATTCCTGGAGCTTTTGGGAGTAGAGCCCAGGGAGGCCGGGGTTTGGGGAGTGGAGGGAGCTCAGCAGAATCTAATGCCATAGAATCCACCCTGCAATTCAGCCATTTTTTCCAGGGGGATGGATCTCTGTAGTCTGGAGATCAGATGGGACTCCAGGAGCTCTCCAGACCCTAGTTTGGCAACTCTACTCTCAAGCCCTGCTTTCTGTGCCCCTGCTTTCATAGGTGATGTGGGCAGTGACTAGAACCAGGGCATTTTCTGTGGTGGCACCTTGCCTTTGGAACACTCTCCTGCTTGAAGCTCATCTGATGACTACTTTACTTTATTTTAGGCACCAGGCCAAAACCTTTTTTTTCCCACTGAGGCTTTCAATTATGGGTTTTATCTGACCAGTTTTTAAATGGTTTGGTTCTGTCTTGATTTTTTATTGGCTTTTAAAAATACACTGTGTTATTTAATTGTAAGCTGCCTTGATAAGGACTCTGAAAAGACAGCATAGAAAGTAATAAATAAGTAATGAGATATAAATATTAAAATACATAAATATGAAGCATCTTAAAAGATGTGCATTTCTCACATCTTCAGGAATGTAATCTGAATTACACAATGCCTTAAAATCCCTAATTGTCTTAATTTCACAGGCCAGTGGAAAAACTTTGATCTCCACGTGACCCTCCATGGTCATGTTCAGAGCCCGGCTGAGTTCCTTTCCCTGATTGCTTGCCTCAGATCAAGGAAGTGTCTCAGAAACAAGGATGGTTCCACAACACATACTAACACCCCCACCCCCATACAGCCATCAGAGAGCGGGCTTAGATCTATCCACTTCCTCCAGTGTCTTGGCTCCATCCTCCACAGATGTCACCCTTTGATGATGTCACAAGTGTTAGCCAAATCGCCTTGATTTCTCAATAATATAGGGGAATTATAGCTTATTAATAATATGGCAATAGGCAAAAAGGGTCCCATCAATGTATACAGAGGTCCCACCTCTTCCAGAAACACCAGAAGTAAACAAGGAGGCTGGCCTCAGTAATAAAATAGTTTCTTTACTGAAAGGTTCTTACTCAGACAAACAATACAAATTCACACACACACTTATACAGAGCCTGAGAAATAAAGATAGACCAAAGACATTTGTATTAGCAGGAATATTGTTGGTATCTATTGAGGGCAATAATTACCTGTCCAGAGAGATGATGCTGAGTTCCTGCTGGAAAAATAAGGGGAGGCTATGAGGGGATTAGGGATCGTGTCCTGAACCCACAGCGACACATGGAAACTCTGGCTGCACAACTAAGAGCCATGGAGGTAGGGTAAGGTAAGAGGTAGGAGAAGCTAGAGATGTTGCTGGGTGTCCTCTTTTATTAGGGGGCTCTGGGGGAGGGCTTGACTGGACACCTCACTTAAGACCTCCCCTTGATGGTCCGCCCCAAAAGTCCTGTCCACTAGAAGAAGGGAGCTTAAGGGGTTGGGCAATGTTACAGACTACCTGGATTGTGACAGAGATACCTGGAGGGTTGGAATGACTCATCGGCCAACTCTATTGTGGTGTTGATGAGCTTACTCCTCTCAGAGCTGTAGAACCGGTTTCTGGCTGGCCAAGTCCATTGTCTTCTGAAGGCAGGAAAGAGTTCTTTTGTCCCTTCGTAGCAAAAAAGGTGGGAGGGAGGTTTGCCTGCATGATGAAGAAGAGTTTCGCGAATGGTGTCTGGAAGCACATTTTCAAACCACAATGGTGAGTGGCTGTTTCTGTGTGAGTATTTGTGTTAAGGGATGTCTCTGGGAGCTGGTGACCTTGGGAACCACTGGCACATTGTCTGGCATGTGTATACAGCTGGCATCACGATTTGGTCACATTGCATCTCAATCCCTCTTACACATTCAGCAACACAGTCTATTATTAACACTTATGGACTTTATGTCAATAAGAGCGTATAAGCACCTTCCAGGGCAATAACTAGTCCGTTTGTAAGTTCAGCCTCACTTCTTCTGGCTGCCCCAATATCCCACTGCATACCCTTCTAAAGTGGGGTGGTCAGAGAATCAAATGCAGCTGAGCAGTTGCCCTTTCTGGGGACTGCTGGGACTGGCACCTTACCACAACTTTTGGACTTCTGAAACTTAAAACTTAAGTTTAGCAGTTAATTTAGCAACTGTTTACTATGCACTGGAGGGGGGGGTCAACTCTGCTTAAATAGAGAGGGCAACTTTCCCCCAGTCTTGCTTAAGGAACCCCTTTTTAAAAACAGTTGAGCTGTTAAGTTCTATGCAAAGGCACGTATGCACTTTGGAAAGGTAATTTGAAAGCGAGTTGAGCCATGACAAATAGGGACAGCTGGCCTAATTGAATCATTTGATCTAAGACAGCTCAACTTGGTTATCCTCACTGCAGCCCGCACTGATATTAGCAAGTGAATCATTAGCCATGAAATCATGTCGACTTCCCTGACTGCACCGTTCTTGACATGACAGGGAGTGTGGTCTGCCTTTCATTACAGCCCCAACGAGTTCTTGAGTCTGTCATGAAGGGGGGGGGGATGCATCTTTGGGCATTAAAAAAAATTGGCACAACAACAGAAAGCAATTTGCTCAAACATACATCACAGAACAGTTCAAAGAAAGACAATTTGTGTTGTGGTTCAGGTTATCTGCTAGCCAGAGCAGGGAGCTTGGGCATCCAAGCTTGATCTTCCACCTGTGTTGTCATACACACAATCTGCTGTGGATATGAATACAAGCACTGAAAAGCTCATATTTGGTTCTCTGGAGGAATGGAGAGAGACTGAGATCTTGGTTTTACTTATACCCAGGTGCTTTTCTTATGCATTAACATTGGGAGTGCATTAACATTAGGATTAGTGGCTTTGTGAAGAACGTGAATGCATGAAGCTGCCTTAAACTCAACCAGACCATTGGTCCATCAAGATCAGTGTTGTCTACTCGAACTGGCTGTGGCTCTCCAGGGTCTCAGGCCAGAGGTCTTTCACATCACCTACTGCCTCATCTTGTTAACTGGAGATGCTGGCGATTGAACCTGGGACCTCCTGCATGCAAAGAAGAGAATCTTCCATTGAACCTCAGCAAAGATGATTTAGAAATGTATCACCTAGCATTGTTTTGCAGCTTTTAACCCCAATTCTTTATTCTGCAGTGTATTTTATTTACTTCATTTATATCCCAGCTTTCTCCCTTTTGGGGGCCCAAAGTAGCCTGTGTACTTATCCTCTCTTCCATTTTGTTCTCAGAACGACCTTATAAAGTAAATTAGGCTGACTGTGGGTGACTGGTCTAAGTCACCAAGCAAGTTCCATGGTCGGGCAAGGTCTCCCAGATTCTAGTCTGACAGGCTAACCACAACAATTTACTGCCTATAGCTGTAGTGCTGCATAAGAGCTGGCCCCCTGTACCAGCAAAAGCGACTTCTTTCCTTATCCTTTGGCCTTTATGTATTTTACAAGTGGGGACCTGCAAGAAACATGTGGGAGCTGCTATCCCATTCCCCGCACTTCTGCTTCTTCCCCTCTCCCCCTACTTCTCTCACACTCTTTCTCCTTCCTGCCACCCCTTTTCTTATTCTCTCTTTTTTAAAAAAAAAAATTAAAAACACAGTACAGTAGAGTAAGTTACATTCCAAAGGAGCACTGTTTCTCATACATACAACTACAGAGCACACCGATTGGTAACCATAACCAGGCATTAGATGAATCAAATATATACAGCCTACAGATACATTCTAATCAAATCAAGCGTCTCACCCACAGATGCATAACATTCTTAACAACCTATAATATCACTACCATCTTAACTATTGGCACGGTCTACACAGCTATAAATTAAGGCACTTTACCCATATAGTAAAAGATGGTTAAATTCCATAGTGTTAAATTCCATAGTGTTTCCTCCATCCGGCTTGTCCGGATTTAGTTTGTCTATAACCAGAAACCATGTGTCGCATGGGTTTGACAAGTGACTTGTGTCGCATACTTTGCTGGTGATCATAGAAATTTTATCTAATAGAAAGAAGTGCCACATCTTATGTAGCCACATTTGGATTGTGGGGGGAGTTTGTGCTTTCCATGTTTGTGTAATGATGACTTTAGCTGCTACCAGCAGCACATTAATTAGTTGTTTTCTTATTACGGGTGGACTATCAGCAAGCCACAGATGCAGTAGGATCAGCGCTGGATCAAAAGGTAAGGAATATCCTGTTAATAGTTCTATTTGATGCACAACTTGTTTCTAGAATTGAGATACTGTCGGACAGTCCCACCAATTGTGAAAGAATGTAGCTTTGTTTCCACATTGCTTCCAGAATAGTGGAGAGGAACTAGGATATATCTTAGAGAGCTTTGCTGGAATGAAGAACTTTGATGGCTGATTCCTGGATTGCCTGAGATTGGGATATTTTAGCGTGAGTGCTCCATATTGTGTCCCACTGGGATGGTAGGAGGGGTTGTTGGATGTCTTTCTGCCAAGCACTTTAGTAACTCAGGGTTTTGGTTTCCTGTGTGTTTAACAGCACCTGATATATTCTGGATATCAGACCTTTCTTCCACTCATGCTTCAGCAATTCCTTCTTGTAGCCTGAAAGAGCTTTGGTGAGGTTAGGTTTTATTTCTGGGTGTTCTAGGAGCTGCTGGACTTGGAGGTAGTCAAATGATACTAGTTTGATTTGATGTTTCTGCTCCAGGTTGATTTTAGGTGTTATTCGGCCCTTAGGGATGACATCTGTGAGCCTGGTGATCCCTGCCTTTTTCCATTCTTTAAAAGATCCTTGTTCCAAGGTGCGCAGAAAGCAGCTCTGGCTGGTGAAGGTGCTAAGTCTTGACCGCAAGGCTACAAGTTTTGATCTGTATTTGTGCCACACTTTATTCTCTCCCCTCCATGCCTGTCACTTCCTTTCTGCCCCCAACCCATCACACTTTCTGCCCATGTCACTTTCCTGCCTACTTCCTCTCCCCCCTCCCCACAGCAGCAGTGGCAGCGGCTGCTCTCCAGGAATCACAACAAATTGCCCAAATACAGAGTTCAGTTTCTCTTAGGGTTGCCAGCTCCATGTTGGGAAATTCCTGGAAATTTGGGGGTAGAACCTTGGGAGGATGAGGTCTGAGCTTGGAAGTGACCACAGAAGGGTATAATACCATAAAACCCCACCCTTCAAAGCAGCCATTTTCTCTGAGGGAACTGATCTCTGTCATCTGGAGAGCAGTTGTGATTTGTTTGTTATGTTTTTTAAACTTTGTTTGTTCTTCTGCAAATCCAGGGAATCCCCTGAGTGTGTAGAAAAACCTGTTGGAGGAGAGTATGACCCCTAACTGCGGTAATAAGTATCCACACACAGAGTGGACTGTTGAGAATTAGATATATGGATAATAATCACAAGTATAAAATTAGCAGTATTTATCCAGAAAGCTGCTGGAAGCTGTTGATTGACAAGGGCAAAAAGGCTAGGCCAGGCCATGTCCACATGCATTATCTATCCCAAGTTCCATATTTTTAGGAAACGAGTATTTTTGTGCACCTCCAGGGGGTTCCCCAGCTTTTTCACTAATCTTTCTCAAACCTGCTTTGTCTGAAGTTTTGGGAGAAATTGCAGTAATACCTGGATGGCTGCTGTATGGGTGGGAAAATGCAGCCATTTTCCCCAGCCCTGTTCCTGATACAACCATTTCCTTCCCTTGTCACCAGGGGGACTTCTCTGTGTGTGTGTTTTTTAATCTACACTAGAATATCATTAAATTGGTATACTATTGTAACAATAGGAGTAACAGCTTCTCTGAATTATCATTTTAATTTTGTTACTGTGCTCTGAGACTCCAAGTGAAGGGCGGGGTAAAAAATCACTCTCTTCTTCTTCTAAAAAATGCAAGTCTCTAGCCCTCGCCTTTGCACAGCAATAATGAAAAAGGAATGTCTTTGCAGGGAAAGACACTAGAGACTTACTTTTTTTTCAAATGAAAGCTGGGAATTCAGAGAACCTGCTACACCTACAGTTACAACAGTATATGGATATAACGATATCCTAGTGTGTGTTTTTTTTACACCCCATTGGCCCCGGGTTAGGGGGAGTAGCCCCTTCCGGGGGATTGTAGCAGGGAAATTTGTGGGGAAACCTACCATGTGGAAGCCCTGTTGCTGCTGCACCAGCAAAAGGGAAGCCACAAAACCCCATCTGGAAGACATTTCAGTTACAACAAGAACTACTGTATCAGAGTCAGTCTCTGGAAGTCTGTTTTTGCTTTTTTGCTGTGGGACATTGAAATATTGCCACCTTCTAGAGGATGTCTAATTCCCAGCACTATCCTCACTCCTCCCCCTTATTAATTAGAAGGGGAAATACTTGGCTTTCACCTTTTTCTGCCTACATGGCCAAGTGCAGTTGAATCAAAACCAGTGCCAGACTTGATTATCTTGTAACAAAAGTACAAGGCCAGAGTCCAGAGCCTGATTGGTCCAAGTTCAGATTTGTCAACTATATGGAGAAGTAGGCATGGGTCTCTGTGAAGATGAGAAAGCTTGGAGAGTATCCATTTCAGAAACAATGGCACATTTTTCCAAGTCAAAAAGATTCCCCAAATTTCAGTGGTGGCATGCCAAAGACATTAAAAAAATAGCAGGGGGGAAATCTTTCCTTGACAGCATTCTAATGGCTGTGATCCATTGGTATATGTGTCAGGATAACTGTTTATAAAGGGCAACACTAAAGAATACTGATAAAACTTTTAAACTTCATCTGTGGTTTAAATGCCATGCAAAGATATGGGAAATGATCACTGGGGGAGAATAAGGGATATGCTCTTCTCTGTCCCTGAAATCAAAGGGACTTAAAAGGGTTACCTTAAGATAAGTGTATTCTTTATTTTATGATCCACCATCAGTGCATATGAAAAATAAAAAGATGGGAATGAAAAAAAACCCAGATCCCTGCTGCAAGGTGCTTCCAATTTAAATTGTTACCATCACTGTATCTCTTCTTCAATATTCCTTCTGTTGTTACAAATGGATTGGTGGACAGCAAAAACACTTGGTCCACACAACTCTCAAAATCTGACACCATCCATATGTCAGTTTATCTAGCACATAAATCATGCTGATTTCATGTACATTATTAAATATATTTAGATGTCAGGTACTCTCTCCATCTATTTAATCTATCGAATTTATGCTCTGCTGATTCAGCCACTAAACTGACAAATGGCCAGAACTCCATGTCACACCCAGGGGTAGACTGGCCCTTTAACTTACCAGGAAGGCTACCAGTAAGCCACAGTTTCAGATGGCTGCTCATAGCCAGGAGCAAGCAGAGCCAAGTAGTGCTGGCAGCACTCCAGACTTGTGTTGTGGGGGCAATGACATCATCAATGCAGTTGAACTCCCAGCACTGCAGGGTCCACATGGCTCATCTTGCTGCAGGGTTGTTTTAACATCCCAGTCTTACCCAGGTGTTCCATGCAAATGCATGCTGCAGAGGGATAAAAAATATTATCTCATCATTCTTATATTACATTAATTTCCTTTGCTGAAGAGAGAGTTAAGTGTAGGTTGCCATACTCGGATCTTTATGTTATTTCTTGGTTTGAATGGTTCAATAGATGGAAGAATATTGTCAGGGGTCTGCCTTGCTCAGGCTGGGGGCCTGGGCCACTGTTGTGTTTGTTTAGGATATGAAGCAGTAATAGCTTGAAAAGGGCTCTGGTATCCTAAAGCTCCAATTCCTATTGGCTGATTAATAAAGACTCCCACTGGTCCTGAAGCCAATCTAGATACCCAATCACTGAGCCCTGCTTGGGTCCAATAGTATTGCTTGTATATAGTTACATTGTTGAAAGTTATGTGTTGGAACAGTATAAATGAAAGTGCTGCTCTCACAGAGCTGTCTTTTGAGCTGAACAATGTCACTGAATAAAAGCCTGTTTGTTTGAATTCATCACCTCCTGCTCAATACTTAAAAGCCACCCCATCCTCTAGGGCCCATTTCTAGACTGGCCTCAATGAGAGGCTCTGATTACAGAGAAGAGAGGGTTTGACACAACACCCTTGTGCCAACTACTCACCTCTCCCTTAACATACAGGAGAGGCCTGGATCTTGAAATTTCTTTACATGGATCTGCACTCACGGACCATGTCATTTCTTTACACGGTGTAACACTTAAGCTGCAGAAAAACAGGGCTCTGACTATACTGACTAAGTACCCAAGGGTAAGTTGAAAGTAGCTACCAGATTTGCACTCCAGTCACACACTCTCAGACTAACTGGAATGGAATGATGTGAGCTGCTTGGGGCCCTCACTGGGGAGAAAGATGGAGTATAAATTAGGTAAATAAATTTTAAATGTACATTATCCTGTTCAGATAAATAGTGATTGTATATTTTGAGAAGATTGTGCATAACGCACTCTAATGGGATAGGAACACCAAAAACATAACTACTGAAAAAGCCTGTATAATCTATTGATAGCTGCATAGAGGAAAACATTTTGGTAGATGCTGGTTATCCTTCATAGTCAAAAGCCTGCACCTCCTGTAATGCTCTCTGCTGTTCTACTGTAAAGGGACTCTTTTCAGTGTTCTCATTCCTCTTTTGCCTCACCATTTTAGTCATATTAGCAATTTATAGTAGTCTGTTGATGTAGCACTACATGTATTTTTCAGATCCCTATAGGAACTGCAACTTGACTGACATGGGGGAACACATAAGTATTCCTAAACAACCCTACAAGTAGCACGTAAAATACAGAATGTAATAATGACTTCCTAGGAGTGCTATCTGGTTGCCCTTTGATTTAGCAGCTAGTCTCAATTAGAAATGTTAATGATAAAATATTTTTTATTCACTGATGAATTTGTACACCAGAATGTTTATCATACTCTGTACCTTATGTCACCTGAATCATTATAATTATCATTCCCACAGTGATGCATGGGTCTAGAGAATGTGATACACTGCTTATTAATTATCTAACCTTGTTTATACAGAAAACGGTGAACTTGGATTAGACTAATGTTAATAGCAATACACTTCCATGTTGTTCATCTTATCTTGTATGTATCCTGTACATGGTCAAAAGATCAACACCTCCTGGTGGTCCCTGGCCCGAAGGATGCCCGCCTTGCCTCAACCAAGGCCAAGGCTTTTTCTGTCCTGGCCCCAGCCTGGTGGAACATGCTCCCTGTTGAGACCAGGGCCCTGCAGGATCTTCTTCAGTTCTGCAGAGCCTGCAAGATGGAGCTGTTCCACCAGGCCTTTGGTTGAGGCAGCAGGCACCCATATATGGCCTCCCTGAGGTTGCTGTCACCCATCTGTCACCTGTCTACTGACCACCGACAACTGGCCTTTAACTCACTGTACCATCAGGCCAAAACTTTATAGCCAACTGATGCTGTTTCAAGCTGTACCCAATGTTTTAATTGTTATAATGTTTTATCATGTTTTAATATTTAAAGTTTTAAACTGAAATTGTATTTATTCTAATGATGTTACCTACCCTGAACCCGCCTGTGAGATGGGCAGGATATAAATGCAAATAATGATAAATAAATAAATAAATCGTTCACAAGGTCTTTGATATACAGTTGCTGCCCACTGATGCCTGCTCTTTCCAGTCTATTTACACTCACCTGACTCTGCTGGATTGTGGACACTGCAAATGTTGACACTTGGGATTCAATGATTGTCTGATCCTAGGAACTATGTGGCTCTAGACTGGCTGCCACTGATGTTCTCAGCCACTGATGTTCTCAACATACTTTACCACTTTTTAAGGAATTGGGGGGGAGTGTCCATGAAATATAACATGGAATTTTATGACCAGCCATTCTAATAACCATATCATTGTTTTGAGGCAAGTTAAAAAATAGGATAAAAATTCCAAAACCAGTTTTGAAAATCCAATTTGATAGTATGACAAGAGAACACAAGAATTTCCAGTGTCCAATTAACTACTGTACCCATTTATGAGAGTCAGAACCAGATACTTAAGAACAGATTACAGGAAAGTGATGCACTGATTGAATCCTTGTCATTCACTCTTATTCCTCATTTCAGTGTCTGAAGAAATCACATTCAGTAGACTTCATACAAAGCCTTTTATGATCATATTCCTGTGTCTGAAAATTATTCATTATTCTATGACATGAGATCCTGATAACAATAAACTATCAAATCAAGGTCATACTACTATGAGTCAATCATCCTGCCATTCCAGTCCAACTTCTGATCTTTCTGTTTCATCCCTAAATGCAGATTACATACAATACTTTTATAACATTATACACTGGGTCTGTAATATTAAACACTGGATTGTAAAAAGGCTTTGCTTTTTAAGCTCTGTCATTTAATTATTATTGCTGTTGTTGTTCATGTAGCACATCAATGCACATGAAGTTTTTCAGAATAATAACAAAAAGCAGTTTCTGCCTCAAAGAGCTTAGTTTAAAATTTTACAAAGAGGACCCAACAGTGGGAAAGGGATAAACATGGAAGCAAACATAAAAAGCAAAAGAATATGTGTTAAATTGGTACCCATGGTTAGGTTTCAGTTCAGTAGGAGATGAGGATTAAGGGTTGGGGGGAAACTAGATCCTAGGAAGGAAATGGAAAAAAGTGTGAGGCGACATCATCCAGGTGTTCTGGGAGGGAATTCCAGGTTTAAGGGCCAGCAAGAGAGAAAGGATGGAATCATTTTAAGAGACAGGTCTTTAGATGGCTGAGGATGCTGGAGGTGGGTAAGCAAAGTTCACAGGATGGAATATATTAGGATATGAAGGCAGCAAGATAGGGGACAAGGGCATAGATAGTTTTTAAGATAAGAACACGGCAATTCAATAGCAAAGAAATCAGGCATGGAATGATTCTTAGTGAAAACAGTACCCAAGGAAGTCCAAATAGAGAGAGATCAAAAGATGAAGTTAGGAAAAGAAGATGGAAGACAACTGACTCAGAGAGCTTATCATCATCAGTATTAGGAATCACCAAGGAACAAATTGATATGTTGCTAGACCGGAGGAAGCCCAGCAAATCAAGGAGAGAAAGGTTGAGAGGAGGCAGGGGTGTGATATAGGACAACAACACTATAGGACAATAAAAGGGAACTGTATCATACAGGATCAGCTTCAAAGACTGAGAAGCATTGAGATGGGAATGGACAAGGGCTGTAACTGGCAGAAACTGGAAAAAATGAAAGCTAACTACCATGTCTTTAAGAATAACCAGTATGGAGCACAGAAAACCTGTGTAGGAGAAGCAGAGGTCATTTCGAGCAGGAGCTCAGGGGACATTGTCCCCTGGGAAGGTCCTTGTTGGTGGTATTTCTGAGGCTTGGGTTAGTAGCTGTCCCCTCTCTGCCAGCTCTTTCATTCTTTCTTTCTCTCTTTCTTTCTCTCTTCTTCCCCCCTCCCTCCCCCCCTCCTTTCTTTCTTGCTTTCTGACATACTTCCGGTGATGTCAGGTGGTGTATTATATGCAAATAAGTTATGCTAATGAGTTATGCTAATGAGCTCCTGCACCTCTTTTTCTATGAAATGACCCCTGAGGAGAAGGCATCAGTGGTGGTAGCATCAGAGGATAAGAAGCCAGATTTCATTGGGGAACAAGTAGATGGAGGGAACAGGTAAGTGGAAAGAAGTGTAAGTGATTGCTGGGTGAGGAAGTGGCAGTTCTAAAAGGAGCAGGAGAAAGCATAAACCTCTCTCTGATGAACTGAAAGCTTGTTATCACACTATGAAATGGCTGATATTAGTACACAAGAGTTGTTCTGTTCCATCTGACCAGTGGTCCATCTAATCCAGAATCCTGCTTGGCACACCACCAAACAAATCACCCTGGAGGCCAACAAACAAGGCACTGAGGCCAAGGCCTTCCCCTGACATTGTCTCCCAGTACTGGTATTCAGCAGTTTACTGCCTCGAGACATGGAGGCTCTGTTTGTCATCATGGCTAATAGCTATTGATTCTATGGATCTATCCTACATGAAACTGTCTTAATTTCCTTTTAAAACCATCTAAGCTAATTGCCATCACTATAACTATTGACAGTAAATTCCACAATTCTTACCCACTGAGTGAAATAATACTGTTTTGTCTACTTTACTGGGATATGGGGAGTGGAAGAAGAGAAGAGAAGAGATTGGATTTATACCCCGCCCTTCACTCACTTGGAGTCTCGGAGCGGCTTACAAACTCCTTTCCCTTCCCCTCCCCACAACAGACACCCTGTGAGGTAGGTGGGGCTGAGAGAACACTTTCCCAAGCTGTCCTTGAAGGAACAGCTGGTACAGAGCTATGGCTTGCCCAAGGTCATCCAGCCAGGTGCAAGTGGAGGAGTGGGGAATCAAACCCGGTTCTCCCAGATTAGAGTCCCTTAACCACTACACCAAACTGGCTCTCTGGAAAAGGCTTTGTCCATCCACTTTGTCCATCCACTTTCTCTACTCTGCATAATTTTATAAATAGCATGTTCCCGCTTAGTCTTTTTTTCTCTCTTTAGCCTTTCCTCATAAAAAGGTGTACCAGCTCCTTAACTACTTGGTTGCCCTCTTCTACACTTTTTCTAGCTCTGCAATCTTTTTAAAGATATGGCAACCAAGTTTCAGTTGCCTCCCTTATTTCCCTCTAAGTCTGAGTTCACCCTACGGCCTTTGGTCAGGCTGCTCATAGTATGTCCATACTTTTGAGTTACCTTTTAAGGGCTGATATCTCATGGGTTGAATTTTTGCCCCTTATCTAGGTTATTTGACTCTATTTCCTCTTTGAGGTACAGACCAACATAATCTTTCATTGTCCTGTCTACAGAGTTGATACCACGTCCCAGTGATTTTTCCCATTTCACTGGGTTTATGAGATGTCTACCTTATCTATGTTGTCATTTAGCACCAAATACTTCAATTTCCTCATCTCGGCTCAAATACTGGTAGCGATTGCATACAGGTATATGTCTCTTGTTTCCCTCTCTGAGGATCCTTGGCCCCAGTCTTCCCAAATGTACGTCACTTATCATCTAAATATTTAGATAGAGCTAAATTCTAAGACTCACATTTTTGTCCCATTTATTCCAGAGCTTAATTCCAGATAAACAATTGCTGGTTTTGATAAATTTGGATCAGCATCTAAAAACAGTTTTAAATGACTTCCATTCACCATGTTCTGATAAGGATCCTATGAAACTTACAAGCTTACTTTCTATTTCACCAACAGAAGTTGTCCCTGTAAGAAGTATTGCCTTTCCTATAGTGTTCCATCCCAAAGACTGAGAGCTTCATTAGATTTTTGAGATTAATTTTAATGTTTTTCAGATTAATTTGAGATTAATATGCCATCAGGCATTTGTGCAAGTCTCTGGCAGTATCTTTTCCTCTCTGTCATCTCCATCATCTTGCAGACAGTGGAAAATAGAAAATGTATAGTTAAGATCTGTCGTGATAAAGCAAGTGGAGGAAGATTTAATTACAGTAAATCATTACATCTCTTATCCTTGCAAGCATGGAAATGTAAAGAGGAAGCATAAATCTGCTCTTGACAGGGAGGTACAAGGAAGCTCTAGCAAAGTTGGAACTTTTGAATGACAGCAGAATGAATCTGCAAATGATATGCACACTTTATGGTTATAGTTGGACTGAGAGGCTGAGAACTGAAATTGTCTCACAATCATGATATAACAGCATTAAGATATTTGCTTTCTCCTGTTCTTGAAACAAACCAGCTTTAGTTAAAGAAATGTAACAACCATGGTCTATATTAGTTCTGTTCAGTAAAACTGAACACAGAAGTTATGGAGATTCCTAGCCCTACAACTGCAGTAGCTAATGAAGTGGATTGGGTGTTAGAAATTCACATGATATCGTATCTTTCCTTTGCATATATTGGACATTACCTGGAAGAGAATCAGAGGAAACATGAAGATGCTACTGTAAGTGGGAGCCATTGCAACCTCTATAATGGATCATTTAAGCCTAAGTGACAAGAAAGGGTGCTGCAAAGCTAAATGTGGGTTCTGGTTTATTTACCTTGGATCTCTGTGGATGCATTGTCATTACCAACTGATTCTAGCTATTTAAGTCTTTCATCTTCATGGCTGAACTATCGTATTCAAAGAAGTTCAGAGATGTGAGCTAGATCCAGCTATAATCTTGTATGCCTAACTGCTATAGGAAATTGTCTCTCCTATAAATTTAAGATCAAATCAGTCAGTCCTAAAAGAAATCAACCCTGACTGTTCCCTGGAAGGCCAGATACTGAAGCTGAAGCTCAAATACTTTGGCCACCAAACGAGAAGGGAACACTCACTTGAGAAGACCCTGATGCTGGGAATGATTGAAGGTAAAAGAAGAAGGGGACAACAAAGAATGAGATGGTTAGACAGTGTTATCAATGCAACAAACATGGAGTTGAGCAAACTATGGAGGACAGGAGGGCCAGGTGTGATGTGGTCCATGGGGTCGCAAAGAGTTGGACTCGACTGTGTGACTGAACAAAAACAACAAATAAATTTAAATGTTTACTTTACATCAAACACCTCAAGTCTGAATGGCTGTGACTGGTTAAAAGTTATGTCCTTAACCCTGGCAAAACAAACCTTTTGTCTTGAGCCTCAGGGCCAAACTAGACCTGACAGTGGCCATAGGTACACCACTGACATTTTAAAGTGATTTTTAAAGGAGGAGTTTGGATAGTCCTCAAATCATTCTAGATTTTACATTTGGTGCAATATTATGGATGCAGCCTGATGGGGATGTTAGTTCTAGCTCATTTGGGCTTCAAACCCTGTCTGACTCAATGACCAAAATACTTCACCATCCAGCTAACAATCATCACTAGGGTTCAGGAGACTCCCACTGATGCTGACACAGCAAGGACAACAAGCTGGGGTGTGGAGAAGAAGAAGAGATTGGATTTATACCCCATCCTTCACTACCCAAGGGAGTCTCAGAGCGGCTTACAAACTCCTTTCCCTTCCCCTCCCCACAACAGACACCCTGTGAGGTAGGTGGGACTGAGAGAGCTCTGAAAAAAATGCTCTTTTCCAAGAACAGCTGTGCCAGAACTACGGCTTGCTCAAGATCATCCAGCAGGTGCAAGTGGAGGAGTGGGGAATCAAACCCAGTTCTCCCAGATTAGAGTCCGTGCACTTAACCACTACACCAAACTGGAGAGGTATTTGTGAATTTCCTGCATTGTGCAGGGGTTTGGACTAGATGACCCTGGAGGCACCTTCCAACTCTATGATTCTAAGATGCATCTGATGCCAAAAATACTATTTGCTGTACCTCAGAAAGAAATATTCTGCTGATCCTGACGTGGCATAATAAATCTTTCCATTCTTGATATCCAGTTCAGCATCTCATAACTCTCAGATGAAAACTCTTGTCACTCTGAGTAATAAAATGCAAACATAGTAATAGCACCAAAATATCTGCCAAATGTACAACAATCAACAAACTATTAACATGGGTCTGTTGACTTTGAGCAAATGGAATGTGATAAAACAGCTGTTAGATTTAGCCTACCCGTAAAGAAAACCTTTGTGAGTCACTTTGGGGTTTATGAATTAACAATGTTTTCCTCATTACTAGTATAAACACATGCATTTCTCTACCGTTCTTTATCATTTATGGGGATAATGCATCCATCCACAGACAAATCATGTTTCTGCAGTAGACTATTCAGGGTGCAGCGCTTTCAGGAGGCTCCCCAAACTTTCTCATCTATATGCCAACACTTGAAAAGGAAAAAGAGATAAATTTAGGCTTAAATCTGAAGAGTCATCTTCTTGACTCTACGGCACTTGGTCCTTGGCCTTCCAAAGAACTAATAAAATATAAGTTATATGAGTGTCTGCATGTACAGATTGCCCCACCTTTCCTCCAAGGAGCCTGGAGAAGTACACATACTTTTGTCTTACCCATCTTATCCTCACTACAACCCCAAGATGTGGGTTCTGCTGCAAAATCAAATAGCTGAAGGTCATGCAGGGAGTTCCAAGGCGGAGTGGAGATTTAAATCAAGGCCTCCCTAACACTAACTAGGCCTCTAACCACGACACCACACTGGTTGTCTGACACACCAGAACATACTGTCAGTCAGCCTCATAATCTGTATTCAGTGCTAGAATCCAATAACTCTGAAAAGGGTTGCAAGTCTCCAGGTGGGGCCTGGAGATCTCCCGCTTTTACAACTGATCCCCAACTGATAGAGATCAGCTCCCCTGAAGAAAATGGCTGCTTTGAAGGGTGGACTCTATGGCATCGTACCATGTTGAGGCCCCTCCTCAAACCCCACCCTCTCCTGGATCCACCTCCAAAGTCTCCAGGTCTCTAGGTATTACTAAATGTAAAGTGGTAATGTATATCACAGTGGCTTGGAACATATGTAGAGTATATTCCCCTCACCACTGACAAGCTACAACTCACCTTATATCTTTGTTTAACAGGGTCAAGGCTTTCAGGACGACTAGAATCCTAATATCTTTACATTAATTAACCACTTCTGAGAACATATGGTATAGCCCATTCTAGTGACAAGCAATATTAGGGCTTCATATTGTGGAATTCATTTCAAAAATATCTGGCCTGGACAGTTCACTCAGTGACTACTGCACTGCAAACAGAGTTACTTAAGGGGAGTGAGTTTTCAGTGGCAAGACTCAACAGGTTTTAAAAGAGAACTCTTAATATTCCATTAATCCTCTTCAGTACATAAACTAATTATCTGGCAGGGTCTATAAGAATTTTTTAATGTCCTAGAAAGCAATTTCAGAACATGTTTTGCTTTTCTCGCAAGGATCAGGTATTTCCATGCCAATGGCCATGTGCCAGAATGGGTACACCAAATGGTCTCCATATTGCACAACCGATCTTTCTAAAAACTGGGCTTGCTCCAAAGAGTCAAACAATAGAACCTATTTGGGAAGGGAAGCTTTGTGTCAAAACAAGTCATATAAGAACAATGAAATCCCTAAAGAAGCCTGACTAATATGTAGTTCAGACTGCTATATCATTATCACCAAAAACTAAACAGAAATAAGCTTCTGTCAGAATTTAAACAGAATGGCCACAACCCATTATTATTATAGATCAAGATGAATAGCCATGTCAGTCTGTCTGTACCAACTGAAAAGAGCAAGCGTATCTGTATTGAAGAGTATTCTTCAGTATCTGAAGAAGTGAGCAGTGACTCAAGAAAGATTATACCCTTCCACAAATTTTGTTATTCTTTATGGTGCTACCAGACTCCAGTATTATTATGTGTAAGCTTCATAATACAACTGAGTTTTGCACATGCACAAATATCCACAAGGCAGCTATCACTGCAACCCACACACAATATATTAACATGATACAATTTTATTTATCTATGTAGCCTACATGACACATCAAGGCTTTGGATATTTAGAGGAACAAGTACATGATACACAGAGTTAAGTTGGAATGAGTCTGTATGGGGAATACACTGTAAATTAGGATAATCACAAGATCTAGATAAGCAAGGTATGGATAACGGGTTCTTCTTTATTGGTAGTAATAAGAAACTTATTCAAGCAGTGAAGAAATGCAATGCATACTGTTAAATCATTGTAATTATTCCTGCAAGTCTCCATTGATTTTTATTGAATTGGCTATCAGCAGACAAGCATGAGTGAGTCATTCTAGGTTGGTATGGATAGTTGTTTGCTGTGTTGGCCAAAGAGAAAAATGAGCCCATTCTGAACTTAGGAAAAACAGTTAGCAGCATGAATGACTCATACGCTTTGTGTACAAAACAGGGGCTCACAGAGATAGAAACATCTAGGAGGAGCAAACTTAATCTGTATAGCCTGTAGCCTTTAAACATCTTTCCATAGGATATTCAGCTGTTATTTGTGGGAATCTGATCTCTCCCCCAAGGAACATAATTGTTATGAAGTTATCATGGGATCCAGATGTCATTCAAATCTAGGGTTGCCAGACCCCCAGTCCGGACAAGGTTCCTCCAATTTTCGGAGGTGCAATTTGCCACCGGCCAGCTGGCTGGCAGGGAAGCCCCACCCCCAAACAGGGACCTCACTGGGTGACATTCCCCAATGCAAAGTCCCCCAGAAGTGACATCATCACGTTACCAACATCATAGATGATGCTCTAGTTTTTGGGCAAACTCTATGGTTTTGAAGGCAAAAAAAAGATAAGAGTTTTGCCCAATAACTAGACGTCACCCCCGACGTCAGCAACATGATGAAATCACTTCTGGGTGACATCATTGCTTCATGCACATGGCAGAAGATCCTGGGCAAGACCTGGGAGCCCCCCCACCTGCCAGATTACAGGTAGGACCTGACAACCTTATTCCAACCGTGTATGCTTTGGGGGATGTGCTATACATGCAGAGGTCCCAGTTGCATGTGAGCTTGAGTAGCAGTGCTGAGTTAGGGCTGCCAGACAGAATAAAATATAATTCTGGGCAGGGTAGACAGATGGATTTGGCTCACCTTAAGAAAGCTGCATATGTTCATCTAACCCAACTCTACCATTGCAAGTTCCAAGACAGGGAACACTTGATTTGGGTTTGGTTGTATACTGCCTGTTAAGTTGAGCTTTTGTGAGCATAAAGGTTGAAGGACAGTTAAGACCTCATCACTTTCTCACCGCAAAGGAGATCTGTGTACCAACAAAAGAATGGAAGCTGAATCTGGAACCAAAGCTGTAACTATGACTTATTTGCAAAGTTTGAGCTGGTGAACAGTGACTAAGTCCATGGAATTGCTGGTTCCAATCTCAACACATCACCAGATTCATTTACATAACATTAAGCAAGCCTTGATTCCCCCATCTCCAGTATGGATAGAATAATACTTGCTTAGTTTACAGAGTTATTATAATGGTTAATCTTGTAATACAGGTGAAGCGATCAGCAGTTTGTCAAAAGAATTCACACTGAGTTTGGACACCTTGTATCTTTCCTGTGATGCACAGGAGATAAGCAGGATAGGATACAGTGATCTTTCCAGTGTTATGATACGACTGTCAATAGAGGTTTATTCTGTTTTTTCTGTGAGCAGGGATGCGTGAAGCAACCTGGAGGAAAGACTCCAACCCATATTTTTTCCAAGTTCCAACTTCTCATCCAGTGGACAGTTCTCATTGTTAATGCTTTCAGCTGGATTATCCAAAAACAAAAGCCATGTAATACTTTCTACGAAGACCCTCAAAGGTAACACAACACAGTGCACAAGCTTTCAGTTCTCTTCATCAAGCTAGGTTGTTCAAAAAGAAAAAGAAAAGAGGCAGTGCCTCTGAGGCAGAATCTTCTTGGCCATTACCTTTAAGTCCCTTTGTCTGGAATGCTCAGCTGACTTCAGTGCATGTAGACTGTGTCTAGTGTTAGGTTGTACCCATGGCAATCTAGGAAGAAGGAGCCAAAGTGGAAGGAAGCCATTCCATTGAAAAAATAAAAACTAGTAATTGATCAAACATCCCTCTGAGACCAAACAGAACTTGAAAAGCTAAGTACAAAGGAAAAATAAAATTAACAAATTGACAATAGTGGAGAATATTTTAATTATTTTTAATCTGTATCCTTAGTATTACTGATCTTGTATCGAAATAAACTTTGAATGGTGGAGATTAATTTTAGTACACACATTGAGCAAAGAGTCAATGTAAACCAAACTGGAATGGTATTTCCTAACAAGTCTTCATAAGTTCTTTTTGTTCCATTTGCAGAATCCCTCTGTTTATGGGATAAATTCTGTTATTTCCTAATTAAACAAAAACACACAGGCAGCTGTATTGGTCTATGGCAAAATCCAAAAGCAAAAGCTAACGCCTGCTATTAACACCAACCAAAAATAGCACAATGCAATGTGCAAGCTTTTGAGTTCTCCATAACTCTTCATAAGGCTGAATATTCAGAAATAAAAAAGGGGGCTGGGTGAGGAGGAAAGATTTCCTGGGCCCCTTTGTCTACACATAATGCTCAGCTGACTTAAGTAGCCACAGGGCATGACTAGTATCAGGTTACACCCATAGCATTTGAAAGCTCGCATCCAGAGAAGAAGGCTGCAATAAAATGTTGCCTTACCTGTTTTGCATATCTGGGTCATTTCAGGACATGATTACAGAACAGTCTCTACCTGGAGCTACCCAAGTGGTGGAAGAAGGAAGTACTCTTCAAAAATTCCCTTTAATAGAGCCATACTGTTTAATGTCACGTTCCAGACAGGCAGCATTTCCATGGGACAGTACAAAAGTAGACTGCATGCTGTTGCTAAGCAACAACACATGCCAACTTAACTTGAATGGAGGCCAATGGAATCAATAGAAACCAAGGGGCTTACAGGGAGAAAGAAGGCTCACACCCAGAATACCAAGTTCTGCCCTCTGTAACGGTCATTTCACAACATTGCCAAATTGTACTTGCTTGGACTGGACTCTATACAAGAACGCAGCAAATCTGCCAATTATTCTAATCCCGCATTCAGTTACACTGATTGATAATGGCAATATGTTAATTATAGTATTTGTTCATGAATTGTGGATTCAGCAAGGAGGAACACATTGCCGCACAAAATGTTCTCCTCACTCCAATATGCACCCACCCACTTATTTTCTTTCCTGTCTGAATATTACAAACCACTTGTCTCTCACAGCATACACTTTTTTATTTCAAGCTAGCCTTGAAGACATCAATAATCTGGTTTTTCTTCATTTGAATCTGGTTCTATTTTTTGTCCAATTTATTTGAACATTCTATTGACAATGTGCATTTTTGTCCCAAATGTAGTATTATTATTGTTAGTATTATTATTATTAATTTAATTTATAGACCTCTCTCCCAAAGACTGGATAACATCAGTTTATAAACATACAATTAAAATTTCCAATATCAAATAATTTAGTCATTAATAAAATACAGTAAAATACATACAATCTTTTCTTATATATAATTCAGGAGTGGGGTGGCACATTCTGAACATTCCACATGCTCCTAAATCAGTTGGCTCCATGATGTGTCACTCAGAAGTTGTCCCTATCCACTGGCTGTGTTGCCTGAGTCCTGCCCACAGTACACTCCATCAGCCATTGGCCCGTCAGCTGCCACTCAAGAGTACTCACATGCCATAGGCCATGTGATGGGTCTGCTCCTCTTCCCCACCCACTCCAGCCACTGTTCCCTGTCAGAATTACTGGCAGACAGCTCTCTCTCGTGATGAAGACATTTCACCTCCTTGGCTCCTCTGTGGGTCTAACTCTTACCTCAGTGGCTGTTGGTAGGCAACCAAGCTTGGTTCTGTCAGTAGAAAGACAAAGGAATGAAACCCTTTCCACACCTTTGTGAGGAACTCATTGGGGCCAGTCCTGATTAGGGTTGCCAGCTCCAGGTTGGAAAATTCTTGCTGAGTCCTTCCGCACAACCCCAACACTGCCCTCCACAGGATCCACCCCCCCCCCCCCAAATCTCCAGGTATTTCCCTACTCAGAGCTGGGAACCCTACTTTCCCCTCAGTGCCTGTTGCTGGTCAACCAAGCTTGGTTTTGTCAGTAAAAGGCCCTTTCCACACATATTTTGGCCTTTGGGAGAAAATTCATTGTGTCCTTATGGGTTGCCAATCTCCAGGTGGAGGCTGGAAATCACTCAGAATTACAACTGCTCTCCAGATGGCATTGATCAGTTCCCCTGGAGAAAATGTCAGATTCTGTGTCCTTATACCCTGCTGAGATGGCCCCCCTATGACAGTCAATGTGACATGGCAGTCAGGGCTTCAGAGCATGGTAGAGGCTGCAGGTGGGGGGAGATGGAAAGCTGAACAGTGAGGGAGAAATAACGGTAGGTTGATGTTTGGCTGGGAAGGAGATTGAGTTGCCAACTCCAGGTGGGAAATTCCTGGAGATTTGAGGTGTGGAGCCTGGAGAGGGTGAGGTTTGAGGAGGGGTAGGACCTCAGACAGGTACAATGCCATAGACTTCACCCTCCAAACCAGCCATTTCCTCCCAGGGAACCATTGTTGCCAATCTCCAGTTGGGGACTGGCAATCACTCAGAATTACAACTGCTCTTCAGGTAGCAGAGATCAGTTCCTCTGGAGAAAATGGTGGACTCTGTGTCTTTATACCCTGCTGAGATTGCCACTGACACTGCCCAAGGCCTTGGCACTCTCCCAGAGCCTCTTTCTACAGCTCTTTGTATTTATTTCCATAGTGGGCCTTATTCCTAGTACAATATAATCATCATAATCAGTTACATAAAATCAAGATGGCATAAATCCAATATGAAGGGAAGATATCTAACCACTGAAGAACAGGAACAGTGGGTGGAGGGGACAAGGGGAGGGGGAAAGGGAGGCCAATCTGTTAGGTCTTACTGATTAAGGTAAGGTACTGAGGTACTGCCCTCAACCATAGGCCCAGCAGAACAACACAGTTTAGCAGGCCCTGTGGAATCCCACAGGGCCCTGATCTCTCTTGGAAGAGTGTTCCACTAGGCTGGGGTCAGAGCTGAAAAAAGCCCTGGCTGAGGACAGATGGATGCTCTGTTGGCCGAAGGCCACCAGTAGGTTTTGGTCACTCAAGCATAGTGGTCTGTGGGGGATATACCAGGAGAGGCAGTCCTGACGGTGTGCTGGTCCCTGGCCATTAAGGGGTTTAATGGTCAATGCCAGAACCTTGAATTTGATCCAGTCTGCTATCTGGAGTCAATGCAGCTGATAGAGAACTGGCTGAATGTGCTCTTAAAATGGAGTTCATGTAACAATATAGACAACTGTTTGTTATGAATAGGTACATGACTACTATTTGCTAAATATCAAAAGGGAAAACTGATCTCATTGACATCTTTGACTGAAACCTTCATGCATTAGAATTCTCCTAGCAAATAATTATGAACCAAAGAGAGCGACAGGCAAAAACATCACACCAAGATTTTATGATGGATCAGCTGGGTTTAACCTCTCAGCCAATATGTAACAACACTATTCCATCTTGATGGTCAGGTGACACCAGCTGTCTTGTGAGAAAAGAAGTTTTTAGAGAGTCCCAGTGAAGAAGTGTATATGCACACGAAAGCTTATACCTTGAATAAAACTTGCTTAGTCTTAAAGGTCCCAATGCACTCAAACTTTGTTCTGCTGCTTCAGACCAACACAGCTACCCACCTGAATCTATCGCACTTGATATGTTACTGATAGAAGCATGGTTGCTGCCATCTTGTGGCTGCCCTCTTTTCTGCCCCCTAGTATCTTCTGTAACTTCCACATGGTTATAATCACAGAGAATTGTATAGTTTTGTATCACATTAGTAGCATACCTTCTAATGGAGCCAGTATCACTAGCATGGCATGTTACTATCCAACCAAGTGTCTCTGACTAACCTCATGAATAGTATTTGGTTACATTATTGGAAACGGAGTGGTAATAGTGACAAGATGACAGTGACCATGTGCCGAAGACCTAAAGGTAAATCAATCATCCTTATATATGCTGCTGAATCACCTGTGAGAGAGGTAACATTAAATTGCCTTGTGAGAAAAGCCAAGAAGGATCGACAAAAAGAGCGGAGCATGAGCAGCAGATGAAAAGACAATCCTTATGCCTTCTGGGACAGATGTATAAATCCCATTCCACAGTCAGAGAAATGAACCAATTCAAGCATGTAGAAAGAACGGTGCCACTAAAGAATGCAAGTGAAGGATCTCATGGTGGAATGTTCCCCTCTGTCAAGAAGTCCTTGCACGTGCAAGTTCAAGCTTAGCCTTCTTCCCGGCAGGCACATCACCCTCTTATGGTTTGTTTCTGACCGTAGTCCAGTGAGGTTACTTTTCCTTTCCTTTCCAGCAGTCAGTGCCCTGGCCCTTTTTTTAGAGCAAAACGTATGACCCCCTGGGAGAAATAAGAGGTTGCCAGAAATAATCAGACAGCATTTAAAGAATCCAGAATTCCTGGTAATGGGTCAGTTTCTTTGGTGACTTTTTGTGTTTTTAATATTTTATCATTTCATACTTGATTGTAAGGAATATTCTCTAGCATTGCAGTACTGTGTCCCCAGATTTTTTTTTCTTTGAGGAAAGAGAGAGACCATGAATATGGCTACTCTCCATGGCATGACCAGCATCATCCACTGTTTTGAAATGGAAGATATACATGAAGATGCCTTTTACTGCATTGGACCACTGCTCTGTCAAGGACAGTACTGTCCAATCTGACTAGCAGCAGCTCTTGAGGATCTCAGTCTTTCACATCACCTCTTATCTGACCATTTTAACAGGGACTCCTTGCATACAAAGCCAGCACTCTAGCACTGAGCCACAGCCCCTCCCTAGGCTGCTGGATTTGAGCCAGAGTCAATGTCATCTGGAAGAATCAGTAAACAGTGCTGCTATTCTGGCGGCTACTGCAGACAGATATATTATCTTTTAATGCAGTCCTTTAATCATCAATTGACTTGCAAGTTTGCAGTAAGTACCAAATTCAGTCTACCCCCCCCCCCATTTTCCTCCCCCAAGGGGGACGCTACCTCATGGAGTGGCAGACAGTTATAGGCAATATGGCAGCCTTCCTTCAGACTTCACTGGTCTTTGTCATTTTGTGTTACAGTATTTTTAAAATCTTTAAATTAAGGGATATTTTGTCTGTAAAATAGACAGGTCATTGTTGCTACATGACATGGGTGACTAGAGGTGATTTTGTATGTCAACATCTATTTGTAGTCTAACTAGTTTACCTACAGAAAGTTATGTTTTTGTAAAACTTGGAGTAAAGACATAAAATACTAAGTGGAACGAAGGTAGTTTTGAACACACATACACTACCTGGCAAGACATTGCTTTCAGGATAGAGGATGTGTGTTTTCAGAATGTCTATCTACCTTCACCCCCCAATTAATCCAAGATCCTGCAGGCAATATGGGTAATTCTGTTTTTGTAAGGAAATATTTTCCTATCAGTACTGATTTAAGGACCTCTTTTTGAAGTTGCACAGAATTACCAACTAATGAATGGACTCCTTTGATGCCTCTTGTGTAATTGCATGCAGCTGGAAAAGAATCAGCCACAAAGGGATCTTGATTGTGTTCATCATTAATTCAGACTTCAACAGATGAAGCCCTCATTCCATTGTCACCTTCACAGTTTGCCTTTTTGTGACATAAGGCTCAATAGATATACTGATACACTCATTCTCTAATTCTTCAAGTAGCTCTTTTCACTTTGGCATACACATCAAATTGGATGAGCAGAGCTATAAAGCATATTATGTTTCTACCTATTGTAATGAGATTTTTACGGCATTAGCATCCACAGCATATGAGGGTCTGCTAAAATAGTTCACAAAGCATTTGATCAGGGGCATGATAATGTATTGGGATGATTGAACAAATTATAGTCTATGAACAAGCTGAAGTTTTGAGCTCATGAACTCCCCTATCCTCCTCCTTCCTCTCCTTATGCACAATAGACACATTATCAGGTTTGAAACAAACTGCAGTTTGTTATGATAAATATGATAGAATGCTGAACTGTGGTTTGTTTCTTGCATACAAACTAGGATTCCAAATTGCAATTTAATACTGTTATGGAATTAAGATTTATAGGCACAAGAGTTTCCTATAGTTTGCATCCAAATTCAGACAATGCAACTAACCGTATTTGTTTCTCCATCACATGCAGGGAATAGGGAGTCCAAGAACTGCTCATACTCATTCTTGGTGCTGCTAAAAGCTAATAGGAAGCTGAATGCAATTTCATGGCAACATAAACACTGACTCAGCACCAAATTTCTACTGTGGATCAGCAATATACATGCACTTCAGAATAAATTATACCTATAAAATGCAACTGAGATTTGCATGTCCTAAAAAGGATTTTGTTTACTACATTTCTACAACCATACTAAACAAGTGTAAACATGTGGGCATGGAGCACGAAACTAGGGGTGTGTGCAAAAAAATGTTATAATTTCAGATATGGGTTTCAGTGGGTTGGGTTATTAACATGATTGCTTATTTTGGGGTAGTACATTACGAGATTGGTCTTTAAATCTGAGTGGTTCCGGAGTTCAGGACCATTATTTTCAATAGGGAATGCATATGAGGGTCTGTAGCAACTGTTTATAAAGATAAGGGCACCAAATCTACATTAGGACATAATCCTCCCTCTAATCTAAATACTCCCTCATTTTAAAGCAGATTGAACAAAGCGGGATTGGTTTTTACAACCCCCCAAAGTAGGTGACTCTCTATGTTGCCACTAGGGGTGTGCATTCGGCTTTGCTGAATTGAAAAAATACCCCAAAAATACCTTATTGGTATTTTTGGGGTATTTGTTAAATTGAATCAGATTCTCTAAACTGATTCAGCTGGCCGATAACGTGCTCCCGAATAAAAGTTGATCTTATTCGGCTTTTATTCAGCAGAGTCAGGTACGGAAGGCATCAGTTTCAGTGAAACTGACCAGCACTGCCTTCCCTTCCTTTCCTTAAAGGAGGGAAGTATCCAGGCATCCCACAGCTGCAGGGAACCTGGGCAAGCGACCCTTACTGAGAAGGCAGTTTAAACTGCCTTCCCTTGGCTTGCCCATGCACCCTGTCACAAGCTGGATGCCAATAGGACAGGAGCCAAGCAGAAGTCCAGGACAGTCCGAGGTTAAGCTGAATCAGGAATGAGTTGCCAAGTCCAAAACACTGAGCCAAAAGCAGAGTCAGTCCAAACCAGGGTCAAAGAGGAAAACTCACGAGTAAACCAGTCCAGGGAGCCAAGTCAAACAAAGCCGGAATCACAAGCCAGAGGGTCCAGAATCAAGTTAGCTATCACAAGTTGAACAGGTGCAGAACTTAGCCAAGAAGACTTGTTGCTAGCACAAGTTGGTAGTCTCTGTGCTGTGCCTAAATACCCAGCCACTTCCTGTGCTTGTTAGCAGCTGGCCGAGAGGTCCCGGTTCCTTCTAGAACTCAGGACTAGTGATCTGCAACCACACATGTGTGCCTCTTTCCTTCTTGCAGCTAAGTCTGCCTGCATTGGGACCTTAGTCATTCCACCGGAGGAGGTGAATCAGGTGGGCTTGAGCTTAGCTGTGGCTCAGCTGCTGCTGGTGCTGGGATGAAACCCTGGAAGGTGCTTGCTTGAGCCTCATCTGGCTCAGGTGGAGGCTCCTCTGGAGCTGGGAGCTGATCCTCCACCTCACTTAGGTCTGCAGGAGGCAGATCCTCAGAGGTACTCATGACACACCCCATGGCCACGGGGAGCCCAGGCAAGCTGACCCTTGCAGGGAAGGCAATTTAAACTGCCTTCCTTTGGCTTTCCCAGGTGCCCCACAGCTGCAGGGCACCTGGGGAAGCCAATCTGGGGAGGCAGGCAGGCTGGGAAGGGGGTGGCATTTAAACATGCCTCCTCCCCACTCTATCTTTCCTTCCTCAGCCACCCAGCTGCTTCTACTGGTCAATTTCACTTCACAGCTGATGGGTGGGGAGTGAAACTGACTAGAAGTTGAGCCTGGGGAAGGAAAGGCTTTACTGCCATTATACTCCATGGGGACTTTCCCCATAGGGTGTATGGCACCTAATTTATTTGGTAGTACTGATTTTTCCTGAACCTCAGTATCTTACCGATATTGGGATTTGGGAGTATTGGTATATACCGGTATTTTTTGGGCTTGGCTTACACCAACCCAAAAAATACTGATTCTTTTTTTTTATTCACACCCCTAGCTGCCACACTTCTCCAAAGGCAATTGGCTAGAAGTGCTCTATGCTCCTGCCTTGCAAGGATCCAATTAGAAGACAGAAATGCCATTGCTCAGGAAATCAGTAGAATCAAAAGCACAAGCACATACTGTAGCCAGCTAGCAGCATCCAAAGATGAAAAACAGCACAGATAGTTTTGGGAGGGAGTTTCCATTACCTAAGAATCTCAGATTTGTGTTACTGTTCCAGAAAATCACAATAATTGTTTTAACCAGTGATTTCCATGTATATCTTCAGCTTGGGTATTTTGTTATATACACTCATATAGCATCCTGAAAATCTTGTGGTTTTTTTAAGTAGCATGTAATGGTGGAAGGACTGGGTTAAAATAGCTGACATTAGAGGGGGCTAGCCAAGATAACACAACTAATCTGGAAGATGTAGCAAAGCAGTGGTGCCAAAAGCAGGTCCTGCCCAAGTGGTTGGCTTATCTCCGAATGCTGTACATGATCCTCTCCTCTTCAGTAACAGTCCTCTGAGAGGTGGATTCAGCTAAGAGAGTAACTGGCCCTAGATCACCCGTGAGCATAGGCGTCAACTATGGGGAAGCTCGAGCCACCCCCAAAATTTCCCAGGGGGGGCTCAGCCACCCCTGGCAAAATGGAGCACCCACCGGGTGCTTTCTAGGCTGGCCCTTCCTAAGCCAGCTGGCCAGCCAGCTGGCTGGCTAGTTACTGCTGCCTCTCCCCCCACCCCCGGCCCTGCCCTGCCCACTCCCAGCAGGCCAGTGATAAAGCGCGGCAGCTCCTAGTCATGGCGGTGCCATGCCTCCTCCTCCTCCTCCTGGTTCTGCTCCGGGCTGCTGGTGGGCCGTGGTGTGTGGACGAGGCTGTGTGCGGCGGCGGCAGCAGGGGGTGGTGGGTTTGCTGCCAGCTCTCTCCTGGGGGGCTCCTGCAGTGGGTGGGACAGAAAGGAAGTGGCCAGGCCCGGGGGGCAGCGGGGACATGGTCCCAGCAGGTGCACGTGCTTTGTGCTCACGCACGCAAGAGCCCCCCCCCTGGAATTCAAAACTCAACGCCCCTGCCCGTGAGCTTCATGGCATAGAACAGATTGGAAACTAGTCTCCCAGCCACAATCTATGGATCTTCCATGGAAACACTAGGACCATTATCCAGGACTGGATAAACTTCTTTATTGATCCATCAGTTAGAGGATCAGGCTACCAGGCTAATTCATTGTGAACTATCTGCTGCAGACACATAGGGCCTTTTCAGACTGGCCAGTTGCCTCTCACTTCCTCCTCATTTCCCCCTCTGCGACTCCTCCTGAGCAAACCTGCCGTTTTCGCACTATAGCAATCTGCTCCTCTCCCCCCCCCCCCCGAAGTTTTCTGTTCCCATTTGGGTTGCTTTGATGCTCTCTGTGCCCGCCCCATGCATTTCCCCTCCCCTTCCCTCCCCTTCCTCCCCCCAGTTCCTCCCTCGTTCCCCGCTTTTCCTTTTTTTTTTTAAACGCATGCGTAGTAACGTTATAACGTCTTCCCAGAATTCATCAAGTCCCTCCTCAGTATTCAAATTTTCCCGCCATTCTGGGTTGGTGCAAACGATTGGCGGGCTACAAGGAGGACCCCCCCCCATGGGTGGATTCTCCTATGTGAACTGAAATGTCGTGTGCTTAACCCGATGAAGGCAACAAAATGGAGGATGGGCAACATGGTGTCAGCTGGCCCGTGTTAAGAAAAAAAAAATTACATAAATGGTGGTGGTGGTGGTGGCGGCAGCTGAGGAGGAGCAGCATGACATGCAGAGCAGTCTCCCCGCTCCGCAGGAATAGTTATAGCCCCTTGAAAACAGTTCAATCCATTTCTGTGACTTTTCTGCAAAGAAGCGCGCCCAGCCTGCTCTGCAGGGGCTGCCAATAAACAGCAAATTAACCCCCCCCCCCAATAGTAGATGTGAACGTGTGTTTATTATATAAGGACAACAATTGTGCCGTCTTCCCTTGCTGCATCAAAATTTCATTATGATGTTATAACGTTATAAGGGCCTTTTTTTAAAAAAAAAAAAAGGAGGGGGGGAAGTGTTGCTTCAGGATCGTGGGACCGCACACAGGGAGCAGAAAGGAAGGCAAGTTTCCCCAGCCCGCCTGCCCGCTTGCCGCGGCTTCTCCACGGATTGCTAGAGGAAAGCACCCACCACCAGCTCTGCACAGGCTGTTGCCGGGGAAGCCCAAACAAAGGGCAGCAGTTACCGGGGAGCAAGCACATGGAGCTCTCGGGCCAATGGCGCCCGGCTCCTGCTACCAAGAAACGGCAAATCCACCTCGCCAACGCAGTCCCTGTGGTGCGATCTTGCCTCCCTGCCTCCTTATTTCAATATAACGTTAGGAGGGCTCGTTTCAAAAAAAAAAATTCAAGAAACGCCCACCGCGGGGCGGGCCAGATGGAGGGCGGGCAAGTGGGTGTGTTCTCACCAAGGTTTCTCCAACGGAGTAAACAGGAAACACCGCCAGGAACAGGATTTTCTTGCTCCAGGGATACTCCTGAGCAGTGCGGTGAAACTCTGGAGGAGTTTGTGAGCACCGAGCAACTGATGTGAAACTGACCAGAAACTCCGGTGCTCACTCCGGTGCTCGGCCCGGGAAAAAGCCAGTGCGAAAACGCCCATAGTGAAGAAGTTCAGTTTAATGAACGTAATGTTAACAGATATGTTTAAAACAGAAGACCCCAAATTTTGAAACAGATTCTGGGACTGGCACTTGAGGCATTTTTCTAAGTTCACAGTAAGTATATGTCAGGTCCAGAACTCTTTCTTCATCTTTCAGTGTTTTGCAAAGTCAGAATGAGTGAGGATCATTTGGGAAAGAAGAGTGAACCACACACAGCCTGGCAGTCTTCTTCAGATAAACTTTGACGTTAACAAACTCAAAAGCTTGAAGGCTGATCAGAGCTAATTTGTTCTAGAAATGAATTTTGAAATCTCTCTCTGTGATAGGTTTTCTTCTGCTTCTAACCAAATCTTACAGGAAGAATCCTTTCTTTGTTTGTTGAGAGAATTGCTCTGGTTCCACACAAACGTTCTCTCTGAAATACTCCAAACTGCTTCCTCTTCTACAACATTACTGGAAACTTCCATAGTTTAGAAACAAAGGCAGGTAGCTACATTGATTCACAGCCAAAATAAAAACCACCCTGATGGAGATTTCTAGACAACTCCAAAGCCTGCACATCATGTTGTGCTGTTGTGGTTAGACTGAATGAAAGATATTGCATGGCTTTTGTTTCTGAATTTTCCCCAGTGTGTTAACTTAAAGGATTCCTTTATTTATTTACAAAATTATACCCCTCCTTTCTGTCCTCATCAACACCACCAAGGTGGCTAACCATAAAAAACATACACAAGAAAAAAAATCTTTAAACCAAACAAAAACCTATAATCACAGATCCAATGAAAAGGGTGGAGAGGATTATTTAACTTTCCCCTTGTGCTGTTCTCACTTGGATTGCCACCTATCTCACATCACTTTCACTGTTGCTGGGTTACTGTACATATCCTTGTGTGTTTTCCCCAAAAGCAGATAAAAGTAGCTGGAAATGATTTTTTTGACAGAAAACCTGTTTGAAAGGAAAGACTACACCAGATTCTTCTTCACTGGTCTTCCCCTTCAAATCATAAAATTTGCAGCAACATTCTGTGTTTTTTAAAAAATAAAATGGAGAAACAATCACAGAACTACACATAACATGGAATCCCACTCTTAATAACTTTTGTCCACATAAAAGTTGAGAACTAAAGTAGACAGATCACTTTTCAGGAAAAAGTGCATCACCTCCACATGCCTTTCGGTCGCCACAATCCTAGACTGAGCAAAAGGTACAGTTATCATTCCCTGAAATGGTAATGAAGTGCAGCCAAAATAGAGATAATTATTTTAATTAATGGTAATGATTTTAACGGTTGAACATTTTAACTAATTAATTATGATTGATTGCTTGTTCCTAATCAAGGAATGTGATTCAAAGTTCTAATTGAAAAGCTGAGAGGAGTGGGTACTAAATCGAGGGTGATGTACTCCTGCACAGAGAACCAGTATTGATTCAGCCATAAACTATTTTAAGGTAAAATATCTTTACAATGCTAGAAAGCATGAAGCACTGTGTAAGAGGGTTTCGTTTTTATAGCCTTGTCCTCAATGGACATTTCAGCCCTCTTCATACATGATAGAATTATCCCCATGAAACAAAGGCCAAGCATAGCCCTGAGAGGGATTTGAACAACTGTGGAGGAAAGTGACCTTGCAGGACTCAACAGCATCTCAGTCTAACATTATGTACATATGTAAGTGCCATCAAGTTACTACCAACTTATAGCCACCCCGGCAAGGGGCTTTCAAGGTAAGTGAGAAGCAGAGGTGGTTTACCAGTTTCTTCCTTTGCACAGTTTTTCATTGGTGGTCTCCCATCTATGTACCATACCTGCTTGAGTGTGTCTGTAAAGTGCCATCAAGTTGCAGTCGACTTATGGTGACCCCATAGGGTTTTCAAGGCAAGAGACTTAAAGAGATGGTTAAAGAGATGCCATCACCTTCATCTGCATAGCAACCCTGGAATTCATTGGTGGTCTCCCATCCAAATACTAACCAGAACCTACCCAGCTTAGTTTTATTTGTATGATAGCAGACTCTTTTGATGCCAAGAAGGCTGGTACCCTCTTCCCAGTACCCAAACCCCTTCTCTTGAATCACCAGAAATCATCTTGAGTTGCTAACTGACTTTTAAAGTCTCCACAAGCAGTTTCCAATCACATTAGACCAGGGATCTCTACTCAGAGATAATTTTCCCTGTTTGACTGGGTAGGGATTGTTCTTCTCTCCTTCGAAGATCTATCTCCTTTTCCTTTTGGCCTGAATGGGAGACTTCTTATGCCACACAAACATCCTTGCCAAATTTTCCCCCAGATCACTGTCTGAGTTCAAACTGCTCTCAGCTAATGCTGAATTAAGACTATATACAGTTATGGATGAATTCTGACTTTGTCAGCACTAAACTCTTTTCTGTCAGGGTAGTCTAAGACAGTCTTCATACACATCTCATCAGAGTTAAGGCAGGAATCTGACTGACTTCTCTTGATCATCCAGCTCTCACCAGACTTTCTTTGCCCAGGATACCAACCAATCAGATTGCCTGGAGCAGCCTGACACTCAAGACACTTCAGCTCTGTGAGGTATTAAGCATTCACAGTCCTGTAGTTCTATGTACCACACTTTAAAACCTCTTAAAAGGTGCAGTCTATCCAGGGCCAGTGCTACCATTAGGCCAAGTTAGCAACTGCCTAGGGCGCAGACTGCCTAGGGTGCAGAAACGGACAATCAGCACCCCTCCAACCGGCCACAGGCTCTTACACTCACTCACTCACTGTCAATATAAAAACATTTGTTGTCATTAAAGAGGTTTTCATTTGCAGGCAGATTACTTCCAGATCCTTTCCTGCCCTGAGCTGGGTCATAAGAAGAATAAAGATGAGATACATATCCTGGTAGGATCCTAACTTTGCAGAAGATAAATCAGGTTTTCATCCAGCAGATCTTCAGTTTGAATAAAGCCCAGCTTCCTGACAGTTTTGATTCCACATTTAAGCACTGTATCACTTTCCGAAGTATGAGACATACCGTTAACCAACTCTAGCAGGTTTTGTTATTGTAGTGTCAGTATCAGCAAAATGTGTTTAACCCATTTGTTTCTAGCTGTATATTTTATATTCTAGCCAGATAATATTCGGCTTTTTCACTAAGAGATTTGTTCCTTCTGGCTGGAAACACTTTTCTGTTAATATGATTAGCTGCCTTTCTACTTAGTATGCCATGTTCATTTATCTAAAGTAACTACCAAAGCCTAGTTCTATGCGCAAAGTTACTAATAGCAAGAACTGGAACCTTATAAGTAAGACTGAAAAAGAAATCTACATTTTTAATAATACCATCCTAAACAGTGTTATATCCTTCTAATCCATTTAAATCAATGGGCTTAGAAGGGTGAAAGTGTTTAGGACGGCACTATAAAACTATGCTGTAGCCAAAGAATAATATGGTAAAGTGTGTTAAGGGATAATGCTTGGTAATATTATCAAAGATTACTCTGTAATGAAAGTGAATTTTAAATAAAACCAGCACAGAAGCTGGAATTAGAAGGAAGAATTGTATTGTGAAAACTCCGGTTCTCTTTTGAGAGTTTAATAAATAAGAATGAATGCTGCTGTTTAACTAAATCCAGCCTATGAAATATCTAATTAAAACTGATGTGCTTATTTAGTTTCCAATTCATCACAGGTGGGCCCACATTAATGTGAAGATGAAAGTAAATTACCAGCATTTGGCAATCTCACTGAATGTCATTCACATTATGAGCTCAAATCTCAAAATGCATTTTAAAATATGGTTCGTAGGAAGTACAGAAGCTCCCTACAAGCAGAAGCCCTTTCTGTTTGGAGCACAGTCTTTTAGCTGACTATATCAGCCCTGCCATTGCTGCAAGATCTGCCAATTAATGCCCTTTATGCAATCTTGCCAGTTAAATGTGCCTTTAGGCAAAACAGGCTGAGGGAACCTCACCCACTTTCCTCTGACTAATACCACTAGGGAGTGGTTGTTTAGCTTGGCCCACCTCTCACTTGCCCCTCCGACTAGAACCTCATAAAATTTTCAGTTCGCTTAATTGTAACCAGCTTTTGCAATCACACTTCAGAGAGTTTCTGCCCGCCACTTTTCATTTGCTTCCCAAACCCCTTGTGGGATTCATACAGATTTCCTCTGGATCAAAGAGATCTTCTGAGTTTTGCCAGTAATCTTACTAGTCACAGAGCATATATTAAGACAAAAATTACAGAGGTTGAAAAACATAAAACAAATGCAGTACACTGGGAAGTTGTTTACAGTTAATGAGCATAATCTACCAACTACCGTCCCACATGATACTCATTCTTTTCAATGGGACTTGCATGGAAGTAAGATTAATGAGTGTGCAAAATTTAACTTTTCCTGAATGCTAACAGCAAATACATGATTTGTCCTAAAAGTTCCATATTCCATTTGTACAACAATGAAACTCCAGGCAAGATCTGTATCAGAGCTATATGCAAGCAGGAAAATATGAGGGAAATATTATTACCTAAATCGGTATCCCAGCCTTCATCTAAGGAGGTCAGGACAGCATACCCAGGTTTCTCCCAAATTCAGAACATTTCTGCATAATAATAAGTTAGTGCCATCAAGTCACAGCTGACTTATGGTGACCCCTCATGAGGTTTTCAAGGAGACAGATAAGCAGAGGTGGTTTGCCATTGTCTTCCTCCGCGTAGCAGCTCTAGTTTTCCTTGGTGATCTCCCATCCAAGTACCAAACTTAGCCAACCCTCCTTGGCTTCCAAGCTCTGACCAGGCTAGTGTGGGCTGTTCAGGTTGTTGTCTGGTAGGTAAGGTTAAGACGTCCAAAAGACACACAATGAGCTAGACATATCTTTCCAGTACAAATCTGATATATTTATGAGAACATAAGTGATGCTTGAGCATTGTTTCTGGACCTCAGTTAAACCCTAACACACCATAAAATGGAGTGGCTAGACTGCATTGAGTGTGTCATTATGACATCACTATAAGCCGTTCTCATGCTCTTTTGCTTTATCCAGTATCTTATGACCCTTTGTGTTGTCCACCACTGATTCAAGGGTTATTATCTTTGAACATTCGTGCTAGAGGGCAGGAAATATGCTTTCAATGACAACAAATGCAATGAATTTCTACATCTGAGCAAGCAGAAGGTGGAAGAAAAATTCACACTACTACTAGCATTGACAGGCCACTGATTAGGGATTAAGTTTTCTCCAATACGATCTCCACCCAACCACGGAGTGTCGTTTTGAAGAATCATTTGCGGTAAATGGAGGGAAAGGAACGATGAGGCTGGGAAATTGGTAGAAAATAATAGGGAAAAAGTGCTATAATCTGATGAGGGTAATAACCTCTCCAAACTCGTGTCCTACTGCATTAGGTTTCCCATGAAATTATTTAAAACAGCAGGGAATCAAACATCCCCACCGCATTAACCTCTAACTCGTGCTTATTGAAGGAAATCAGGACGATATTTATGGTTCTTGTGCAGCGAGGGAACCTGATGTCCCAGGCTGTTTCAGACAGAGTCATGGGATTCAGGGACATTATCTTCTCTTGATAAAGAACAGCATCCCAGTTGCTCCTTGACTCAGTAGAGTCAAAACTGATCTTTCAGACCAATGCCTTAGGCAGAATGCCAGCCATCCCTCACTGCTTTGTTCTTTTTCTTGTTCGGTTGGGTAAGGTCTTTCGTACATCCTAATTCATTCTGATAAAAGAGTGATTTACAAGCAACCAAGCTTTGAAAGAACACTACTTGTATTCTATCATCTCTCTCATGCAGTGATACTATACTGCAAAGCAGACAACTGATTAAGTCTTAAATTTTTTAGAACAACAATGTAAACATTAAAAAAGCAAGGAGGACTGCCCCACTAATAAAAACAAATCTTAGAGCTCAGTTATGGGCATAATGAGTGGTCCTTTAAAGTTTGGCAAGACATGCCAAAAGCTAAGTGTGCAATGATACATTTAAAATAAGAAAACATAAACAGTGAATGCCTAGTGCTGAAGTCCTTCTGAGCTCATGTGAGCAACCCTAAAAGTAGGTATATTCAAAGTAAGTTCCATGTTACTTACTACCTTAGGATCACAGTTATATATGTTTTGGTTCTTTCTGACATAGTGCCTTTTGAAAAAATTTCAGCCTATACCCACTGCCAAGTCAAAATTAAAAGGTGCAATCCTTCAGTTTTATCACCCATCAAACCCTCCAAGTTTTATTTATCCTTCTGTGGGTGTCCCATCAAGAATAATTACAAAATGAGTTTGTCCAGGTACCCCCTTCAGCCAGGACATACATAAAGGCAATTTCCTTCTCCTTTTGCCATGGTGATTACCCTCTGGGCTAAAATATACAGCCTTTGGGACAACTTGATTTCTGAGTCCAGGCCAGTGTTTCAGATTGCCTGCGTTTACCACATGCTATTTCATTCCAGGATTTCAGTAAACGTGAAGGAATAAAGGACATTCTAGAAACATTTTAATATATTTGTTGCTGTAACTCTAGTGGGGAAAGGAACCTCAAACTCAGTATCAGTTTAAACCTGTACTACTTCCTGATGCTCATGTTTTGTGGATTCATCGTATTGACCAGGAAAAAGACTAGCTTCTCAGCAAAGCACAGTTAGGGTTAAATTCCTGTACTGTGAATGTTTTGAAAAGATTGGGAGCTAAGGGAAGCCCTAGAGACCCCTCAGGGTACACCACATGGGCATAACTCCTTCTGACATTCTAGTTCTTAACATGTGTTTGACTTGTGTGTGCATTCTACTGAATGAAAACACAAATATAGGCTATCATACAATATATGATATCAGATATTAGCCACGAAATCAACACAGGTCAGCTATGGAATACTTCCCTCCCAGTTCAAAATCCAGGCTCATCTTTATTGTGAGATGCATGTCCTAACTACCTTTGCTAATAATCTCCACTAATGATCTCACTCCCCTTTTTTATTTGACTTGTTGGTTTAAAGGGGGAAATATTTATTCCCTTTGAAATATAGCATCCCTTGGGCAGAGAATTCAACTCTGTGTGTGTGTGTGTGTATTTTAAAAAAAGACCAGTTTGATCATTATTGTAAAAAATCAGAATCCTGGAGCTGCTCAATTAAAGAAATTGACAGATTGACAATTTCCTATTAATAGAAGCATAAATGAATAACATAAGTATTTCAGATGCTGGCATAAAACCACTTTATGTATAGTTTCCAAAGTGTCCACTGTGTGATAATTATGCCAAGTCTATATTCAAGCTAATCATATTTGTAAAGTACATTAGACTTATTGGAATATGAGTCTGCTATACTACTGTATATGATATTGAGGCAGGAAAGTGAAATGCTCCACCATTTTTAAAATATAAAGCATATCCTTCTCTTCTTTCAAAGGGCTTAGAACTTTTCACATACCTAATTCTCAACATTGCCAGACCTGTGGATACTTAAATCTGGAGATTGGAACCATGAACAGACAAGACAATGTGTTTTTTTAACAAACCTGAAATATGTTCAGGTTTTCAGAAAAATCTGAAATAAAAAACATATACCTTTACTATTGTTTTAAGAAATGAATTTCTTCAGTGGCCATTGTTAGGCAACAAGGTAGTATGCCTTGGGCATTGGTTTCTATCAGTAAAAGGGTTTCAGGGTTTTGTGGCCTTTGAGGGAGGACTCATTGGGGCCAGACCTGGCAGCATCAGGGCCAGTCAACTTGCTACCACCTAACTTGCATGAGTCACCTAGGAATGGCTGCTTGCTATGGTTCAGCAGCAGCTTCCCCCCCCCCCCCCCCCCCGGTCAATGCAGTGTAGTTTCAAACTAGGATCTGGGAGACCCAGATTCAAATCCTTTCTCTGCCATGAAAGCTCATTGACTGACCTTAGGTCAGTTACACCTTCTCAGCCTAATTTACTTCACAGGGTTGCTGTGAGGATAAAAATAGAATGATGTTAGCTGCTTTGGATCCCCACTGTGGAAAAAGACTGGATAGAAATCAAATAAATAAATATAGCTTGGGGGGGGGGATAAAAGGTCAGTAGGTTGGTGGGTGGGTGGGAAGGAGAAAAGGAAGCAAGAAAAGGTGAGGATATTGGCATTGCCAAGAGGAAGGAAAGAGAAAATAGGGTGGGAAAGGATACAAAAGAACATGAGGTGCCCTCTGCAAGTTCTTGGGGGTTTCCCACCACACAACTGGGCCCAGCCCAGTGGCTAGTACCATGCAACCAGGCCACATTTTTCTGAGGCAGAAGCTGCCATATGGAGGCAAGAAGGGAAAGCTGAAGGGGGGACAAATAAAGGTACTTTAGCTGGTGGGTGGGAAGAGGAGAAAGAAACAAGAAAAGGGGAGAGGTGGTGGGGGTAAATACCTTACCTTTCAGGCAAGGTAAATAGGGGGAAATGAGATGCCCCCTGAAACAACTCGCAGGTCCCCCACTTGATCTTCCTATATTGTCCCTCATCAAGGCAGTTTACACAGCCGGATCAGCTTCAGCAAGGGAACAGCTTCCTACCATGTGATCCTAAACAATACAGTCTTCTAAAACTTTTACTTCAATAGGCTTAGAAAGGTCTGGCTCTGTTTAGGACTTCCATGCCATTCACTGAACTGTGAAACACACTTATGTCCTTATTTGCAATCTCTGCAAAGTTTAACCCATCTAAGCATTCATTTCTTTATTTAGATTCACAGTCTACCCTGTCACCTGAGCTTAAGACAGGTAACAGCAATTTTATATAGGGTAAAACAACAGATCCTTGTCACTATCAAAATAAAGAAAAATGGCTTAGAAGAAGAAAGTAAAGTAAAATAAAGACAGCCTTCAGCCTGCTAGAGAATTTGAGGTCCTTCCTTTTAGCCATTCATATTTCTCTGTTCCTGCTAGTATTTATCAGTGGCAAACAGTTTCACTGGTTTTATTTTATGAGACACAGTAGGGCTGTCCCATGGAAGCCAGTAAGTGTCATCTCCCATTAAATGGTCTTTTTAAAAAATAGTATAATTGAAAATAACCATTACAATTAGAAAGTGTGCCCTAGAGCCAGTTTGGTGTAGTGGTTAAGTGCACAGACTCTAATCTGGGAGAACCAGGTTTGATTCCCTACTCCTCCACTTGCACCTGCTGGATGACCTTGGGCAAGCCATAGTTCTGGAACAGCTGTTCTTGAAAAAGAGCAGTTTCTGTCAGAGCTCTCTCAGCCCCACCTACCTCACAGGGTATCTGTTGTGGGGAGGGGAAGGAATTTGTAAGCCGCTCTGAGACTCCTGTGGATAGTGGAAGGCGGGATATAAATCCAATCTCCTCCTCCTCCTCTTCTTCTTCTTCTTCATCTTCTTGACCCAGCAATTCTTCATGTGTAGAAGGATATCCCATTAAATCTGGATTTCTCTAAATTCTATCTATTGTCTATCTATTACTGTCTTGTAAATACAGTGATAATCTATACAACTCTTCATTTACCAATTCCTTTTCCTCTTTTAGGAGCTAGACACAGTAAGACAAAATCATTTTGCTTTTAAATTCAGTGCAGTCAACGGAATTATATTCCAAATGGATTAGGTCCCCTATCTCTTGATATGGATTTGACCAGGGGCAGAGAGGGTGAGAGGGAGGGGAGGGGGAGGGGGGAGAGAGAGATCTATAAAACTGTACTACTTTTGAACTATAGGTATAGGATGTAAAGTGGAGGCGGAGAAAGCACAATCATTTAGAAAGTGGCATGCGAAGAAACTGCTCCTGCACATTTGAGTTTCTTCTCGCAAAAGTCATAACATTTAAGAGGCAATTGGAAAGTTCAAGCTAACAAAACGAGAGGGGGGAAAGCATGTAGACCACTTCACATACGAAGGAAAAGGATATGATGATTGAATAAATGAAAGGGAAAAGAAAAATAACATGACAAAGGAGCTCAGGATGTTTGCATAGCATTTGCACCTTATTTTCATGGGAAAGGTTGGACAAATTAAGGGGGAGGCAGTACGTACTGGGTCACTGCCATTCCCTCAGGAAACAAAATAAAATGTGCTTAATATAATTTACATTAGCTTTGGCAGCCTACAAGAGAGCAACAACAAACAGCTATATATATATAAAGCTATATATATATAAAGTTACATTAATTTTATTAATTTTATTGTTTTTAAAATATTTCTTGGTCTTCTAACCAGCACAATTGTCTCTAGTCAGTTTAAGAAAAGAGCTAAAACAGGATCTGACCATGCTAAACACACTACAAAGTCATTCCAAATATTCTGATGAAGAAAGGGAGCCCAGGCTAGAGATCTATGGATGAAGGAGAGGAGTTAAGCAGAGAGGAGTAGGATTGATCCAAATAGTTAGCGCCTCCATGACAGATCTTAAAAGTTCCCATGCATTACTATAGTTTGTCTTCAGTATCATCCCTGCCCATGATTGGCTGCATGATCTTACCACTGTCATTAGGAAGGGCAAACTCTTTTTTTCAAAATGGTACCCAGGGCTCTTTTTCAGCAGGAACGCACCAGAACGCTGTTTTGGCTGGCGTCCGAACCTGCCCCGCCCCCTCCCTGCCGGACATGAGCAGTTCACACTTAAAGGGAAAGTTCCTGCAAAGAGCCGGCAGGAAAAAGACCCACTGGGCGCTTTCCCTTTAAGTACAGAGAGCCAGCACGAGAAAGCCCGGCCCAGAGACTAAGCACGGGGCTAGGCTCTTTGCACTGCATTTGGCTTGCCGACATCACTCTCCCTGCTCCGGTAAGTGCCTCCCCCATCTCTTTTCCTTCTCTCCCTCTCTCTCTCTCTCTCCCCCCACCTTTCTTTCTGTCTTTCTTTCTGTCTTTCTCTCTCTCTCTCTCTCTCTCTCTGTCCCCACCTTTCTTTCCTTCTTTCTCTTTCTCTCTCTCCCTCCCCCTTCCTTTCTCTCTCTCTCCTCTGCCTTCCTTCCTTCCTTTCTCTCTCTCATCTGTCTATCTGTCTTTCTGTCTTTCTGTCTCTCTCTCTTTCTCTCTCTCCCTTCCCCTTCCTTTCTCTCTCTCTCTCTCCTCCACCTTCCTTCCTTTGTCTCTCCTATCTATCTATCTGTCTATCTATCTATCTGTCTATCTTTCTGTCTTTTTTCTCTCTTGCTCTGTCCCCACCTTTCTTTCTTTCTTTCTTTCTTTCTTTCTTTCTTTCTTTCTTTCTTTCTCTCTCTCTCTCTCTCTCTTTCTTTCTGTTTCATTTTGTTCTTTGTGTTTTTATTAAAAAATTATTGAAAAGGGGGGGAAGTAAAAAATCAGAGAGCCCAGGAAATGCTGCTGTTGACAATATCTTTAATTTTTGAGCATCTCTTTTGTTTTCTCATGGCATCATCTGCTTAAGAAAAGTACGTTTGAAGCCTGAGTTCATTGTTGTGTCTTGTTGGGAATGGCTTGCAAATATATGTATGTCTAAGGTGTGTATTAAAGTGGTTTGGTGCTTACTGCCATGCAAGAGAAAACATCCGAAAAAGTAGCTTCATTGCTGTGTGTGTTGGCAGAACACTTGACTGTTGCATGGGGGACTTTGGGGGACATCTGCAGAGAAACAGAGATGTAACTAAAAATGAGCATGGTCAGCAGCACTTTGGAGATTGCCTGTTTTGTGAAATTTAAAAAGTGGGCAGAGTTTCTGATGAAGATGATTGTCCCTCTTCTCCTGCCACTGGGTTGACATCTGCCTTTAATGGGCCAGCAAAGTTGATGTTCTTAAACCTCCTAAAAAAGAGATTTCTGCTTCTGAGGAGTTGACTTCCAACGATTGGTGATCTTGTTATGGTAGTGATACTTTTATGTGGTAAAGACCACCTGTTCACAGGATAATTTAACCTGTGGGACAGACTCTGCATGGTAACCACTCCACTGGTACATAATTGTTTCTAAAAGGTATTATAGTGTAATAATTCAGGTGGGTAGCCATGTTGGTCTGAAGCAGCAGAACAAAGTTGGAGTCCAAAGTTTCATCCAAGGTATAAGCTTTTGTGTGCATGCACACTTCTTCCATCTGAAGAAGTGTGGGTGGCACATGAAATCTTATACCTTGAATAAAATTTTGTACCTTGAATAAAATAGTCCACAAACTACTCCCGTCCAGTGCATCCACAAACCTAGAAGAAGAGATTGGATTTATACCCTGCCCTTCACTACCCAAGGGAGTCTCAGAGCGTCTTACAAATGCCTTTCCCTTCCCCTCCCCACAACAGACACCCTGTGAGGTAGGTGGGGCTGAGAGAGCTCTGAGACAACAGCTGGTACAGAGCTATGGCTTGCCCAAGGTCATCCAGCAGGTGCAAGGGGGGAGTGAGGAATCAAACCCGGTTCTCCCAGATTAGAGTCCATGCACTTAACCACTACACCAAACTGGCTCCTAGCGTTGTTCTGCCAGTGAACTAGGGTTGCCAACTCCAGGTTGAGGAAATCCCTGGAGATTTGGGAGTGGAGGGTGGGGTTTAGGGGAAGGAGGGACCTAAGCAAGGCATAATGCCATGGACTCCACTTTCCAAAGCAGCCATTGACCTGATCTCTGTAGTTTGGAGCTCAGTTGTAATTCCAGGAGATCTCCAGATCCCACCTGTAGGTTGGTAACCCTAAAAAATCATATTCGGTGTACTAGTTCTGCAGGAAGGCAAGCTGATTTCCACGGGAACCTAACCTTTAGGAATTGATTCCAATTCAGTGTGCAAATAATTGTTGGACATAAGATATTGGTTCAGGCAAGATTTTGTATAGATGGGACAGAAAATAATGTTTTTATTGGTTTTGTTAAAACTGTTTTGACAACAAGGTAAACAGAATAAAAAGCAAAAGGTGGATGTGGCTGGATGACCACACTTCTGGTAACATCAGGTGTGGCCTAATATGTTAATGAGCTGTGCTGTCAGGGGTGTGGCCTAATATGCTAATGAGTTCCTGCTGGGCTTTTTCTACAAAAAGAGCCCTGATGGTACCAAAGCAAAAACTGATGGGAACTTTTAAGAAACTCTCCCCTCCTTCCTATAAAGCCCTTGAGAATGTCATGTGAGAATATTCAGTTCATCCCCCAGCAGGAGAAGGCTTGATTCTCAATGGCTAGGGTCATCAGGAGAATGGAATAGCTTTTGTCTTCATCCCAAATGTGAACTTTACTTTTCCCTCATGTAAGTAAGTGGCAACTATGTATTTAAATGTGAAAAAGTAATGTTCAGTTTTCCAGGACATATTTGTTTGTTTGTTTGGTTGTTTGAGATTTGTATCCTGCCCTCCCCGCAAAGCAGTGAAGGTTAGCCTGCCCTCATTACCAGTACTGGGTTAGCAGGAAGATGTCCTGCAAGGAGTAAAAATTATCTCTGTGCAAGATTACAAAGAAATGCGGTGATTTAGGAAATGTATATGCCTCCTCTCCAGACACAAGAACTATTGAGGCCATTGGGTAATTTAAATTGTTGTTGTAAATTGTGTTTTAATGATTAATTTATTTATTGTTTTAATATTGTTGTTGATACCTGTTGACACCCACCCTGAGCCCTGCTGTGCAGGGGAGGGAGGGCTATAAACTGAATATAATAAATAAATAATAAAGAGTCATCTTAATAGCCCAACTTAGCCTGAGCTCATTGGAGCTTGGAAGGTAAGCAGGGGTGGCCACAGTCAGCACTTGGATGAGAGACTGCCAAGGAGACAGGGGGTACTACATGGAGAAAGGCAATGGCAAGCCACCTCAGCTTGTCTCTTGCCTGGAACACCCCGCGGACTTCCTTGCGACTTAATAGCATGTTCTTCTTCAAGAGCAGGTAACAGTCAATTGAATGCTCCCTCTAGATCCCCATCAAATAATGGTGCCATCTACTGACAGAAGCAACCAAAAGTGATAGCAGTAATGGTAGCCCGTTCATACATTCAAGTACCACTTACTTTGTCTGTGCATTTCTATTAGTAGGAATATAGCATGATGTGGTGAAGCATTAGAGAGAAGCAGGTGGAACACAAAGACAGCTAGCAGTCATTTCTGTGATCACAGCGGTACTTTTTCTTGCTGTGATAATCACAGGGAGTCATGGCAGTTGTTTTTGTGTATCACCCACAGGAATGTGAGATTTCTGTAAAAATTAGAATGGGAAAAATTTCCAGTACCCTAAATCAGGCATGATCTTATTTAATATGTTTATTTTGGCTTATATTCGGTGAACAAATTTAAAAGTACCCTATTTTAATTTTATGTTCCAGTAACCACAAACATTGGAAGCGGAAATATTTGATCAGGAAAAAATTAAAACCAAGTATGGTTAAAATGTTATAGTCAAATAAATTCAAGATTTCCATGGAAATTATTTTTGGGGAATCGTACTAGCAAAAATTTGAAGACAATATAGCATGTACTTCCATTTCATTGTTTAAATTTAAGAGGAGGGGCGACTGAAGGCCCTGAAAAGTGTTTGACATAATCATTTTAGCACACTCAAACAACTATGCCTGATATGGCATGGAGGTGCTTGTCCATTCATCTCTTTCAACAGAACTGAACTCTCATTCATGCAGGTCACTAAGGCAACTCATCAATGGTATTACTTGTTAAGTCCATATCAGATTGGTGATTACAGTGTCCATTCCACCATGTGAGGAGAGATATAAATAAGAATTTTAGCTTTGGTTTTGATTGGACTTGCACAGTCAATCATAACTTGATTTTTTAATTATACTTACTTGTGGTTTTATTTTTTTACTCCCTGGTTTACAAATCAATAAAACCTACATGTACTGTCTCACAAAATTCCTCAGGATAATCCTCAGGATAATCACCTGAAAAGCATTAATTACAATTTTGCATCTACTAGGCTTGTCTAGTTTTGTATCAATAATAGCATCCATTCATTATTACTGTTTTAAAAACAACAAATATTCAGAAATGGGGGGGGGGGGAATTACCCTACATCTCTGATCACCTGATTCTCATGGAAGAGTCTCCATATAATCTCATATCAGCAAAGATAGTCACACAGAGAGAGAAAACAAGAGGAACTTCCACCTGCAGAGCAGTCTTTGCTAAACCAGTTTTGTATCTGATGGTCACACATGGTCATGGCTGGTAGGGCTCAGGGCTAGTCTCCTAAGCTTTCCAGAAATCAGGAAACCAAGTGTTTTTTCAGGTTTTTCTCAGAAAAAAATGGGATAGAAGAAACTGGAATGTATGCTAAGTTCAAGTCCAGTAGAACCTTAGAGACCAACAAGATTTTGAGGACATAAGCTTCCCAGTGTCAAAGATCCTTTGGAACTCTGACTTTTGAAAGCTTATACCCCCAAAATTTTGTTGGCCTTTAAGGTGCTACTGAACTCAAATCTAGCTCTTGTACTGCAGACCAACAGGGCTACCCTCTGATACTACCTTCATGAAATATATACAATACTTTCTTTATAAAGCCTAAACCTATTTTACTGTTAGGGCACTGCTTGTAATTTAGCATGTAAAATTGTACTATTTCTGTTTAAATGTTTTCATGTATTTATATGTGAGCCGCTCTGGGCCCGCTTGTCGGGGAGAGCGGCATATAAGCCTAAAGAATAAATAATAAATAAATAAATAAATTTCACATATTTATAAAATTTAACATTAACTTTAAATATTCTACAAGCAAAACTGTGAATACTCCAAATACAGAGAGGGGGGAGGGGGAGGGGGGAGAGATGCATGCTACTGCACCCTATACTACCCTAGCACATGTATCATAGGTTTTGCCCTCTGAGAGTTGGGGGGAGCAGAGTTAAAAACAGATAACATAAATGTCATAGTAAACGAAGTGTGTTATTTGGACAGAAACAGTCATGACAGTTGCAGTAGAACTAGCAGCAGTAACTCAGACAGTGAGTCAGACTTTATAACACTGACCTCTTCAATAATGTACTATCAAAGAATCATATAGAAATAGAGTTGAAAAGAACTTTGGAGGTCATCTGGTCCACTCACAGGGCTGCCAACTTTGGGTTGGGGAATTCCTGGAGACTTAGGGAGTGGATCCTGGAGAGGGTGGAATTTGGGGTAGTGAGAGATCAGGGTAAAACAGCAGAGTTCATCTTCCATAACAGACATTTCTTCCAGGAGAACTGATCTCCATAGCCTGGAGATCAATTGCAATTCCAGGGGGTCAGTAACCACTGCAGGACTATACATCTACAGCATCCCTGACAGACTATCACCCAACCTGTTTAAAGACTTCTCTCTGTCCTGGTCACACACCTCTAGACGCACTCTGCATAGTAATTTGTAGACAACAGTAGCTAACATAAACCACAAGAATAATCATTTGATAATGCTGTAGATGGTTACATAAAAATCTTTAAACTACCCATTCCAACACAAGGAATTTCTGTGTAGGAGAAACTGATGTATAAAATAGCCCTTATTTTGAACAAATCACAGTGCCTTTTGCTCCATGCACATTTTTCTGTTTGAACTTAGATTCTCTCTCTCTCTCTCTCTCTCTCTCTCTCTCTCTCTCTCTCTCTAATACACACTCACATACACACCCACTTTTTCTCATATGCATCAGCAAAGCCCACCTCTGGCACTGCAGTCCATGTGTAAGCAGAATGCCAATTTCACCAAGCTCCTTTATGGGAAATGGCATTGTGAGCAGCAGCATCTAGATCTCTGGTAAGCTCCACATATTGTACAGACAGCTTGGAGGTTGCCTTTGGATCTATCAGATGGTGCGCACAGCTGTTGATATGCCATGTGAACTGTTCTGACCTCCTCTATGGTATTTTCATTTGGCTTCCCTCAGATGCTAAGAATATGGCCTTTCCCCACACAGCTTATGGGATCACAACACAGCAGTCTTTACCCAGTCTTCACCCCCACCCCTTCGAAAATGTAAGGGGGGGATTGTTTTTCAACAACAGGGAATTTTTAAATGAATGGCTTGTAATAGATGATGCCTAACAAACAGAGAAACTGAGATTTTCCATATGCCCTACACTTGTCAGAAGTCTGGATTTAACCTGAACAGGCTGGGTTTTGAATTGCTTCCCCTCCTTCCCCCCAAAAGAAATTTTACTGGGCCGAGTCTACTCTCTGAGTTCATATCCAATGCATCTGGTAAGCCACTTGCTGTACTTTTTTACTTCTGTTCATCTATAAGATCTTGAGGGACTGTTAGATCATCAAATGAAAAGATGGTTGGTTGTATGAGCAGGTTTTACAGAGCTTTATGCAGTTGTTCTTCCCCTGTCTTTCTTGAACATGGTATGAAACCTGTGCACTAGCTCCTCTATCCTAGAAAACCCTAGAACCAAAATCCAAATTTATGAGTGTTGGCTACAGTAACTGAATGGGTGATAGAAACACCCTCTACTCATGCTCAAAGTAATCTTTTACTGCTATTTAATAAGATTCATATTGCATGCTGGGATTGAAAATAAGACCCTGGTACACTGGAAACAGAGGGTCAGTTCACATGTTATAAAGTCCTGGCAGCCACTGGCAGTTTCCTAGTGGGAACTTAATTCCCAGATGTGTAGGGAACTGATTCAAATTTGGGCCATGGTGTGCAGAGTAAAGTGGCTTTAGACTCTCCATTGTACCATTGTCTTGACCTGAAACTTTCCTGTGAAGCTACTTACATTGGAGAAACTTACATGTAGCCCATCAGTTTGCTTAAGCTTTTCTAATGGGCAAATAGCAGTTCCCGAATTGTTTCAAATCAGGAAACTGCTATGGAGGGTAGGAAAAGCACCTTCTCCCCATGCACTGTGTTCCCATCCAAACTCCCCCCCCCCAATGCACCTGGGAGTTAAGTCCCAGTTTGGAGTTCCTAGAATACATCTGTTGAAACACATGAATTAATCCTAATTAATCCCTGTTCATAAATGCCATACATTTTAGCCTTTCCATTCTTAAAATCTAATCTAAGTAAATCAGTCAAAGCATGCAATGAAAATGGATAGAGAATTTTTTGCATAAACTGCCACCATCTTTTCATAGAATCATAGAGTTGGAAGGGACCTCTAAGGTCATCTAGTCCAACCCCCTGCACAATGCAGGAAATTCACAAATACCTCCCCCTCTACACCCCCAGTGACTGCTGTTCCATGACTAGAAGATGATAAAAAACCCTCCAGGATCTCCAGCCAAACTGGCCTGGAGAAAAATTGCTTCCTGACCCCAAAGTGGCAATCAGTATTTCCCTGGGCGTGTAAGAAAGGACCACAAGAACTAAGCACTGATGCAACCTTCCTGCCCTCCCTCTCATGATCTGCCTAACTTTTTAAGTTCTTAGAAAATAACTTGAGTGCTTAGAAAATCTCAGTTGCAAAAAATCCACTCTCTTTACCTAGCAATTCATAATACATATGAAAATTCCAAAGTATGTATCATGAAACACAATGTTTCGAGGGAAGTGCCACAGATTTGTATTTAACATATCCCCTCCATCTGCTACTATTACTTCTATATGTGCATCATTATAAATAGGGGCCCATGTATGTATGGTATCACTGCCAGCTCAATCCAGAGCCTGGTAAACCTGGTTAATAACATCCCTTAAAACCTCTATTAAAGGGTTCGGACATTCTTCTCCAGACCAACTGGCAAAACTAAATACAAAGGATAGAACTTCTTGCTTCAACTATAGCCAACTGAATTCCATTAAATAGTAAAAGAATAAGGCCATCAAACATTAAGCTACAGACATCGCTGCAGATGCATTCTCAAAATGTTCACCTATATATAATATATAACCAAATCTTTATATATGGGTATATAAACATTTGTAAGAGCACAAAAGAAACTACTAATAAATATATCTGATAAATAATGATGATGGTCTCCATATTTTTTTGTTTAATTCTCAGTTTCTTGCAAGACCTTCTTGAAGTTTGGCTGTAATGGATCATTACGTCCGTAATGCGCTCAATGTTGGGAGTGAATTTTGAACAGTTTTTAGGCTGCATACTGTTTTCTTCCAGATAATTTACTGGATTAAAATTAGCAGTGTGAAAAGCTGTAGAGAAATCTAAATGCCTGCCAAATCAAAGAAATAATCACATTTTTATGAATATTTAATATCATAGTCATGGCAAATAAGGCAAGTAATTAGTACTTACCATAAATTTGCAAAGTATTATTTTATGTAAATGCTACATTCTACTAGTTTGATATGAATTATTCATTGTATTACCCAACACTGACACAAACCAGTAAACATTTAAATCTATGTGTTATTCGTTTACTTTCCTTTAATGATATTGTGTCGAGTGAGTTTTGGAATGGAGATTACTATTTGTTTTCCCAAAGGGGATGGAAACAAGAAGGTCATTTAAAGTCACCTATTGTACATTCTCATAATAAAGGAACTTAAGATGCAAATTTAGAAGACTCATATTCTTTCATGTGTACTGATGAAGAGCTCTCAGCTATGTCTCAGCCTCCAAAGACTGCACAGGAATTACTATTAATGAGACAGGGGAAGGGCTGTTTATGAAAATAATGGCTCTTAAGACATGAGGAAATGTATTTTTAGAAATCTCTTTCCACCAACACTTCTGAAGTCTACAAAAGATTTTTAACCAATAGAAAGATATAACAGTGTTCTCCAGTTATAAGTTGGAACAAGGAAGGCCAGTTTCATAAGTTTGAAGGACCATGTACTTTCTCACATTTCCCAACAACTGGCTCTTAATTCTATCCTATACAAACCTATGTAGATGTAGTTGGGAGTAAGTGCCATAGAATTCAATGGCACTTACTTCTAAGTAAATATTAACAGGATTGCACTGCATAAAGCCTCCAGCTCAGGGTAGCCATCTTTGCAGTGGTAGCCACCTTTGCAATGAAAAATGGTTTCTGCTACAGGAGGAGGGTGGGACTTTCCCCCTATTTTAATTACCCAACCTATATATGCAGTCCAAAGAAACATAATTAAATCAAACCAATAGGATTAGACTCTGGATTCATAACTTGCTGGAGTCATCTCAGAAAAGAAGACTATGAACTCCTAGTGACCCACTCTACACAGAAATATGTTAATGAAATAATTCTGGGCAAGGATCTATAGTAGTCCAACTATGATATCAATAAGCCATATGTTGTCATTTAGCTCTTGATTATAAATGCCTGAATGCTTTGTATTAGTCGCTCTTTAAAACACAGAAAAAGGGGGAAATCTAACAAAGCCACAAAGGTAAGGTCTTGATGAGCAAAAAAAGGGGATTGAGTGAGGCCAACAAGGCTCATTGGTGAAACATCTGCACAAATAGGTTTTGGAGTCACTTCCGCTAAAATAGAAGCTGAAAGAAGGCTAATACACTGAACAGAAGAGGAAAATGTAAAATACAAAGTAGGTGTAAAGATGCAGTGTTTATTAGATCTGTAGTACCTTAGCTGGGACTTACTAGTTTGTTTCCTATAACTTTAGGTAGGTTTCTGATCTACCATCAAAAAATCCTCAGAAATTGCCCATCTGACTTCTCCAGAGGTTCTATACATGTATTTATGGATTTAACACAGAGCACAGAAAATCAGACATGACTGATGACCAAATAAATCTTTGAAGAAACCTTAAACTTAACTCATCTTTACACAGTTCTTCTCACTTTCCACTCTGCATTGCCACCAGGCACGTGCTCTGAACAAGAGTAGCAAACTCACATTTTCAAGGAATGTGATTCAAGTGAAAACATAAGGACTCACTGCAGTGGACACTAAAAATGTTTGTTTTTAGCTTTAATATTTTAAGCAGAGATTTCACTTCAGTTAGACTCATCCTGATCTGCGATTTCCACCTGGTGTTCCTTTAGCCAGATGGAACTGTAAATTATTTAAAATCATGAATTTCCATTAGCAGTTGCATTTAAGCGCTTTAAAAATCCCAGAACTTTCTTGAAAGCAATGATGGTAAGCTTGGATAAGATGCAGAAAAGTCATGCAGTGTCTTTGAGCTCCCTGCACTGTAATGTGAGTCCACCCTAATTATAACCTTTGAGGAGACAGGCAGAGAACTACAGCATTCCTAAGTGGAGCTAAGAGCTCTGGCATAAAGGGTATTGTTCACCAACGAAGATTAAGAGAAAAGCTGTAGGAGGACTGAGATCCAGCTGGCTTGTGTTTTGGCAGTCTCACATCCCTGAGAATGGAATTCACAGATTGTCCTGGTTAATATGCCCCCCATCTCACAAATAACATCTACAGTTTTTGTTTTTGGTTCCAAAGGCAATTGAGGTCAATACCCTAACATTCACAGAAATCCAACAAGGCCAGACTCCTGGGGGAAAGAATCAGTTAAAGAAAATTTAACTGTAGATCTGGGGGAGAAATACAGATTTTTTTTTAGAACTTGTATTATTGCTGCATGTAAAGATATTCAAAGAAATGTTTGTGTCCTTAGCCTTGACTTCATGTCAGCAGCATCTGCCATATTACTTCATAATTGTACCAGGAAATTCCTAGTCATTGGAAGGCTTTTCTGTTTTGTTTGGTATTCCCTCAGTGATCCCTCCTTCCTGTCCAATGTTTTAATTGTTGTTTTTATGTTTTGTATGTGTTTTAGATCTGGTATTGTTTTAATGGTGTGTTGGGTTTGGGGGTAAATAATGCAATTTTATTATGCATGTTTTAATTTGTTAGCTGTCTTGGCGGCTCTTATGAAAGCGGGAAGGTGGGGTAGAAATTACATTAGAAATATGTTAAACAGATGGATTACACCAAAATATATGAAGGACTTTCTTCTCTAGTAGGACTTTTCATAGGTCAGTGAGGCAGTTACTGGAGAGGAGACCCTTTTTATGTTGGTGCTCCAAGCTTTGGACAAAGGACTTTGAGAACACTTCTGTGGACATAAAAGTCATGAAAAAGCATTCACCCTTTACCAGACATTAAAATCTACAATATTGGTGGCACCTGACAGTTCAAAGCAGTCCTGAGGCACATAAACTGGCTACCTGGAAGTCATGCCATGTCATATATTTCAAGTGTGAAATCGCCAGAGAGACAGAACCATATAACTGAACATTTCAATGTCTTTCCTTCAGCCAGTGTGATGTAGTGGTTACAGTGCTGCCAAGGAAACTTGCTGGGTGACCTTGGGCCAGTCAAACACTCTCAGCTTAGTCTACCTCACAGGGTGATTGTGAGGATAAAATGGAGCAAAGGAAAAGGATGTAAGCCGCTTTATGTCCCCTTTGGGAAGAAAGGCAGGGTATAAATGAAGTAAATAAGCAGTAAATTAAAAAAGGTGAAGATAAGCTTGAAAGTATTGCAACACAATTGTCAGCAGTCAGACCCCCTCCTCTCTCTGAGGGGCAGTTTATAGCTAGCATAACCACAAACACCCTTCATAAAATATCACCTCAAAAAATCATAAGTGCAAGACACTACCTGGCCCAAAGTGACATACAGGCTGCAGTCACACACTAAATAATCCAGTTTCGATGCACCTTCCAACTGGATTTTGCCAGTTCAGCCTAGTTCAGAAGTGTGAATAAGAGTGGCTGACTGTCTACTGTCCCCTCCACACCCTGGAGAGATGCATAATTTAGGACAATAGGTCTCCCAAGAACCTATTGACTCACCTTGGATTAATCTCATCAACACTCAGCTTCACTTCCTTGCACCCATTTGCCCTAATTAAGCAACCCAAACATAGCAGCTTCTCCCATCCAGTACTTTGCCCCTTACACATCTATAGTCCACCTCAGAAAAAACCATAAAGCCTCTCCTATCTTTTTGTCCACCTCTGAAAAGCCCATTAAGTTGTTGTTTTTCTGGTAAACACGTCATACCTGCGATATGGCACATTTTGCCCTATATCAGAAGGCAGTCTGGGCTGTCTTCTCTTCACTAAATGCTGTTCCTTTTGCTGCCTCCTCAGACCTCTCCAAGACTGGTAATAATAATCACCCTTCCTGAAATCTTTCTCCCCTCTCCTCCCTGTGTTTCTCTTGGTTAGCTCTTGTATGTGTGTTTATTGTGTGTATTTTGTTTTATTCTTTCTCTTTTTTATAAAAAACCTTTCTGGTTGAACATCTACCTGGTTTATTTCGAGAGCTCTCATAAGGAAAAAATCCCCATATACATAGGTGGAGAATCCCAGTTACTCCCTTTCGCTCTGTCTCCTTAAAGATAATTCCCCAAACTAATTAGGAGACCACCTCTTTGGGTAACATTATGTCCTCAAGAACAAGGAACTGACCACATTCAAGTGTCATCTCTATCGTAAACTGCTTTAGAGCCTTGGGAACGTCACTATCTCGTGGCTTGAGTTCACCCATAACAGCCAGCATAAACAGTCACAAACCATTTAGACTGTAAAGTATTTTGCAAATGAAAACTGTTATATGATAAGTAGTAGTAGTCACTACAAATCACGAATATCCCTAGAATTGTATGTACTGTATTTACCACATATGAGGTGCATGATAATGTCAAAACTACATAGCTAGAACATGTAAAACAGCCATGGTCCACCATGATTGGGATTCTCGGTACGGTATAGGCTGCCTCTATGAGATAAAAACAATTTTTTTACTTATACAGAGAACTATAATTGATTTTTCCTGAATTAAGCCTTAGTCTCTGTCTTCTAGGAATCCCAGAATCTTTATGCCCTCTCTCAGACCCACCTCGGTATATCTTGCTATCTGCCATCCTCAATTCCTCTGGTAGCCTCCTGCCAGTTTGCAAACATGTATTTGATGAGGAAAAGAATAATTGTCCATGTCAGATCACCAGGACTGTGAATAACACTGTGCTGCCTTCCCATGCAATGTGCAGTTTAGCTCCTTTGTGAGAGTCATCTTACACATGTTCAGCACACTTGTCCTCTGCTTTGAGCCACGGTCCAGTCCCTCCTAATTTGGCATGGATGGCTCTTTAAGTAGGAACGAGCAGCAGAGGAGAGTAGTGAGGAGAACAGACCATGCATTACATCTTCAGCATTGCCATGAGATCAAATAGACTCTGTTCTCTGTATATGAGGCAAGGCTTCTTTTAACTTATTTGCAGTGTCAGTCCCAGAAGCAAGAAGGAGGTGGGCAGGAAGAGGAGGAGAAATCACTTTATTTCTACCCTGATGCCGTTAGATATAAATACAATCAAGAGGGGGTTAATCTAATCCTTTTGTGAAGCACTGAGTCAGAGAACAAGACAAAAACAAATCTGTGATCTGGAACTTCCTGAGCACCCACTCAGGGTGGATTAATGAGGACTACACGGCTGTGAAATTACGTGCCCTCTGAGTCAGGAAAATGGCCCTAGTGGTGCATGACCTTGAAATGAGGGGAAGCAAACTTCACCTGATCCACAATTATAAAAGACCTAGGAGGAGGGGGTCTGGGGAGGAAGAACACATTAAGAGCCCTGGAAAATGCTCTGAATGTGAAAGCAACAAAACATTTAACAAGTCCTAGGATTTGAAAGATGAACTAAATGTAGCATTTAAAAAAAATCAAGGGGCATTACAAGGATACTGGCGGTTGAGCCCAAGCATTACAAAGAAAGCCTGTCCTCTTTATTTACAAGAAGTGGATTTTGGTTGCTGTTGTTAGGGACTTAGCGATGTTTGTCTCTGTTCAATTTTCTCTCTGCAATGAAAAATTGTTGCGAGATGATTTCCAGCCTTAGCTGCTTTACATGACAGTATTATCAAGGATTCATCAAGAGGCCATCTGTCGAATTTATGAAAAAAATGCAAAAAAAAACACCCCAGATGAAAAGGAAAGAGCAAGACAGAGACTGGTCCCAGGGAAAGATAGATGTGGCAGCATGTGCCTGAGTGTGAAAATTGCAGCATTTAAATACTGCAGAATAAATTACTCTGCTTGAAAATTAGTGATGCTCTCCCAATTTAGATTTTCCCCTTACTGTAAGAACATAATGAAATGCATTGCATTCCCATGACTATTTTTATATCCTAATGAAAAATTAAAATGGGGGAAAGCATAGACCCCATAATGGGAATCAAATAAGCTTTGCAACTTGAAGTCACAGAATTAAACAACTTCAAGCTACAGCAGTAGTAAAGACACATATTCATTTTAATTAAGATGTATTGGGGGGGGGGGGATGGTATGCACCTGCAGACTTATATGTGACAATCACATATGTAGTTATTCCCAGTTAATCAAAATAAAGGGAAACACATTACTTGGATTTGCAGATATATTGGATGGGTACTAATGATCACATTTGTCCCCTTTTAATAAACTCTAATTTTATATAAGGGAAATGAAGCTGAATGTGCAGCTTATTTATAAAACATACATTGCCTTCCTTTAATCACAATTCACCTGGGATTACACATCAGAAATGCAGGGATTTATATCTGCTTTAAAGTACTGTTTTCGCTTCCACACAAAATAATTTAATCTTCAAAATATCAGTTTCTCTTTCCATGACAATCTCTTCCCCTGCCCCCCACCATTGTACAACAGCAAAGAAGCAAGATTAAAACAGTCATAGTTTTTTGAGAAACACAAAGAAGTAAGCTGATTTGGACCAGGGCAACTGTGGTCTTGTCCCAGGAAGGACTGGCACAGACTTCCAAACCAAAGTGGATTCATGGTAAATTGGCTCTTAATGTCACAGGTGATTCCTCATACATGACCGTGAATAAAACCTATCTGGCTATCTATCATACAGAGAGCAAGATGCGAAATTCAAATTCTGAGGCCAACATCAACCCCTAAGGTAAGGCTGAAGATCTTGTCCCAGTCATGTGTGCCCTGCCAAACTTTTAAATCAGTGATTCTCATACTGTGTGTCAGGGCGTCTAAAAGCAGGACTCAGCACATTGGGGGGTAGTGAAGCCATGAGAGAGAACAAGGAACAGTGTGAGTTTGGAGAGGAGGCTTTGGAAGCCTAGGTGACCATGGAATTGCTTAGTGATGCTATGCACTCATAAATACTAAAACTGAAAAGCAACACACACAGGTTGAGGGCTAACTGGTATGAGATTCCTGCACTTATGCTGGGAAGGGGGAAAGTAGCACTGATTTACTTTGCTAGCAGATCCCCAAAAGCACAGTAAAAATCAATAAACTTTTCAGTAACACCTAAGTAATATCACCATAAGGAGGTAAAGATGGAGCCTCCCACTTCTGTAGCTGTTCAAAACCCCAGACATATTTGTTCATTTTTTGGAGAACATCAGAATTGCTTTGTAATTCAGTGTTGCACCAAAGGATATGGCAGGTGGGTCATGCCATATTTTAAAACCATACACTCACTGCTGAAACATCATTTCAACTCTGGAAAATTAAAGATTGCTAAAATAAAAGTTTAATTTGCGTCAAGGCTTATCACAACTAATCCCTGGCATCTCTTTAAATGCCAGAGTTTATATCCACAAAGTTTTTTTAAAAGACCCCAAAGAGAGGCAGAGTGTGTTTTCCTTTCTACTCAGTAACTTTCCAGTTAGCTGGTACAGCTTCCAGACCAGAAAATGATGTTTCCACACAGATTTGAGCCCCACCATCTCTTTTTCTAGAAATCAAGCTCTAGAAATGTTAACCATGTGATTACAGGACATTGTGGGCTCAGAATGCTACAACAAACACAGCGCAGTTTTAAGCATCTCACAAGCAGTCAAGCACAGAAGTCAAAATGGGGAAAAGTTAGAGCTGCTTCATATGTGTCAAATTCCCAGATGGACATTACTTCTATAAAGGAAACAGTGCACAGAGCTGTATACAGATTACCTTGTACATTTATTGCAGCCATATCTATTTCACCATATACACATGGAGCGAAAACATGCAGCTGCCCTGCACAATGATCTACATATGGTTTCCATGTTGTTTTTATATAAAGGGCATTCTGTATGGGAAGTCTGACCTATTTGAAGCTGCCTTTCCCCAGCTCCCATTAGTTAAAGTAAAAGACTATATTGCTATCTATGTTATCCTAATTTAGCTGAGGCAGAAGTGACTGTAGCTGTTCTTCAGGTTGATTTCATTCGTTTTATTGATTGCAAAGTGTTCTGCGTGTTGCGAACGTAAAAACAAATAAAACAATAATATCCAGTGCAGAAAATTATAGTTGCTAAAACAAGTCCAAATAAAGGCAGCTGAGATTAAAATAGTTTTGTAGAAATCACAAAAATACATTGACAAGAGTTAAATATTCAGACCACAATAAGAAAACTGTCAGTTGATTCAGATCAGAGATCAGTGGTGTAATTAAGCTAACAAGGGTAAGAAAGATACACTCTTCAAAGACAAATTTCATTTATAATTCTGTTTGCTGTCAAAATAAATATTTAGATAGACTCAGTTAATATTAGAGATTAGCAGACATTCGCTTATGCTGCAGTTATTAATTTTTATTATTAACATTATTTCTAGGCAGACTCTTCACTCTGGGCTCCAGTAAATGATGTAAACTTTGTCCCATACTGTGAAACAGTCTTTCTGACACTATGTCTTCTGGTCACATGCCTGGTTCTAGGGCCGAGGAAAGACTGGCAATCTAAAGCGGGGCAGGCACGCTTCGGAAACAGAAGAAAGGAGCATGTTCAGACATGCGCATCTGTCCGTCGGCTCCGTTTCGTACTTACCCGTCTCCCAGTCGCTTTCCTTCCGCTTTACCAGGACACGGGTAAAACCGGTGTTCAGGGGCCGTCCTCCGCATGCCTCCCGCTTCCAAACAGTGTGAACCGGAAGAAGCGGGAGGCATCCGGAGGCGGCAGGAAAACAAAAAAAACCCAGCGGCACGCGCAAGCCGCGCGCGCTGGCTACGCGGCAGTCTGAACGCTCTGTGGCAGTCTGAACGCTCCGTATCGCCGCTGGTCCGCATTGCTCTGGCCAGTGTGAACGGCCAGCTCCGTGGGGTTTTCCCCCCGCACCAGTTCCCTCCGCTTTGCCTCCGCTTTAGATTGCCAGTCTGTCCTCAGCCTAGGAGAGGACTTCTTTTCAGACACAAACTTTTTGGATTGCTTGACATTGATGAACTTTAAATTTCTAAATTTTTGCTACTGTTAAATTGTAATTGTTAGTGAATCTGTAGTAATTTTCCTATGGGTGAATTTATACAACTGCTTGTAAAGAGTAAAATGTGTCATTGTATTGTTTTAACTCTTGTTGTTAGCCCCCTGAGTCTAACTTATTTTGGAATTTCTACATGTTTCTCCAGGAAAAATTAGCCTCATTCTTCTTTATCCAGCCATATGATGAATTGCTTAGATGATGCATACTCTTATTAATTTTCTTCTAATATAAATAACAATGTATTCCTGAATTTGGAAATAAAATTCTTCCTCATATAATATTAGCTTATGCTAAAACGAATACAGCCATGAATAAACATAAGCATTTTAACAGCCTAGGCTATGATCTTTGTAAATCTTACGCATTTTAGTAATCAAGCAAAGGAGTTGCTGATTTCATAAAGTAGGAAGAGGCTTTGCTTAATTCATGAAGTTAAATCACAAAGTACGCAAATGCATTGTGTGTTCAGGAATGAATCAATATTTCCCATGATTTAAGCCAATTTAGCAGAAGCAATTTAAGTTGAACCATATTTTGCAAAATACACAACCAAACATATTCAACAGTCTCAGAATGATTGTTCTTTATGGTTTGCTTCTACCCAAATATGCATAGCTGAATGTTGTATTAAGATATTTACTGTGCCATCTGAAGCACAATTACACCCTTCCAAGTCCACTGAAATCAACCAACTTAACTTCTGTTAGTCAGTTGCTTACTCCAGAGTAGCTGTACAGACATCAAGAGAACTAAATACCTGGAAAACTTCAGCATAAAGATATTTGCTTGGAAATCCAACCAATGTTGCTTAGCAATAGATCACCTTTCTCTCCAAAGACACAAGGAATAAGAGCCAGTTTGGTGTAGTGGTGAGAAGCATGGACTCTCCTCTGGGAGAACTGGGTTTGATTCCTCACTCCTCCACATGCAGCTACTGGTGTGACCTTGGGTCAGTAACTCACAGTTCTCTCAGAGCTGTTCTGGAAAGGGCAGTTTTTGAGAGAGCTCCCTCAGCCCCACCTACCTCACAGGGTGTCTGTTGCAGGGAGGTGAAGGGGAAGGAGATTGGAAGCCATTCTGAGACTCCTTTGGGTAGTGAAGGGCAGGGTATAAATCCAATCTCTTCTTCTCAAATGAAAAGATATGACAGTTAAAACAAGAATAGTTACTAAAAAAAACTAACAAAAGTTGCTAACAACTATATGGTTTTTTATGTAAACTACTTCAAGTAGGTGTGATAGGTAGGTAAGTAGATATTTTTATTATTATTATTATTCCTGCTATTCAAGCATTCTCAAAGCGACTGAGCACATTGCCAGATGTTGCTCCTTTGTGGAGATGGAATACATATAGGTTGTCCTACTGTTCTCCTTTAAACTCTTATCTAAACCCTGTAGGCTACAGCCATACATAAAGAACTCTTGTGTGGGTTAGGAGAAAGACCCATGTAGAATTGTGGTGATCTACTGAAGTTGACTTGTTTGGAAATAAAATATTTTCTTCCATTAACAACTTAAAAGTGAAGTGTTAAATTTGTCCCCTAGAAACAATTTAACATTCACATTCCAGTTTCCCTGAAATTAATTGATAAGATATAATTATTTTCATGGTATTAGCTTGAAAGCTGGTAATTTAACTGGTCGTGTATTGATTGAAGTACCATTTGCATCTATATTTTTGTTCCAAAGGAGATTTGATTTATAGGTGATGGTCAGCTATTGTACTAAGAAGTGAAGAAGAGAGTCTCACCACTGGCAGACATCAGTGAGCCAGTTTGGCTGCACCGTGGCCCTAGGTGCTGTGGGGAGTGAGACAAGCAAATGACACACCTAACCTTCCCACTCACTCAGAGTCCTTGCCCAACTGTACAGCAGTCCATACAGTGGTGTAATGTGTGAATGGGGCCAAATTTACACATGAGCTTCATGTGTGTGGCTGCCTCCTGAACTTTATTGAAGAGACTGAGCCTGCTGTGTTGGATCTTACCTGTAATCAGTAGTGTCAGACCACACTTGAGAATCAAGGCATAATCTCCCTCTACATTCCCCTCCCCACTGCAGGTAGGGCCGTGTATCATCTGAACTGGCCCCAAGGCAGTTACATTCCACTTACTGTTTACTTCTGGTTTACGTAATATTTGAACATGCTTATGCGTTAAGCCGTCTCAAAGGTCCAGAGCATCTGGGGCCACTTCCAGCTTTTGAGGCACTTGATGATAATAAAACTAAAAAACGATGACACACGATGTGCATAAAAACAAGTTGCAACATTTATCAAATACCAAGATTTAATAAGCGTCTCTATTTGAGACCCCCTTTGAGCTTGAGGCCCAGACCAAATGCCCCTCTCCCATGACTGGCCTGGGGTAACATTGTGAAATGCAGAAAAGAAAATATTAGCCAGTTTTTAGACATCATGGGATATGTTCCTGGATATTAACTCCTCGCTTGACACATCCAGAGACAATGCACCTTTTCTCTAATGTCTGAAGAGGGTTTTTTGGCCATCTCCACTTTGTTTCAATTGTTCTGCAACCTATAGGATAATTACTTTTCAAAAGTGTGATCAAACAATCATGACAAGCATCTCGTTAAATACTCTGGCATAAAATCCACTCCAAAGATCAAGCCTGCTCCCATTTTCCCTTGAAATCATGACTTAAATCATGACTTAATGAACTACAGAAATGTCCTGGTAAAAAAGACATGAGGGATCTTTAGCCACAGCCACTAAATGGGTGAAATATCTTCAAAAGGTGCCTTTTATTCAAATAACCTTGGAACGATTCTGCTACATGAATTCCAATATTGCACACACCTCTCTCCATCTGTGCAAACACAGGTTCCGGGGGATAAGCTGGGAGGCAGTGTTCTTTTTAAATAACTGTTCTGCCAAATAAATACTAAGCACATCGTCCCAGTGTTTCAAAAGTGGTAAAATAAAGCATCATCAAAAGGCTTATTTTATGAACCAATAAATCTCTGGAAAATAAACGTTTTCCTCATCTTCCAGTGTTTTAATAAAGACTCCCCCCCTTTTACTCACTCAATTACAATATCACTATCAGTTCAAATTACAGGTCAAAGATATGGTGCTTAATGTATGTACAGCCGGTTCTCTTCTCCTAATAACCTGTCATTCCTGGGATTTGAATGTCAGAATGCAGCCTGCTGCGGTAATGCTCTTCGGCAGTGCCGTGATGAAAACTTTGGACAAATCATGAGGAACATTCCAGATCCAAATCATCAGAAGGTTACTGGGGAGAGCCCTTCATTCTGCTTTAACCCCTTGATCTGACAAGTGACACCTACAAAATGAACAGCCCTCCAACTCAAATTGTTTAACTGTAGCCTGATCAGTTTTATTATCTCGCTAATCCGGATATCAGCCGTTTCATCAGAATGGAAGATATGCATATCATGAATTATTTTGACACCAAGACCTTTTAATTTTTGCCAGCGATATTTCACCGCACCAATCAGGGCCTGCAGTCAGTGATGCCTCTCACCTCCTGGGATGTCAGAGGACAGTGCACTCCTGACAGCACCAAATCATCGGGGAGCTGTAACGAGCTATTGCTGCAATTATTATTATCTCCTGTAGTCATGCATTTCATTACAGCCCAGGCAGGCTGAGGTTCCCTCTCTCAGGCTCCTCATATTTAGGAATTGCTGCCGTTTTATGTGCCACGGGGCTCTACAGTGTAATTCCTTTTCTCTTTGGCGGACAAGGGTAGGTGAATTTCTAATAAAAACAAAACACTAGGCTTAGGTGCTGTAGGGAAAAAAATGATCACAATACAGTACATTAACCAGCGGTGAAACAGTTTAAATGGCCCACTTGTAGTTTATGAAAGCAGTGGTTAATCAGCAATATGGTTTGCTACAGAGAGAAATAAAGCACAGTTTATTCTGAAAATATATGTTACACACACTCACCCACATATACATTCCTAAAATCTTTTTTATTATCATTGTCCCAGTTGTTGAAAGGGATATAGAATGTTTCAGAGGTTGTGCAGCTGTTTGGGAGAAAGTACATGGTCTATCTTGACACAAGAAAATGTATAGTTTGTTCAAATTAACTGTGAGGCATAATGTACCTAATGACTGTGAGGGTAAGAAAAGTAGAAGAGGGATTCATAAGTTTATGGGGTACATGAGTGTTATCTTTAGGGGCCTCTGAAAACTGCTTGCTCTCCAAGATTTCTACATGTCACTGTCTTTCCCCTCTCAAAAATGGTTGCCCCATATTTTCCCTGCAGCTGCAGCCATCATAAGCCTCATGTACATATAATACAGCAATCTCCCTTCTGGGTAGCCATAGATCTTTTAAAGTGCTCTTCCCTTTCTCATTTTCACTAGGTGACCTGTCTGACAACAGTGTCACAAAGAGCTAATAAATCTGATGATAACTGGTTGACCACATAGGTATCGGAACACTTCATAGCTATATTCTAATGTGTTTGATTTCCTGGGTCTAGAACTTCATGCTCAGGCTTTTTACTTCGCGTCTCATGAATTTTCTACATGGATATCATGGCTGTGTAGGAAAATTACATGCACCCTATGGGTGTAACATCACATATGACAAATGGGCATATTTAATTTGCCACATAGATACATGAAAAGAAGTTCTGACTGGCAAAAGGCTGCCACACAGAAGGCAGCCACAGTGGGGGAAAGGATGCATGCATTTGTCGTTTACAATGATCACATTTAAGGAGCGTGAGATTTCCTATATGAAAATAATACCCATGTAGAAAATACATGAAAAGTGGTGCTTCCCAAATGAGATTCTACTGAGCCATTCTAAATATTGATTCTAAACTAATTATTTAAAACACTAATCAATAGATGCTACTGGGAATTTATTGAGCTTAATGTTGCAGTAGTATAATAATGTCAATGTTATTCTTCATAGAATAAGCTTTAAAGGGGATAAGGATGTAACAATTGGTAATTTATTAAGCTTAATGTTGCAGTAGTATAATAATGTCAATGTTATTCTTCATGGAATAAGTTTTAAAGGGGATAAGGATGTAATAAATGGTAAAAACTTAATTACTGTTGGCTTGAAAGAGACCTACCACAACACTGAGTATATTTATTAATTCTATCATGCCCTCCCCATATTGTAGGCTCAGGGTGGTTCCAACATATAGGTCTGAAATTTATGCAGATTTATATTTAAAATCTGTAAAATCAATAAAATTATCACATACCGAAACAACAATGCCTCAACAGAAAAACATAGTGGTCTCAATCCGGCTTCACGGATCTGCGGTCACTGGAGGGGAGGCCAATCAAGTGGATGCCTGCTGACTCAACTAAAGGCCAGAGCAGGCCCATTCTGCCACAAACAGAAATTAGGAAAATGAAGTTAGATGCTCACACAATACATCTGCATGAATTTCACTGGAAACAAAACACAAGCACAAGCACAGGTAGGGCATCAGTTGTTTCAATTGATCAAACAGCTGGTTTTTGTTTACTGAGCTATCTATTCGGCAGTGATCAACAACAGATATTGAGGCTATCCTGATTACAATCCACATCCATTTGAAGTCAGTGATGAAACCTCCACTGGCTTTCACTGAGATTTCATAATATCATCTTTCTCTGCTGGAATACTGTTGCACCAAACATTTCATAAAGACAGGGGTCATTTCCTGCCGGAACACACCAGAATGACGCTCTGGCACTAAGGAGCCCGGGGGGGCACATGCAGCAAGCCCCACCCCCAGCAGCCCTCAGTCGGGCCACGAGGAGCAAGAAGCAGCAAGGTAAGTTGGTAGGGCTCTGGGGGATGTAGGGGGCAAGCTGGAAAAGGCCCTGCAAGGAGTGGGGAGACATTTAAATGCCTCCATGTGCCTTTCCTGACCCGCCCACTGAGGTTAGTGAGCCAGGGAAGCCCCCCCCCCCCACCTTCCCTGGCCCATTCACCAAAGCAAGCAAGCTGGGAAAGGCCTGCAGAGCCCACCCCCCCACACCTTCCCTGGCCCATCCGTCAAAGCAGGTGAGCTGGGAAAGGCCTGAAGAGGGGGCCCCTTGCCCTCTCTGAACCTGCCCAACTGTCGTTCCTCCAGGCTGGTCTGGGCCCTTCAGATGGGCAGAGCGGCTCTGCCAGGGTTGGGGGGGCACGGAGAAGGGCCATTTCCCCGCCGGGGAGAGCAAAGAATTCATTCTGGTCTGATTCCCCTCCCGCCAAAAAACCCTGCCGCCAAGTGAGCCCAGGGAGATCTCGAGTCGGACCCGTGACCTCACAGTGTGGCCCAGGCAGGAGGATGTTGGGCAGATGCTCTGAAAGCCTTGCCGCCTGTTTCTGCACCAAACAGAAGACAACTTAGCCCTGCTGCTGGGACTTCTGCGAGGCCAAGGGTGACTGGTGGGGACTCCAGCTGGGCACCACATGTGTGTCTTCATGGCTTTTCAGGGTCTTCTCAGTTTGGCTGCGGTGGGGATCAAACCGGCGGCCTCCTGCCGGTGCAGCCAGTCTGTGGGCAGGCGGGCCCAAGGAGGGAGCGCCAGAGGCGGTCTCAGCCAGCCAGCTGGGGACCTTCCATGGGCAAAGCCCCACTTCCTCTATTCCTGGGCCCAGCCCAGGGGGGGATGGTTGCCAAAGCCTTCCCCCACCGCTCCAAGTGCACCTCTGCCTGGGCCACACAAACTGGCACGCCCCAGCCCAGCTCTCTCTGTTGGACAGCCGATGTCTCCCTCCCGGCCTCTTTCCAAGTCACTTACGATGACTGACAGATGCTACGGCAGGGGTGGAGCCAGTCGATTCATTGATTTCCAGGGGAGGGATCCAAGAATTGGACACAACTTTGGAGAGAGGCCAAGCAGCCATCGGGTGCTCTCCTCCTGGCCCTCCTGGCTCCTGCTGCAGCAACAGAGCAGAGGATAGGCAGGCAGAGATGCCAGGCCTGGGAAGAGCCATCGGCAGGGATGCCATTTAATGGACTAATCCACCTGTGATTCCTTTGGCTGTTCCTCCTTACATTTCCCACCACCACCTGCTCCCCAAGATGCTTTCTGCCTCCTCCATTTTATTCTCACAAAAACAACAACTCCGTGAGGTAGCTTAGGGGAAGAGAGTGGGACTGGCAAGCCTCCATGGCAGAGCAGGGATTCGAACCTGGATCTCCTGGATTCGAGTCCCCTCAATTATAAGTAGCAGTAATAATCACTGGGCAACAATGACAGAGCCTAAAGTTCATTCGCATTTACTTTGAAGTCAGCACATGTGCGTAGGATAGCCCTTTTAAGTATGTCTACTCTGAAGCGAATTCTGCTGAACTCAATGGGACTTAGATAAAGGTAAAGGTAAAGGTTTCCCTTGCTCGAAAGCCAGTCGAATACAACTCTAGGGATGCGGTACTCATCTCTGTTTCCAAGCTGAAGAGCCAGCACTGTCCAAAGACATTTCCATGGTCATGTGGCTGGCATGACTAGATGCCAAGGCGCATGGAACGCTGTTACCTTCCCACTGAAGTGCTACCTATTTATCTACTTGCAATTTCTTGCTTTTGAACGGCTAAATTGGCAGGAGCTGGGACCAGAGATGGGAGCTCACTCATCATGCAGCAGTTGGGTCTCGAACTGCTGAACTATTGACCTTCTGGTCTGCAGTTCAGCATCTTAACCACTCGAGCCACTGCAGCCGTCAATGGAACTTAGTCCTCTGCAAATGAGCAGAGGGCCACAGGCTTAATCTCTTCAGTTCCTTTCCTCCAAGTAGGTTTGCCAACAGGCCTGGAGAGAAAAGAAATGCTCGGTCCTTTTACTGGGGGCTTCATGAGTGGAAATGGGTTGCTGGAGCTTTTCATAGCAGCAGGGCGGGGGATAGAACCACCTGGTAACATTCCCTGAAACCTCGATTCAAGGCAGTTGGACACTATACCGTGTGCCCTCAAGTCCCCATTAAGCCAAATTCCAATGTATAACATTTATTTATTTATTTATTTTTCACATTTATATCCCACCCTCCCCGCAAACGGGCTCAGGGCGGCTATGGGGCTCAGCAGCAGAGCACCTGTTTGGCGTGCAGGAGGTCCCAGGTTCAGTCCCCAGCATCTCCAGTTAAAAGATCTGACAGGAGGTGATGGGAAAGACCTCTGCTTGAGACCCCCTGAGACCCCCAAGAGCAACTGCCAATGTGAGTAGACAAGGCTGACTTTGATGGACCAAGTGTCTGATTCAGTATAACACAGCTTCATGTGTTCATGGAATATCTGCAGAGCGCCACACACATGGCAGAGTGCACACAGCTGGCACTGCAAAGGTTACAACTGCTTTCCCTCTGTGTCTTAGCTGCCACCGGTAGCTAGCTGATGATGGCAGAGGAAAGAGACAACAGAGGTTTCTTGGCGATCCCTGAAGATCATTTCTCATCTCCTGTAGTGGAAGCATACCTAGAATACAGGATTCCCGGGCAGTCCCTAGTGGTGTAAATGGCTTTTCTTTTTTTCCCAAAAATATATTTATTTATTTATTTTCCAAATTTATATTCCACCCTCACCACAAACAGGCTCAGGGTGGATCACAACAATGTAGACCATTCAGCATCACAAAGAACACAATAATAAGTTACTTAAAGACCCAGGTGTTTCTGCCTGTCAGAGGGGTAGGCTCACCAGCTCCGAGTTGGGAAATACCTGAAGATTTTTGGAGTGGAGCCTGAGAGGTGGGTGTTGCCCTCTGACACACTTCTGGTGATGTCAGGGGGTTTGGCATATGCAAATACATTATGCTAATGAGTTATGCTAATGAGTTCCTGCACTTCTTTTTCTATGAAATGACTCTTGCATAAAGGCACTTATAAATTTCAACCCAGTTCCAATACAAATGGCTTTACAAAGCCTTTTCTTAAGCATACACTTACTGAACTTCAGCACCCTCAATCAGCCAGTAAATCTCCCCCCTCCCTCCACTACCACTTCAGACTGTAGAAAGGAGGTTCAGCGTTGAAATGCACACTCATGAAAAGTTCACACTACCCTGTGGCTTCCTAGTACATCAAGAAAAACTTTGATTCTGCTAATGGTAACTGGCCCATGATTAGCAACGCTGACGAGTTCACATTTACCTGGTTTGGAATATTAACTTGTTTGGCTCCTAATCCTCAACTGCATTATGAATCCAGAGCCATTTTTCCAAGAAATCCTTCTCTCTGGAAGACTACAACAGCAGCCTATGGCATAATGATATAATGGCAAATGTAGCTTTCCAGTCTGTCTGATCCTCAGTTTGGATACCATGCATTGTGACAGTACCCCAGGTCAGGGACATATAATTCCAGGGGGCCTAAGCACTTAGGTGGCCTGGAAATAGTGTTGTCAGTTCCATGTTGGGAAATTCCCAGACACTTGAGGAATGGAGCCTGGGGAGGTTACAGTTTGGTGAGAGAAGGCAACCTCAGCAGGTTATAATGACTTAAAGTCCACCCTCCAAAGCAGCCATTTTCTCCAGGGGAGTCTGTTGAGCAGTTGTAATTCTGGGCAAACTCCAGGCTCTACCTGGAGGTTGGCAGTGCTTCCTGGAAACTTCATTCTCTAGGATTCCAAGCACCTGGGATGTTTCTGTTTCAGCATTCAAGATGCCAGGAAAGATGGGAGGCCTCCCCATCACTGTCACCACCAAAGTAGAAAGGGAAGGGGAAGCTGGGGCCAGGCTGCCTCTCTGGTCTAGAGAGGCTCAGGGTACTTCCAGGTTTTGAGAACCCTAGGTATCATAAAAATTAAAAATGTGGAGCTGTGGGGGTGGGGAGATCTCACAATGTTCTTGGAATCATGATGGGATCCAAGTTTTGCAGATGATTACAAAAAGCAGAACAAAAAACCAAAGCTATTTTCCATTTGTTTTTAAAAGTGCTTAGTTTGCCAAATCCAATTCCAATCTCAGCCAAGTGTAAATCCATCAGGACAGTTAGGGCCAATTCTGATGTAACATTTTACTTCTGTGGGAGAAACCCCTATGACATGTTACTTCAGAACTGCCCCATAATAGTTCAACCACATGGGTTCTTGTATACCCACCCTGCTCTAGTGATAATTCGTGCAGTTTAATCATTAAGGCAACATATTCTGTTATTTTTTTAATGTAAAGAGACAGCTGATATGGTTTGAAAGTTTGGCACCAGAGACACAGGACCATATTTTTCAACCACCCCCACATAAAATCTTTTAATAAGATCATTGCAGAAAACTGCCTGTTAAATTTCCAGCCGTTTTATTTGGCAAAAGCTAACTTGCAATCCTTTTGTGATAGATTTTTTTCCTCACAAAAACAAGGATCTGATCTGTGGGACAAGAAGAAAGCAGAAAAGCCATGCACTAGCAGCGCGCTGCATTAAAAGTAAAGGACAAATTGGTCTGTTCCAATGTACAAACAGCACAGGACTTCCTCTTTTAATGCTAGGTGAATGCTGCATGTCAATTCACAATCCCAGATATAGGCAATAGCAAGGACAGTTCTCTGGTATCTTCTGACAAGGTAAAGTGATGACTAAGAGGTTTTCCAAATAGTTGAGCATTGCATTATAAGGTTCACTATGCTGAAATCTCAGGGTTGCCAAGTCCTAAAAACTTACCAGTGGGGGGGAGTCCTCCTGGCACCGGGAGCTTCCCCGGCACGCGCGCTTGCGTGCGCGCTATGACGATGTCACCAGAAGTGACATCATCATGTTGGGGGCATTGCCAGGGCGATTGCTACTGCGTTGTCCCGGCAACGTCCCCAACGTGATGACATCACTTCCGAGTGACATCATTACAATGGGGACGTCGTCCTAACAGGACGACTTCAGGGGTGGGGTTCCCCAGGAAGGGTTCCCCAGCATTTGGCCGGCAGATCGGGAACCCCTGTAGCGGGGAATCCCCCGCCCCCCGGGCTGACTTGGCAGCCCTATGAAATCTGGTACTGCTATCAGGGCAAATTTCATTTCCTATCTCAGTACTGGACAAAATAATCTGGGATTGCCACAGGTGATAATTTAAGTATTCCACATATTCCTGTTCCATCCGATTCAGTAGTCTACTAGCTTTGAAAGCCAGGCATGCATCTTTACCAGTCATGCACAAGCTCTGCACTGCTAATGGGAAGCCACAGCAGAAACAGTCCCAGGCTACAGGACTCTCTCCTTCTGGAACTGCAACTGTGCCCATCTCTTCTGGTCTTCCAGTGCAAATTGAAAGTAGCCACCATGTATTTCTTGTGCACCATGCTACTTTTTAACAGATTGTTTTAAACTGCTGCCACTCTTGTCTTACTGCATTTTTTGCTGCTTTTAGAATTGATGATGACTCTTTATGTTACATAAATTATTGGTTTTATTGTGATTGTACTACAGAGACGAAGTACAACAAACACCCAGTTTCCTTAACAGTATGATTTATTTAATAACCCTAAAACTTCAGGGCAGATAACTTGGCTTGAAAAAAAGAATAACAATACCCAACTAAAAGCTGTTTCTTATCCGCTTGAACAAGGATTGTCCCGGCCTCATTCTGAGCAGTCTGCGTAGGCCCATCACTCTTGCAGGTCACCTCTATGGAAGTGAAATTGTGTTCCTCCCACCCTCCTGCTTGCAACTAGGTCTTCTGGGTTAGGCTCTTAAAGAAGCAGTACGCAACAGGTTGTAAGTGTTACTAGGGTTGCCAAGTCCAGGTTGGAAAATACCTGGGGACTTTGGGGGTGGAGCCAGGAGAAGGTGGGGTTTGGGGAGGGGAGGGGCCTCAGCATGGTACAATGCCATAGAGTCCACCCTTCAAAGCAGCCATTTTCTCCAGGGGAGCTGATCTCTGTCAGCTGGGGATCAGTTGAAAAAGCGGGAGATCCCCAGGCCCCACCTGGAGGCTGGCAACCCTAAGTGTTACTGTTGTTCTATTGTTCTTGTAAACTATCTTAATGAGGCAGAATAATATGATCTAACTAAATAGAAACAAATTTTACATTTAAATTTGAAGAGAAAGGATGTATATGTGCAGCTCACCACTTGTTCAGATAACTCCCATCTCAGGGAAGAAACAGAACTAAAGGCATGGCTAGGGTTGCCAGCCTCCAGGTGGGGCCTGGGGATCTCCCGCTTTTACAACTGATCTCCAGCTGACAGAGATCAGCTCCCCTGGAGAAAATGGCTGCTTTGAAGGGTAGACTCTATGGCATTGTACTATGCTGAGGCCTCTCCCCTCCCCAAACCCCACCCTCTCCTGGCTCCACCCCCAAAGTCTCCAGGTAGTTCCCAACCCAGACTTGGCAACCCTAGGCATGGCCCAAGACACATTTGCCAAGATTTTTGGAATGTGATGGTTTTTCCAGGGAGAGATCAGTTGACAGAAGGTAGGAAAGCTTAAATCTATCTGTTCTTGCGGATTCTTCTTCACAATTATTCTTTTAGAGTCCTAGGGTTGCCGACTTCCAGGTGGGGCCTAGAGATCTTCCATAATTGCGCCCGATCTCCAAAAGAGTTGCCAGCCTCCAGGTGGTAGCTGGAGATCTCCCAGAATTACAACTAGTCTCCAGGTTACAGATATCTGTTTCCCTGGAGGAAATGGCTGCTTTGGTGGGTGTACTCTACGGCATTATGCCCCATTCCAGTCCCTTCCTTCCCCAAACCCCATTTTCCCCAGGTACCACTCTCAAAATCTCCCAGTATTTCCCAACCCAGAGCTGGCAACTCTGTCTCCAACCTAGATCATTTTCCCTGGAGAAAATGGCTGCTTTGGAGGGTGGACTCATGTCATGACATCCCCCCATTGGAATATGCAAGGTCTATAGCGCAGCCTTATGAAGAAGTTCTGAAAATCAGCCTACAAGGTGACAGCTGAAGGACTGGTAGTTAATTTAGCTAGACGAGGCCCCCCACAATTTCAGATTATATCCTGTTTTGCTCTTGCTGAGCTTCCTGGTTCTTTGCTCTTTTTACAGACTGGTTAGTTTAAGCTTTCTCTCCTCTGTTCTATAATCGTTTGTTCTTCTTTAATAAACCTACTTATTTTTCTCCACTTCCTTTGCATATTTAAACTCTGCCAGCACCCCAATAGTCAGTGCTCCACTTCCTTTGCATATTTAAACTCTGCCAGCACCCCCTAGGCTCCAACCCCAAAATCTCCCAGAATTTCCCAACCCATATCTGGCAACCCTATGGAAATTTGACATGTACTTATGTCTGTGCAGCAAGTGACAATCATGTTTTAGAAATTTTTTCGAGTCTTTATGATGAAACTCTGGTAAGCTAGGAGTTCCCAGTAATACACTAGGATCTTCAAATTCTGGTGGAATAGCACCCTCATCAGAGTCTAAATTTTACAGACAGGCTGGAGTCCCCCTGAGGTAAGTTGCCTGCTGCTTCAGGCCCCCCCCCCCCAATCACTCTAGGATGATTGCTCCTTTTCCCCTTTATATGGAGTAACTCAACTCTTTAACCCCTTAGTGGAGTCAGGGTAACATCTACACGTAAGTTTTCCCCAGCAGATCAAAAAGTGCACCCCTGGATAATTTCAGAAGACTCAGGAGAGAAGGCTGTAGCCTAGGGTTGCCAGTCTCCCGGTAGGGCCTGGAGATCTCTTGGAATTGCAACTGATCTCCAGGTTATAGATATCAGTTCCCCTGGAGAAAATGGCTGAGGGTGGTCTTTATGTCATTATATCCCACTGAGGTCACTCCTCTCCCCAAACCCCATCTTCCCCAGGCTGTACCCCCAAATCTCCAGAAATTGCCCGACTTAGAGCTGGCAATTCTCCTGAAGCCCTTTCTCCTCATGTGTCCTGGTCCCAATGTGAATTAGGCCCATGCGCCTGGGACTTAAGTTTTAAATAATAAAAACACCATAACAAGCAACCATAAAACCCAGCCAACACATAAAAGCATCCTAAGCCAGACAACAGCCTAAACAGTCTTCATGAACTATTTCTCAAAGTAGAAGCAAACAGTAAAGCCGCAGGTTATGATGCCACCCTTGCATCATCACCCTAATGGAAATACTCGTTTCAAAACACTGTTTTGCCTTTGTGATAAATTTTGAGTTATACCTTAAATAAACCTTAGTTAGTTTTAAAGGTACTACTGGACTCTAAATTTGTTCTGCTGCTTCAGACCAACACAGCTGACCACCTGGATTTGCCTTTGTGATGTTTTTGCCATCACTTATTTGCAGACCTTTCCAGGGTCACTCATGCTTCCTTGACTTTCATTGTTGGCAGTGATCAGACAACTTTCCTTATTTTGGCAACTCCTGCCTGGCTTTTTTGTGCTCTCCAGGGAAAGGTAATCAGTGCAGTACCCAACTGTCTTTGTTCTCTCCTTCTTGGGCTGCCGTGCAGCAAGTTCACATGTTTCTCTGGTAAACAGACCTCTGGGGAATTTAAAACAGAGGCCATAAAAGCTGTGCCATCTCGACAGCACGTGAAAATTTATTCAAAATATTTTCCCACTGATATTTTGCTGTTCATATCTCCGTTAGACATGGTGGCACATTCTAGAAAAGGACCAATAATCAATATCACTAACACAATCTGAAGTGCCATTACCCTAAGCTCTCAAATGTTTTGCCTTTGTTGGGCTCCTAATAGCACTTTTAAGGTGCCTAAAAAGAGTGGCGTTAGAATAAACTGTGTACCACTCCTGTTAATATAATTAGGATCTATAGGATCTCTTAAGTGGAGTTTTCATATGGATAAGGGAGCACTAAAACAACCCCAAAGCTCCTCTAGTACCTTCATACATGTTCCCTCTTTTTTAAAAAATTGGCTGTCTATATGTGAAACACTTGTTGACTGCTTTCCATGAGTTCTGGGTTCTGAATCTGGCCAAACTCTATAAAGCTTGTAATTCTGAATTGGATTTTAGCTTCAGAAACCTATTTTTGCAACAATGAGAACTACTTACCCTTTTTTTAAAAAGACTGCTCTTTCAGACTTTAAGAAATCATTAGCAGATAAAATTCACCTAAAAGTGAATTTTACCAATTCCCCCTCCCACTGCAAACATCTAATCCCCCAGTCTATTCCTGGGGATCCCCCATCTTCCGCAGGAGCATTTCAGGCTGCAGCAGATCAGGGAGAGGCAGGAAAGTCACAGTTCTGCAGATGGAAACCCTTTGATCAGCAAAAATTGGAAGTAAGATCCAAGCAACTGGCTGCATTCAGACATCATATTTTGATCAGTCCTGACATTCAAATACCTCCAGCCCAACGAACTGGTGTTTGTGGTTTGGCACCAAACAGAATTCAAACTTGGGTTTATACCTGGTTAACCTATATTTGTACTCATAGTAGAAACCAAGACTTCTTATTTACATCATGTGGAGTAACCAGAATTGATGTCACAAGCCACAATTGAAGCAAACCAAAGTTCATCACAGCTAAATGCTGCCATCGATAATGCTTTGAAATTACATGCATTCAAAAATAAAATGTTGCATAGGTTAGATGACAATGGAGTATGACAAATGGGCCAGAAAAGTGGAGACTCCCAGAACATGGTTGAGTATACCCCCCCCCCCATGTCTTTTAATCTTGTACTGAAACTGACACCCAAAGAGCCCTTTGGAGAACACCAAGTGACTTGCAGACTTCCATTTGTGTTTTTGCATCCCCCCCCCCCCCAAAAAAAAATGTGCCTGTCTGAGGCAGCATCAGAACTTCCCTTGAGCCTTGGGTGTGACTTCTCTGGCAGTGGGGGGAGCTTCTTTAGGAAAGCCCTAAAGGCCTGATAGGAAATTTCCATAGGCCTGTTCAGTTATGGAATAATTATGTTCTACCTCTGCAAATCAAACTGCTATAAACAGAACAATTGCCTAGCTTGGATCCAGCAATTTATTTTGAGTGATTCCAATTTATTTTTTTTTGCTAGAGCACAAAATGGTTTAGTTCTATCCACCAAGCAATTAATATGTTCTACTAAACAAATCAGTGCTAAAGAACCAAATTAACACCCTTCAAAAATGATACATCAGTGTCTGATTTCACAGAATGTTTTATGACCCTTCCACCTAAACTAATGGAGAGATTTCAAACATAAAAGCCCCAACATGGCTTGAATTTGAATTCTTGGATTCCTTGTAAGTGTATTCTGAGCTTTTATTGAAGCAAATGGCAGCCTTTTTCATAAATATTGTCTCTACCTTTTACAAGAGAGTTTAGAAATTGGATAGTTAAACAGTGTTTTTTGGCTGTACCATTAAAATTGTCCAGCTTCTCAAGGAAATGTTTCAGACATTTCATGGGGATTTTATTACTTATCAGTATTTCTTAAACGCCTCCCCCTTCCAATCTAGTCTTTGTTAAGTATAGACATGAAAACTAGAATTCCAGTGAACTCGTCCTTTCTTTCCACTTGTGAAATTAATACTAACATATATAACTGTATTCAGTTTAATTAAAAAAAGGGAATATAGACACTGCTTTTTTTGTTTTAAAAAAGTGTTGATATTCCTATAAAAGGTTGCACCTGGTTACACTAATTCCCCCCTTAGAACTCAGAAGAACTCCCCCCCAAAAAAGTGTCAGCACTCAGTACCAGTGAATTCCATGACTAAAAAAAGTTCTGAGTATAGAGACATTATAGTGCAGCATGGAGCTGTCAACTGCCTGGAGAAAAAAAATGTCCTGTCCTTTTAACAGAGGCTTAATGAGATATTCTATTTCAAGTGATGTTATTTATCTGCATGACTTGAAAAACTTCAGCTGTTTGAAATATAACACAAATCTTCCTATGTATGCCACTTTGAACTCTACAGCAATAGTAGGGTATAAATGTTACAAATAAAACATAAAATGACCTCTAGAGGTTATTAACTGACACAATCCAGTCATGTGTAAGCCCTTACTATTTACAAGACCAGCTGCACAATCCTAGGCATGTCTGTATTCCGTGGGACTGTCTGGTAAGAGTGCCTCGGACTGCAGGCCATGTAAGCTCAGTGCTAAATTGGTTCTCATCTACAAGAAGTCCCCCCTTCAAGATTCCCAAACAACCATCAGAACACCTATTTAGTCTAGATAATGGCTTGGTAGAAGAATGAAAGTTAATCTACAAGGACTTAATGGACCTTCCCAGGCAACAGCTAGATGTATTCAACAGCTAGATGTGGTCAAAGTGTATAGAGTCCTGCAGGGAGGATAGAGTGCAGCTAGTTCAGGCTGAGATCGTTGGCAAGTCATCGTCTTTTCCTCAGCAAGTCCTCTTCTCCTAACTAAAGAAAAAGAGCTGCCTCCACTATTGGTCCTAGAACATTTCTCAGCAAATGACCATTTGTTTCTTTGAAATCTGCCAAATTTTAAAACTAATCTGAAAGCGTACGGAAAAGGTGAGATGGAAATTGGTACCACTTTGTCCAGTTCATTTTTGACCACTTTTTTGCTTCAGGTGGAAAATTATAGGTTGGATCATGAGTAAACTGGAAATTTCTGATGATTTTGCCTACCTGCTGCATATCCCCCTCTTATCATGCCTCTGGGTTCCCTTTCCCTCATGAGCAGCATTTTGTGAAGATCAGGGGGCTGCAATGGGAGGGGGAGGCAGGAAAGTTCTGGTCAGGGGCCGAACTGTTTTTCTGGATCCAGTCCTATTTTAATGACCTCCAACAGCTCTTACCAAGCATAGCCTTGATGATCTGAGCATGCTCATAAGCAGACGGTTGCAACAGCCATCATGGATAGACAATCTGGTTTTATTCCAGTCTGCAACTTTTACTTCGTATCACATTGCCCCCATCATAATTTCTGGTGATCTCTTCTGAATACATCTTCACCTTTGACATAACCCAGCATCTCCACTTCCCTAATTCTTGAAGCATTCATTCATCTTGCACTATAACCCATAAAACAAGTGGAACTTTTTTTCAGAAACCATCTTTAATTTGTAATTCAAAGAATCAAGTACAAGATTAATAAAACTAGTACCGATGTTGTTTTGGGCTTTGTAGAAATTTAATAAGCAAGGCAAAAATATTGAGATCACAACATTTTGTCACTTGTAGGAAACGTGAAGACGAATGAGAACAATTTTTTTCTAAGTCAAGATTTATATGGCAGGGAATTACTTTGTTAGCCAACTATGACTTGTTATATTAGCATCATTTACTTCCAAGTAGCCTGAGAAATAGAAAAAAAGAATGATTTTTCAGCTTTAACGTTTCCTTCCTCTGTTAGTATCCATCATGAACTGGAAAGATCAGTCACACAGCAACACACTTGCTCTATTTCAAGAGCGAAGGTAAGTTTTTGAAATATATGCCTGTCTGTCTGTCTGTCTCTCTCTCTCTCTGGTGAAGGTCACACTCTAAGGGTTCTTGGTATTGTTTCTTAATATAAAACACTGGCATATGGCAGTTATATGCATAGTTTTATTATTGTGTTTGCTTGTTTTCCTTGCTTATCCTCAGACTTTTTCTGCAGGCAATTACTGTCAAATGCATTTAATTTATTCCATATTATTTGTCTTTACATTACACAGCCTTTGTTCTGAAACTTCAGAAGTATTATTACATTGTATATGGTACACACACACACCCCTCCATATCACAGATTTAAAACTCTAATATTAACATTACAGTGGAATACAAAAACAGATATTGACAAACCTCTTCTTTCTATAAAACCACTGAAAATCAGTTGTTGCTTTTCTCCAACATTCAGAATTTTGGCCTGTAATTCATTACGCCCCACCAGAGCCAGTGGATGAAATCATGAAGACTTTTGCTTACTTTGTTAATTCTCATCCCAACTGTAACTGTGCCTAAATGCATGGAAAGGCATGAACCTATTCGGTGTGCTTACAAAGGCTGCAGTCACACACACTAAATAATCCACTTTCAATCCACTTTCAGTGCACTTTCCAACTGGATTTTTACTGTGTGAACCTGCGAAATCCAATTCAAAAGTGCATTGAAAGTGGATTGAAAATGGATTATTTAGTGTGTGTGACCGCAGCCAAAGTCAGACTAGCATCTGGGAAGCCCAAATTCAAACCTCAGCTCTGCCATGGAAGCTCGCTGGGTATAATCTTGGGCTGATCACTTTCTCTCATCCTAACCTACCTCACAGGGTTGTTGTAGTAAAGATAAAATGAAGAAGGCTCATAAACCAGTTTTGGTCTGTACTAGAGGGAAAAGCAGGATATAAGAGAGCTAAATAAATGAATATCAGCCAAAAGATCTTCAGCCCTGCCCTGTTCTGTGCACCCCTCCCTTCAGAAGTAGGCAGGACCTTTTCTGTGGTGGTGCCTTGACTACAATTTGCTCCCCTCAGCAGTTTGGTGGGGACCAAGGTTACTATATCTAGGCACCAGTTAAAGAAAAAACAAAAAACTTCAATTGTTTTCCCAGACATGTTGATATTTTTACAATAGTTTTCTTGCTGTTTTTATTATTCAAGATGATATGTTTATTTGCTGCTGCTTTTAAGAGAAAAAAAATAAGAATCTGATGCTTTCACTGATTTTTTGTAACATCTTTATTTGTTTAGTGTGTGTTTTTTTAAATTCAACAAAATTTGCTCATAGCCATTGTTGGCTACCAGCGTCTCTTCCTGCTCTTCATTTCCTATCTTGTCACAACTAATGTTAAAATTTCTACTTTAAGCTCTAGTCTGTTTTGCTTATGAAAGTTTGTAAAAACACCATGTATGATCATGAGAGCTGGTGTAGGATAGCACCCCGTGAGCTGTGATCAAGGAGGTCCCTAATTCCACTTTTGCCTCAGCCTGAGCTCACCAGTTGGCCTGAGGCAAGCAACTCAAACTCAGCCCTATATCTGCAATACAGACCAGTAATGCTGGCCTACCTTGTGGTCCAGTTGTAAGGATTACAATGCTTTCAAACTCTGGAAAAGCATTGTGAATGCCAAGTATTAATGGTACTTCATACATCAGGGAAAGGAACTGCAAATGCACCTATATCTTCAGTGCACCTACCTCTTCAGTGTTCACACCACAGACTGTTGGCATAACGTTTTGGTTTATGGCATTATACTAATCAATGGGTCCCAAACTAAACATTCATTTGGTGAAGCACATTAATTAAGCCTGGGAAAATCTTCTCTTACCCTTTTTTACAAGCATGCAACTTTTATATCATTTCATGTACCTCTGCTGTAAAAAATAAGTCTGTTCCAGGTTCAAAGAAACGCACAGGTCAGCTCAAAAAGTCCTTTACAAATGGCCCTTCATCAAAGGAAGCTGTAATAACAGATAAGGTTTTGAAACATATATAAAGGGCATACTTCATTATGGTTCTAGTAAAATGTCAACAACAGAATGAATAAAAATGAAATTAAATATTAACTAGATGTATATTGAAATATCGTCAGTACTTCTTTGGTTCTTGTAAGAACATACATAGTATGTTGGTGGAAATTGTGTATAATATATGCTTAGCAAATGTGTGTGTTGTGCTTCATATTAAGGGCCAGATTAAAACATGATGAGGACCTAACCTATGTTGAGACCCCAAAATATTATCAAACAGATAACAATTTAGTAATGCTGAGTATTATTTAATGTAGTGGCTCCTCATATTCTAATGCCATACACTATAATTTATTTACCACATGCATAAATCCAGCTCTGACTTTTGTCTAAATCTTACAGCTGAAAATGAATACGTCTCCATTCCTAACGACTAGTTTGCTGGAACAGGACCTCTTTCTTCAGGAATAAAGTTTGCCCACCCTTTTCAGATGCAGGCATTTTGCAATGTGATTCTTTTCAGATAATCATTCCAGGCAGACCCTTTGCAAAGAAATCAGACCACTTGGTACTGAACATGGAGAAGCCTGGGGAGATTCTGACTATTTTTTAATTGTGCAATAAAATAAAATGTGCAATGATAAGTTCTCAGAGGTCACACTTCTCCAGGGGTTAAACCAGTATGTAAAAATGCCACTGACTCTTGAAAGAATCATTTAGCCCAGGGGTCCCCAACCTGCAGCCCCCAAGCTCTTTCTCTGCAGCCTTCCAACCTGCTTTTTTGTTGCTGTCAGCCTTAAGGCCTTTTCCCTCAGACCCACACTGCTTTTCCTGCCTCAAAAGGCACCATCTACTGCTGTTCTTCCTGTCCTTTTCTTGCAAAAAAACACAATAGCAGCACTGTGTCTTCTAGTCTCCATGGTTCCTTTTGTCAGCCCCCTCTTGGTCTTATCCTCCATACTAGCATTTTGACCATTTTGAGTGCTTAGCTAGCCAGTATGCTCAGGTATCTATACCACTGCACAAAACATATTCTTGAAAGTGTGTAAATCAGTAGAAAATCTTGGTCTGAGTTGGGATAAATTGAAAAGCATCACAAATGATGGTGCAAGAAATATGGTACCAAGTAAAACTGTAGTTTTACAGTTGCAAGAATCACAGTTGCAAGAACTGTGTAGTTGCAAGAATCAATGAAGAGATATTGAAATTAAATTGTATACTTCCCATGCAATTTCACTGCATCATCCATCATCAAGCTTGTGTAGTAAGATTCTTCAGTGGGAAAGTGTGATGTGTACTGTTGTATCCAACATTAATCACATCAGGCATCGTGGCCTTACTCATCGCCATTTTCAGAATTGTCTCTCAGGCCATGGTCGCATGGCCCTTTAATGCGGGAGGAAGGGCTGTTTCCTCCTGCATTTAAAGGGACCGTCTACAACGGCCGCGGCTAGTCCCACGCCAAAGCGGGCTCAAATGTGGGTTCCTCCCACATTTTCCGACCCCGGGAAAATCGACTGTTTTCCCGGGAGTTGCGCAAGGAACCCACATTTGAGCCATCTGGACAGCCCTCTCTCACAATCATTGTGAAAGCAGGGCTGTCCAGATGGTCCCGTCCGCCATTCCCTCCCCCCCCCCCTTTTACACTTGGGCGCTTGGGTGCTTGGGCACTCAAGCGCCCAAGTGTAAAAGGAGAAAAAAACCCAAAACTTACCAGGTGGCCGGCGGGGCTCAAGGAAGGGTTCCTCCCCTGGCGGCGGCTGCGGCCCGCCACCTCCTCTTCCGCCGACGATGACCGCCTCCTCTTCTGTCGCAGCCGCCGCCGCCCACTTCCTCCGATGCTGCAGCCGATGCCAAGAGCCTCAGCTGCCACCAGCCTCCTTCTCAGCTGCCACCCGCCACTGCACGCCTCCTTCTCTGCCGCCATGGCCACCCTCCGCGGCCGCCGCCACCGGGATACATTATACATCCCAACCCGAACTTAAAAGAAGCGGCTCCTTTAAATCCGGGAGGAGTCCCGGATTTAAAGGGCCGAGTGACCACGGCCTCAGAGATAGAAGCAGAATATGGAGATGTATTGTACCATGCAGAAGTGAGGTGGCTTAGCAGAGACAAAGTCTTCAGACTTTTTTTTTCCAGTTTTCATTTGAAATTGATGTCTTTCTCAAAAAGAAAGGAAAAGGTCAAGAAGTACTTTCTGACCCTGGGTGGATTTTTGATTTGGCTTTCTTAACTGATAATCACAGAGGATCAGAACACATTGAATCTAAGGTTGCATGGAAAAAGAAAGTTTGTGAGTGACATGTATTCGGAATTGAAAGAAGCAAAACTAAACATTTTTGTGAAGCAAATTAGTGAAGGTAACTTTTCAAACTTTTCATGCTTGAGAAGGACAAGCATTTACAATTCAGTGTTTAAAGGCACATCAAAGCACTGAACCTATTGCAGGTGGAATTCCAGCACAGATTCACTGATTGCCATTAGCATGGAAAGGAAATAAGAACGTTTCAGAATTCATTTGCAGTAGCACCAGAAGAGGCAAGTAACTGTTTTTCAGATAGAACTAACTGATTTGCAAGCCAGTGATCATCTCAGAGACATTTATAAAGAAAATAGTCTATTAGATTTCTATTCTGGTCCACCTCATAGATTTATCAACCTAAAGAAATTTGCTGCAGGCATGTTCGCAGTCTTTGGCACCACATACATCTGTGAACAAACTTCTTCTGAGATGAAAATTGTGAAATCCAACTATAGGTCAGGACTTACAGATGAACATTTACCGTATTTTTCACTCCATAAGACGCACCTGATCATAAGACACACCTTGTTTTTAGAGGAGGAAAACAGGAAAAAATGAAACAGAAAGAAAGAAAGAGAGAGAGATAAAGGAAGGAAGGAGGAGGAGAGAGAGAGAGAAAGAGAAAGGAAGAAAGAAAGGTGGGGACAGAGAGAAAGACAGACAGACAGAAAAAAGGAAAGGAAGGAAGGAAGATAGAGAAAGGAAAGAAGAGAGACGTCGGCATGCCATGCAAAGCCAGGCCTTTCTGTGCAAAGTAGCCACGGATCTTAATCTGTGGGCGGGGCTTTCTGCTGCTGGCTGTCTTAAAGGGGAAAAGCACTTAAAGGGAAAGAGTACTTAGCCTGGAGGGGTTTTTCCTGCCGTTTCCCTTTTAAGTCTTAACAGCTCAGGCCCAGCAGGGAGGGGCGGGGAGGCTGGGATGCCAGCCTGAATGGCGTTCCCCTGCGTTCCTGCTGAAGAAAGAGCCCTGTTACAGGTAAGAAAAGCTCCATATTCGCTCCATAAGACGCACACACTTTCCCCCCCACTTTTTTGGGGAGGAAAAGTGCGTCTTATGAAGCGAAAAATACGGTACATGACATTTTAAGGGTGTCTATCACAAAACTTGACTTGAACATTAATGCCTTTGCTAACAGAAAACAGCCGCAAAAATCACACTGACTGGGTAAGCATGTGTAGCTAGATAAAAGGACTGCACAGTAAAATATTGTGCTCAAGTTAACATTTCTTCATTGATCTCTGAAAGGTTACTTTTGATCTAAATAGATAGGTCAATAATTTTGTTACATTTTGATTTAAGATGTGGCCCTCTTTAGGCATTGGGCACTCTAATGCGGCCCCCTGTGCTAGAAGGTTGGAGACCCCTGATTTAGCCCATCTCTTAAAGAGCAGAAATAACCAGGTTGCTTTTGCAGGACTACAAGGGATGTTTCAGATAAGGTTTGAATGGGAAATTTCACTTCCACCTCAAGTGATGGCAGCTGCAGGGTCTAGGCTTTATCAATGAATTACAACAAAGTTGTTGATAATCCAGTTTGAAACAATTATTCATTTTTAAATAATATAGGACACCAATCCTCTGAAGTTGAATTCACATCATCCATTTTGTACTGATGAGGCATCAGATGGATTTCCTATTATATATCCAAAGGGTAAACATCTGTCTTACCAGAAATCTTGTTCAGCCTCAGCCAAAAGCTCTCATGGGCAGGCACACATGTCATAATTTGAGGCTGCTGAACTGAAACTACACGGGAAAAGAGACATGCCACAAGGGAATATTTTAACACAGCCGAGATTTGTTTTACATATAACGGACACCAAAGGAAAAAGGCCCTTGTAGATCCATTTCTGCCTTCCTGTTCATTATATTTCTCTGCTTGAGGTTGTATTTCATTCCCAGAACATTGATTGGGTACAAAAGCCTGGGCTAATGTGTAGTGCAGAATGTTTTGGTCTGTCAACTCTCTGCGGAGTAGCAGGAGTTCTGCGTAGATTTCACCAGTGGCTAGTCACAGATGGACCTTCATCTTGCACAGAGGTTCATTTCCTAGTTTGATCAGGTAGTTTCTTACATGACATCCAAAACAACATTTTGTTTTGGATGGGACAACTGCAGAATCAACATGAGCTGTGCTGTCCATGTTGTTAACTTTCCACTTTCCAAATGGGCATGTCCTCAGTAAAAATAAACCTGCTTTTTTATAATAAACTGGACTTCCATTCCAGATGTCTAAGGCTCAACAGAACACTCCCAGAGCAAGAGCATCTGTATGGGCATGACCTTAGCCAGAATTTTCTTCCATATTCAGAGTCAGCAGAATAATAAACATCAGGGATAGGGGGAAATATCAGGGGAAGGCCTTGGCCTCTACATCCTGTCTGTTGGATCTCCATGGCAACTGGTTGGCCATTGAGTGAAACAGGATGGTGGACCATATCGACCACTGGTCTGATCCAGCAGGCTTCTTCATCTGTATGCATTCCACAGTACTGCAACCACACTACACAAGTCTGGAATTTGGTAATAGCTGTAGAATTAAGATTCCTGAGAAGTTAGTGTTCATGTATTAAAGCATTATTCAAATTTCTAGGGCATATGTGGTGAACAGAGGCTTCAAAGGCTGTGAGCCATGCTTAGCGAACTTATAGATGTATGGGAAAGGCTAGAGGGGCATTCTAACTAAAGCTTTTTCTATTTACTTTGTGCATAAGTTCTACACATTGACAAATTCTGGTTTTCTTGGCACAGAATTATGATTTTTTTTTACACGGTATGTAGATAGCCCTGTACAAAGTCTGCTCTACAGTACTTTTCTGACATTCCCCTTGTGCCCCAAATATGCCCACACACAAACATTTTTGTACACTTCACTTCTTCATTCGTTGAACAATCAGAGACACAAGTGCCATCACTGATGAATTGACAGAGACTATTCATGTTGTACCTGTCGAGGTCATTGTGTTCATCAGATACCCACTGTACTGTGTTCAGAGGAAAATATTTGCTACATTGTTCTGACAACACATGCACAAGAACTTGGACAAACCTTTGTGCAAGATTTCAAACACTGTTATAATTGGTAGGTTCTATGCCACTCATGAGGAGCTGCGGTGGGTCAGAGGTTAAGACACTGAGCTGCAAACTGGAAGGTCGGTAGCTCAGAAGTTCGAGACCCTGGTGCCATGTGACGGCATCATCTGGCCCCAGCTCCTGCCAACCTAGCAGTTCGAAAGCAAGAAATTACAAGTAGATAAATAGGTACCACTTTGGTGGGAAGGTAACAGCATTCCATGCACCTCAGCGTTTAGTCATGCCAGCCACATAACCACGGAAGTCTTTGGACAGTGCTGGCGCTTCAGCTTGGAAACATAGATGAGCACAGCCCCCTAGAGTCGGATTTGACTGCTTTCAAGCAAGGGAAACCTTTACAATGCCACTCATGCTTGTACAAGAGGTTGCTCAAACTCTTGCAGAAGCAGAAGAACTTGAACTTTCCTGTTCACTTTTCTTGTTGAATGCTCTAGTGTGAGTTTGGTGTAAAGCCATGAGCAGAAGGTACCTTTTAGGTGCAGGAGGCTTTTGACGACAATCCATGAAAAGCATCCAGCCATGAAAAATATATCTATGTGAAAAGGGCTTGCATTTGCAAATTGATACAATTGCTGAGAAGCTCTTCAAGCAAATTAAATCACATGGAAATTCTCTTGCAAGTTAGGCCACTGATGCTTGAGCATCAGAAGATGACAAAAGGGTTAACAGCTTGCCTATATAAGTTGTGTGCTGGAGTTCAGCATTACTGAATAGATTTATCAATAGAGTTAGCACTCTAAATTATATAATGTGTTTTGCCTAATAAGGTTACTCTCGCTGTAATTGCTGTTCTAGGATGAGGTGGTTAATCTTTTAAGTGAAGGCACTGAACTCACCTTCTGAGGGATGATCTAGAGCACTCCAATAAATCATTCATGGTTTCATGCCTCCCATCTTGTACTTTAATCTATGTCAACTGTTTCCAGAAGGAAAGGATTCAGCCCCATGTCCTGCTGTGATCAGTTAGACCTCCTAGTTAGAGATCAGAGACTAGCTCAGCAGGAGAAATGTATTGTCTTTTGAGATGTAGTGGGAGGTAAAATGGCAGATGGAATCTACCCGGCTAAGTAAAAGACATTGTTTTCAAGGATTAAGGATCATTTCCCTGGGAATAACTTTTTCTGCAAGGGAGGAAGGCACCACAATTGCACTGGTTTTCAATAGCCAGTGCTGCATGACAAAACACTTTTTAATGTTTCTGTCCTTAAAAATTCACCACAGTTCTTGTCATCTCCTGCAACCTAGCAGCTCGAAAGCAAGAAATTGCAAATAAAGAGGTACCAATTCAGTGGAAAGGTAACAGCGTTCCATGTGCCTCGGTGTTCAATCATGCTGGCCACATGACCACGGAAACATCTTCGGATGGCGCTGGCTCTTCAGCTTTGAAATGGAGATGAGCACCGCCCCCTAGAGTCGGATTCAACTGGCTTTTGAGCAAGGGAAACCTTTAGTAGTAATGTAGCCTGGATAGCCCTGGCTAGCCTGATTGCATAAGATCTTAGAAGCTAAACAGGGTCAACCTTGGCAGGTATTTGGATGGGAGACCTCCAAGGAATACCAGGGTTGCACTCGTGACGCAGAAGCAGGCAATGGCAAACTACCTCTGAGTATCTCTTGCCTTGAAAACCCCACAACACCAACAAAGTAGTAATATGGCTATGGTGGAGGATCACAATTACAGTACAGAAACAAAAAGTGGTGGACAAGACTCCACCACCTTACTAGGATACTGCCAGTTCTGAAAATCTGTTTTCCTCACAGCAATGGCCAAGGAAGGATACTGATGGAAAATGTTAACTCGGAGATCCCACCAAACTTAACAGGAGTAGGTTAGATGAAATCATGTGGTACAAGAGGGGGAGGAGCTCCAAAACATATTAGGATCACATTGAGGAAAGATATTCATCATAGTGATGGGAATTTTAGCTTCTTTTCTTTTTTTGAAATAAGTTTGTGCATTTTCCCCTCTGATGAGGTATCTTAAAAATAATTATAATTTCTATTTAAACAACACTTGATGGTTGTGAGTCTATCAACAGAACACTGACAGGAAAAGTTCAGCATTTTGGAATATTTAGAGAATTTCACAGGAGTGCAGAAAAAATATTGATAATTTTTTTAAAACGAACACACCCAAATCACAATAAACCCTAAATGAAAAGGGACACCTAGCTCCCACACACACACACACACACACAACTGACCTGATGAACTCTAAGCAGCATCTTTTTCTGAAACACCAATAGTTGAGGGTTGTTCTGCCAGTTAAAGAAAAAACAGAAGGGAGGAAACTTGGCCTGCTCAGCCCCCTTACAGCTTATAGTACTTCAGCAAGAAAAAATTGGACTGCAGGAGAGGGGGACCTCTGTTTTTTATATCCATATGCATTATTCTCATGGGAGCCCTAACAGTTCTCTTTAACATCAAAAAATGTTTAACTGGGGGCAGTGAAACAGGGCCACCTACAAGCAGCACAGCAGTTTCTGCATACTTGGAGGACTCCCTCAGTAGTATGCAGAAAAATATATTTTGCTTGTAAATCATAAGGCATGAAAACCACCACCAAAACTGGCAACACAAATCTGAGTGTGCTACTTGCTCTATAGGAGGCACAGAGCATTAAGGGCAGTTGAAAGTATGTTAAAGTGGGGAAAAGAAAACAGGGACTGAGAAATAAGCCTGCTCAAGGCCCTGAAATAGGATTGCCAGGTTCCCCCTGGCCACCAGCAGAGGAAGGGGGGGGGGGTGTCAGGTGTGCTAGATCCAGGCTGGGAAACTCCTGGAAATTTGGGGAGGGAGCCTTGAGAGGACAGGGACCTCAGTGGGTACAATGCCCTAGAGTCCACCCTCTAAAGCATCTATTTTATCCAGGGGGACTGATCTCTGTAGCCTGGAGATGAACTGTAAAGTAAAAGGAATTTCACCTGATTCCCCCCCCCCCCCTACAGGAATTGGTACCTCATGGCATTTTGTCTACAAGGATCCCTCGACCTTCAGCATCTACTTTTCAGGCTTTCCAGGGAACTTTTGGGGGAAGGAAAGGAAAGATCTGCCTCTATAAATATCCAGGGCTTGAAGTTCATAGAAACTAGTTGTTTCAAAGGGAGGGGAGAACAATGTTGTATACAGTTAGCTTTTTCATTAAGTCTAACTTCTCTCTTTACTAAAGCCATGTGGCTTTTGATAATTCAAATCCCAGAAAACCTTTTGGGTAGTCAAAGGGGATCCACTCCGTTCCTTTTCACCACCTGGAAAGCTGGTTGGATCCAAACCTTCTATAAGGCCATAGAAAAGGCATATTCCAAAACCTAAGTTTCATATTACCATTTACATGTACGCAAATAAGTCTCTGGTATATTCTATGTACACAAGTAAATGCAGATCTGTCACATCTGACAGGAGAAAAAGACACAACGAAGAGTAACAGCAAAAACCAAACTGACTTTACAGTGCTTTTTAGCTTGCTCGTTGTCATGAAATGAAAACATAATTACGCTTTTTGCAAGTAAGACCTCATGAAAGTCTACGGTGTCAGTAATTTTCTATTCAAGGTCTGACATATCACATCAAATTCCTCCCTTTGCAGTGATAAAAAAATAAATAAATCTTGTGTTAAATTGTTAAAGACCACTTGGCTCTTATTACAGTGACTCAGTCTGTAGCAATGTCAGTGTAATAGCCTGCCTATGTAAATTTCTGCTTTACAGCGAACAGAGAAATGTTCAATTCCCAACACTTTGCATGACCAAAGGATTCTATTTAGGGCTACAGTGTCTTAAGTTTTATTCATGTCTTTATGAAAATATTATCAGTTTTTCAAGTGTTGCCCGATTAATTGGGGTACCTTATTAATCAATGAATCAGAAGGAGGAGGAGGAGGAGGAGATTGGATTTTTCCTGCTTTCATTACCCGCATGCAGGCCAGTCAATTTACCATTAGATGAAGTAGTAGTGGAGGTGGTGGTGGTGATGGGGATAATATAAAACCTGAATCTATCCAGTGGGGGTTTTGAACATTTTCCTAGAAGAGCAATTCCTGTGTGCTATATCACACATAGGTGTCAACTTCAGAGGGGCTGGGGGGCTCAGGCCCCCATCGAAATTTTACAGAAGGGACTTAGCCTCCCCTGGGGCAACCAGTGCAGGTAGGCTTTAAAGCGCAGGCAGCCAATTCAGGGCGCCCTTTCACTCCCCCTCCACCTAAGAACGGGAGGGAGATCCAGCCGGGGGGGGGGGGGGAATCCAACTTTCTGTGTCGATCCTTTGCCCTGCATCGTATGCGCGCCCTGCCATGGCAGAGGGGCAAACAGGGAAGTGGCTTCCACCACGCAACTCCAGGGCGAAGAAGGCGCCTTCTCCCATCTCCGTGCAGGGGGAGCAGATGCAGGTGGAAGGACTGCACTCTGCCCCAATGGGAGTCAGCCACACAAATAAAAAAAGAGCTGCTCCTTTCATTACATCTATTCCGCTGGGTCCCAGGAATGTAAATTGTCATGGGGGAGGGGGAGACAGGAGGAGAGACACTGAAGAATGTTTACAAAGAAGAGGGGTAGTAGGGGAGAAAGGGCTGGCCTGCCTGGGCAGAAGCGGGAACATTTCAACGCTGGCAATCCTGGCAGGGATGTTGTCACTTGACTGGAATCTTCCTATCGTTTTTCTGACTCTCTTTCTGTCTCTTTCCTTCCTTTCGTTTTTCTATCTTTCTTTCATTCCTCTCTCCCCATCTTTTTTCTACCTTTCCCTTCCTTCCTCTTTGTGTTCTCTCTCTCTTTCTATCTTTTTCTTACTTTGGCTTCTCTCTCTCTCTCTACCTTTCTCTCTGTTTCTGACTTTCTTGCTTTCTCTCTCTCTGTCTTTCTCAGTTTTTTTTATTTTGGTGCATAATTCCTTCAGCTCTCACACACAATGCCACTTCTGTTACCTCTTTCAGATGATTCCTTAAAGTCCATCTTTTCTATGAATTGTTTGGAACAACTGCCTAATCCCCATTTTTTGCTGAAATCGATCATTTCCACTTCAGACTAAACTGCATATTTTTCCTCTTTAACCTTGTCTAGTCTTCCTTCCTTCCTTCCTTCCTTCCTTCCTTCCTTCCTTCCTTCCTTCCTTCCTATTAAGGGAAGTGAGATTATATTCAAATCATTTCTATAACTTTTTTTAAAGTCGGTCTGCTCACAATTTTAAAACTAGCTTCATAGCCAACACATGATAACCCTGTAGGGTTTTCAAGGCAAGAGATATTCAAAGGTGGTTTGCCATTGCCTGCCTCTGCATATCAACTGTGAGCTTCCTTTATGGTCTCCCATCCAACTACAGACCAGAGTTGTCTGTCGGAAAAGAAAGTATAGTCCTTAACCCTGGCTGTCTCCACCCACTTTCAATGTAGCAGTGTAGTCAGACTGCAAAGACTCTGTTGAGCTCCAAATTACATTTTGGGGGAAAGTGTGTCTCTATATATCCTTGATTGAGAACAGTTGTTTTTTTCATGGTGGGGGGGCTGCTTCAACCACTCCTAAACTCTTCTTTCAATTTCCATTTCATTTTTAAATGGTAAACCCATCTGCATGAACAAGGGAGACATACGGATCAGAGGCCTTTTAAAATTTCCTTTTGCCCTGTGTGCAGCCCAAAAGAACATTGGCAAGAAATCTGCACTCTGTACATGTTCATGCTTTTCATTTTGCTGTTAACTTAAAATGGTCTGGTACAGTTTCAAAGGGAGAACACAGCTAACTGGGATGTATAAAAGGAATGACAGGCTTGCCCATTGGAAATAATGGGAGAGGCTTGAAGGCCCATTGGAGATAATGGGAGCCAGGAATGCCAATTGACTTCCATGGGCTCCACTAAAATACACTGCAGCACAAAAAAAGTTGCAAAGAAAATGTGAAATGGTTTTTCCATGAAGGTCTTTGGACCCAGATAGGCTACTCTGGGACTGGAATGACAGCCCCCAGAGTGGAATTACAGTCCCTAGGAAGATAATCTGTGCTCTGGTACTGGAATGACAGTCTCCAGAGTGGAATGATGATCCCTAGCAATAGAATCTGTGCTGTGGGACTGGAATAACAGGTACAAAATGGAATGACAGCCCCTGGGAATAGGCTCAGTGCTCTGGGAATTGTACTCACTTGTAGGATATGAGTTTGAAGTGAGAAGAAGATTGCTGCTACCCTGAACTCTGTACATTGCTCAGAAATTGAGTGCACAGCAACTGTTTGGTATTCTAGGCTTAGGGACTTCAGCCATGCATTTACCAAACAAAGGGATCTGTGATGCCATAATTTACTAAATTTCAGTACAAAGTCACCCATATGAATAAGGCAGAAACCAGACTCCTGTAAATGAATGTCCACGAAAAATTTTAAAATGTTTCCCTACAGGCTTTTCTGTGTTGCCCTCCTTACTTTCAAATTTGTGACCATTTGTTTGTTTTATGCACATGGTATGTATATTTGCAGATCTGAAAGTGACTATTCTAAAAGTAAATGTAAATAAAGGACACAGCAGGAGACCGCTGAGATACCACTATAACCACTGGCCAACTCCCACATTTTCCTGGGTTTAGCTGAGCCCATGGGCATGGCTAGGGGGGTTCCCCAGGGTTCCCAGACCCCCCTAAATTTCTGGAGAGCCCCTTCCTAAATCCCACATGGCTCCACCTCCATAGATAGTGACAATAGCATGTGATGTCACTGGCTCCTCCCTATGATGTCACTGGGCCTTGGTTCTTTTAAGGACCTAGCATAGCAGTGCCTCTGGCCCAGCCCCAGCCCCCCCCCCCCGGGAAATTGGAAAGTCTACACCCTTGATATCACAAACAACTTTGGGGACTTCCTTAGTTTCAAAAGTAGCTTTCCAGAGCCATGAAGAGCAGCTGTAACTCCTCCTACCATACAAAAAACCAGTGTTGAAAATGACATTACAAAAGTCCATCTGTGGAGAATTATAAGGGGGGACAATTTGGAAATATCTCACAACCACCTAAAATTTCTCCCTCTGGGATCTGTTACGCTTTCAGGGCTTAAGCATGCTAATTTCCCCTCTGCCACTTTCTCCCCTTTTCTCATTATTCTGTCCCTTCTGGAGCAATTTTTAATCCCCACCAGCCTGCTTTTTGAGAATCCTCCCCTTTCTCTTTGTTATAGAACCATGTTTTTTGCACTCCAAGGAAGTTTCCTGAGCTCACGGAAACCTGCAGTTTCTCTGGGAGAGGCCTTTCATTGGGCACACTGAGTGTGTGATAGTTTATTATTAGATACAGTGATATAGATACTGAAAGCCATAAGTGAAGCTATGAATAAAAGAAACTTCATATTCTGCACATATATTTCTTTTTTTCATGCAAGAAAAATCAAGGCAAATATTTTTAAATATTTACTCATCGCCCACTAGCATATTAAAATTCTTGTCGCCCAATATACAGCTCATAATATAGAGTGTAGGAAGGGATTATTTGGGCTGTATTTTATTACCAACATTCCATGAGTAAAGCTCATGTGTGAACAAAAATGTTGTTACTCATCTTTATTATGAGCAGCTGAATATCTTCAAATCATCAGGCTTCCTGTAAGTACAGATATTCTGTTGCTTTTTTATAGTCATCTAATCAAAACTGCAATGCAGGAGGACTGAGAAGTTCTCGGATTAATTTTTTATAACATCATTTATAACATGATCTGATGCAATAACGGTTGTGAATCAGAATCAGGACATGTGGTATCTAATGGAAGGAGCCATCTACTAATAATCTGTGAGGCTGACTATAGATTTCCTAAGATATAGATTACTGTTTGGAGAACTTGTCCTCTGTGCAATATATATATACTGGAATCAAAATTCCAGTAGTTTTATTTACAGTTAATGAATCATGATGGCTAATTTTTTTTTTTTACTATAGGATGCACAGAAGAGAAAACTTGCTTTATTTCAGAGACTATGCTGTCCGTGAGGAACTCTTTAGACATTAAGTAATACAGAGGTTGAGTCTGGGGCCACCACCCTGCATCCTATGTAACAGTCAGATGTGAGTTATGGGTGCTCCTCAATTTCCACACTTGTGGTGCATGATTCAGAGCCCAAGGGTAGCACACATGAAGAGAGGGCTCCAATCTCCTCCCCCCCGGCACCATTTCCCCAAACTTAAATGGTACAGGGGGTGCTATTTGGTCCATTGGGGAAATCCAATCTGGTGCAGATGGCTTTTCTTAATGGACCCAGTAGTGCCCACTCCCTGATAATTTCAGGTTGTAATCAGAATAGGGCACTATGCACATTGGAACTCAAGAAATCCTTCAACTCATGCCTGGCTATTGAACCCCCTAGACCCAACCTAGGTATCAGGTAATATGTAAAGAATCCCCTGGCAGTGCCAGTAATGCAAATCATCAACTGTTGAGTAGCTGTTGGATCATACCAGTCCTCTGAAGGCTGCTCCACAGGACAAGCACTTTACCATGTGGATGTTCTGAACACTAAGCAGATTTCACCGTGGCACTACAAAACACAAACAGGGAGATGTGATCAAATTTGGGAATCCACATCCTAGGAATGAACAAGAACACCTCATGGCTCATTATGAGAAGTTTCCTTGAGGTTTGACTTTTGAGACGCCCTTTGTTCATGAGAACTAGCCCCAACAGTGGGCCTATCCAGATTCTAAGGAACTTTAGCAACATAGGCATCCCAGCTTAAGTTATTTCAGATTTAAGAGCAGCTACCCAGAAAATTAAGGTAGACAACTGAGTTTCCAGCATGATCACTGCTAATGGGTCTAACCACAAGGAATTTTTAAATTGGCATATACTGTTGTTGCAGTTTTCCAAACATGGACCACTATTTTGTGATCAGACATAGACATGCTTAGCTGTTGTCATCTAAGACAGCAGCATTCTTGACTGGAATTTATAAAACTGCACAAAATCTGGTAATCAGGTCAAAGAGTATCTAAAAAGGAAACTGGTGATTTGCTCCTAAGGACTTTATGCAACATTGCTACCCTAGGGCTAATTTCCATGTAGGAAACATACAAGCAACGTACTTTGTGACAAACACACATGGGCTTGAAGTCAAACAGCTTCTTTTTTTTTTTTGCTGGTGCAAGAAAGATGAAAGGCCTCATTATGAGCCCAGAAAGAACTATGTCATGTGGGACCCGCATGAACAGAAAGCTTCATGAGATGGGTGGGCTATAGTGGAGAAAAGGGGGATCCTGGTTATCCCTCTTGTCAATCAGAAAAGAAGGTAGGATTCAACCCGTGGTGCACAGTTTGGGCCATTATATCTTACAACAAATGCCCGCCCAAACTCCCCTTCCCAAATGTGTGCAGTGTACATAGTACACAGAAGGAAAACAACAATATGTGATAGTATAGTGGGTTAGATAGCAAACACGAGAATAAATATTTAACTGTCAGTACAGAAAACCCTTTTTCCCTTTCCTGGAAATGGCTGTAACTCAATCTAGCCAAGGAGAGCAAATCTGCTAGTGAGTTATGTCTGTTCATCCCAAAGGAATGAAAATAAGTATATTACATTGCCTACTATTACACATTATATTTAATGATACCATGGTCCAAGGGGGAATTTCTGTATTACAAATGTAGACCTAATATTTTTACTGATTCTGATGAAGAAACAATATAATCTATCATTTCAAAAAAAGAACTGCCCATTGGCAAATTATGTATATAAGCAAGAAATTAATGTATATGCCTCTGGAAAACGGACGCAGCAAAAAAAATGTAGAAGTAATTTCAAAGGGAGCTGCTGCCAGTTTATTTTGTATCTAAGGCATCTTCCTATTCAATGAACCTCTGTGAAAGATTAATGTAGTTTGAACTTTTATTGAGGAATATCATTTGTGCACTGTCACATTTAGCACAAATGGTGCTTCAGTCACAGTTCAGTAATATTCCAGCATATTATTTCCAAGGCATTTGAGAGTTTAGAGAATTATTGAAGGGCATGCTGTACTCATTTGGTAATAAGGCAGTGTGTGGTTGCAGTATCCATATGATTTCCACAAATGGAATCTCTCTTAATTCTGTTGCACATAGAGAATAGTTCCAATAATCACCCAGGTGAAATAAACCCTACTGGGAAATATAGATGGACTATTGCATTCCACAAGGACTTTGCAAAGGCTTTTTAAAAAAGGAAAGTAACATAAGTAGCAGTGGAAACTGGGCCCACAGTAAGCAGGCTAGGAAACATGGAAGCTTCCTCCCTAGAGCCAAAGCCAGCTTAAGGTGAATAAAACCTTAACTACCCCCCTGCCCCTGAATGTTTTCATATTCTTGAGTAACATCTGCTTACATCTGAGGTGAATACTAGGCAATGAATAAGCATTATGTAGCAAAGGCCTGGACTTGGATGGCCCTGGCTAGTCTGATGTTGTCAAATCTCTAAAGCTAAGCAGGGTTGGCCCTGGTTAGGACTGAGATGGGAGACCACCAAGGAAGTCCAGGGTCACTATGCAGAGGAAGGCAATGCCAGTCACCTCTGAACGTTGCTTGCCTTGAAAACCCTGGGGGAAGGGTGTCATGTTACCATAAGTCAATTAGAGCTTTCTGGTAGTATTATCTGCCACCTAAACCAGTCAAGTCACAGACAGGGCAGCCAGACCAAGCCGCCACATGATTACAAGGGGTATCAGTGGCCGGCCTTTCATGCACCCTCTTCCCAGTGTCAAGACAGCAGAGCAAGTGCACATGCAGTAGATGCTGGCAGGCAGGAAGTGGGGAGATAGCAATGATAGGAACTGGAAGAGCACCAGAAGAGGAAAGCTGACCATTGGGTTCCAGTGACTATTCAAATTGTGCAAAATGTCAAAAACATTTCTGTTTTCTCCTGAAGAAACAAACCGTGTGGTAAAGATATTCCAGCGGGAGTTGTAGGCTTACCTTTTGCTATCTGGAAAGACTCTAATCATGTATCATTTCAGCAGGTGTGATATGACTTTAATTTTCTCTCTGTGCAAGAAAGTAGTGCAGGGAATCTGAAACAGATTTTTCTCCTGCTACATGCAAGACCCAGATGGAAAACTGTGAAAGCTTAGTTTTGAGGCCATTCAGGCTGACAGCTCCTCAAGTAGGAGGATTAATCCAACTTGTAAAGATAGTATTTGTGTAGGGCCCTTGCAGAAGAATCCCAAACTGTCTACATCCATCTAGGAGGCTCACTTTGGCCTCTAAAAGTAATGTAACAGCCATTTAACACAGGACAGGCTGCTGTTGCCTCTTTGGAGCTACATTAGAAACTTAAAGACATACTGGAAGCAGTTACCCAAGCAAGAATTTTAACCAGGGCAGAGGCTCAGGTTGCAACTTCATCTTCTCTTGCAAACAAAGGCCAATGCACACTTCAATGACAATGTGAATTATCGGTGCTTTTGCACAGTGCTTCACATATAGGCTTAATTCAGAGCTACATAGCAGGATATTGATCCCCTATTCACTGAAAGCAAAATGAGGACCACAAAGACTGGGGTGTACAAATATTTTTTAGCATTTCTATTGAAGGCAATATAGCCTTAGAATTCTTAGTTGGACTTAAAGAAAAGAATAGCTTAGTTATCATTTGTAGAATGACAGAACTGTCACGGTATGGGGGTGGCTCTGAGGTAAAAAGAGGATCCTTGCTCAAAATAAAACAGTTGTTTTATCTTAAACATAGAGTTTATTTAGAAGTATAACAGTGTTATGGCTTCAGTATAGTGTCATAAGCCTAATGGTTTCAGATAGGTTCTCTAAAGTTCCTTAAATAGACCTAGCCACACAGGCTTATTTTCCTCACTTGCCACTTGGGCTCATAACTTCCACACAGAGCAAGATTTCCCTCACAGCAGCTCACTCAGTCTCTTCACACACTACCTCTACTGACTCTCTCCCACCCACAAAGCCTCTCTGAACCAACTAGCCAGCTCTGCTCCCTAGAGCACAGCTCCAACCATAACACCCTTCAATCCAGCCCCTTTCTTACTCTACAGGCCTGTATTTTAAATCACAGCAACATACATATAAAACTCCACATTAAAACAAAGAAATAAAACGCATACAAAATATTTACATAGTGAAAACATCACAAGAGCTTTCCATTATCTTTTATGACAGAATCCCATTATGATCCACACACCTTGGATTGTAGTTGTTAGGATGGGCCATGGAATCTCACCAGCTGCATTCTGGAAGGATCTAATACAAGAGAACACTTCTGAGAAGACGTGATGCAATTCAAAGGCTAGCAACTCACGGGCTAGGAAAAAGTAAGGACACAGTGCCTCCTGCCTCTGTCTGCATGGATGCTGAAGGTAGACGGACAGTGAGGGAAGGTCATGGAAGGCACAGGCAGGTTCAGAAAGCCGCCTTCCCACAACAGCTCCCCCTTGCCTCCTTTCTCCACTCCACATGGCCTGACCCACCACTCATCAGTTGTTCCTCCAATGCTCTACCTGTACATGAGGCAAACAGCCCCCTTGCATTGAGGTAATTGCTTATGCTATTCTTTTTCCTTTCAGGCAACTGATACCATGTGACTTTGTTGCCTACATAAAATTCAGCATGTACTAATGCTGCCACCTGAGTGTCAAAGGAGGGTCTCATGTCTGGAAAGGCTGAAGACCACTGCTATACACAGCTATGAAAGTACAGGGCACTCATACAAGCACAGCAGTGTATGGAGTTCACTAAAGGGCACATCAAAGCCCCACCTTCTGCAGTCGAGCTACTGGATCAGAGCCAGTTTACAGAAATCTGCCCCATTAAATAAATGTGTTCAGGGTCGGAGTGCAAACGCATTCACTTGTATATATGCAACAATGATCAACTATGCCACTGTTTACTTTGCAAGATCTGAACAAATCACCTCTTGGGGCACATGACAGACTGGTGCTATTTTTCAGGCTCACAGGGGAGAAAGTAATTGAAAGAAAGCCACCTTAGGCACAGTCTGCAGAGCAGGACTTCATGAAATCATCATAAATTTGCAAAATGACCAAGAGAGAGTAAACAATTAAAAACAAGAGAGGTGGCTGCTTTCCTTGGCAAAGAGGCAATAGGGTGTTGGCAGAGTTGTCAAAAGACTGATGGTTGATCTCACACTCATACAGAGCACACTGGGCACTGAGCTTGCCTTTTAGAATGAACTGACACTATCATTTCACTTCTTTGTTTGAGTAACCTGAAGTCACTAAATTATTTTAGTGAAAGAGAACTGGAGACACAAAGATTCCAAACTGAACAATCCGTTAGTGATACTGCCAACCAGTGTTCCCTCTAAGCTGAATTAGTGGGAGCTAGCTCACAGTTTTTTAGGCTCTGACTCACACATTTTTGTCTTAGCGCAGGAAGGAGGGCTCCAGAGCAAACTAATTTATGCAGTAGCCAAATCGCTCGCTTACAACTTAATTTTTGCTCACAAGATTCCACAGCTTAGAGGGAGTATTGCCTGCCAACTTTTGAAAAGATGTGATTCAGTTCAAAAGTTAAACATCACAGGATAAAGGGATCTCATGGTTTTAAGTGGACCTTAAACAGTTCGTATTATAATAAAGGACACGCAACATGATGCACTGGGGAGACATGACAGAATAAAGGAAGGAAGGAGACTCCCTCCTCCTGCTTTCCTCCACCATGTCGTCTACAGAAAACCCAGCCTTGTTTGTTTCTTCTGCTCTGTACTTCTTGTCCTGTCCTCTCCAGGTCTTTTAACAGATGAGAGGGGTAGAAAGGGAAGCTCTCCTTCAGGACATAAGGATAGGAAGGGAAAGGGAGGGAAGCCTCCACCCTTGACTCATTCAGAGGAGGTTGGTCTGAACTCAGTAGAAAAACATGGCAAACTTTTCTTACCATGCCAACCCTCCATTTTTGAAACAGGAGAATGGATTGTACTGACCAGAGGAAATATATAGCAGGGGCCAACCTCCTCATAAGAACTATCCGCCCCCCCCCACCCAAAGTTGCAAACACCAATAACCAACTCAGGGCAATATATACTTGTATTATTTTGGTATAAAATCACAACCGTGTGACAATGAACACTGCAAAGTCTTCTTTATCTGATATCATGTACATAACCCCTGTACGAAATGCTTGTAGTACGATGCTTTAGACTCAGTGGGAAACATTTGTTGCTTAACAGAAATATGCTTGAAGGTTTTCCAAGTGCAATGACATGATTTATGTTCTTAGTTCCAAATCTCTCTATCACACTGATCAGACACTTGCTTAAAAAAAATTATAGAACCTTCCCACTTCAAAAAACAAAACAAAAACCCATCACTTGTCAACAGTGTATCAGATTTTCCTTGTCTATATGCACTTTCGAAGGGCTGCCGATTTTTGTAAGCTTGGGAAGAGTGGGGTGGTAGTTTCCTGCCTACCCCACATAGAAGCAACTTTCTGCAAGAGTAGAAGCTCTCTTCCATTGCTTCGGTCCAACCATGACCCCATTTTCCTCCTTAATCTTCTGCGTATTAAATGTCTGACATCAGAAACAGGACAGAGAGCCCATATATCGGTATATATAAGGCCTGGATCAAGACAGCTGTGGGCATGTAGTTGGGGTGCTATCAGACCTCGATTCAGGCTCAAGAAAGAGGAAATTCAAAACTCATACAAAGCAAGAGAGCAACTGAAGGACTTGCACACGAGACAAGTGAGTTGGAAGGACAAGCACTCAAGTCTGCCCCTGGCAGTGAGCGGTTTATTTTTAAACATACACAGACTTACACGCCACGCCCTTAGGTTGCTGCGTCAGCGTTCAGTAGACAATCATCAATCATCAATCATGGAATCCACATGAGGGGATAAGGAGGAGATGAGACAACTGTCTCAGGAGCCTGTTGTTTGCAGAACGGCTTATCAGCCAGCCAGCTTCAGGAGGACAATGCTCATTGTGTAGCAGGGAGGGGGGAGAAGCATGGACTTTGACCTGGCTAGCATCCCAGTCTCAGATCTTCTCTACAAGCAACAAGAAGCAGTGATCATCATATAGTAAAAAGGTTCCAGGAAAACCTACTGCTCAAAGAGCAACCAATGCTCACAATTTCTTAAAAGGAGCCAGAAGCTTGTTCACAGCAATACAGAAAGGATACATGAACAGAGAGATGTAAGCTTTTGCATAAAGATTTGCCAGGTTTAGTTTAGGCACTGCTAGTTGAGAAGACCTTGAGGATCAGGGGAAGACCTCAGCCTCGGTTCCTAGAGAGCCACAGCCAGTAGACAAGGCTAAGAGAGATGGCCCGGCAATCTGAAGGCTCTGTACATTCTGATAACATCAAGGCAAACTGTCAAAGGCAACAGGAGCTCTTTAGAAGATAGTTGTTTTTGAATCACTCCCTGCCATCCTTACACCTCCAAATGCCAGACATGAGCCATCACCATCTGCACAGAATGCAATGTTGTGCCTGGCCTCTCTGATTCATATTGTGCTATACATGAACCTCTTCTGTAATACATCTGTTATGGTACAAGAGCTTTTCCATGCTTCTTTGATCTGACTCAGTATTTGTACTTCTGTCTCAGAACTGTGCTGAAAACATCCCTAGCTGTTCCACTCTGTAATTGGTATCAAAATATTTGGTAGCACAGTCAGCAACGCCCACAATTTTTGTCTGTGCCTTCTGCCAGTATAGAACATCAATGTCTTGTTGCCCTTTTTTTATATATATAGCAGAATTTCTTCACATTGCAGAACCCGTCTGCATTTTATGGCCTCAGTGCTGTTCAGTGAAGCTGGCACATGATGGCTGCTTTCATAAGCACTTTCCCCAAAGGATCAGTGTTCAGGGGTGGCATCAAGGACCATGGATCCCGGTCAAAGAGATAGCATTAAGTACCTCTCCAGAAGTTAAACAGAAAGGTAAATCAAGAGAATACAGAATACTGGGGTGGGTGGGTGAGTGAAGCTCTTGTGCGTTTGCAGCCCATTTGATAAAACATGATGAGTTAGCATAGCTGGTAGGCCAACCACTCCAACCAAGCTGGTGGCATGATGAGTTAGCATAGCTGGTAGGCCAACCACTCACTAACCTAGCTACACACCACAGGAAGAACACATCAGTACTGAAGAAGATGCCTTTTAGCTCTTTCTGTGTCTATGAATCTCTTTATTGATATTGAAAATTTTACACACAGCTTCCTCACTTTGTTGGAAGCAGCTTCCAAGATAGAAAAATTCACACACTATTCAAAGATCAACAATCTGTAATCCAGAAATTAGAAAGCAGCCATACAATTCAAATTCAACACAGTTTGACCAGCCATGAAACACAGAAGCTCAAGGTTTAAGCAAGGCCCAAGCTTTAGAAAAAGACTGCCGTAGAGTTAGTGAAAGGCTAGCAAGGAAACTGCCCTACGGGCCTCTTCCAAAAGGTGGTTCCACAGTGGAGGGGCCATCACTGAGAGTGCTCGAGATCTAGCCATGGAGGACCAAAGTGCATGGAGGAGACAGTAAGTAACAAGTGATGGGAGGATCTTAACAAGTGCTCTGTTCTTCTCATAATCAGTATGCAATCTAGCAGCTCCTCAGTTGCTCACATGGAAATGGAGAAGCATTCACTAATGAAGGAAGAATTCTAACACCTGTTAAACTATCTTATTTAATCATGAGACTCTGATACCACCCATTTTCTTTTAAAAGCTCACGAAGGCATTTATTGCCACATTCCTTCCTGCCTAAATTTATCTTTATGGTTAAGTAGGTTAGGCTAAAAGATAGTAATCTAACAAGCTTCTGGCCATCATGGAGATCTCTGCAGTCCTATTCTAATGATCAAAGCCCGTGCATTCCAGGGGGCAATCAGCACGCTCAGTCCTTATCAGGCCATCTTGGAGAAGGTTCTCCCTTTTTTAAGTTCAGAAATTATTGTGTGGTTTTTTTCTGCCAGCAGCCCCAAAACACCTCTTGTCATCTCTTGCCTGGAGCACCCCATGGATGGAGTCGCCAATCACCATGAGTTGGTTGCAACTTGACAGCACTTTGCCCTGCTTCTTGGGGAAAGCTCCCACTGCCCTACTGGTGGGCACTCAGCCATGAACGCCAGCATTAGAGGGAATGATAATTATAATTCAGAAGTTGTGGACCCAGAACACACCCTACTCTTCCCCTTTGACAAAGGGAGGAACTTGTGCTTTGAGCCTGCATTAATCACATAGGCATTCAATTTGTTTGTGACAATAGCTCACTGTATAGAACCAACAAGTAGAGCAGTAATATGAGAGTTATCTGCTGAAATCTGAAATAGGAAGGGAACTATCCCTTTTTTCCTCCCTCAAAACTTATCCCCCATTTATTCTCACAGGGATCCTAAAATGTAAGTTAAGTTAGGAGAGAAAGAGTAATCAGACTGCCCAGCTCAACAAAAACCCGGACAATGCTTTTCATTACGGTATATATGGCTGAAATTGCCTTATACCCCCATCAGCCTACAGCTTCCTTTACATCTGTGTTGACTAGCAAGAGCTCTCCAGGGTCTCAAGTTCAACTATCTATCCATTACACTGCAGAGGTTCTTTAATGTTTAACACTGGCACTCAATGCAGTAGGAAAACCCAGTAGCCAAATCTCAGCTCACAAACCCTCTCTTGAAGAATTTGTGCCAGGACTTTTCCTGTGGCTGGCCTCAGTTAAGGAGTCAAAGCTGAGCAAAGGGCTACAGGGTTTAGCCTTCACCTGTTTGCATTCATTCAAATGGAAAAAGATGCAGGAAAACAGCCCAGAAGATAGTGCTCTTCCCTACCAGCATTTGTCACTCACGTAATCTTACTGCAATGGAACAACAATTGAGTCCAGTGGCACCTTTAAGACCAACCAAGTTTAATTCTGGGTATAAGCTTCCATGTGCAGGCACACTTCTTTAGATACAACCCACCTGAATCTATTTTCACTGTAATGAAATTAAGCATGCCAACAGCACCTTTGTATACCCAAAATTATGTTGACTGGTTTCCCAAGTCAATTGGCTAAACGAATGTCTTATTTCATTCCAGAAGTAATTTTTTAAACAACTGACTTTAAAGGAATGAGGTGGAAGAACTTTACAAACCTAACCATGCTCATTCATGCTTATGCATGTCAAAAATAAGGATCAGTACCAGTATATTTATTTAAGCCTGATTCACCTTTACTTATGGCCAATCAAGTGCTTAAAAGACCACTGAAGAACTAATGGGATTGAATGCCACATTAAAAAAAACTTTTAAAAAGTGGCCTAGCCACTGAAAGACTCATCTACTTTTTGCAAGATGTCAGGATACATAACTCTTCCACAATCAAAAGCTTGTAATCTTCACAGCTGATGTAAGTTCCTACAATATTTCTATGCTGCCATCTAGTGTAATGTTGGCAACATAGCAGGAAACGCAGCATTTCATTGACAGAAATTGACAACTGCAGAAGTTTCAAGACTGATTTTTAAAGTCGTTAAAACTAAAAGACTGGCGGCTTCTTTTAGAAGTGCTTTACATGTTACTCAGTTTCTAATTGTAAAAGTAATAGTCTACAACCCATGTTTAGATCTAAATCCAAAAAGGGTTCACTACACACTAGATGAAATGCCCAAACTGAAAGATAAAACCACACATTAAGATCAAGAAGAAGAAGAGATTAGATTTATACCCCGCCCTTCACTCACTTAAGAGTCTCAGAGCGGCTTACAAGCTCCTTTCCCTTCCCCTCCCCACAACAGACACCCTGTGAGGTAGGTGGGGCTGAGAGGGCTCTTTCCCAAGCTGTCCTTGAGAAAACAGCTGGTACAGAGCTATGGCTTGCCCAAGGTCATCCAGCCAGGTGCAAGTGGAGGAGTGGGGAATCAAACCCGATTCTCCCAGATTAGAGTCCGCGCACTTAACCACTACACCAGACTGGCCCTCAACACATAGGGGTCAAGTTCACAACTACGCTGAAATGTAAGGATGCACAGACTTTAGCAAAGATTCTGACAGGCACTGCATCATCTGGGTAAGTGTGTACATGCTTCTTTGGGGGGATGTCCATTGTTCAACATATGGCTTATTGAGTCCACCCACGTGCCACCTTCACAAAGAGGAAAAATAAGTGCAATTCAGATCCAGTAAGAGAAATGGGTCTTCAGACATGCACTGAAGAGGTATACAAAGCAGCCATATTTCTGAATCATTGCATGACCACTAGGGAGAACACCAGGATGCGAGAGGAGTCTGGAAACGCAGCATTTCATTGACAGAAATTGACAACTGCAGGATATGTTGCTTCAACCCTGGACATTTGTGCATGGCAAACTATGCTGTGTTATGGACAACTCAACAGCAGAGGCTCACATTTGAGAACAACCCATTGTACACTTATCTTGATGTCTGTACATGTTAATGTACCTAATGGTTCATTGTTAAAAAACGTTGTTGAGAGCATGTCTATGGATTTGATGTGCACATCCTACCATTTTGCGTGACAAGTGACCTTTATTTACATTATTTTTAGTCTGCCTTTCTCACTGAGGCTCAAGGTGGATTAAACAATGTAAATCAATAGGACAATACATCAAATAAGCAATTAAATAGGACTAGGTATTGCAGAAATTTCCAGCAGAGCTGTCTGAACAAAGCATAAGGGTTAAACATAGCATGTCAAACAATGCAGAACATGGTATTACATCGGTAGAAATACAGTGCATTTTCCTGGGTAACTCTGTTGTGATGCAGCCCTACACTTTATAGAAATGCCCTCCTAAACTATTCTGTTTTCCATAGTTTGCAAAATGCCAGAAGTGTGGGAGCCTTCCTGATCTACGTGAGTATCATTCAAATGCTGCAAGGAAGCTAATAGCTCTAATAGCATCACTGCAACAAAACAAATGGCTGCACAAAATTCCAGAATGCACACAAGCTCCAGAAGGGCCTAACTGGAGGCCAGGTTCAGTATGGAAATGTTGTTTTCATTGCTAGGAGGTGTCTGCTCTAATACATTCCACAACAGTATCAGTTGTCTCCTGCCAGAGAAAGGCACTCTCAACCTTTTGGCCCCCATTCCAGAAAGTGGTATTCCATGACCACAGGCCTACACTGGAATACAGCACGCATATACCTTATAGATTGGTCCAAATCAGAGGAATGTATTGTATCCTCAAGCTACCTTGCTCTTGGCAGCCTACTTTCATAAATCCATTTCATTGCTGTAATTGAGGTGCACAGATGTTAGGTTCCAAAATCTGTTACAGAAGTCAGTTGGGGACCCAGAACCGGGTCTCCCAAAGTATGCATTAATTAGGGCCTATTTTCAAATTCATCTTCAGGGTTGCTGGCAGAGAACACAGACTTTACCCAGTAACTAAAATCAGACTCCACGCGAGTGAGCAATATTAGGGTAGGATTATGAAGTCTCATATCAAGTGGCACCCTGTAGGCAGCTGAGCTAAAAGGGGGACCTGATCCACTGATAATGGAGATGTGGGTTATAATGGTTATATCGCTGTACAAACTTGTCAACTTTAACTTGTCTTTCTTTGTCAGGGACTTTGATAAGGTTTTGCTGTAGGATTACCAGCAGAGATTATAAACTTTAAAAACAATCAGCAACATTCTGCAGATGAAAATTGTGTTTGTTAGAAACAAAAATGCAAGAAGCAAATCCAAAAATTAGCCTTATGTCGGCAATGGCCACAGAAAAAAAGCAACTATATAAGACAACAGCAATATTCTACATAAAGTTACAGAAAACTTTAAAGAGTGATTTCTCAGTGACATTTTCCCCACCTTTGATAACACATTGATAACTACCAAGCTGGCCTCTTTGGCAGCAACAAAACTCCTCTGGAGTTAAAATTAGAGTTGAATATACAATGCAGAATGCCATTCTGGAAGATACATACACTGTTAAAATACCTTGGATTATGCACAACAGCGATCTACCATAAAGACCTACCAGCCAGAGAGTGGGCATCATTTGGAACCTGCTTCATGAATTAGCACACCGCAGTAAATGCCTTAGAGCAGCATAACAACAAAATGCATGCATCATTTTTACTAGTGCACATCATTGCCTTTCAGAGCAGTCAGTGTTTCATTAGCAGCAATGTTTATATTGGAAAGGAGGCTATTGACAAACTGGCGTAACTCCTATTCAAGCAGCTCTGGAGCATAGGAGGCACATTAAAGCAAAACATTTTTAATGTCACTGGCAATTTTTATATTGTGCATGTATAAGCGCTAAAGGAACTGCAGATGGGGACTTGAAGCCTGTCCTTACAAACCAGCTCAACCTATTGTCAACAAAAGCACAGTGGAACTCCAAAGAGGAGCCGAGTACAGTGGCTTTGCCCTGCTAGCTGCATCAGAATAAACACAATCCTTCAAGGCCAATGAGGGTTGAGTCACCCAACTTCTTTGGGTGCTTTTCTCTCACTCTGCACATAGCTACTGTTTTTGTCCTCTACAGATGGAGAACATACAAAGTCCCAAATCTGGCAACCTATTACACCAATATTTTGAAGAGTTTGCAGTGGTGTTCTAACATCAAAAGCCTGTCTGAAGCCCTCAGGTGATACTTTTGCCACTATCAGTTTACCATTTTATAGTTTGAAATGCAGCTCATCTAGGGACCTACCAAGCACCAGAACATATATATGTGACTCCTACTGCCAAATCATTCCCATAGGATCAAACACATACATATGGAAAAGACCCAGATGTGGCTAGGTGAAATTGCTCTTATATTGCTTTGGGGCCTTGCACATCTTTGCCGGGGTTTTTTTACAAACCATGCTGTTCTTTGGGGGCCCTCACTACATCTGATGATCTTGAGAGGAAGTAAAGTGAGAAAAGCAAGGAAGCACTTCCAAAATGGCAGCACACGTGCTTCCTGGAGTGCCTGCTGTTGGGCAGATCCTGTCCAAAGCTATGGGCATCTCCAACACTAATCACAGAATTAATCTCCTCCCTCCCCTGAAAGATTGCATGGCTATGGCTGTCGATGACTTCCTTCTGCCAAGCGAGGAGTCTCCTCCAGTGAAAGGAACCTTGCTGAGAAAGAAGCAGCTTTGCTCTAGAAAAAGGTGGCTTTGGGAGGCTCCTCAGTTAGCAAGAGTCATCAGATTGAGCCCATAATAGCATGATGAATCAATAGCCATACAAGCAAGTTGCCCAAAACATTGTGTTATGCATGGGGAATAGAGTGGCCAGAATGTATGGATTTATTCACAGTTAAACAGAGGCTTCCCCTCCAAATTAAGGAAGAAAATAACTCATTTATTTTGAGAGGCTGGGACACAAGCCTGTCCAGAGGTCACAGCTTGGATCCAGAGGTGTCAATCCACTAGCACAGCTGTAGCTCCTCTGGTGTTCAGCATGATTGTTTGCTGAGGGAAGTTTTTTGCTAGTTCCTGCTTTCTGCTGCAGACTCCCAAATTTGTACCACATGCTGTCCCTTCAGGACCCACAAGGGCACAACTCTGGAGAGCAAAGGAGAGTGCTGAGAGAAGAGGGAAACAGCCTTCCTCTACCCTGACCCCATCTGGCCCTGCTTAGAATCTAGACCCACCACTTGATACTCAACCGCGGGGTGGAGGGAGGGCTGGCTGCCGGTGGCTACTAAATCTCAAAGATTGACCCAATCCACAGGCTCCCTTATTACAGCTTTTATAAGGGTCCACCATCCTGTTGATAATATACCCTAAGGCGGAGCCCTTTTAAAATTAAGGGTTTAATTTGAACCAGTCTTCATCACAGCTTCACACAACAATTAGAGACATCTTCTCTTTCCTTCTCTGCTACTTGTAAAATCACAAACAGTTCTGGAAATACAGATAGTAAAAGCTGTTTTAGCTTCTGTGTGAATAGTTATTGACCCATATTGTTTGCTTAACAGTGATGCAACTGCTGTGCAATATTAAGTACCAGTTCCATGGTACAGGTAACAATGTACACTGCAGCAGGAGATACAAGGAGAATCATAAGAATACTGAAACCCCAAAATACAGAGTGTCACTAAGGCTCTTTTTACAGCTCATTAAATTACTGCATAAATACACATTTCCGCCACTATTCATGTATCCATTATAGTTCTGCCACTATAAAGATAACATTTCTTATGTAATACAAGATATTGTAAAAGGCTAATAATCTTGTTGACAATGTTGATGTCTTCGTTCTACATTCGAAACTGAGCTTTTGAGGGACTCCTCCTGGCAGCAGACTTCCACAGAAAGAGCTTCTAATGTTAAAGGATTTGATCATAAGATCACTCTTCCTTTCTGCCGAAAAAGGTAGACAGAGAGACACATACAGGTGCTTGACAGGGCGGCGGGTGGGATATAAATCGAATTAAATAAATAAGATAGAAGCATGTTAACACTGCTGCTCATGCTAGTATAAGCACATTTAAGCTGTTTAGAAGTCACAAGGTTGATAAGAGGCAGCAATACCCAAATCCATAGCCACTATCTCAGAAAGGCTTTTGGAAAAAGACAGCAGCAAGTGCCATATTACTACATTAGAAAAAAGTGTGTAGGGAGCCCAAAACTAGGACTACGGAGTCATAGAAGCTTCATCTACATAAGCTACAACTCACAGATTCCCTTCCTGCTAACAAAGCTCCAGGTTTTGAGGTCTGCCTGCATGGCCATAAGAACTTCCATCAGAAAGTGACAGAATTCTATGCAAAAGACCAAATTTGAAAAAGCAGGCTATGCTTTAGACTCTTTGTGCTGTTACAGCCAGAAAATGTCTCAATTAGCTTACTATGACTGTATAAATTCCACATTGAACTGTATAAATTCCAATAGCAAATAAAACACACTTTAGAGAAGAAATCCCTGCAAAAGATTAGTTATATTACACTTTTATTTTACAGTATTCAAAAGCTCTTACAGATACTATAACTAGAAGAGCTATAATACCGACCGAAAAACAAAAACAAAAGCATACCTACAAATTCAACACACAAAATTTAATACCTACTCATAGTGAACCATTAATATCCAAAGGGGTGTATCGTTTAGTATGTGAATATGCGGCACTGCAAAATGCAAAGACAGATGTTAAACAAAAAAGGTAAACATTGCACCCATGGCTATACAATGGAGGGTCTTGCAAACACGTTTGGTACTGTAACATTCTAGACAGCAATATGCTTAGTAATACATGTTTAATGCAATACATGCCTTTGGAAGCCTGTATTCTGTGCGTGTAAACATCAAACTAGACTAGTTACGTTAAAAAAATAGAAACAAAATAATCTAATCTGAAAGTCAGCTCTTTTTCTCAAAAGGACACCAAATTTTGAGTGAAATTTTATTGTTAGTTGTGGTTGTTTTCTTGCACGCTTGTTAAAAATAATGTGACAGTTTCTACAGACTAATCTCCACTGATGTGCAAAGCATAGACTTTCAGGAGCCAATCTTTGTCTCCATATAGTCAAATTACCGATGTAGCCAATATTGCATGGATTGTACCACAAAAAGAAGCATGATAAGGTCAGCAAGCTAAGAGTTTTTTAGAACACAGAAGTCTCAGTAAGTACTTGTATGTTTTGACTACTGGAACTTTACCTGTATCATCCTTTAGAGAAGTTCTGTCGAGACAAGATGTGAAGATCCAGGCGACTTATACTATCCACAGCACAAGAAGGTGAAAGCTTCCAGTTCAGGCAATGGTTTGGTTTTGTCTGTCTAGACTAGGTTAGTGCACTTTCATGAACAGTTTCATCATTGACAAGATGCTCATCCTTCCTTGGACATCTTGCATGGGCTGGGTTTTAGTTCCACCACCAGCATTCCCATTGCCCCATGGGTCATGCCTGTGGTCATGAGACCATTACCCACTATGGTGCATTATAAAAAGCACCCTTCAAAGGCAACAGGATTTCCACCAAGCAACAGAAGTTAATGGTGGTGAAAGTGTATTGTCAGTGGCACTGAAGCATGTTAGGCATGCCATCTCCTCCCATTTTATTTTCAGTTATCAGATTACCTAATTGAAAATATTTTTTTAAATCACTGAGTAAGGCCAACATCACACTTTCAGTCACAGACAAAATCTGCAGCAAGGCACCGCCTGAATAAAATTACAATTTTTGAAAACAGACCTTTTTAACCAACTTAAACTACAATCCATGGTATCCAACCATATCTACAAAGTCACAATCATCATTCCAAGCATTTTCTTACAGCATATTTACTGTATATAGATACACACAGAGATTTCCATCTGAATTCCTTTTTACTGAGTTCAGATTGCTTGAGTGGTTATAGGCTGATTTTTTTTTCTGAAACACATTTAAGGTCTATCAAATTCAAGTCTGAAGCGTTTCCATTGCAATGCAATAATCAGAATATAAAAACAGTGGCTCTGAAAAACATTGAAGGAAAAGATAAATGGCAAACAAAGAGGGTTTTCTCCAGAGTGGTCTTCCAGAGGAAATACATAATCAGAAATAAGGCCAAAAAAAAAAAAGGCATTTCAATCCATGCAGACTTAGAACTAATAATTTCCTTGCAGAGCTGTCCTGAGATTTGTGTTGAGTGGGCTCTCTGTGTGGCTTAGCAAGAATTTTAACTTAAAGCTTTTTACACTCAAAATGTTTGGTTAATAATGGACCCATATTAAAATGTGAGGCAATAAAACATGGATGACAACAGTGACAGGGGAGGGGAAATGAACAAGCCATCACCTCAGGCCTCCATCCTTCTGACTGACCTGAAAGGCCCACTGTCCAATAAAATGTAAAACAGCATTATGTTGGTGTAGTCTAAAATCTTTTTGTGGTAACTTATTGCAAATTGCACTTGGCAGTTCACCAGACCAAATGAAAACTGGCCCCGTGTTGGTTTGCGCAGTCCTTCAGCTTCAGTTCCAAGTCACCAGTAAAAGGACCTGGACAGAAAGTTTGCAGCTGTGCTCAGCCAGCTGGCGGCACCTTCTGGGTGTGATCCGACACGGGACACAGCTTTGTCCTGCTCTTTCGAAGGGCTTTCATCTTCTGGCAAATATTCCGGGAGGTCTGTATTCTGCTCCACTTCTACAGGAGTATCTTGGAATGGAATCAGCAACTGCTTAATGGGAATAGGAAGCAACAATGTATTGCGTGGTTTGTAAAGTCATGATTTTGGCCTTGTGACCAAAGCCTACCTGAGTATGCCGCTAACACAAGGCCTTTTTAAAGGCTATTTGAACATGTTTTAGAGTTCAACAATAGTAATGTAGAAATCCTATCCACACTTGCTTAGGTGGTAGGCACATTTAACACAACAGGACTTCTGAACAAAGAGACAATTTAATCTCATTTCATTTGTTCAGGCTATCATATGAAACGAAGCAAATACATAGGTTTTTAAAATTAAATTACCAATTTTAACTTTTCAGTTCATGTCCCCAACATTTGGAGTAAGATAAAACGCCTAGGCTGTAGGGCCTTTTGGGCCAAGGTCTAATTACCTGTGTAATGAAAGACACTTTCTCAGCAGTTACTAGATAATATAACTAATTCAGAAGACTGCATACTCTTCTACCAACAGATGCTTATCACAGAGCAATTAAGGCACACTGTATTTTGTATCTTGGTTCCCTGAAGCCAACAGTACAGTTTTCTTATCTCCTGTTTTGGAATACCCAGTTCTAAAATGCCAAACCTATGCTGAGCATTGTTTAGAAGCCACTTACAACTGGCACGAAAACCCAAGCGCAAGGGCTTTTATCTGTGTGTGCAAGCTCACATCACTACTTCATTACATAGTGGCATTGCATTTCCTGGGTTCACAGATGGGTGAAGCCCCTGTCTGCATGGAGTACCTTGCATGCAGCCACTGAATTTATGTATTCCTTGATGACTGCTTTTATTTTATTGTCAATTCTACCAACAGCATGCTCATAACCTCCAGTGGGTCGCTCACCTCTTCTCCACTTTCATCTTTCACAACCTGCTGGGCTTTCATAACTTTGGTTGATGCTATTGCCGTTGCCAATGCCTGCATAGAGAAAGAGAGAAGCAGAAAGTGAAAGCAGGGTCCCAGCACCCAAGAAAGTGAAAGCCAGCCACTGGTACCAACTCACCTCAGCTTTTAAGTCTGATCTGATTCGGACTACACATCTCTGAACTGCCATTTGAAAAGTAAAGCTGATAACCCCTTTAATTTTCAACAAGGCCTCTTCACACAGGTTTCGCCGAGACTAAAAGTTAAGATACACAAATAATTGGAGAGATCACTTTGTACGCAAGACAACATATTCAGGGAAGAAATTACCACAACACACAAGCAGAATGACACTTTTTTTAAAAAAAGTAAACAAAATAGCTCTGATTTTTTTTTGAAGACATCATTTCTACTTACATTCTGAAGATAAACCAGAAAGGAATCAACTGTGAGTAATGAGGGGAAAGTGCTGAAAAGCAAAGACTGCCTTTCTCCGTATGATCAGCTAAACAGTCCCCTGTGGTTAAGTTCTGACTGACTCAAATGCTCATTGATGAGCAGTTAGTGTTTAAGTTGCTATTTATCAGACACCTTGCATCCATACTGACTGAATGCATCAAAGCAGCTGCTGTATCCTTTAGCTACCTCATCTGTGGCAGCTCACGGGCATCACCACACTGCACAAACTGAACTCTGATTTCAAAGGAAATGTCTGCTCACAAAAACACCCACCGATGTTATGCTTAAAGCAAGCGACAGTGCCTACTGTGCAACAACACTGCACTGACCCCCACTAGCTTGTACCTGCTCAGCATTTACCGCGGCATGACTTTAACGTGTTTACAGTGTTTAAAAAGGCAGCAATATAGCAATAAGTTGCCTCTTAGACCTGGCACAATGACAGCATGGCATTAACCACAGCCAGGGCTTCTGTGTTGTGCAACATCAGCATGTCACGGCAAATCTGAAACACGTCATGCTAGAGTTCAGGAGCAGCAAATCCTATTGGTTTTGAGATATGGTTACTTCCCTGGACTCTGAGGTCATTCACCGGTCAGTTTCTGACTGCATTCTGAATCCTATGCACCTCTGGATAGTGACCAAGCCTGTGTTTATCATTAGAGGCAGAGGTGACCCAAGACCTTTCTCTCAATCAGCCTCAAATTGATCATGTTATTAAGTCAAACTACAGGATAGGATCAAGACTGAGCTTGCAATTTACACCAGTTCCCCATTGCTGCTGCAAACCCCCGCCCCCAATGTCATTCCTCAAGTGGGACTTCCTGAATGTTCAGAAAAAGAAAGTAGCAGATTCTAACACAAGTTTGCCTACAAGTAATGTGCATATGTGAATATGAAGTGGAAGTTGGCATTTGTGATAGTGCCTGACCTTTGCCCTGATGAGCAAATGAAAGTGTTTTACAGGTAACACAACAAAAAGCAGCACTGTCCGTTGAAGTCCACTGCCAAGTATACGGAAAGCTTTCAAAATGAGTTAATTCAAATGAAAAGCTGTTCCACTATTATTACTATGAAACAGAAAATAAGACATTCAGTTAATGTATTCTACTTTCTTTTGTCTGTATTAGCTTACAGCAGAATTCCTAAAAGTGCCTGCACTTGAAATTCAAAGTGATTAATTAACATTTTCTACTTGTGCTCGAGCTCTTGTGCCACCAGAAATAAGAAAAAGACACTTGCATTAAGTCAGACTTGTTGTATCTCCACTTGCATTTCCACTTGTGCAAGACCTCACACAACCAATTTTGGGGCACCATAATACAGATGGTGGAGAACATTAGGTGTTGCACAAGTGGAACTGCACTAAGTCCATTTATGATTCCACCTGTGTATCACTGGATCCAAGCCACTCTATATGTATTATTGGTCCGGGGGGGGGGGGGGGGGCAACAGTGTTCTGGCCCCACTAGTGGACCTCTTGATGACACCTGCTATTTGGCCACTGTATGACAGACTGGTGGACTGGATGGGCCATTGGCCTGATCCAACATTGGCTTCTCTTATGTTCTTATGTTGCTCACCTTAGCAGTTTAAAGAAATGCAAAGCTAGCATGAATCAGTCTTCAGCACCAGGAAAAGACATGCTATTAAGACCTTTCATGGGTTGGATCCAACCAGATTTTCCTCTGGTGAAAGGGAAGAAGAAGATCCCCTCTGACTATCAAAAAGGCTATGGCAGGAATCATGGGACCAGCATGAACAAAGGGGACGTGCAACAGAGGCCTGAATAAGGAGGAGGAATTAGGAGAAATTGATTGAAGCTTGGCTGCATCCAACTCAATGTGTTTTTCCTCCACTGTCTTGCAAAAGTTTATTCATATGCTCTCTCTCTCTGAATTAAATGTGGGTTTTCATGTCTTCCTTTATGTTAGCAACTAGAAACAAGCATCTTTACCATGACACATAAAGGAATGAAATTGCAAGGCTCTGCATTAGCTCTGTTCAGGAAGTATACAGACTGCATTTAGATGTGCTGACCTCAGACCATTCACAGTGTAATGCGTACTTAAACTGGCAGGCAAAAAAGAAGGGCAGCATTTTTCTGGCTTTTAGAAGAGCTTTCGAGACAGTGATGGGCACACAAATGAGTTACCAGGTCAGGAAACAATCAGTTCCAATAGCATGTGTCCCTTGTTAAAATTAGGTTAAGAAAGAGGGGTAATGGGGGGCAGGAATTAGAGGCAATTGAAGAGGGGTGCACATTATGCATCCAATTAACAACAGCCAACTACACTGGAGAAAACTAGAGCTATATAGACCAGACCCTAACTGGCTTACTTGGCAAAAATGTAAGCCACAGCAGATCAGGTTAGATCATTTAAAATGGCTACAAAACAGAAAACACAGAGACCTCCGGGCACGTGTGGAGAGCATGCTCCAACGGCCTTACATGCTGCTTGGCAGCCATAAAAAGGCAAACAAGGCCCTGGGGTGTTATCTACAGGGGAATAGAGGCTACATTTTAGAAGTTATTCTGACATTGCATAAAGACTCCGCGGAGACCTCATTATCACAATGGTTAGCCGATAGCCAAAGAAATCTCAGACAATGAGACAAGATGTCCGAGAGAGAGAGAGAGAGAAATGGCCAGCTAAGGAAACTCAGCATTTCCTCAGGACTGAACTGCAAGACAGTGATTCTGAACACCTTTTGTTTGTAAAAGAAAAAGAGTAATTTTTGGTCTGATCACTTGGCTATAGCTAAATAACTAAGTCAGCTCCAATATGGAATACTCGTAGGTGCCAAAACCAAAAGGGAAATGAAATTGACAATGAATATGACAATCCGAGGCACCTTTACTTGAAAACCCCACCAAGATCAGGATGGTTTACTGTCAGGTAAGCATGAACAGGAGGGTAGCCTCAAACATATTTATGGTCTTTCTGAAGTAAGCCTCATGGGGACAATTTACATTACGTATCAGTATTTATAAAACTCCTTCTATGCATTTCTGACATAGAAAAACTTGGAACACAAAGTGGAAAATTGGAAGTCTCATGTGGTGAGGATTGGCAAAAATCACCTCCCTTTGTGTCCATGGAAATCTAGTAGGGATCGCAGCCAATTATTTAGTATTTAATATACAGCAGGGGTGGGCAATTGTTTTGGCTCGGGGGCCACTTTGTGGGAGCAGAGGTTAGCAGAGGGCCGCACCTTTTAAAATGATTGCATTCATTAGTTAACTCTGCATTTCAGAAAAGGTATAAATTGTATCATAAAAATCAATAAATATAAATTAAATTAAATAGTGGTAGTTTTATTCAATTTATTTATTGTGCTAATTTCATATCATCTAAAGCTGCAAGCACATTTAATTTTAGAATCAGTTTAATGAGACAAATGTACCCTATCACACTTTTCTACAATTTTTTTGAAATCAGGAGTGAGATTGCTTGTTGAGATTCTCATCACAGCCTGCAAGTCAATGTCTGTCAAAGAGCATCTATATTTACTCTTGTTGATCTTCATGCAAGAAAAACTTTGCTCACAAATATATGTAGACCCAAATATAGAGAACATTTTCCCAGCAAATTTCTTCATACATGGAAATTTTTCAGCAGACAAAGATTTGTAAAAGTCAACTAATGTCTCAGCATTAAACATTTCTTTCAACGCCCGGCATGTGGGGGCACCTGGGGATCCCTGCACTGCGCAGCTGCAGCAGCACCACCAAGTTTCGGGGCAGGGAGGAGGGGAATAAGCCCCAATAAGAGACACATAGGGGAACATAAGGACAGAGAGAGAGGAAGACACACACACAGATGGACAGAGAGAGACAGACAGACAGACAAAGACCCACGGGGAACATAGGGAGAGAGAGAGAGAGAGGAAGACACACACACAGACGGACAAAGAGAGACAGACAGACAGAGACAGAGAAAGACACACGGGGAATATAGGGAGAGGGGGGGGGAAAGACACACACAGAGAGACAGAGACAGACAGACAGAGAGACACGGGGAACATAGGGAGAGAGAGAGCAAGGAAGACACACACACAGAGGGACAGAGAGAGACAGACAGAAAAACAGAAACAGACTCAGAGGGACAGAGAGAGACACACAGGGGAACATAGGGACAGAGAGAAAGAGAGAGGGACACAGAGACACACACACATGCAGAGGGACACAGAGAGAGTCAGAGAGAGACAGAGACAGGGACAGAGAGAGAGATCGCTGAAAGCAGCTGCCTGCCTGCTGCGCCTCTGTGCAACCCAGGGAAGGCAAGGGTGGGAGTGTGCAGGGCTTCCTCAGAGCGCTGCGCTTTCGCACGGCCCGGGGAAGGCAAGGGTGGGGGCAGGCAGGGCTTCCCCGGAGCACTGCAGCCCTGGGAAGAGGAGGATGGGGGAGGAAAGGTAACTTACCTTCCTTCTTCTGCCTCCTCATCGCCCAACAGGGCAGCTGGGAGCAGGGGGTGGGGCTTGGTAATGTGCCTGCCCCCTGGACACTTCACTCCAGGAGCACCGCTTCTCTGTGCTCCAGGCCCAAAGGAGGCCTGACTGAAACCACGTGGCCAACTGTCTTGCAAAAAACTCTGTGGCGGGCCACATATGGCCCGCAGGCCGCAATTTGCCCACCCCTGATATACAGCATTCTCAGTATTACACAGGCTTCTCAGTAATTTACTTGAGACATGCAAACTGAAAACATGCAAAATAAAGAGTCATTCCTCTCCAGTGTAAGTAGCAAGTCAAAAATACTGGAGAATTCCTTACCGAATCATCAAGACCATCTATGTGTAAAACAACAGTTTTAGCGCGCTTATTTGTACTTCCCAGGAAAAACTGAGCTTTCCGGCGGCGAGAATTCATCTCATTGACATTGTCCATGTCTGACACGCTGGAAGATTGAAGAATGTCATAGATTTCTGAAGCCAACAGCTTAGTCTCTCCTGGTGTCGTGGTCCTAAAGCAAACCAAATTGAAAATTGTATGGATTTACCTTTGCAGCTCTTTTTTCCAAGGACAGGTGAAAATGCATGAAGCCAACATAAAATGTTATTCAAAAGTTTCTAACAGAAATGTTTTTTTTTGGATGAAATTAGGAATGAAAGCTAGAACTAAGGTAATTTTATAAATTTATCCAATATTTGCTTAATAGAAGTGATAGCAGTGTATTTCATTTATGCAGAGATTGCTCTCTCACACTAGATAAATTTGATTCTGTAACAGAGAGCATCTAAAATGCCAGGAGAGGAAAACCAGGTAGAGGAGGAGCTTATATATGAACAAACAGGGGACTCACAGGGACTTGCAGGGAACATCTTATGTTCCTCTCCCTCACTATTTTTTCATTCCCTTTCCTGAAAGCCCCCACAGCCTCTCCCCTTGTCCTACTTCCTTCTCTTGTTCCCACCCACCAGCCAACCTAGCCTTATCTGCCACCCTGTCCTAAACTTTCTTTCCCCCAACAGCCTTTCCCTGGGAAAACTCTGCATAGTTCCAGCCACTAGACCCAGCTGCACTGTGGGGAATCTGCAAATACTTGCAGGGCACCTCATTTTCCCCTACACCCCCTCCCCACATTATTTCCTCTTTTTCTCCTCCTGGTAATCCCCTCATCCTCTCATGCTCCCTTTTTTCCTTCCCTCCCATGCACCTTTATTAGCTCCTCATCTTCAGCTATATTTATTTCAGTTATACCCCATCTTTCTCCACAATAGGACCCAAAACATTCTCCTTTCCTCCAATTTATCCTCAAAATGAACTTCGTGAGGTATGTTTAGTGTGTAAATGTATGACTACCCAAGGTTACCTAGTGAGCTTCCATGGCAGAATGGGGATTCAAACCTGGGTCTCCCAGATCCTAGCCTGAAACTTTAATCACTATACCACACTGGCTTCCTTGGGGTAGCTTGCTGTTAAGCAGTCAGTCATGCAATTTGCATGGAATAAGTTGTCCAGTTGGTGCTGCTGATCCTAGTGCCAATGTCCTCCCCCAAAGGCCAAAACAGTCCTGAAAATGGCCCACCCCCATCCTCCTGGCTTTTACTGACAGAAAGCAAGGCTGGGAGGTGGGCAGTACTGGCCACTTGATGGCATTTGTTTTTTAAAGCTACAGACACTGCTTTTATCATATTGGGGGAATTAACCCACCAACCATTTTTTTTAAAAAAAATCATATTTTTCTGCAAACCCAAAGTTTTTTCCAGGTTTGTGGAAAGATCTGTCTCATACGCCCATGGCTTCAGTCTCCATCCATAGATGGGACCTCTTAGATATATTTATATTAGACACCTCTGAGTCAAGATGGGGGACCTGGAGGGCTTGGCACTAGACAAGAACACCTGGCCTTTTCAGAAGCTGGTGGAATGGGAAGCAGAGAAATCAATAGGGTATAGTTGTCCCTAGACATAAACTCTGAGAAAGGACTACAAGGGATGTATATCAAAGGGGGCAGTGAGTCAAAGTAAACTAGAAATGTAAAAGGAAAATCCCCCTCAACCATCACTGAACCAGCCAGAACTCTTAGGATAATCTTGAGTGAAAAAGGAATTAATGAGGTGATCAAGACAAAAATATCTGACTAACGGACAATTTCAAGTACCTCTATAGTGACTGGGTAAATTCTGGTCATGATAAAGACAAAATTGCTAGATCTCACAACTAGGGATGTGCATTTGGCTTTCCCGAACCAAAAAAAAACCCAAATAAATACCTTATCAGTATTTATAAAGCCGAATTCAAATTCAGGAAACTTTTCGGCTTCCGAACACAGTTTCCTAAATTTGTTCAGCTTTTTTGGCTTTCAGGTAGCCGAATACAGACTTCCCTTAGGCCCTGGCTTACCTAGTCAATTTCACTCCCTCCAAGTCAGCTGTGGGAGTGAAATTAACCAGGGAAAGCCTTCTCTCTACCTTCCCTCCTCCAGCTGCCCCAGGGCTGCTGGAGAAGCACCCGCAGAGAGCCCAGCCACGTTTAAATGCCTTTCTTTCCCTCTCCCAGTTCAGGGAGGGAAAGGAAGGTATCTAAACATGCCTGGGGGCCCTGCCTGTGCTTCTCCAGGGACACCGTGGCTGTGGGGCAACTGGAGAGGGGTGGGCAGGGACCCCAGGCAGGCTTTCACGCCTGCGCTGTGCTTTCCTAGCTCTTCCTGATACTTTACTGGTATTGGACTGGGGATATTCAACATTTACCGATATTTTTCAGATCTGATATAACCGAACCCGAAAAATACCGACTTTTTTTTTTTGCACACCCCTACTCACAACTGTTGTTTCTAATGGTTGTTGTTGTTTCTAATAGTTTATAACTGGTTATATTGTCATTTATGTGTTTTATATTTTGTGTAAGCCACCCTGAGCCTGCTTCGGGGGGGGAGGGCAGGGTATAAATCGAACAAATAAATAAATAGATATGGACCAACTCTAGGTTGGATGCTGAGTGTTGATCTGAACCTGGTAGGAGACGTAAGTGTTGTTGAACCAGTTGGGAACAGCAACCACAGCAATATATATAAACAGAAAGTTGTCCAAAAGGTCTAATGTGGCCACATTTAATTTAAGAAGAAATTAGTCAAAAGAAACTTGAAAACAAGTGTAAAAAGGAACAAATGTCTTCTGGATGCTTGGAAGCTCTTAAAACTACAATAACTGAAGCTCAGATAGAGTGCACAATAGGTTAGGAAAAGTACTATCAAAACTAAGAGGGCCCTAAAATAGTTAACCAGTGAAGTCAAAAAAGCATAAAAAACAAGATGTCCTTCAAAAAGTATAAGTCTTGCCCTGGAAGGTAAAGAGACTGTGACAAAGCAAGCTTAAAACCAACATCTGATTAGTATACAGCTTATAACACAAAGAGTGTTTTGAAATTCTAGAATGAAAACAAACATTACACTAAGAACACAAGAACAGCCCTGCTGGATCAGACCAACAGCCCATCTAGTCCAGAATCCTCTTCCTGCACTGGCTGACCAGAAGGCTCACAGCAGAGGAACAGGAACAAAAGCCTCTCCTGGAGGCTGCCATTCCAGTCCCAGAACTGGTCTCTCTAAATTTGCTCCCTGTTTTTTTATGCAACTTTTGTTTGTTGTAATGTATTCAATGAAGTCCGTGCAAGTCAATTATCATTCCTGGCCCCCATCATATCCAACGGTTCTTCAGGCATCTCCCGTTGTTCCCAATGGGCATTCTTGTCATTCATTTTAGTATACCCTACCCCACCTCTCTATTATCCAGATCTCTATTAGAACAAAAAGGCTCTTGCCCCCCGCCCCCCGCAAAGAGGGAGGGGGAAAGAACTGCCACTCTATGGTTTGTCTCCAAAGGCAATTGGCCAGAAGAAGAAGAAGAGATTGGATTTATACCCTGTCCTTCACTACCTGAAGGAGTCTCAGAGCGGCTTAAAAACTCCTTTCCTTTCCCTTCCCCACAACAGACACCCTGTGAGTTAGGTGGGGCTGAGAGAGCTCTGACAGAAACTGCTCTTTTTCAACAGAACTACGGCTTGCCCAAGGTCATCCAGAAGTGCTCTGTGCTCCTTCCTTGCAAGGGAAAAATGCCATTGCTCAAGAAATCTGTAGAATCAAGGAAGAACATGAGCACTGCTGCCTGCCAGCAGTACCCGAAATCAAAAACAACACTGATTTTTGAGGGAGAATAGTTTTGTCTCACTAAGAATCTTGGATGCTGTCCTGAAATATCATAGCAATGACCCAAAACAGCAATTTCTGTATATTTATCTGGCTTGAGTATTTTCTTATGTACATCCCTATTATTGCTTCCCAATGCAGCAAGTTGCACAAGTGAATTGTGTTGCATTGGGAACCATCCTTTAGGTTGTCTTAAATCTACTGCCCATCAATTCTACTGGGTGCTCCTGATTTCTAGGGAGAGGAAGAAAAGTTATTCTATCTACTTTCTCTACACCATAAGTAACTTCATCGATGTTCATCATGTTTCCCCTTAGTCATCTTCCCCCTCCTCCAAACCAAAAATCTCTAAACCAGGGGTGGTCAAAATTGTTTATGGTAAGAGCCACATAGAATAAATGTCAGATGTTTGAGAGCCACAAGACATAAACAAATATTACACACACAGTTTTATTTTAAAATATGCAAATTTGATTTTTATTAAAATTAAATGAGACTGCCAGAAATAAAAACAAAAGGAGTACAAACAGATATTGATAATGATATCTATTTGTCCAATGATATTTATTCATTTGCTAATGATATTTGTCGGGGGAGGGAGGGAGGAAGGAAGGAAGGAAGGGGAACAGTGGCTGGTGAAGACTAATTGGGGAGGCATGCCTCCCCCCTTTGCTTCCCTAGCTGCCCTGCCAGGAGCTGCACAATATTTGTGAAAGAGCTGCATGTGGCTCCCAAGCTGCACTTTGGCCACCCCTGTTCTAAATGAAAATGTCTTTCCTTGTAGAAATTCCAGCCCCTTGATTATTGTAGTTACCCCTTTCAAGCTCTATGGCTTGATACTCATTCATGGGTTTATAATCCACCTGTGGCTCTTCTGAGCAGGGTTTCCCATGGCACGTACCCCATATTCCAGGAAAGTGGCTGGTTTCTTTAGAAACTGGAATGATTTCAACATTACTATAGGCCCAAGATAAAACCATTTCATTTTTAAAACACAGGCATAGTACCAGTAATGGTGGGGAGTTCATATCTAGATGTATCAACACAAAGTGGGGAGGTCATCATAAGTCATTATTAAATAACGAGATTCCTTTATTGTTGCATAGATCTGTGTTGCTGGCCCCTGCGTTTGGGTAAATTAAATAAATTCAAATGGAGTAATACTCCAGCTAGCTGCTCTGAGTACTTGATTAATAGCATTTATTGAAGACCTTGAGCGTTGGATTTTCAACAGATGTATTTCCTTGGTTGTTTCTTAGTTGTTTCCTCCAAATTCTCTGCATATAGCTCTCACAGCTGATGGATGCTTCAATGGAATTTTCGAATTGCAGTTCTAATTCCAAATGTTTGAAAAAAAATCTCCTTTGATCAGGAGCTCTGTTAGTGCTCCTGCCCCAGTGCTATCATTAACAAACTTAGCAATAACACGCTGGAAAACCAGTTATTACCACTTAAACACTATTGGTGTTTAAGTAATGTTAGGATTTCCCCCCCAAATATGCTTTTCTTTCCACTTACTCACACTGAACCTCATTTGCCACATAGTTGGCTATTTGCTCAATGTGGGGAATTTCTCTTGAAGTTCTTCACAACCTTTTCTGGTTCTTACCATTTTGAAGAGGAAAACTTGGCCACCCAGCAGTTCCAGATGATTTATAGACTAGGCAGATACAACTAGTTCCAGTACAGATCTCTGTGAGATGCTGCTGCTTACCCCCCCTCCCCAACATTGTGAAAACTGTCCATTTAAACCTGTTCACTGGAGAACTTAACTTCTCAAGAATCTCATTTCTCCTCATAATAAATGCATAGGACACTAGGGGCTCAAGGTGAGCATCATCACGATGTAAGAGTTAGTTATCCTGAACTTAACAGCAAGCTTTCCACACATAAAGATTTTGCTGTTGTTTTCGGAATACCCCTAACCACAGCACAGCTTCCCTGATCTGAGGGACACATGCTCAGAATATTTTAAATTAACCACAATTCCTATACTTGGAGAAGGGGACAAAGGTCTTTGTTCCACTTCATGGTTTTAAAGCCTTCCTGATATAGTCTCTTCAAGCACCACAGCCCAAACAAACTACTGCCAACAGAGTAACCGCTCTATATTTCATGCCTTCCTAGTAGCTGATTTGTTGTTTGCATCACACTGGCATAGCAATGCATGTATGCACGTGCGCATCAAGAGTACAAAAGCACACCACCTGGGAACCCCCACATAAGAGGCAGAGACTGGACATGTGTTACGGGTGAAGCTGTTTCGTTAGCAAATGATACACTCCGCAGCCAAGTTAGAGTAGGGTCTAAAACTATTCTCAACAGCTCAGAAACAAGTCCAAGCTTACTGGCATAACATCATTCTGGGTTCTCTTTCTTGGCCACTCTCAGCATGAGAGAAGCAGAATGTAGGCAACTAGCTCTTTAGATGGTGAATAAGCGATTAGTTTTGCCTTGTAATACACTGGAGCTTATAACAATTGCTAGGAAACATATAGAAAACAACTTCTTAAGCAATTAAATTGTGCATCAGTTAACAACAGAGGTTCCACGAGACAAAAACATATTTTCCTCCTCAGGGTAGCTGCCATCACACACAGAAATTCGGCAAGGGGGCAGGGGACGAAAAAAGCCAATTGCTATTCCTGCTGTTTTTCCACAGGCCTGCAATACTACCAGTCTGGCCTCTTTCACATACACTAACATCATATTACAACCTGCTGCCCCCTTAAAAAAAACACACACACAAAAAAGCATCTTGAGCAATCTATTGCTTCTCATTCCGGCAGGCTGTCAGGAAGGGGCCGCATTTCACATGAGAGCCTTCATAGCTTTGCAATTTGCATAGAAGACTGCTGCATTTCTAACATCATTTGGACAATGCCCAAATGTCACGGTTAATAGATGCCACAGTCACCATCTCTCTTCTGCCCCAATTCAGTCTTCTTGTCCTTTCCAGAGTCCCATGGCACATCAAAGCTCATCATACCCAGAGACTGTTCTTTTAAACCATGCAGTTCCTCCCACCCGCCAAAAGACTCTTCAAAATCAAAGTCAACAGATGACCAAGACCTTTCCTGAAAAACAATCACTGATGTAGTTAGTAGCAGACAATCCCAAATATAAGATGAAACTGAATTTTTCTGCTTCCTTGACTTCACTGCTCCTTCAGTTTTAAGTCCTGTCAGTTTTAAGTCCCATCCCTCTTGAGCACAGGCTGTGTGTGACAGGACATTCCTCAACCCTTCTTGCCAGATACTTCCTTCATTTTCATCTCCTTTACACTGCCTTCTTATCTTGCTGCCAGGTGCAGCCAAGTAAAACACTAAATCACCGTGTATAATTTTACAATTTTTATCTTTTTTAAATATATGCTAAATATAGATCTTTAGAGTATTTTTTGAGTAATTAACAAAAATACAGCTTAAGCATTAACCACGAAGCTCAACAGTACATAACAAGTCTTATCTTAGACTCAGGGTCCTAATGTAATACACTTGTTACAAAGAGAAAAACAAAGACAAACAACTTAAGACAAACAACAGCGTTCTAGTAATCATTCCGTTTGCATACTCTTCATCAGGTTTGTCTGTTGTTGTAGATATATCCCAGTCTTGAAGTAATTAAGGCAATGTTTCAAGATTCGTAGTACTAATTCATACACTCTACTGGTGACACGCTATTGCGTTCTGGTGACTGGGAATTGCCAATATTAAGTTATGATGTCACTAGGTCTACAATGCATTTCAAATCCCCACCCTTTCATGCTAATATCACACTCACCATCCTGTCCCCAAGGTCTGGAATCAGTGTCTGGAATGAGAGGCTCTAATGCAGCTCCAGCCAGCCTAGGAGTCATATGGTCCGAGATGAAGCCCCTCTCAATAATGAATTTATAGCCCTTAATCTTGATCCGAGCCCCTCAGAGCTATTTTCACATGACTGTATCAGTCTTTGGCTGTCATTCAAGACCATGCACCAGCACACAGATATTCCTCTGCCTGCCTCAAGGTCAGGACAGCACCTCAGCCAGTGGTTGGAAGCTGGGATGTACCCAAAACTAGCTAATGCCAATTATATCATTTTGAAAACTTAAAAGACTGACTAGAATAGTTCCATGAATTTTTGTATGTCCATACACAATTCAGAAGTGACTTGCCATCTTTGCAACTATAGCTGCATAATATTATTGGTAAACCCTGGAACAAATGTGAAAACACCTGATACCTTCATCATTTGGGTCAAAGCTACATGGTCCCAACATGATATTCAACTTGTTCTAATCCAACTACTCTGAAATACTGGAGCACCCTAATACTAGGTTTCTCCCTGACTGCAGTCAGACAACAGACTTGGCACGGTCTGGCTGCACCTCTTATTTTTTCCATTGTTATTTGTTCCGGAGAGGTTTGTCCAAACATGCCACCCTTAACCCACCTCACTGCACACTCACTCCATAGTTGACCATTCAGATTATTGCTGCGCAATAACCACAGAGTGGGTGGTCGGGCAGCATCCATTTAAAAAAATTGTCTTCCATGCATGCGCGGAAGCGTTCATTCGAAGCACCACTTCGTTTTGACAGTTCCGTGATCCCTCCTCCAAGTACTGCAACCCCTCTCAGCCTCTTTTGCTTCATCTCTCTTCCTTGGAATATGGGGGGGGGGGGGGGGGGGGAGTGTAAGCATCATGCAGATTTACAGGAAAATAGCCCCACTGACTTCAGTACATTTCCTCTTGTGTTAATCATGGGATGCTCTCAAACAGCAACCCTGAAGCCTAGATTTTTTAAAATCTTCCTGCTGATATGAGAACTTAACTAGGGACTATTTCCACAGATTTCCAACCCCAAGAAACAGGAGAAAAGGGTTTTTTTTGGGGGGGGGGGTCTGTTGCTCAAAAACAACTTCCCCAGGGGCTTCCAATCCTGACAGAATGTTTGGGTGCAGAAATGCATAAGTGGTGTTTCAAAACCCTGGGGCAAAGACAGAAATGTGTGATTTGACTTCCCAAACAGCTTGATTTCGCAAGAGAGAGTTCAGACATCAATAAATGCATGGTGAGACCAGTTCAGTCCATAAATATCAGGGTGCCGACAACTGGGGAACAGGATACAGAGTTCACCGTCTGAATGAGCATTTTTAATCTGAAGGGGAGAAGCAATTACATCGGATCAAACAGCTCATCTGATTGCAGCCCCTGACAAGCTCTTGTTCGATCAAAGTAGTCTAGATGGGGGAAGAAAGGAGCAGACCATGCACCAGGAATTGAAATGCAAGGGAGTTTTAAGTGCTCAAAATACTTTAACATATTTGTCCTTGTTTAGGACAAATGTATTCTCCAAAGAACCTATTAGCAAAAATGGATGTTAAAATTTTTGCACCCCAATTTAGAACCAAGATTAGAAATAGGATGTCCAGAATACCCTAAACAGCATTAGTACTGTTACAATCTTAGCAGTTTTCCACAATTCTGAAATGACACTATCCTATCAAATAACACTAAACATATCTAATATTGGTTGTCAAAGCTGCTTCTCAAAATGGTTATTCAACTGTCCCTGCCTGGGAAACCTGTCCGTTCCTGGCTTTCTTCCATTTTTTCAGTTTTTCAATATTTTCTTCCATAGTAATAGTTTTATCTATAGCTTCTGATAATTGTAGGAACCAAGGTATTAATTGTTATCAATTGTGGTCCCCCCACCCCCACCACCCCCGGGGCAAATCTTAACACGCTGCAAAAGTTTGAGCTACATTCTCAGAAAAGTAGATTATGTTGGTGGAAACTTCACATTACAGTCACTAGATGGCAATGTTGCCTTTTCAGAGATACCTTATCCTTAGGAGGAAGACATCCGGATTACATTTAGTATCTGTAAGTGATTTGTCTATGTGATGTTTCTAATTCTTCCTAAAGATTTTTCTTTTTGAAGAATTCAGGATGTTGCCAGCCCAGACTTTTGTTTGAATTCTTTAATAAACCATTTATCTTCTCACCCTTCTCTCAATTCTCTTGTATGAAACATAGTCAAATAACTGATTTGAAAGCATCCCACATGACATGTTTGCTCATTCTATAAAGGCCTCTTTCTCTAAGGGAAAATATATTTCCTAGGATATCCTCTCTTTGGAGGTAGTGTGAAAAGGTCTAATATAAAAGCAAACATTAAGCTTCCATCAGCTATTTTGGGAGCTCAGTTTGGTAAAGTTAATGATCATTTTTTCAACCACACAGTTGAGTCACAACTAGGGTTGCCAACTGTGGGTTGGGAAATTCCTGGAGATTTAGAGGTGAAGCCTAGGGAAGGGAAGGAAGTCGGCCGGAATGCAATGCCATAGAGTTCACACTCCAAAGCAGCCATTTCCTCCAAGGGAACTGATCTCTGTAGTCTGGAGATCAGTTATAATTTCAGCTCTCCAGACCCACCCAGTGATTGGCAACTCTGGTCAGAATGAATGACCTACAAAACATCCTATCATTAACAGTCTTGCTCAGGTCTTGTAAACTCTATGCCACGGTTTCCTTTACTGAGCCTATCTATCTCAAGCTGGGCCTTCTTTCCCAACTGCCTTCAACTTTTCCTAGCATTATTGTCTTTTCTAGTGATTAATCAATAAATTTAGAATCCAGTAGGAACTTTTAAAAACAGTAGCTACCTCTCTAAATTTTCATTAGGCCCTCATTTTTTATGGGTTTTGTGTATTCTAACATTGTCAGAAGACTACCCCCCCCCCAGTACTTTTCAACCTTCTTGCATTTGATGGCATTGCAAGCCTTTTTAACATTATCAGGATAGTCTTCACATCAAGTGTGACAGATTTTATGACTAACAGATAATTTCAGAAGGTTTCTGGCACTTTGACTCTCTCTCGAAAGCTTATGCCCCCAAAATCTTGTTGGTGCTACTGGACTTGAATCTAGTTTTTTGACTAACAGAGCTGCCATTCTGAGTTGTATTATGGCAACACCACTTCATCCAGTTTCCTCCCCACTTCATATTCCATTGCGTAGAAGATGACAAATGGTAAACCAAAACTGAGGCAAAATCACTTAGCCGTCACTTGAACACAAATGTACTTCACTAATCCTGCAGTGGGGTTCAGACAGACCCCAAAATCAGCCATACTCGAGGGCTACATTAAGCACACCACCAGCTGTCAAGACCCTGACCGGATTGCCCAGGCTAGCCTGATCTTGTGAGATCTCAGAAGCTAAGCAGGGTCAGCTCTGGTTACTACCTGGATGGGAAGTCACAAAGGAATCCCAAGGGCACTACACAAAGGCAAGCAATGGCAAACCACCTCTATTGGTCTCTTGCCCTGAAAACCCTACGGATGTGCCATAGGCCAGCTATAACTTGACAGAATTTTCTACCACCACCAGCAGCAGCAGTCAAGAAGAGAAAAAAACACCTCTCTGTAAAATATTTCTCTTTGACAGTACAGGAGCAGAACAGCAGCAAAAATAAGCTTCCATTGGTTCCATTAACAAGAAGATAGGCTTCCATTGGTTCAAATATTTCATTCCATACCTTAAGCTCAGACTTCAGCAGCAGCCCTTCCCTGTGTTCACAGTGTGTATGTGATTCTCCCACAAGAACAAGAATCTCAGCCCCCATTTTTATCAAAATGTCTCATCAAGAATTTACGTTTCTCATATTTTCCTCCAATGTACAGTTCCAGCAAATAACCCCTGAGATGTCAGAACAGTTTGCTGACCAACTTCTAAAATATTTAACGATGCTGTTTATTTTGTAAAATAAGCTCTTGGGTTTGAATCCAAACTAAACTGGCAATTTCTACCTGTTCCCCCTTCTCCCTCGTGTCATTCCTCAGGAACAGCATTCCATGGAGATCAGTGGGCTCCAGTGGAAGGGAAAAGGCAGGACAGTTCCATTCTGCCATTGGAAAAATTAGGCTGGATTAGGCTTCCCCAATGTGGAAGATACAAAGCTATCCCCAGACTTTCTATTATAGATTCCTTGAGGAGCCAACCTGCTGGAAGTTCCAGATTCAGCCTCATCTCAAAGGGCGTCTCCACTTTCTACCTTCACAGCAAGTTTTTAAAGGGCAGACACAATCCATCCTAACTTTTCTAGTTCTAGTAAATAATTAAATATCCAGAATCACAGGCAATTAAAAACTGCTCAAAATTAAAACAGGAGGATAGCAAGACACAGAAGGGCATGTACAGGGAGTTGCATATAAAAGACTCTTGAGCAATTAAATACAAATTAATAGTACTGATCGTCTTAGGCAAGTAATAAATTGGAAACGCAGTGTTGGATGCAGTTCAGCTAGTTGACTCTCCGGCCAAAGCAGACCAGCTTGGAAAAAAATGTTCTTCCAAACTAAGTAATTGAAAATCATGCTTTCGTTAATTTGTCACTAAATATCAAGAGGTACTGGTTAATGCAAATCCCCCAGCAGTATTTTAAATTATTCTGAAAGACAGACAGCATAAAACTACTATAAACACTATAAACATTGACCTTCAAAACCCATAATTTTCTTTCTATCAAAACAAAATGAAACTAAGTAAAACAATCAGAGAACTCAGATGCATTCACTAAGTGCTTTGCAATATTAAGAGAGACAATAGCTCAAGTACTTGCTTAGAAACGGTAAGGATCTTCATGGTGCCTCTGAAATGTTACACTGCTGTCAGTACATTTATGCAACATTATAATATAATGGAGCCACCACAGTATCCAGAACCACAAGCCGCCAAAACAAAGGCAGGGGTGGGGAGAGAGACTGGTATTAAAGGTTTCAGGATTGTAATTAGCAACTTGGTAGTTATCAGGTGGCAGCAAATGTCTCCTTCAGGCAATTCTACCCTACTTTTAGGGATATTATTCCATAACACTGTCATTTAGCATCTAACCATTCCTGGTACTGCTTTACTGTATGATCTGAGTAAAACTCAAGATAGATAAAAGCCACATGGACAGTGGTTGTCATGAGGAGGGGAACTGGGCAAGACTGGTTGGATCAACCCCAGCACCTAGATAAATTTTCTGGCTTACCCCCATGAATAATAATTTATTTATTATTTTACTTCACTTATACTCCACCCTTTTCTCCAGTGGGGACCCAAAGTGGCTTACATTTTATCTTCACAACAACCCTGTGAGATAGGTTAGGCTGAGAGTGCCTCACCAAGGACACCCAGCAAGTTTCCATGACAAAGCAGGGAATCAAATCAGGGTCTCCCAGATTGTAGTCCAACATGCTAACCACGATGCTACACGGGATCTAAGAATCCCATCTAGAAGGCCCAATATTTTGCACAGGTGGCTTTTTATTTACATATTAAAACTTTCCCATTCTCTGGTCGATCATGGCTATAGATTTAACAAGCCAATAAATTAGAGCCACCCGATGACAGCAGCACGATCCTGTTTCCCTTTATGAGGAACTACCAGAGAGTCACTGGGGTGGGGCGGGGGGGGTTGTGGGAGGAGGGATCTTTATGGTTTTGGATTTGATATGAGGGTATTTATAACTCTAAATAAACTTATTACACACAGCTTGTTTTTTATTGAATCACTAGCTAGAAATAGGAAAGGGAATGACAAGACACTAGAACAGAAAGTTGGGGGAAATGTTCATTTCTGTCACAGCAGTTCTGCCTATACAAAAAAATTTAAGCTGGGCCTAGTTTTTGTTTTTTTCAGATTCCTACTGTCATTTTTATAAGAGGTTTTAAATTGTGTGACACAATATTTTGAACAGAATGTTCAAATAACTGAATACTGTTCTGCTGCCATCGAGTCAAGATCCAGTTAAATCCTTTTAAAAAATCTCTTTCCCTCCACTTCAATAGGCACTGATTTGGATATGTTACTTTTATACGTTAATTTTATCTCCAGATAAATGACTAAATACCTTTAATTTTTATACCCTACCTTTCTCCCCAGTGGGGACCCAAAGCAGTTTACATCATTCTCTTCTCCTCCACTCTATACTCACAACAACCCTGTGAGGTAGATTAGGTATGTGACTGGCCTATGGTTACCCAGCAACCTTCCACAGCAGAGTGGGGCATCATTAAAAACTTCATTATCATTACTCTTGCAAGCCAAGATTGGGTTTTCATATTGAGATGACTGTCACCTGAATAGATCATCTTTACTAGCAGTGCTGTAGCTCATAATGTCTTTCATCTTTCAATCAGATCTAAGCATTTTAATGCATAGATTCAACAGGAGAATGTTTAAGGGCCATTGCTATTGTACCCCATAATGCAATGGGAACTTCAAAAAAAGGAGTGATCATTTACCAACAGGCATGCTCAAGTGCACTTACAGATTCCCATTTTTAAAAAATGGCGTAATTTCCTATCCAATTGAAACAGTTAATCACAAAACCATTACTCAATTCTCTTAAAGACTTTCTTAGTGTTTAGAAAATAGAATGCAGCTGGAGTCTTCTGTGCTCTGTGTGTGTGTGTGTGTGAAATGCTCTCAAGTTGCTTCCTACTTATGGTGACCCTATGAATTAATGCCCTCCAAAACTATAGATCATTTTCTTATGTTCCGTACTAACTGATGACCCTTAACGGACTCCAATCTGATATTCTTCTATATAACAGGTGAAAATACCATTCAAGCTGCTTGTCATTATTGAATAAGAGCTTGGGTTCAACAATTAAAAGGTTCATATGAATGTAGCTTCTCAGAATACTTCCTCACTTTATGGATCAAAACAACCTCTGCCTCTACCCACACCTCCCAGCTAATTCCCACAGTAATGACAGGCGAGTTTCTCAAACACTGGTGATAATTCACCTCTTAAGTATTTGTTAAAATAATCTGAGAGACCATTTGATATAGATGATTTAGGTTTTCAATGAATTAATAGCCATCTCACCTGATGAGCAAACACAGAGTGATCTATACACTCCCTATGATTATCTGAAATCTGTGGAGCACAACTTAACCACAAAACTTCTTTCTGGTACACTTTTACTCTACCCTTTCTCCAAGAAGCTGAGGGCAGCACACATAGTTTGCCCTTCCCCTTGTAAGGAATGTTACAGAAACTGATCTTCAGTCTCCCAGCAAGCTTCAAGGCAAAGCAGGGATTTGACCCTGAAGTTCCCAGATTCCCATCCAACTATCTAACCACTGCACCACTACAGTGGGATTATCACGCTTTTATAATCCACTAAAGCAGTTTGCAGTTCCAGAAGAATGTAAATGGGTCCAAATCTTACAATTGCCTTCCCTTTCTCTCCCCACAACAGTCACCTTGTGAAGTAAGTAGGACTGAGAGAGTTCTAAGAGAACTGTGACTGGCCCAAGGTCACCAGCAGGCTTCATGTGGAGGAGTGGGGAATCAAACCCAGTTCTCTGGATTAGAGTCCTGCCACTCTTAACCGCTACACCACACAAAGTGGTTGCCACAGCTTAACTTCAGTAACAGTGTAGATCCTTATGCTGTGGTGGCAGCTGCTGCCAAAGCATGTTTTAAGAAATCTGCAAAGCCAATCAAATCTCCAAAAGTCAGTCAGAAGCCTTGCTCAGCAAAAACCCTACCTGGCCCTACTCACATCCTAAAAACTCTTGGCAGGTGCTAGAAAAGGTGTTGGTATGCACCACACTGGGGACCCCTGATTTACAAGATTCAACCCCATATTCTGTCAATTTTAGGCTCTTCTCATCTACTCCTTGACCATGTTGTTTCCCCCCCCCCCCCCATAGTTCTTATTTTTACCATTTTCAAAAGATGTTTCCCTATCCAAGCTTGGAAAACCAGAGGAATCAAAATATGAGAAGTAAATGTACTGACCTCTATTTAGATGACCTGCTAAAATTATCTCTTCCTTTAACCAAAAGGTCAATTACCATGATGATGGGCTTAGAAAATGATACCTGAGCAGAGTTGAGTGCATACACACAAGCAAATGTAATTCTATTACTTCCCCTCTGCCCTTTCAGAAACAGGAAATGGCCTATCAAGCCACTTCTCTGAATGTCCTCCATGCCCCAGTCAGAGTCACTAGACATCACCATGACTTCCAGGCATGGACACATGCATGCATACACACACACACCACGAAAAAAAAAGAATGAGCAATTTATGAAACTAAGCAGCACTAAGGGAACCATTTCAAGAAATGACACCGCGATGCTTCATGAAATACAGTATCCAATCCATTCATTCATAAAATAAAAGACAACTTAAGTGTAGCAGCCTTGTTCAATCAGGAGCAGCCTGTTCACGAAATGCAGCTGCAGATATAAACAAACAGGCTGGTTATTCAAAAGCAACATTCAGCCAAATAAAGCTTCACAGCAAACTTAAGGTTTAGGCCCTCTCTCTTTCATGCCCCACTGGTAATGCAGCTACCAACCACAGCAAATGCAAACAGGTGACCTCCAGAAGGGGTCACCTTGCTTGCAGTCTGGACGAGAACGTGATCTGCCTCCTCATCTTCCCCCCGTTCCAAGTGTGAGAGATGGAGGAAAAGCTGGTAAAACGCACTGACAGTTATTAGTACAAACGGAGCAGTCTGCAGATTAAAATGAGGGAGAGTTACCTGCTGCCTACATACAACCTCCAGACCTCGGATCAAACAATCCAGAACCTCGCTTCTATCAGACAAAAAAAACTAAGGATAAACTCTCACAATCCCTTCTACATATGGCTCTTCTATAGCCACATTAACTAATGGAAATTAGAACAATTACATCTCATAAATGGGAATTACTGGAGAAAAAGAAAAAATAATCCTGATTATGTGAGCAAAATGGAAATGTATAGCATAACAATTATTTCTTGATGCTGAAGAGAATGAGTAGACTTGCTCAGATAGAATTCTGTGTATGCTTTTTGGCTTCTGCAAGCACATCTCAGCCACAAGATAAAAATACATGTGTGTTTCCACTCACTTCCTACCTTTTTTGTATTCTGAAAACCACTACATACTTTGTTCTCATCTTTAAAAGTTCTTGATTCTGACAATTACAACAGACCGCAGATAGACATATAAAAAGCTTTAAATGTTTGCTGGAATTTCCTCCCTGCTAAACCTTGGAAATTTCACCAAAATAAGTTACTTAACACAGACTGTAGCTTCGCTGTTGCTATTTTCCCTAATCTTTGATTTCTGCCCAAATTTATTACTAATTGCATAACTGCACTACAAAAACAGGGGGAAAGTTCCCCCTGTTGAGGAAAACAAACCCTGATACAAACAAATTTGTTTTTCAACAGGATGGCAAATTCACTGTTTCTTGCTGTAACTTCCAAAAGAAGCTTTTCCAGTGTGTTATCGCAGACCACAATTTCTAATTACAAAAGGCAGAATTATAAGGTTAACAAGTTGAGAAAGGGCTACAATCGAGTAGTAGAGCATGTTTATTTATTTAATATTAAAACAATTATTATTAATCCCTGATGGATTTCCTTTTATCCTGAAGAATTTCTTCCCTGAATTAATTCTAATTCAGACCTGATTGATGACTGATGACTGTTAATGTTAAGCTAATGTTTTAACTGTTTTTATATGAACCTTGGCTCATTGGGCCGAGCTGTGTAAGCCGCTCTGAGCCTGCTTGCGGGGAGAGCGGCCTATAAATATAGCAATAATTTAATAATTTAATATCTCAGCTTTTGTTTTCCAAACCCAAAAGTTCCACAAATTCCCAGGCTTCAAAATATTCACAACTCATCACCAGACTTTGATGGGAATTTGTAAACTCTGGTTTGAAATGAACCATATCCAGCACTAATTTTGATGCAGACAAATTTCCAAAATGGATAGAGATGAAAGCGTGAAAGAGAGGAGGCAGAACTGCAAGGAGAAAAGAATGAGTCTCCATAGGGTATTCTAGATATCTCATATCGCAAGCAGACCAGGAAAATTACACACTAGGCATGAAGCTTGTTTCATCAGAATTTCACTGAGATGGTTTATGGATAAAAATGTAGTAAATAACAATATCGGCTTTATAAGTTTAGCACAACAAAAGCAATTAGCAGCAGCAAAAAAAAAGATACCCCAAACAAGAAGATTTTGCTTCACTGCTGCTTTTATAAGTAGTGTGATAAACACAATAATAATAGAATCAATTTTCAGGAGTCATGCAGATCAACAGAACAAGCATATCTTGTTGCTTCCAGGACAGATTGATGACTTGGAGGGTATTGCCCTGAGGAAAACTGAAACTGGTAATGAACAGGAAATTTGTCAGTGCAATCCTGGGTAAATCTGGAGATAGCTCTGCATAGAGCTGCACAGTTATGAACTTTATCAATTGGTTCTTCAGCTACTTGACAACATTGAAGACCATGATAAAATGGACAGGGGCAATTAGGTAAGTCTAGTGAGCTGGAGAAATGGATCCTATTATGGAAGTTTAAGTATGTCTGAGGTGGGAGTCGATGCTGTCTCAAGTCTTTTGCAGGAAACTGGAGAAAGCTGACATTCCCACTTTTAAAAATATTGCTCTGATTGCAATATTCATACCTGAATTCAAACCTGCACTAGGAAGCGATCTTCATGACCTAACTGATTCTCAGTTACATTATTCTTTAATCAACTCCAGTGGAGAAACATTGGGTTATATCCTGTGAATCCATTCTCCTTGTGGAGATGCTTTTCTCTTTGAGAATCAGGGAAAGGTTCCTTTTGATGGAGAACAGCACCTCAGCTACTGGAAAACATCTGCATGGCCCAACTCAGTAGGAGTGACATATAATTACTGTAGATGGTACAGTATACTTACTTTTGTATTACAGTTTGTAAGCTCAGCATCATACCCAGTTCACTCTTCATTTTCTCTCTGTTTGCACGACATTCAGCCAAATAACGGAGAGCCTATAACAAAGTGTGCATCATATTACATTATAATCATTTTTTAAAAAAATCAAAATCCACCATAATTTTTGATAATCTTCAAAAAACAATGGTTAAAAAATACACTGTTTTAGCCTGCTAAGCTGTATCCAAAAGCCATTTGATGCACACTGCCAGGAAAGTGACAGGGACTAATGCAGTGCTAAAATTATGTTCACAAGACTGCCCCATCCAAGAACCTGTCCAAAAATATATGTTATACATGCACATGTACAATAACCAATGCATGCACACCTCTAGTCAGTTTCCAAGTATCCAAATGTAAGCCAGGAAACTTCCAGTTCAAATCTTGATGCAGCTGTGAACTCACTAAGTGACCTTAGGCAGTGGTACTCCCACCCACCCCTAACTTGCAGGGTTGCTGTAAGAATTACTGAGACAATGAAATGCGAGGTCTAAAGTCTAAGTATTAGGCTATTAGTAATAAACAAGAGGTGGGACCCGTGGTATTTGTGGGGGGGAGAGAAAAGGAGCTCCACGTGGAGGAGGAGGAGGAAGCAGCCACAGGTAAGCCTTCTTCCCCCCCAGGCAACAACGGCGAGGCCGGGCCCGCCAATCTTTCCCTCCCCCGCACCAACGGCGAGACCCACGCAGCTCTGAGCCGCTAGGCCTAACCCTTCTCCCCCCCCCCCGCACCAACAGTGAGGCCCGCATGCCTCTGAGCCGCCAGGCCCACCAATCCTTCTCCCGCACACACACCAATGGCGAGGCCCATGTGGCTCTGAGCTGCCAGGCCCACCAATCTTCCCCCCCCCCCCCCCGGTTCCAATGGTGAGGCCTGCATGGCCCTGTGCTGCCAGGCTCACCAATCTTCCCCCCTCCCCCAGTTCCGACAGCAAGGTCTGCGTGGCTCTGAGCTGCCGGGCCCGCCAAACTTCCCCTCCCCCGGTTCCAACAGCAAGGCCCACACGGCTCTGAGCTGCCAGGCCCGCCAATCTTCCCCCCGCCCAGGCACCCACGGCAAGGCCTGAGCGGTTCTCAGCCACCGGGCCCACTAATCGCCCCCCTCCACTCCTGGCACCGGTGGCGAAGCCTCAGAGGCTCCCAGCTGCCAGCCCACTGCAGTTCCCAGAGCATTCTCTGTGTATGCACAGGGAACGCTCTTTTACTTTGGGGGGGATTTAAATATCCCCTGTATAGTTTTTTAAACTTTTAACATTTTTCTGCACACCTGGGATTTAGATATCTGCATGCACGGGGCACTTGGCTATATCTAGATACAATCACTTATGTACACCAGAATATAAGCACACTGACAAATAAGAGCTAGAGTAGTATAGTAATTATTGTATCAGACTAGGATCTGGAAGGCCCTGGTTTGAATTTGCACTTTGCCACAGAAGCTCATTGGAGGAACTGGGTCCAGTAATTCAGCTTATCCTACTTCAGAGGCTTGTTGTTATGAAGAAAAAATAGAGGAGGAAAGAATAATGTTGTAAGGCAATTTGAGTTCCCATGGGAGATAAAAGCATGGTAAAATATCTAAATAAAAACCAAAAATGTACGGTTTACAGCTGAATCTCCTACAAATACACTATCATGCTGGAGTAAGGAGAACAACTTTCCAACAAGCTGACTGTTTTATAATTACTTTAATGCAGCACAGATTCTTAGTTGTGGTATTGTTTTATTCATTTAGGCTTTGATCCTCCTTTTCTTCCAAGCAGGTCAGCATGCATGATTTTCCCACGAAAACCTCGTGAGGCTGGTCAGGGATGGGGGTGGGGGTTTGAGAGTGAGACTGACTGAGTTTCTTGCCAGCCTGGGATCTTAAACCAGGTCCCCCTGGTTCTGGTATAAACACTGTCTATAGATTTGTGCATTACCTTTGCACTTTTGCTGCTGAACAAGCATTTCTATGAGTTTATATATTTTTGTGCTAATCAAAGTGGGCATTTTTGCATGATAAAAACTACTCCACAGGGAACAAGCTTAAAAATGTCCAGCAAACTGTTGCACTGCTGCATTTTAAGATACTTTACAGAGATGCATTTAAATTAATACACCAGTGCACATTTCAACAGCCTGTGAATGATCACTTAATGTTTCAAAACTTCAGATTTCAAATTTCAAGGGTCCTTCAATAGCCGAGATGTGGAAATCATATCAAAACAACAGCAAGTTGAGGAAACAGATTATACTTACAAGCAGGGCTGAATGGACAACTGGAGGATTGGGGTGATCCAAAAACAAAATAAGCCCTGGTAGACATCCCTGATCCTGGACAATTGCTCGTCTGTTTAAGGGGTCAGCAGCTAGATCCCTCAGCTGATTAACTACAGCCAGTGCATCAGGCTCCTCACTCATGCTGGGGTTCATTTTCCCTTGTCATGCATAAAATCCTGCTATAAAGGAAACAGCATTAATACCATCACACTATGAAAGAAGCTACAAAAACGAAAACAGAGTGATTTGCTTTGAATTGTCTGTACAGGTTTTCAAGGCACAGTTTGTAGAGATATCTTTTAAAAAAACCACCCCGGGGGGGGGCAACAATTAGCACATTCTGGTCAGATCATCCTGAAAAGCAAGTTTTCGAAAACACTGAAAAGCTAACTTACTCTGTTCAAAACTCAACCAAAATCAACCAGCACATTCATTTATGTACTTTTTAAAAGGTTGTAACTATTTTTTTAAAGGAGTACTAGCATAGCCATTTCAATATATTAAAATTAGACACAGCGACTATTCAACGTCACTAGAAACAAAGAGAGCAAATTAAGAAAATGTACCATTCTGCTATAAGCAACCAAAACTCTGCAGCCACGTGCTCATTCCTGCTGAATAAGCTGTCTACCAGATGCACAATTACAGCTACCCAGTAGCACAAGAGATACATATAGGCAAATGGGGCCCTACACAAGGACTCCTTTCAGCTCCACCCAACAGCAGGCAGGAAAGGTAAGTAAGTAAAATGGCCACTGGAGTATGAGACACCACTTGTGCATAAAGTTTCAATGTTCCAGAACTGTTACAGCAACAGAATCGGGCTGTAGGTCAGCAGTTTTATCAGACTTTAGCTTTTCCAGCATTTAAAGAGCACAATGACATTACTCTCTTAACATCAGACATCTTTGGTAGGTACTTTATAACTTTTCTGCTTTAGTCAGGTTTCTCCAAGTCTAACCACATTCTGAATCCCAAGGCTGGAACTCAGCCCAGTATCTGATGAGCACAGTGGACTGTACTGGATATTAAAGGTATTTGCACAGGGAATGAAGGCACCCGGAAGAAATGTACCACAAGCTTTTTCCAATTCACTTTGAACAAAAAAAAAAAATCTAAGCAGAAGCCTCCTAGAATTTCTGAGTTAACAGAATTAACTGGGGTCTAATTACTACCAACTTAGTCTCTTACCATCTGAGGTGCAGATTAACAAATACCAGAACACAAATGAAACCCCCTAAGTATGAAGTACGAAGAACTTCCACACTGGCTATGAGAACACTGGTCGCGCTCATGGATGACCTTCAGAGACACTTAGATTGAGGCAGGTCAGCGCTGCTGTTACTTGATCTAAAGGCAGCATTTGAGATGGTCAACTATGACCGTATGATCCACCCCCTCACTGACACAGGGATTTGGGGCACTGCCTTGTAGTGCCTGGTCTCCTTCTTCCATGGTCAGGGACAAAGGTTGGTGCTTGGGGAGAGGGTTTCCCCGCATTACCCTTTGGTATGTATCCCTCAGGGGGCAATCCTCTTCCTGATTTTGTTTAATATCTACATGCACCCCCTTGTCCAGTTGATACGAGGGTTTCGGCTGGGTAATCACCAGTAACATGATGACACCCAGCTGTATCTGTTGATGGACAGCGGGCCAGAATCCATGCCAGATATTTTGGCCAGGGCTTTGGAGACTGTTGTTGGTTCTTTGCAACAGAGCCGACTGAAATTAAATCCATCGAAGACGGAGGTCCTGTGCCTGAGCCATGGTGGGGTGGGATTGGAAATCTGACTCCCAACTCTTGGCAGGGGCATTGTTAACACCAGTGCCAACGGCGAGTTGTCTTGGAGTGATCTTGGATGCTTCGCTCTCAGTGAAGGCCCAAGTCACAGCTGTTGCCAGATCGGCTTTTTATCATCTTCAACTAGTCAGGCAACCGGTTCCCCATCTCTCCTCCAATGACTTGGCCACGATGATCCATGCAACAGTCACCTCAAGGCTGGATTACTGCAACTCTCTCTACACAGGGCTGCCCTTGAATTTGACCCAAAAACTTCAGCTGGTTCAAGATCCGGCTGCACATCTCCTGACTAAGACATTTATGCGGGCACACATACACCCAGTGCTTCATCAGCTGCATTGGCTTCCATGTTGAGTACCAGATCAATTTCAAGGTTATGCTATTAACCAATAAGGCTCTGTGCAGTCTGGGACCAACATATCTCCAGGACCACCTTTCCCAGTATGTCCCCAGAGAGCTTTATGCTCATCAGAACAACATCTCCTGGTAACCTCCAGCCCAAAAGGCATCCACTTAGCCTCAACCAGGGCCAGAGCTTTTTCAGTTCTAGCCCTGGCCTGGTGGAATGCATTCCCAAGTGAGATCAGGGCCCTGCGGGGCTTAGTGCAGTACTGCAGGGCCTGTAAAATGGAACTGTTCTGCCAGGCCTTTGGTTGAGGTGGTGGGTGTCTACCTTCCCTGCCCCATTCGACCCCTATGCTACTTATTATACCAACTTGTGTCATAGGTGACTGGTATTTGCCCACTGCTTAATATATTAGCCCTCCCAGGCACACATACAGCATGCACCTGGGGATTTCTTAAATTATTAATTTGCCATCTTGTATTATGCTTACCTGGATTTTATAGATTTTAACTGCAATTATTTGGAAACTGTTTTAATTGTTTTATTTGCTGTTGTAACCTGCCCTGAGCCCACTTGTAGTGTCTGGAGCCTAGCACTTCACACTTGATGAAGAGCACACAAATTATGTATAGAAATAGACAGAAATACTGAGAATAGGACTTTAAATGTTAATACATGGAAGTTAAAGGATTCCCTGTTAGGGAAGTTAAAGGATTGCGCATGCAATCGTCAGAATTTTTGGCCTTTTTTCCCCTTTGAACAGCACACTACTGCAGGGGTCCCTAATGGTGCCTGTGGGCACCATGATGTCCCCCAAGACACCTTTGCTGGTGCCTGCCAAGTGTTTTTATAAAACGGGTGGGGCCATATAGGACTTTTGCTCAGCAAGGCTTCTGATTAGCCACTGGAGGCTTGACTGGCTGTGCAAATTTTTTAAAGCATTGCTTTGGCTGCTGCTGCCACCGCAGTACATGTATCTTCACTGTGACTGAAGGCAAGCTGCAGCCATTATTTTGTAGTTGGCTGTGCCTCCTGTGCATTTTGTGGCTGTGCCCATCACACTGTATCAGAACTCCAAAGGTGCCCATAGGCTCAAAAAGGTTAGGGACCCCAGACTAACTGTGTCATATCACATACTGGTTTTCACTTTGCACAGTCCTTTTCATTACTGACTCGCAAGCAGTTTAAAAAATGGGTAAAGTTCCCTTGGGAGAGCTGATATAGGCACCTGATCCACTGGGAAGTACTTCACACAACTTTTGTGTCAGTTTTGTCAGAAGGAACATTAAGATGAAAGAATCTGTAATACCAACAACAAGAATCAAGAGAACCAATGATCAGATTCTACAATAATCAATAGTGTATACTAGAACATGGCCTAGAAACACATGTTAATAATCTCAGGATTCTTGGTCATCCCTGACTGGAAAACAGTATTAGACAACTAGGCATGTCCTATTTACTAAAGTTCCAAAAGTCTTCTCTTCTGGAATTCTATCACTCTTCCAAAAGGTGAGGATAAGTGAATACTACTTTATCTGTAAATTCTGGTCATCTACTCCCATGAAACTAATTTCAAAGGAGGCAGTTTAGGATCAAGACTAAAATACAATTAAGCATTTCACTTGAAGCCAATGCATTATACATTACAGTCCTATGTAGAATTATGCCCTCCTGTTTAAGCCTATCAGCTTTGCTGAATGTAACTCTCCTTAGGATTGCACAAATGCCAATAAAACACTTAGCATGTATGCACTTTGCACATTTAGAACTACATATCTATAGCCACTCATCCTGCGTAAAGCAAGCAAAGGACAATTTGCTTGTTATTATAACTGTACACATTCCACATAAACAAATATGCAATTTCAGCTCTTTGCATTTCTGTGGCACATTTCAGTGCTCAAAGGGCCAACATCTGACAGTCCCATGAATCTACTTGGAAGCCCTACCAATTTAATACTGTACAGAGCTGCAAAGTACCACAGCTGGATCACATTTCCTTTGTCCTAAAAAAAGGCACTCTATCAAGTTATTGTGACTGTATACAGTCACCAAATGTTAGAAGTAGTGGCAACTATTCCTTCTTAAAATGAAGAAATTATTGCCCAGTCTTTCCTATGCATATTTAACTCAAAGTGACCTGAGTTGGACTTATTCCCAATTAACAGTACAGTCTTGAGCAGAGTTAATCTAATCTAAAAGCATTGAAACCAGTGGACTTAGACTGGAGTAGCTCCACATACAGTTCCATTGTAAGTCTGCATGAGACTGCAGCTTTAAAAAAAAAATTAAACCCAATTTACCACCCTTCATTAAAGCAATACAACCAAAACCTATGAAGGCTTCAACTCAAGCACTCTTGCTTGCGAGTTAGTCCCCTGATTACAGCGGGACTTACTACTCAGTAAACATACACAGGATTAGGCTGTAAAGTCCCACTGAACTCCCAGAGACTTGTTCCAAATAAACATGCATAGAACTGGCCTGCACGCCTAGGAACCCTTACCTGGGAGTAAGCTCCAATGAACACAGTAGGGCTTACATCTGAGTAGTCACACAGTACCAGGCTATAAGTTTCAAGAAAATACCGTCCCTGAAAAGGACATGCTAAGAGAGCGACGGCGATTTAAACTCAGGGGCTGGGATGGAGACAGCTCAGCCTGTTTACCACCCTCTCTTACCCCTGACCCCAATCACCTTAGCTGCTTTCTGTACTACACCTTCCCATCCCCTGCTCCAGAGATCCCCGTTACCCGCCCTCACTTTCATAGGAAAGCGCAGAAGGGGAGGTGCTCTGCTGCTCACGCCCCGACAGAGAAAGAAACCGTCGAAGTCACGTATTCGCTGCCTTCACGCAAAAGGAGCCAGTTCAGGAAATGCGCTTTTGCAAAAAGGTCGTCCGAATCAGAACCTTCCCCCACAGGAGGCTACATTCACTCAGCAAGGTGGACACTCGCTGATCCTTGGCCCCTCTGTATTCCCCTGGACTCCAATTGGCTGCAACGAAGAGAGCTTCTCTCCATTCACGGCTCACCTTGTTACACCATCCCCTGATTGGCCGAGCCCTGTGCTCTGACGATCAGAAGCATTGTGGGCCACAGTCTACTATGGCTTAAAGGACTGCAAATCCCAGGAACACCCAGTAGGTTCCTGTAGGAAGGTGGAATGTTGCGCGATGGGACTTGTAGTCTGGATACAACACAGACATAAGAAACAATAGATTCAGGTGAGTAGTCGTGTTCATCTTCTGAAGCAACAGAATAAAGTTTGCATCTGAAGAATTGTGCGTGCATATGAAAGCTTATACCTAGAATTAAACTTTTTTGGTCTTAAAGGTGCCACGACTCAAATTTTGTTCTATAAGAAACCATATAGAGCAGTAGAGAGTTGTGAGGTGCCTCATGCACTAGGGTTGCCAGTTCTGGGTTGGGAAATACCTGGAGACTTTGGAGGTGGTGCTGGAGAAAGGTGGGGTTTGGGGAGCGGAGGAACTTCAATGGGGTATAATGACATAGAGTGCACCTTCCAAAACAGCCATTTTCTCCTGGTGAACCAATCTGTATTGCCCAGAGAACATAAGAGAAGCCAATGTTGGATCAGGCCAATGGCCCATCCAGTCCAACACTCTGTCACACAGTGGCCAAAAATACCAGGTGCCATCAGGAGGTCTACCAGTGGGGCCAGGACACTAGAAGCCCTCCCACTGTTGCCCCCCCCACACACACACACACACACACGCATCAAGAATACAGAGCATCACTTGCCCCAGACTGAGAGTTCCTATCTATACTTTGCGGCTAATAGCCACTGATGGACCTCTGCTCCATATGTTTCTCTAATTCCCTCTTGAAGCCATCCATTCTTGTAGCCGCCGCCACCTCCTGTGGCAGTGAATTCCACGTGTCAATCACTGTTTGGGTGAAGAGACCAGTTACAATAGTGCAAAATCTCCAGCTACCACCTGGAAGTTAGCAGTGCTACTCAGGCACATCCACTGAGCCAGCAGGCTTCAAAGCTCCCCCTCCCCGCCCCCCCTTTCATGTTTGAAACATGTGCCGGGTACTTGCTACCCTGATGAAGAGGTGGAGAACTTGAAAAGTTGCACGCTGTTTTGTGTGATTTGTCGATGGTTGTAATATAAGGTTTTGTATTTGAATTTTAACAGCAGACTAAATTATTCGTGAAGCACAACAGGCTACTAGGTCCCAAACAGACTGTTACGATAATATCAGTTCGTCTTAGTACTGCTGCAGTGTATAGAGACGGGCACAGAACGAACCGAAGAGAGAAATGCAATTCAAGAGCTACTGAAGGGTTATTATTGAAGGGGCCGCTCTGACAGAAGGCGCCCTAGAGCTACACTTCCTCTTTCTCGGTACCCTTCAAACTTTCTCTCTCTCTCTCTGGCATGGACAGGAAGAGAGAGAGAGATGCTATCCCGCCTAACAGGTTTCTCTCTTAACTCTATGGTCCGCTTAGTTTCTGTCCTCAAGAGAGGCGAATCCCCGCCTCCCGGAAGATAGGCGCGGATTGGCCAAGGTTGTGCCGGGAGCAGCTTATCGATTGGCTGGTTCAGGCAGTGGAACGCGAACGGGCGATGAGCGACGAAACGAGGTGAGCGGCTCGGACTCGGCGGCTGTTGCGGCCATTGACGAAAGAGCGGGGCAAAGGGGTGAGTCCAAGCCGCCAGAGTTTCTCGGCCGCGGGCCTCGCATCGCGTCTCATCGGCGAAGCCTCTCGAAGGCGCTTGAGGCGTGTCGGGGGTGGGAGTCGTTGGCTTCCCCGCCTCGGGGACATGGGGTCGGGTGCGGCGGCTGAGGGCCCTGCGTGGCCCGGGCAGCTCAATTTCTCGGCAGCAGGAGGGAGACAGCGAGTGGCTTGGCGGGTTCTCAAGACTGATGTCCCTCCCGCCCCCCTGTTACGCTCCGTTGTTTCTTGGGAGCACGTGGGCTTTGCCCTCCACGGGGCTTCAGAATATGTGATAAAGGGAGTATGAAAACCCCAGAGTTAAGAAGAGAAACCCAACAGCTGGCGCTGAAGAGACTACGTTTTCGTTTCGGACTCTTGTCCAGGTCGTGACCCGAACGGTCTGCATGATCTACGTATTGCCTAATGTCTTCAGTGGAGGATTACCAAGTCTTTTGAAAGTCATTTTTCCCCCTGTCTATATCCTACTTCGGTGGATATGGAAGGGTAACTGCTTAAGATTGAACTGTTGGGAACCTACATTTTAGTGCGTATAAACTATATAGTTGATTCTTTTCCTAAAAAAAGCTATAAGCATCTCTCAGTAAAGACTTTCAGAAACATAAATGGGGCTTGATGTTTACCTGAGATATTTATATTTAAAATACTTGTAAAATATGTCAAGTGATTGTGTTCCCCGGAAGGGCTTAGTGTGGCTCACAAACAATGGCATCAGAACTATAATGAAAGTACCAAATAACCCCATAATAAGGCAGCAAGACATCAAGGAATAAAGACAACATAGTTAAATGGCCTGATTTCCAAATGGGCCACTTCTCAAGTTGCTGTTTAGCAGTTGTAATTGTGCACTGTTTCTCTCTGTGTTGTGTGAGTGGCTTCTTCCCTTGGTTTTAAGCAATGGCTGTCCTTGAGAGGTTTAATTTACAACAGTCTATTCTTCTGTCTCCTGCTCTGCCCACATCTCATATTGGGTCCTAATAGAGAAAGTTGTGGTCTTACCATCCTGCTAGCACTTTGCTGTAGGTCAGTGAAGGTGGCTGTAAACAAAGGGTGGGAACAAAGTCTTGGGCCTAGTGATTTCTTCACTGTTTGGAGTTAGTATTACCACATTAGGTTGCCTGCACATTAAAGAAACAAACAAACACCTTATGAGGGCCCCATCCACTTCCCTCCCTTTCTGTTTCCCTTTACTGACTGAGTGGCTTCAGTAAAGTGTTTTCTTCTTTGCTGAAGAACTCTGGCTGTCCCACCCTGTCACAGTACGATACTTTGGCTGCTGGTTCAGCCCAGGAACCTGAGGGAAGGATCAGGAGCTCCCTTTAATTTAAACAACTTAAATGGTACTCAAGGCATTTTGAAATTCAAAATTAACAAACTATTTTATTCAGCATAGTGGGGAAGAGTCAGGTGAAATCAGGGGTTGAAGTTTTTGAGGTCAATTCAGTACATGCACAGAGACTTTAGTCCTTATGTTTCAGGCTATTGAGAGTTTCTTAAGCTATTCACAGTTCCAGTGTTTTCCCCCAAACCCTTCAGTACACTTTCTTTGAGTATTCACTGACTCTTTTGGTTTCCAGAAGGCTGGTAACACTCTTTCCAATACCCAAACCCCTTCTCTTGAAACACCAGTACTTGTCTTGAGTTTTTAACTGACTCTTCAGGTCTCCAAAGGCAGTTTCTAATCTCACCAGATGAGGGATATCTGCATTCTTCAGAGCTAACTCCCTGTTTGACTGAGTAGGGAAATTCTTCTCTCACTAGATGATCTATCCCCCCCTAACTTGGCCTAAATGGTAGTCTTTGCCTAACTTCCCAAAATTTCTGCAAACTTTCCCCCAGTTCTCCGTCTTTGTAAAACTACTCTTAGCTAAGGCTGAAATCAGATTCAACTCAGTCAAGCCTGAAATCTGATTGACTCTCTTCTCAGCATGTAGCTCTCAAGTCTTTCTCTGCTCAGCTGATGCTAACCAATCAGATTTTGTGTCTTTTCTACCACAGTTATCTGGCTTCAGAAAGGTCATTTCCCTTCAACCTCTGTTAAAGTGGGAGTGGTTACAAAAAGAAGAAAAGAGGAGGCAAATTGATAGGTCATGGGGAGAAAGGAAAGTGAAACTCTCTGTTTCTGTGAAGAATTAACCCTTCACAGTCCTTCAGCTGTTTGTACAGCACTTCTAAGCTTTCAAAAACAACAACAAAAAAACCAAACAAGTGCATCTGCCTAACTCTAGCTAGCTTTGTTTTTAATGTTAGTGTTGTTAATGTTAATGTTTTTGATGGGTAAAAACCACTACTGCTTTCATCAGTCATGCTGTCACTATCCCAATCTATAGTTAGTATCCCTATGATTTTTAGGACAGATAAGTGGCTACCATTTAGCCATGAAGCCCACAGTAGATAAGCACAGGAAATCTACTTTTTCTTCCTGATCAGTCCCACTAAATTTTGAGGTAGAAGCAAATAAAGGACCATACAGCCCGGAAAATCTGTGACAACAAATAAAGGACCATTTATTATGCAGGAATCCATCCTGGGCTTATCTATATCTCAGTATTTTGGCAGAATCTACAAGAGTCCACAGTTGGTGCACTGGGGGTCACTTTCACTGATGGGAACTATGTAAGTACCTTTGTGAAAGTATTATACAGATGACTACACATTAATCAGAAAGGAAGTCCTAGACATCTGCTTCATGAAAACAGTCCCCATGTTGAAATGTTATGGGAATAAAAGCAGAAAAATTAATAGTAAACACCAAAATATATTCCCAGAATCAAAACAGGTGCATCAGTGATGGAGTCCTGGGTGGTACCAAGTAGCTCTTAAGATCTCTTCCCATGCTTACAGATTTTGAGAGCAGGGAGAGGAACTACTCAGTAGATGCCAGGTAAGCTTCCTAATTCAGAGAATGAAAATCAACACATTGCGTGGGTACTTGAGGCTGGACTTGCATGTTTTCCTGCTATAAATATATTATTCACAGTGACTTCATTGTGATTTCCATGTGGGGTGATATTGAGAAGGATCACATTAGGGTCACAGACAAAAGGGAATATTAAGATTTGCCTAATTCTTGTTGGTAAACAATTCCAAAGCGATTAACCTTCTCAAGACCTAATTCTGTGAAGAACAAATTGCACCTTGAAAAACACACAATGTGCAACTACCATAGGACACAGATATATAAATGTATGCCTATTTAGTTCAATCAAATTGCAAAAAAAACTTAAATTACCAAAACAAAATATTTCCAGCAATTCAATAATTCTCCTGTTATTTTAATTACTACATGCTCATTTTCATCATACAAAATCCTGTCGCATTTGTCTTTCACTTCCTGGGATGTACGTGAAAACAGATGAGAAATAATTCTACATGATCATGGAGGCTAGCATGCTCTGTTAACATTTCTCTATTGTAGGCATCAGTAAACCTTTATTTGCACAATGGTATGTTTGTTGTGGCAACTGTCTGTTGTGTCATATTACTGTGTTACATAAGTTTTCAATTATGTGCATATAAGGAATATTTAAAAGTCTCTTTTACTAGCTAGCACTTACAGAAAATGTGAATGTAGTATTACCTCAGAATGTACCTATATCTGTTTTCAGCTGTCTGCAGCTTAAAACAACGCTTACAAAGAATAGATGTCAAGTTCAAGAGAACAAGAGAAACCGTTTTCAGAATTCTGTACTGCAGAATTAAGTAAATTTAAGTGTTAAGTAAATTTCATATATGAAGAACTAGTAAGTTAGAATAACTGAACTGATCTGTTTAGCTTTACTGAGCCACATTTTATTGACCTCAAAGGTAAGTGGATAACTTTGAGGTTGCTTATAATCTTCAGGATATGGTATAATGGAGAACAGCATCACAACTGCAGAGTTACTCATTACCCTATGATTTTGTGGTCTCTTAAATATTACATCCATTGCCACTTATTATAAAATACTTCAAATCTAGATGCTGCACAAAAGTTGAATAAATAAATCTGTGGGCATGGTGTTCCTTACTGTCCAACAGGACAAGAGGGCAATAAAGAAGTCAGCTACAGAAGGAAGGGAGGCTTTTGAAATCCAGGCTGCGTTTGTCATGCTCTGTATGTTAAGAATTTTAAGGTTCCCTTACTGTTATATCAGACCTTTGTATTTTGAGGTTTGTGGACTTAAGTTTCTATTACAGTATTGGTATGACTTATTCTGTTACACAGTGTTGGTTTTACTATTAGTGCACTCAGTTTTCTCATGCAGCAAATTCTAAGTAGGCACATCAAGATCACATGGCTTTTGGAACTGAATTGTGTGTGTTCTGTTTTATTGGCATCATCATGGTACTTCTAATGTGCAAAATGCATTTCAATCACTATTCTTATTTGACACAAACCCTGCAAAATAAGTTGCTGTAAATGACTCATAATGAGAACTTGGCCCAGATGAGACAAGAGTGTGAACAAAGGCCGGGGTCCATGTTTAACAGTTATGGGTAGGGAAATACTTTGGATTTTGAGAAAATGACAGTCTGTCCAGGGCTACTGTATTCAACAGCTATTTTTGAAATTTTGGGGTGATTGGCCTCTGGAGAGTAGAGTGTGTTCTCATGCACACATGAATGCTAAGTTGTCTGCCTTTATTACATTATCTGCTAAAGTTACTTCTATTACAAAACTAAAGTTGGAGCTTCAAACTGTACCTTTTGAGCCTCTATGGCTACAAATCTGAGTTTCCAAGAGCTATTTCCTCTCCCAGCCCTGCTTTATCTTTTGTCCCTCCTTCCCTGCTACCATTATCCCTAGGCTGTTGTGCATCAGAGTACACAAAACTGTCCTAATATTTCCCCCTGCAATGCAGTCTCATTAATTCACCTCGGCTGCAGACTTCAGAGCACTTGGGAAGCAGAGGTGGGCAGGTAGGTGGGAAGAAGCAAACTGGTCTGAATGGAAGGAGAAGTTGCTTTAGGTTGAAGTCCAAGGGAAGTATAACACTTACAAAAAGGTTCCTTTGAGTTTCTCCCCCTCCCTTCCATCCACACAAAATGTGAACATGGAATATTGTGTTGCAGTGTTTTGTATAAGCTTGGGAATGAGATGCCATGTTCTTATTTGCCTAGCCATGGAAGAGCTTGTACCTGGAAAGAGGCAGGCATCTCTCATGGGAATATCCCCTAACCATCTTGGTTTCAAACAAATGGCACCCTAGAAATGCTTATCATGAACTATTCCTCCTGAATTGACAAAATTTAATAGTCCCTCCAACATCCCAGAAATGCCATTAAGGGGAAGTCCTAAATGCTGTGGAACTGACATCACCTGTGCCAAGTTTCCACTTGAAAATATTATTACCTAGGAAGTGTACACAGTTGAACTTGAAGGACTGACACGGTGCTGAAGTGGTTCTTGCAAAAGTTCTGCAAAGTGTCTTCCAGTCCCTTAATGTCATTTTTTTCTGCACAGTTCCTTGCCATTCTATTTAATTTTTCCATTATGCAGTCAAGAATTTTGACTGGCTTCACCTATGTATTATAAATTGTTTAATTAACCGTATTTCTCTAGGTGGGCGTGCCTGCCAAATAGTTTTGATAATTTTTATAGTAGCAGTAACAAAATAATTGAAATTTATCCAAGGTTCTAAATGCTTCATAATTATATTATGTAACATGGTAGTATTAAGCAAATGATAAAGTACTCTCTGTATAAGGTATATGTAGCTTAGATTGTAGCGTATTAGTTGTAGATATAGGAAAAATCAATAAAAATTTATTAAAAAAAAAAAGAATTTTGACTGGCTTCCAAAAGAATCATAACGTTCACGTGACCAAGTTAGTGTTGTTCGCCTTATGATACATTGTATCATAAGAAAGAGAGGGATTAAATTGCCAGTGGTAGATTTTTTTTTATTTTAGTCCTGATATACCCATTTTTACGAGATAAGATTTCAAACATTTTGTCTCGCAGAACTGTTTTCTTGAATCATTTTATTTGTACAGTGCCTAAAATATGTGAGATGCTTGATTAATACAAGAACTTTGCGCTTATCATACTACTTAATGGAATAGGGGACCTTAAAATCTACTTCTTTGGAACAGAGTTTTACAGTAGATCTCTTCCTTATGTTTTCCTGGGCCTCTTAGGACATGGGCTATTCTGCAGCAGCCAGCAAGCTGACAGTAGCTAATTAGCAATCTGTTGGAAACCCCTGCTTTAGAAATATTAGTGCTTGGTCATTTTGCATCCTTTATCACTGTTTCTTGACAGTTTATGGAACCAGTTATGGAACAGGGATCTTGTGAAAGCAAAATTGCCAAACACTATGTGAATCTGAGCTTTTGAAGTGCGTATATACATAATAGATTTTTAGGCTGTGTTCCTGTTTTGTGTATTTGCACTCTTTATTTTTTTAACTGCTTTGAAAAAGTGACACAGCTATGAAGTTAAATGCCAGTTGATAGGTTATTAATGAACAAAAAATAAGTTTACAATCAATAACTACTGGTTGTATGTTTGTAGTGAAGGTTCTGAAATCATAGGTGTTGTTTGGGGTGTATGCTTAAAGGTCATTCCTTTTTATTTTAGAGTTTTTATGTGCATATACATTGTTTTCCCTTAGAGATACTATGGAACACCTGCATCCTGGCACACTGAGACGGTTGGGTTACAAGTTTGTGAAGACTCCACATTCCGGATGATCTACTGGATTAAACGCCTGATTAGAATGATGTGTGAACAAGTTGGGCTGAATATGGAATCTGTAAGTATTTTAATTATACTGATTTTTTGTTGCAGAAGTTGGAAGTGTTAACTTGCACAGGGTAGGCATAGTTGGCAAACACTGGGTGGGCTCCAACCACCATTTATACTACTGGAAAAGGAAGAAGGGGTCGCCTTGACCCCCAAAAATGCTAATTTCATAATATTGAACAGATTGTGTCTTACCATTGTAAAACCTCTCTTTTTCTCTCCAGTTGCTATGGTCAAATAAACCTTATGGTCCCTCTAGAAGTATTGTAAGGAAAATTGGATCCAACCTCTCTGTGATACAGTGCCCAAGAGTACAATTTCAGGTAAAATTTCTCTTGCTTAATAATTTTTATTTTGATTTGAGCCAAACTGCAATGAGTCAATTGAGTTTACAGGTTTAGCATCCATGATGTCAAAGCCTATACCAAATACCTTGCACTACTAAAATCTTAGCTGCCAGAATTATATTCTAGCTTTCATCACTGTTGTGACATTTCAGTAGTCTAGACTATCTGTTTTCTGAGCTGCATGCTAACCAAAAAGACATATTTGAATTCCCTTTAACTTTCTTGCAAGCTGCTTTTAAATCTGTTGTTTCTTTAAATTGTTCTGTGTTTTGATAAGGTTCCTAAATACATTCTCAATAAATACTTAGTGAGAGAGTGCCAACTAGAAATTTAGCAGAGGATGACATCTTTAAGCATTTGCCCTCTAAGTGCATATGAGCTCATTCATTCAATAAGGAATCTTTTGACATGCTATTTGTTTTTAAGAGATTTGTTTATCTATTTCAGACAGTTATAGATACACTTCCTCTCTGCAGCAGTGTACAGAAGGTGGTTCACAATCCAGTAAAATAACATAATAAAAATAATTCTATAAGCAACCATCTTAAAATCAAATTGAAAAACTAAACAAAACCACTAAAGCAGCAGCAGCAACAAAAACAGCACTTTTAAATACAGATGAAACAGGAAAAGATATCTAATATGGAGCAATTTCAACCAAATATGACTGGCAGTGAAGAGCTGGTCTTGGTCACTAGTAAGGTAAACATTTCCCTTGCTCGAAAGCCAGTCGAATACAACTCTAGGGATGCGGTGCTCATCTCCATTTCCAAGCCAGTGCTGTCCAAAGACATTTCCATGGTCATGTAGTGTGTGCAGGTTTTTTTCAATCAGTACTTTTCTGTTCAGGTGTACTGGACCCAAATTTTTGGGGGGATTTCTGAAAAAATCCCAGATCCCAGTACTAGTATTGTATTTGGACCTAGTTTTTTCCAGAAATCCTGAAACAAATGGAGGGGGGGCGTTTAGCAGCAAAGCCACAAAAAACAGCTGACAGGTGGAGCGGATTGCTCCCCCCTCAGCTGTTTTTTTGGGGTGTTCTACTGCATTCCCTTTAAACGCAGAGGGCTTAGAGGGACTGTAGAAGACAGCCCAACAAACAGCTGATCTATGGAGAGCAGTCTCCACGGGCTCATCTGAGCTTTGGTTTGGCTTCCCCTGCAGCCTCGTTTTAACGGGGATGCAGGAGAAGCTTGCCCAAAGCTGACCCAATAGGGAGTGTTTCACTTCCCTTTGCTCAGCTGAGCTTTGGGCTGGCTTCCCCTGCAGCCTCTTTTAAACCAGGCTGCATGAAAAGCCAGCCCAAAACTGACACAGCGGGAAGCACTCCGCTTCCTGCCAGCTCAGCTGATCCTTCAGCTGGTTTCTGCAGTCCCTCTACATTTTAAAGGGACTGCAATAGGGAGCCCAACAAACAGCTGAGAGGCAAGAACAATGAGGATTTTCTCGAGAATTTTTCGTTGGGTTTTCCAAAAAAAAACCCTGATATCTTTGGGGTGTCAAAAATATACCTGGAAAATACCAATACAGTATTTTTGGGGGATATTTTTGGCTCGGCTAGATCCAAATGCACACTAGATAGCAATATGAGGAATGAACACAACCATCGAAGCAGAGTGTCCCCACTACCTATCCTAGCCAAACTGTACTTTGATATGGCATAGCTGATGAAGTTCGATGCCTCTCTGTCGTGTTCCTGGTGAAAGGGCAAATGCATCAGGGCAACCAAAGCCGATTCTGTTTCTAACATGGGCCTGAAACCCAACTGAAATGCGTCTAGATCGAAAACTAAGTATCACTTGACTATCTGTGCACTTGGGACAATGTTTGTGCTTGTCTTTCTTCCAAAACAAAGATCTGAAATTTTTATGTTAACTTCTAAGAGGAATGTCGCTGTGGCTGGCTGCCTTTTAAAACACAAGAAGATAGATCAGAACTTGGGAAATTATTTTTGAAACAGGGTCCTTTCATCTGTGCCCCAAGTGACTTTTGTGACAGTTTCTAGGCTTTGACATATGGACTGAGGGGCAATTAGAGGTTTTCCTCTTTGTAATCTGTTAAATAGTTGGATAGTTTTTACACTTCATACCAATGTTCCTACTGCTAGAAAGTTTTAGAAAAGGGAATGGGTATTGGCTTGAGAGGGTATAGCTTAGCCAAAAATACCCCACATTATGGATATGTAGCACAAATGCTGTGTGCTCGGAGGAGAGACTTCAAAATGGCATTTGCAGGACTGTGTAACTTTTAAAATGTTTCAAATCGGTTTAGGAACAAATGTAAATATGTACTGTTTTATACATCTTTTATATTAATTCTATGTAAATGTTAAGCTAGAGCTGTATATTTTTACTTCTTACATGGACAAATAGAAAGGGATGTAGACTGTGTAATGACATATGCTGTTATTTACAGTTTAAGTGAAAATCCAAGGTAGCTCCAGATGGAGACACTTCTTTGAAAGTGGGGAGGCAAGCCTTGGATGACACTAGCCTTCCCCCCCCTCCAGTTTGTTTTTTGAATATACTTGTTCTTGAGCTTCATTTCTGACAGCAGTCCCACAGATTTTAAATAGAACTTCTTCATCGTAATGCGAAGCGTGCAGCTCTGAAGTGAATGTTTGATGGTATATACAATAAGACTCTTCAAATTTGAAAGTGCGAGGGAGGAAATCTTTCTGGGAAGACTGCATTAGTCATGAATCCTACTTTTCTATTGTGTTTATATGACAGTAGCATTTTACTGAAATCTTGTGGAATGTAACAGTTTTTGTGGGGGAAAACGCCTTCAAGAATAAAGCCATAATTCTAAACTTGATTTATAGAGAATAATTTGAACATGATGTGAGCAGTTATTAATTTTGTTGCATGGCGTTCTACCCTTTTTCTGAGGTGGGCATCTTCCCTCTACCCGCTGGCCCTCCTCTATTCCTGTTTCGAAGGGCTGTGTCTCTTTCTGACTGGACAAGGGGGAAGGAGAAGTACAGAAAGTAAGAAACAAGTGCTCCCATCTCTTCCATTTTCACATTGGGTTTCCTTATTGTCAGGCCTTCACAAATCCACTTTCCAGGAATAGACGCCCCTGGCCCTCTCATGAGTCAGGGGTGCCTCGCAGCACGTGCATGCACACACGTCAGGCTTTTAGTACAAGGACCTTGGATGAGGTCTCTTACTTTGCGCTGAGTATTGGAATAAGCGGAAGCTGTTGTCGCTTTGGACCAGCTCAGTGGGTTCAAGACCTTTCCCTGACAGAGGAGAAGTGAGGTGTCGTTATCTCTGTGGCATTCGCTTTTGAGCAAGCAGCACCAGCATGAGAGCCTCGCCTCAGCCTGTTCAGAGACCAGTGCCACAGAGAGAACCATCCCTTCTGCCGTGCACAAACGTTTCTTAAGATGGGAAATGGTTGGCAGTGAGCACAAATTAATATCTAGCTGCTGAGGTCTAATTTGTGGATGTCTGATCACTGGCAGGGCTTTGCAACTATTTCCATTAAAGGTGGAAAGGTCCTGTGTATTCTTGTGTTGATCTCTTGACAGTCTTAAAAGGGCAGCATAGTTCCCAGATAGAAGCTTCTCCGTTCCTCCTGCCCTAAACCCTTCAGTGATGGTGTTGAACTGGACAGTGATTTAAAGTACCATGCTGTAGCACATTTTCAAACTTTTCATCAGACTCAGATATGCATGAGTTCTAGATTGTTGCTGCACTGAAACCTTTCTATAGCGCTTTCTCTCTTTCCCTTTCTTTCTTGCTAGCTTTATCTCTTATATCACAGGATCGTGCACTGAACCTACTGTAAGTCAGATTTGTTCCTTTCTTTTAATCTTGTTCAAACTTTTAGTGCATGCTTATAATTCGATCTAACTGCTATTAAGAATGATAAATGAAATTAACTACGCGTTCTTGTTGAATTGTATAGTAAGCTAAAGATGTGGGGAAAGAAATGTTAGTTGCTGTCGGTAAAGAGAGAATCCTCCAAAAGTCCAATCCTAAGCATGTTTACATGGTTGTAAGACTTAATGTAGTTCAGTGGGACTTACTCTTAAGCAGTTACGTGTATGATTGCAACCTTAGTCTGGTTTGTGGGACTTAAGCACTGCATAAAAATCAGTTTCAGGTGTAGATGGCTGTGATTTCAGTGCCTGTAGAGGAGACTGTTTTGTTTGGATCAAGCACTGTGGTAAGTCATTAGTCAAATCACTTTCTCAGCTGCCCATCAGGGTAAAGGGGGTAGCTAATTGGCTAGTGTAGATATGCCAGAGCTCGTACCCTTTGGAGATAACGAAAGAAATGAACTTGTCTTTCTCTTCTCAGTCATCTGATACTTTTCCCCTCAATGCTATTTCAAAGGTAAATCATCGCATTCTGGTTTTCACAGGGTTTTTTTACATTTGGGCTCAATTAAGTCATCATGCTAATCTTCAGTAAAGCAAGATTCAGGTGGGGTAGGCATGTTGGTCTGAAGCAGTAGAACAAAGTTTGAGTCCAGTGGCTCCTTTAAGACCAACAAAATTTTATTCAAGGTATGAGCTTTCATATGCAAGGCACACTTCTTCAGAAAGCTTATACCCTGAATAAAATTTTGGTGGTCTTAAGGATGCCACTGGACTCAAACTTTGTTCAGCAGTAAAGGAAGTTCAGCTATGATTTGGCATAATTGTCTGAATTGACAAATATTTGTTGTAGCCATTGCTCTTCAACTGGAGCACTTAAGCAGACATTAAAGCATTTTCGAAGCATGATTAGAGCTCACCATGGTTTAGTGTATGCCTGAATTAAGCCTTAGACACACAATAAAAAGCTGTATCATGACTTATTTATGTATTTATTTTGGGGATTTATATCCCGCCCTCCCCACGAGCGGGCTCAGGGCGGCTTACATGGGCCCAAGTCCTAATCAGAACATTAAAACCTATAAAATCAGTTAAAACATATTCAAAATAAATACAGTTAACTTATCTCTTTTTTCAAAATCACGCTGGAGTAAATCTGCAGTGGCCCTTCCCTCTTTTGAGATGACTACAGCCATTCACAGTGTGAGATGCAAATCTTCACTTGAGTGTCAACAGAAGACTTGTAGTTTTGGATCCGTTTTTATTCCTAGATAACATCTAATTTGTTTGCAGCTGGTTCCATGCCTGAAATGCAGCAGCCTTCTACCCTTAAGGCATCTGTCATGGTGCTTTCCTTGCTGTATAAGCTGGTCTGGAAACTGGTATCTACACACACCTGCTGGCTGCCTGATTTGCATTTCTAAATGTAGGGTTTGCACCTTCTGTTCTTGAATGTGCCTTTTTATTCCTGTTTCTCACAAAATACTATTTCATACAAAATACCAGTATATGTTACCTGGTTTTCAGTAAGAAGGGACCTTGTACATTGTTGATGCTATTGCTGTGTGAGAAGACTGAACAGCATTTTGTTTCCCACTGTCTTGAATCTTTAATCTTATCCTTCTGTTACTTGAAAAGAATTCTATTGTTCAGAAACACTAAAATATTGGATGCTTGGTAAAAGAACTAATGAGGTAACTGACGCATTGCAGTAAATAGTGTTATTAACCAAAGTGACTCTTCTTTATTGACCTATTGTGAAGACTAATGGGAAGTTTGTGTAGAGTGCCAAACATCCAAAAATACTATACTGCACAATAAAGTTCATTATAGATTTTTGATATTTGGCACTATCCTGTATTAATTCACACAAACTATGCATTAAGGCCTCATTCAGACTATATCTCAAGCTGATATGAATTTCTTGTCACTCTTTTTTGTTTCATAATAATAGGATCAGTGTGTTTTTTATCCTTTGTCTGGTCTTAGGGGAGTAAGATTATATGAACATCTACATTAGCTCCTATTTTACTTCCAGGCCCAATACCAGATGTTGCTATTGACCTTTAAAGCCATATATGGCTTGGGGCCAGCATACCCACTCCCATGTGAACCTACCTGACCTCTCTGGTCATCTTCAGGGGTCCTGCTTCGGGTGCCCCCACTGTCTGAGGCTAGAGAGGTGGCAACCCAAGAGTGCGCCTTTATTTATATATTACATTTGTTATATATTAAATTTCTCAGTCATGGCACCAAAACTTTGGAATTCCATTCCCAGGGAGATTGATCTGTCTCTCTTAGTTGTTGTCTTCCACCAGCGGGTAAAGATCTTTTTGTTTTGCACTCCCTCACTGTTATTAGCCCTTCTCCCTGTTTGTGTTTATAGTAATTGTTTTATATATATATTAATTTTAAACACTTTATTAAACACTTTATTAATGTTTGCTGCCTTGGGGACCCTGAGCTGAGTGAAAAAGTGGTACAGAAATGTTTTAAGTAACCTAATTGTAGGTGAGAATCCAAGCAATTGATACATAATATTGTATACTTTCTAGCTTACTTCTCAGCCTGCAGAAGGCAGCAATTCTAAAAAGTTCAGAGAAGGTGGAGTAGTCTCCCTTGCAGATGTAGGATGGATTGCTGAAGAAGAAGGTGAAGTCTCTACAAGGCTCAGGTATGTTCTTAATGCTCTTCTTCCATGATTATTTAAGCCAAATTGTGATGAACAAAGTAAAGTGTTGAAATGAGCTAGGTAATCTGGGCACAGATATCTGGGAAGTATAGTTGCTCATAGTAGGGGGGAAAACAGTTCTGCAGTGGATGTGTTGACAACTTCCCACACTTGAGATACCTGAAGGACAGGTGATGAACAATGCAAGGACAGGTGTTCACAGTGTTTAAATTATGATTTGTGGGACAGGACTCTGTGAACAGACTGAAATCCAAAGGATTACCTCTGGGTTGGAGCAGGATCACTTTTATGCTGTCAGGAATATAAGGGGACGTGCTGGTAGGTCATACAGTTGATGTGCCCCAATTCCCATGTGGGATGGGAGGACTAATAAGGATGGGTAAAGAGAGCAAAATTCTTCCCCTCCAAGTTGGATTCTTGCACCACCATAGAAGTCTGAGGCAAGTTTGCTGCATTAGAGCTGCAGAATAGGAGCAGTTTTATTTCACATACGCACTTGCATGCCATATAGCATTTTCTCTAAGCTCTAGGACAGTGATGGTGAACCTTTTAGAGACCGAGTGCCCAAACTACAACCCAAAACCCACTTATTTATTGCAAAGTGCCAACACAACAATTTAACCTGAATACTGAAGTTTTCGCTTTAGAAAAAACAACTCCTACATTAACATATTTTGTCTTAAAAGAAAAACACAATAATAGAGCTTTCAATTATACAAACAACTTTTTACTGAAAGGTAAAAGTTTGCATTTGGCATGCTTTTGAACAATTAATGTGATTTTTGCTGTCCAATCTTGCGAACTCTGTGCTGGGGTGATGCCGTACGTGCCCACAGAGAGGGCTCTGAGTGCCACCTTTGGCATGCATGCCATAGGTTTGCCACCACTGCTCTAGGAGAATCTCTAAGCTCTCAGAGTAAAATAGAAAGCTGCTGGGAACAAAGCAAGATCCTTTCCACTTGTGAAGGGTAGAGTCTATCCAATGTCCTCTGAATATCTTCAGAAAAATATTTTCTTCATTTAGTTTGCGCTGTATACATCCCAAAATCTTGGAGCAGGTACGAAAGTGCAAATCAAATGCATTTTCCTCACTTGAGGAAAAGAATAAAATTTACTGGAATTTTTACCACTCTTTCTTAAATCCTGAGTTTTAAAATCAGTAATCTTAGGGTTGTTCCTTTTCTAAAGATTATTTCTTTGACTAAGAGTAAATTGACCCTTAGCGTTGTTTCATTAAGCTGTTTAATAGGCATTATGTTGGTCAACATTGCTTCCTAATTGCAGATCAGAAGTCTGGCCAAAATCCCAACCATCTTCTAGAAATGAAGGCTGCCCCGAAAGAGCCCACAGTGTTCTAGCACCTTTACCAAAGCCATCACAAGAGAACATCGACTCCAATATTGCAACAACTACAAATGATGAAGCCATGCAGAAAATCAGTGTGTTAGAAAACGAACTTGCCAATTTAAGAGCACAAATAGCCAAAATTGTAAGCTTGCAGGAACAGCAGAATCTGACAGCAGGTATTTTCTCTTTTTTTAATTTTAACATACCTAGTTGTTTTCCACTTGCTCTTTCAAGATGACTCCTGGTTGTGTAAACCCAAGAGGCATAATTATGAATGGTCATAGAATTCGTAGTGCTGCTGACCTCAAGAGAATGAGTTGCACATTTAACTTACCGATCAGATTTTTTTATCCTGCCTTTCCTCCAAGGAGCTCAAGGTGGTATACACAGATCTCCTCTCCTATTTTATCCCTTCAAAAACCCTGTGAGATAGATATGGCTGAGAGAGAATGACTGGCCCAAAAGCATCTAGTCAGGTTGTTGGCTTGAGCAGGAATTTTACCTTGGGGATCTCTCAGGTCCTAGTCTAACACTTGAGCCACTATACCACACTAGCATGCTCTCAGTGACTTCTTAACTGCCCTGGAGGCTGAAAAAGAGATCTTGACCTGTCTTGCAGTTTCATTCACCTGCACAGGTACTGCCCTACTTCACTTTAAACAGTTGCAGAAACCTCAGACACAAGGTGATCTTGAAATATAACTATGTTATCTGGCTTATGTTGATTTTCTTACGTGCATTTGTTGAAAAGGACCTTATCAGATGACTGTTCTGACATCTGAAAACAACTTTATGAAAGTTTCACACTTCTGACAGTTAACACATTCACAATGTCTAGTTGTTTCTTCACTTTAGTTTCAATCTGAGGTCTGATTAATGACTCCTAGTCATCTGGAAGCCTGTTACAAACTTGAATTGACAGATTGTCCTGGGGATGAAGTAGACAACTCTGATTGCTTTGTATTTAGCAACTTTGTCTCATTTGTCTCATTTATCTCGAGTTACTAATCTTTGTTTCCACAGCAATTTGTACATGGTGGTAAAGGGTGTTGGAAGGGCAACAAGGAAAGTAAACCATGAGCTATTTCCCAGGTAGCAAGGACTTACTTCTTGGCATGAAATCTTTTGGCAACTTTCTGTGACTGCTGCCACTTGTCAACAAAATGTCTGCAGTTGTAGACTCCAAAGCACTTTCATACAGTCTATGTCCAATTCAGAAATATTTGTATAGGATGAATGAAGAACCCTGTGTGACTAATGAAAGTGTTCTCACATTCTCCCTCTTTTTACTATAGTAATTTTAATATAAGCTTGTTCCATACCATCAGGCCTTGAAATGAGAGACTGGGATTTCAAGGGCTAGTGGTATCCTTCCAGAGTTGTCTTTGTTCCCCAGTGGCCTTGAACTTTAGAGCCATAGCTTGAGAGGAATGTGCCTTCTTTGTGTGCAGATCAGTATGCTGCATCTCAGACAGCCATTTGAGCAGCTGAAGTGCTTTGCCTACAGTGCTTCAAATCCAGACATAATAGGATTCATAATGTTCATCAGTGGAATGGTTGACCCACATGGTGTGCCAGCATACTTGTATGAGGCCAAGTACTCACATTTTAGGAGGCATACCTTTCTTGTATGGAGTAGAAACGCTAGAGGATGGAGACTTGTCAGGCATCTAGCAAGACGCCATCCTAATTGTCCAGTCTGTTCCAAAATCACGTTACTGTGCTAGGGTTTGCTTTTGAAACGGTAATTGATATTTGCTGAAGCAAGGTATCTATAATGTATTGAAATGCTCAATGTTGTTACAGCTGGAGTAAGTTCTGTTGCATCAGCTCCCCTCCTAGCAGGAGTGCCAGCAGCACCACCACCTCCACCGCCACCTCCACTGCCACCACCACTGCAACGGAGCATCTCGGCCATTGAGCTTATTAAGGAGCGCAAAGGGAAAAAAGTAGGTTCTGGCCAGACTTCAGTAGATAACAATCCAAAGAAGCCTGAAATACCAAACATGCTTGAAATCCTCAAAGATATGAACAGTGTAAAGCTGCGATCAGTTAAAAGGTGAATACATAGGTGATTTTTCTCGTCTGAGTAGGAGGGTGTGGGGAACAATTACAAAACGTGACAATTGCATTATTGTGGGTGAAAGCAGTGGTGATCATAGCTATTCATCCTCATGGTCAAGGGGAACAGCAGTTGCCCCAGTGAAAGCAAGGAGCCCCTTCTTGACACCTAGTGCATGCTTTCTCACTAAGAAAGGCACCACACCTGTTTTGCAGTAAGCAGTCTTTCCCACCCCTTTAAAGTAGTACTGCTACAATTGGAGGAGGAACTGGTCTTTCAGACGAGAAGAGGCGCATGTGAAGAGAAGTGCTGTTTCTTTCAAGCTGATGCCATACTAGACAAAAGGGCCCTGCATTGGAAAGAGGCTATGGCACTTGCAGCTGCTTCTCCCAGTCCTTTGGACCTGCAGATGGGAAACAGAATAGGATGTAAACCAACATTAATAAGAAGACCCAACTGTTGCTGGCGTTGAAATATGTTTACAGTTCTTCTGTTTTTATTCTTTTTGAAGACCAGATGAAAATACAAAAAGAAAAACCGTTGATCCAGCAGATCCTGCAGCACTGATAGCTGAAGCTCTGAAAAAGAAATTTGCTTATCGATACCGAAGTGACAGCCAAAGTGACGCTGAAAAACAAATCCCAGTATCAGAAAGCAAACCGGTAAGTGCTGTGTCTAGCTAATGTTTCACTAGTGACCAGCAGCCAAGGTTCTGGCATGTGCTTTCAAATTGGTCAATAAATTTTAGTCCTACATCTTCCCTTGGCCTACTGAAACCTGTGTTGGTACTTGTCTAGTGCATCCTTTAAGAGGTGGAAGCTGGTCTGGTTACACTGTAAAGTATATGTGTGCCCACCAGCATCCATGGGCTGTAACACTGTCATTGTACAATGTGTTGCTTGAATAGATTGTTTACACTTCCTAATTGCAAATAGTGGTTACCTCTCAGTAGGCAGCAAAACAGGATCAACCACAGACCAAGTAAAAGGTAAGGATTTCTGCATTCTCCGAGCAATGCTATCTCTAAGCTCTAGAGTCTTGTGAGCAAAAAATTCTACTTTGTGAGCTACTGCATTAAAGTTATGAGCGAGTGATTTGGCTACTGCATAAATTAGTTTGTTCTGGAGCCATCGTTCCTGAGCTAAGACAAAAATGTGTGAGCCGGATGCTAAAAAATTGTGAGCTAGCTCACACTAGCTCAGCTTAGAGGGAACACTGACTTTCAGTGCTTTCCATGTTAACAAACATTTTTTCTCTCTTAACAGTTTGGACCACACATGCTGAAGACCACAGGAAAAATGAGGACTCTAGTTGAAAACCATTAAATCTTAGCACACAAAGATTTCTCTGGAAAGAGACTTTCCATGGCTGGTTTATTCAACATTTTTTTGCAACCTGAATTGAAATGTGCCTCTGACTTTTATATCTATATAGAGTGAGAGCTTTTAAATACAGAATTGTCCATATGGTATTAGATCATTAGCAGTAATTGTATCTATATGAATATCCTATAAGTGTGACTGACAGCTTTTAAACATCTTATGTGAAGAGAATGATAATTAAATAGCTTTTTAAGTTATTTTAGCTCCAGTGTAGTGGCTGGAATAACATAATGGGAGTTTTATGTACTACTACTTACTTTGTACATCTCATTTTGACATTATTATGTTAGAATTCAAACTTGTGCTATATTCACAGCCCCTGTAATTGAAGAACAAAGACTTCAAGGAAGTTCTATATCTCTGGGCTATATGCTGTAAGGGAAATTCAGTATTTACCTTATTTATTAGTTGGCAATCCGACAGTTGACATGCCTTATCCAAAGAACTTTCACTAAATCGTGCTTTTTCCTACAACACACATGCTACAGTAGCAACATATTTAGTGGAACTGTATTAGCTAGAAGTTGAACTACCTTTTTTAATTGGACCTAAACACTGCTTTCCTGTCTCTTGAGTTATAATTACAATGCCGATACAGAAGACTGTCTATATTGGTAAGTGTCAGAAACTCAAGCAGATAGGCTGGCTTGCCAGTAACCTAGTGGAGTTACCTGGCGAACCTGAAGAATCAAGATAACACTAGTTTTGCACCTTCTCATCTAAAGTGTCCATGTGGGCTGCTTGGCTAATACCAGGCCACAGACCCGCTTGCTGCTATCTTTGCAACAGTTCAGTGGCATTTGTTCCAGGGAGCAAGCAAGAGGGCAAATAAGCCAGCCACTGGCTTTTGAGTGGTGTTAATTAAAAAGAACTTCACTCTGGAAGAGGGTGGATAAAAATTCATGTTGTTTCTATAATTATAGTTTTCCTAAATGCAGCACAGCATAGAATCTCCTAGTTGAATGTTAGCATTTCTCTGAGTATTACTTGAACAACACCAGTTGTAGTACGGGCTCTGACAAATTATCAAGAGTCATAGTATTAAGGTCAAACTTAGCTTAGGTGTGATCAGAGACCGATGTTTAAATGTTTTAAGAATGAAAGCTTTTTTATAGTATAAAATTTATAGACTGCTTTTAACCTGACTTCTTTCAAAATGAACTGAGGTGCTTTAAAGTCACTGGTTGTCATCCAAAGGCATTGGTATTTGATCCTGTATCACCCTATACAAAATTAAAAGCAGTTAAGTTTACTAGTTTGAGTTGTGTTTTCCTTTTGGATTCACCATAAATGCCCCCATCCAAGATCAAAAGTTTGTAGACCAGTTTGTATCCTTACGCTGTAGTGGTTCAGTATTGAAGATGATTGTGTAACTACAGTGAAACAGCATCTGAGAAGATCTAACGCAGTGGTTCTCAAAGTGAGTGGTACTGCCCCTTGCAGGGCAGTGGGATTACCTAGGGGGCACTAGGAGGCAAGGGGGGGTGGAGGGCACTGGAGGTGGGTTCCTTTGACTAAGGTGTTCACTTATTTATGATTGACCAGGCTGTGGCACCATGCATCTGCACAGTGCTGAAATCTTGTAGAAACTATTGGCATTTTTAATAAATATGCCACCAAGGCTCTAGTCAGACCAGTATACCACATTTTGAGAAAGTCTCATCACTGCATGTTTTTGTCTCTTTGTTTTTCAAGTTTTTCCTGGTAACCCCTTGGGTGTGATATTTATTTTCCTGTGTTCTTAGTTACTGAACCAGTTGATTATAAAGTGCACTTTTTAACCATAAAACTGTTATTTTTGTCACAGCGCACCCAATATTAATATTTCTAGGTTATATAAGGATTTAAAATTTCCCATTTGTTTTCAGAAAGGAAAAATTTAGAAGGCAACAGACATTCAGAGATGGTTTGCCATTGCCTGCCTCTGGTATGCTTTGGTGGTCTCCCACCCAAAGACTGACCAGGACCGACCCTGCTTACCTTCTGAGATCTAGCGAGATCAGGCTAGGCCGACAAAACACTGATGGGTTGCGTGCACCATACAATATTTCATTGTTGATTCTTGAGTCTGGAAAGCCACATACAATTAGTGAAGACTTCATCCTTCCAGCAGCTAGTTAATTTCATAAGTCACCACACAATGTAATGAAGATGATTCCTCTCAACAATTCATTGTAAAGGTGCATAGATGTAATGTGGAAAATACATTGTGCAACATACTAAGGACAGCAGAATGTGCATTACAGATGGTTTGCTAGGCAATGAATTGTTGCTTTTCACTTATGTGCACTTTATAAAAGATAAAAATTTTGCTCAAGAGTTATTTGTAAGGCAACTAAGAACAGGTTGTGAAGGGGAGTCAATGTTTTGTGTTGAGCAGTTCTTCAAAGACAAGGAAATTCTGCTTACTAGCATACCTGCTTGTGCAACTGATGGAGCACCATCAATGACTGGTTGCTACCGTGGGTGTGTTGCTTGCTTGAAAAAAGTATTGCCAAATGTCTCTCTTTTGGTCATCAAGTCTCAGCTGGCTTATGGTGGCCCTGTAGGGTGCTCAAGGCAAAAGATGTTCAGAGGTCATTTGTCATTGCCTGCTTCTGCATAGCAACCCTGGTTTTCCTTGGTGGTCTCCCAACCAAATACTAACCAGGGCTGACCCTTCTTCGTTTCCAAGATCAGGCTAGTCCGGGCTATTCAGGTCAGGATGCCAAATGTCTGTACCATTCTCTATGACATTCTTACCAACACCTGGTTGCAAAACCTACATAAGTTATTCTAGCGGTGAATAAAATTATAAACTATACTCTTCAGTGATCGAATATTCTGGGAGCTCAGTATTAAGGATGAAGATTTTAAATGTTTGCTATCAAAAGGCAACTCTGAGATACTGTTACAACTTTTTTGAGGACATGAATGCTTTGCGCAATGAAACTCTGATCAGACATGACATTGCTTATTTATCAGAACTATTTGCAAATTTGCAGTTACAAGGAAATAAGGTCAAATATTATTAAGGCCAACTCTGTTGTCTCTTTGTATTTCAAAGGTAACTCTATTCAAATGTAATATAAGCTGTCATGAGCAATGCTCCCTCTAAGCTGTGGAGTCTGTGAGCAAAAATTCTACTTTGTGAGCTACTGGCATTAAAGTTGTGAGCGAGTGATTTGGCTACTGCATAAATTAGTCTGCTCTGAAGCCATCCTTCCTGAGCTAAGACAAAAAGGTGTGAGCCGGAGGCTAAAAAACTGTGAGCTAGCTCACACTAACTCAGCTTAGAGGGAACACTGGTCATGAGCTGTAGCAATTTCCAAGCCTGTCAAAGCTAGAAGAGAAAGTTGGAATACAAGATTATGATCTGCAGATTTTTTGTAACCATTTGGATATGCTTCATGAAGATACATCTGAGTGATCTGAGGATCTTTTGGTGGAAATTCGGGGTTGGGTTATAAATACATTTTAAAATACTAAGTGGGGTAGTGAAGGAAGAACTAGTACAGGGGTGGGCAAATTGCAGCCCGTGGGCCACATGCTGCCCACCACAGAGTTTTTTGCAGCCCGCCAAGACAGTCGGCCACGTGGTTTCAGTCAGGCCTCCGTTGGGCCCGGAGCGCCGAGAAGCGGCGCTCTGGGAGTGAAGTGTCCAGGGGGCGGGCACATTACCAAGCCCCACTCCTTGCTCCCAGCAGCCCTGTTTATTGATTTTTATGATACAAATTATACCTTCTCTGAAATGCAAAGTTAATTAATGAATGCAATCATTTTAAATAAAAGGTGCAGCCCCCTGCTAACCTCTGCTCCCACAAAGTGGCCCCCGAGCCAAAACAATTGCCCACCCCTGAACTAGTAGAACAACAAAATGACACTGAGTTGAAGCCAAAGTATAAGAAATTGTACCAAGAGTTTTGGTTACAGAATGAAAATTCTGATCGCTATCCTGCACTATGGACTGAGGCCAAGAAGCTCCTTCCATTCCCAGCATCACAATTGGAGGAATGTGGTATCAACTCCAGGTTATTAAACATGATTAAAGATACCCGCTAGTGACATTAAACTAGACATTGGGAAACCAGTATCACTTCATCAAGCCCATCCATCGCATTTAAGAATTTCCTGAACAGTGAAGTGGTTACTAAATGTGTTATCTAAGATTCTTGCTGAATGACTATGTGACTTTGAAAAGGTGGTATCACTGGATCATGGTAGGAAACCAAGGAGGTTTTTTAAAAATCATCAGTTTTGTCAAATAAATTAACTCTGAATTATATTTTGAGTAAAAGTGCAACTAATGGTTACTATTTTGAATATTCTCTTCCTCAGTGGGTAGTGCAAACTACTATTCTGAATAATGCTTTTTATAGGGTAGGGGAGATTGGGGATGAGTTTATGGAACCAAAGGGGCAGTGGCCCAAAAAGTTTGGCAATCACTGATCAAATGCATTTATTCAACCATTGAACTGAGCTATGGAGAACGCAGGTTCGCACATAGTTCTTATTTTGGTTGGTGTTAATAAAAGTTTTTATATGGCTTTTGCTGCTGGATATAGTAAGATGAAAACCTAAATAATTCAAAGGAAAGGGGTGAAGTTAAATTGTGTTGTAGTACACTGTTTAATCTGTTCATTTAAACGGTGCTTTGTAAGTACAAGAGACAAAAGCCTACTCCTTGCATTGTATCTCACATAAATGACATGGGGGGAATCCCACACTGCAACCATTTTTTGAGAACAATACGTAACTCCAACAGTATAATAATGTATGAAAAGAGGCTGCAGCCTAGCTAACCATTCATTGGACATAGGGCCTGTTTGATCAAGAGAGCCAGTTTGATGTAGTGGTTAAGTGTGCAGACTCTAATCCAGGAGAACCGGGTTTGATTCCCCACTCCTCCACATGCGGCCAGCTGGATGACCCACTCCTTCACATGCAGCCAGCTGGATGACCTTGGGCAAGCCATAGCTCTGTACCAGCTGTTCTCTCAAGGACAGTTGTCTCAGCTCTCTCAGCCCCACCCACCTCACAGGGTGTCTGTTGTGGGGAGGGGAAGGGGAAGGGGAAGGGAAAGGAGTTTGTAAGCCGCTCTGAGACTCCATGTGAGTGAAGGGTGGGATATAAATCCAATCTCCTCTTCTTCAAGTCAGTGGTCCAGCAGGTTAATTTCCTGTGCCTACACTGATCTTAAAAAAAAGCTAGTGCTACCTTTATTACTTTCCAGTCATCTGGCAGGATTTTAGCGTGAAGTTACATATACCAATTAGTAGAGAAGAGTACTTAGATGCAGAATGGTTGAACCATCCATGAGTGTATGCCGTCCAGACACAGAGAGTTATTTGTAATTTGTTCAGTGGCCCTATACTTGCAGTTTTCAACACCTCTGTTTGACCTTGTTCTTCATATACACTTCATTTAAGCAGTGGCTTCAGTGGGGAGCATCTACCCCTCACATTTATTTCATTTATACCCTGCCTTTCTGTCCAATGGGACCCAAAGCAGTATATTATTCTCCTCTCCTCCCTTTTATCCTCATAACAACACTATGAGATAGGAATAGGCTGAGAGTGCATGACTGGTCCAAAACCACCCAGGAAGTTTCCATGGGAGAGGAGCAGATGCAAAGAAAACGAGGTTGCACTAACCTGTAACTGTTGTTCATTGAGTGGTCTTCTGTGCAGTCCCACATGGGACTGCGTAGTCACAGGCCAGCCATGGAAAAGATTTCCAAGCTTTCTAATAGACTAGGAGCACCTCTCCTCTCTCTGGCATCTTCCCGCCAAAATGCTCACATGACCAGGAGGAGGGGCACTACTCCCTCATTTCTCTCCATGCCACCGCCGGAGACCCCTAGAAAATTAAAGTTCCACAGAGTTCACAGTGGGGCAGGAGGGAGGGATGTGTGCCTGCACAGAAGACCACTCAATGAACAACGGTTACAGGTAAGTGCAACCACGTTTTCATCATCGTGGCTTCTGTGCAGTCCCACATTAGCAAGATCACTGAGTGAAGGAGGTGGGTGTGAAGCTCTCAAAAGGAGACCACAGGACCGTTTTATCAGCAGTTGTTTAGCGGCACAAATTGACCTTCACCCAGAACTCTCTTATACCAGAGCAGTGAGCTCTGTGCAAGTGTCACCACCAAAATACATGTGGGAATGTGGTAAAGAAAAAAGAGCATTGGGGGGGAACTCATCATACATAGAGTGGTAATGAAGGGCTGTGCACTCAAAACAGTGTGACAGCATCAACCAACACACAAGGACGGTTGTGTGAGGACGCTGACCATGCATTACATGAGGAGAGACAACCCTTGGTAGGGGATTCCAGCAGGTCATCACCCTTTGAAACTTCATGCATGGACAGGGTATAAGTTAGAACCCTATCATAAATGAAGCACCATGTAAGTGCCAAAAATAAAACAAAGGGTTATACCCTTCTTTTGTAGCATGCTTAGTAATCCAACAAGGAAAAAATCAGAGAGGTTTGTTTTTGTTTTCCAAATCAGTTGCCAAAAACATTCAACAGCACAAGAAGCAGGGCCCAAGCCTGCTGCAGTTTCTATAGAGACTCTCCATTTAGAGGTGCAAGGTGGTGCTACTGCTACAATGCAGGAAAGGAGCTGCTCAACGTATTAATTTGTCAGCAGGAGTGAAAATAAGATCTGCACAATGGTAATGAAGGCAGTGAAAAGAGGTGAGATGTGGCTAAAGAAAAAATGGACATAATGCACCACAAGAGGGGGGGAACTTGTCTGCAGAGCAATCTGCAGCAATATAGACAGAGGGGGGAAAAGGCATAGAGACAGGTTGTCTTTGTCAGGAATTAGAAGTACATTCCTCAATGACAAGGTTATCATCAGGAATAATGCATAAAGGCCAGAGCCTGGAATTTTATATTATGGGGCCATACCAAGTAGCCCGGACCTCCAATCAGAATACTAGGGACCTGGTGTCTGCTAATTGGTTAAAACATGATTACAATGCCTCCTTTAACTCTGTAGAGTTTGCACTAACACCAGAGAGACAAAGTAAATATCATCATGTCACAGTAAAGTAATGTCAAGACAATATTGCAGAACGCCAGGAGTTACTGGGAAAGGTTCCCCCCAGGATAGCGAAGGCGCCATCGATGGCACTGCTTCCAGCAGATCATAGACAAAAGAAATGCTGTGAGAGAAAGAACTGTGCTGAGACCACATGCATGATGCATAGTAAGTCTGTCTCAGAAAGAAGAAAACTAAGTCCAGGCATCCCGTGAAGGGTAAGACACAGCAAAACAACAGTTTTGTTTATGGTGTCACATATAGATATGTACAAATGCCAGGAAACGCAGCAGTGAAAGCTGAACAGAGCTGACAATCTTAATTAAACAAGGGGGGAAATTCAGGCAGGTTGCTTTGAAAAGGATCAATAAAGATCTGTCAAAGAAGCAGGGAAAATTTAATATAGAAGCTTCATAAAGGCCACTCTAATCTCTGTGCGCATTGTGAGGCAGCTAAGTGAAACCCAGTGAAAGGGAACATTGGAATTCTACCATTGGAAGCTTCCCTCTTCCACAAGAGGGGTACTGTCTGCGGGAACAGTAGAGCGGTCAAGACACAGAACTACCCAGCAAAAGACATGTATTATGAGTCACCGTATCTGGGCCTATCATAGGCTTCTCTTCAGGTGCTGCACTGAAGACATTTGAAATCACATCATTTTTCCTGTCCAGGGAGGGGGGGAATGTAACAGAGCACCTCAAATCTGCCTTATAGTGGATCAGACCATTGGTCCACCAAGATCAGTACTGCCCAGACTGAAAAATATTGATCTTTATAAAAATAATTATGAAAAATTATGGTTGCAAATTATGCAGGATATTAAAAAGTGGAATGTATTGAATTTGTCATTGCTGGGTAGAATTGCGGTGGTCAAGATGAATGTGTTACCACGATTAATGTTTTTGTTTCAAACTATTCCAATTGTGAAAGATGTAAAAACATTCAAATGTTGGCAGAAGGAGCTGTCTAAATTTGTGTGGGGAGGGAAAAAAACAAGAATTAAGATGAAAATAATGTGTGATGCCAAAGAAAGAGGAGGGTTTCAACTACCAAATGTAAGGTTATACCATGATGCAATATGTTTGACCTGGGTAGGGGCATGGACTATGTTACAAGATAGAATGTTATTGTCCCTGGAAGGTCATGATTCTAGATTTGGGTGGCATGCATATTTGTATTATGGCAAAACAAAAATGGACAATATGTTTAAACATCATTATTTGAGAAGAACACTAATGGATACGTGGACAAGATATAAAAACTTTTTTTCAGAAGAGATACCCATGTGGATTGTACCCACAGAAGTCTTACATCCAATATCAAGATATAAAGGACAAGATTGGCTGAAGTATAGAGACTTATTAATAAGACATGGCAAGGATTTCAAACTGAAGGAGCAGCATCAGATTGATTTTGATTATGGTTGGTTAAGATATAGACAAATATATGACTTGTATAGAAGTGATAAAAAACACGGTTTCAGGGGAAAAAATAATGAAATAGAACAAGTTTGGGAGGAAGGTGGGAAAAAAATGATTTCTAAAATGTATAAAGTCTTGCTAAAATGGTTTAATGCTGATGAAATGGTAAAAGAACAAATGGTAAAATGGGCGATAAACTTTAACAAAGACATTGAAATGGAATCTTGGGAATTTTTATGGAAAAATGCTATGAGTATATCTACGTGTTATAACTTAAAAGAAAATTGTTTTAAAATGATGTATAGATGGTATATGACACCAAAAAAAATTGCAAATATTGGTCAAAATATGTCTAACAAATGTTGGAAGTGTAAAAAGAAAGAAGGGTCTTTTTATCATATGTGGTGGACTTGTGATAAAGCAAAGACTTATTGGTCAAAAATACATGCAGAAATGGAAAAAATCTTGAAATGTACATTTAAGAAGTTGCCTGAAATGTTATTGCTAGGACTTAAACTAGAAGAGATAAATGTAAAGAAAAGGACAATAATATGGTATATGATTACAACAGCAAGAATGGTGTATGCACAAAACTGGAAAAATGAAAAAATACCAGAGGTGTGGGAATGGTTGAAAAAACTGTTATATATGGCTGAAATGGATAAGTGGACTAGAAAATTGAATAATCTTTACTCAGAGACCTTTCTGGAAGACTGGAAAGATTTGAAAGAATATGTTGAAAAGTATTGGGATATGAAAAACTATATCTATACATGGTTATAATAGCATAAAGGAATAGAAATATATTATATGAATGTTTTAGTTAAAATTAGACAATGAAACTGTTTTTATTTAGAAATACATAAGACTATAGAAAATAAGAATTGGTGTATAAGTATAAGTATTTTAAAGCTATATAACCGTTACCAGAAACAAAACATAGATATAAGTATTACTATTTTGAATAAAATGGAAAATGTGTTATGCTTCAGATGTGGTGGGAAACCACCAAAATAAGATAAAAATAGAATGTACAAATAGAACAATATGTTATTTAATATGGAAAAAGGGATTTGTATAAGGTTAAATGTATTATTTTCGATGTTTTTTTTTTTTGAAAAATAAAAATTTCTTTACAAAAAAAAAAAGTACTGCCCAGACTGGCAGTAGCTCTCCAAGGTGTCAGAGAAAGGTCCTTCACATCACCTACCGCCAGAATGTTAACCGGAGGGCCTACGACCTTAGCATGCTAAGCAGATGCTCTTCCACTGAGCTATAGATCCTCCCCCTTTATCACTAAATGGAATGATACAATCAGTTGGAGACTGGTAGCCCTCATATAGAGGAGAGGAGGGCAAATTGTTGGATCTAAGTTCACCAAGGGACATAGGTGTACACAGAATTGAAAGCCTGGTGGACAAATTTGCAGAGGCAAAAGGATCTCAATCACCAGAGACTTTGTCAGTACGAGATGCCAAAAATGGAACTTGGTCTCTTGTACATGGACAAAAGGTATGCAGAACCCTGAGACATCATGTTAAGTGAAGGCGGGAAAGAAACATGACTCAGGGATCCAACAAGACTGTTATTGCCCCCAGAATGTTGTCTGACTGGACAGATTTCACAGTGTCTGTGAGAAGGTCATTTACTTTAATGTTTATATTAACTCCTAGCATGGACTAGGGTAGGGTAACATGAGTGATCTGAATTAAAGGAACAGATTTATCATGCAGATCGCCATTATAGGCTGTGAGCCACAGTGCATTAAGGTATGTTCAAACAGAATAGTACAAAGGTTACAGTGACCTGTTGATTTATAAACTAACTAGGAATAAGGCCCGTTGTGGAAATAAACACAACGGGCTCTAGAAAGAGGCTCTGGGAGAGTGCCCCGGCCTTGGGCACTCAGCATCAATTTGCTGTGGCAACCTCAGCAGGGTATAATGACACAGAGTCCAAACCAAGCACAGAAAAGTGTAGGAGGGCATTCTGGCACTGGCACATTGTCCCCAAGACTAATCCACTTACCTGGTCCTGTAATGTGTCTGTTCACAGTGGTCTCAGTGTCCTGTGATGTTTGTGGGTCTCAGAATCTGAAGTGTTGTCTGTGGAAAGTAAAGCAGTAAGTGCTGCCAGCTTCCAAGGATGGATGCTGCATGTATGAGACAGTGGTTTTCTTGTTCTAAAGATGCTGTGTGCTGCGGCCAAAACTCAGAGATGAAGTGAGAAGGGGGGAGGTCTGTCCAATTTTTTTTGAGTGCCCTGATGGGACAAATCATAAGGAGGTGGCTTGGCAGTGTTCCCTCTAAGCTGAGTTACTGGGGAATTTCACACTACACCTTTAAAAATGGTACTGAACCGGCTTGGAATAAACTGGTACAGTGACAGCTGTTTCAGACAGCCCTTCCCCTACCATTTTGGAGCCGTCTTCGAAGCCGTCTTCGAAGCGGTTTGCCATTTCAGACTGCTGCTTTCTTTTCAAGCCTCTTCACCACACACACACACACAAACAAACACACACACACACAAGCACACAGAAACACTCACAAACACACACACACACAAACATACACACAAGCACACACACAAACACATACACACTCATCATCGGAGGAAGCACTGAGGTCCCATTCCTCCTTAAACCTCACTGTCTCCAGGCTCCACCCCTCAAGTCTCCAGGAATTTTCCACCTTAAGTTGGCAACCCTATCTCTTTCCCAGCCAATCATCAACCTCACTCTTCAAGTTTCCATTTCCCTCCCCCACAGCCTCCACCGTGCTCTGAAGCCCAGACTGCTATGTCACATTGGCTGTCATAAAGGGTCCATCTCAGCAGGGTATAAGGACATAGAGTCCACCATTTTCTCCAGGGGAACTGATCTCTGACATCTGGAGAGCACTTGTTATTCTGAGTGGTTTCCAGCCCTCAGCTGGAGATTGGTAACCATATTTCCCCTGGTGGAAAAGTAGTCTTTCTCTGCAATGGGGACCGAAGCAGCTGACATCATTCTCCTCTCCCCCTTTTTGACTTGCACAACAACCCTGTGAGGTAGGTTAGGCTTAAAGTCTGTGACTGGCCCGAAATCACCCACTCAGCAGAAACCTGGGTCTAGCAGATCCTGCTCTGAAGCACTGACTGCTACTCCTAGGGTAGCCAACATCCAGGTGGAGCCTGAAGATCGCCAGGTATCACAATTGAACTCCAGACAACAGATCCTCTCCCCTCCCTTGGAGAAAATGATTGCTTTGGAGGGTGGCCTCTATGGCATTCTGTTCAGCTGGCCCCAATGAGTTTTCTCCCAAAGGCCAGCATAGGTGTGGATAGAGGCTTTCAGAGAAGCAAGTTTGGTTGCCTAGCAATGCACACTGAGGGGGGAGTTGCCAGCTCTGATGATGGAATAGGGTTCCCAACCTCCAGGTGGGCGAGAAAATGGCTGCTTTGGAGGGTGGACTCTAAGGCATTGTACCATGCTGAGGCCCCTCCCCTCCCCAAACCCCACCCTCTCCTGGATCCTCCCCCAAAGTCTCCAGGGATTTTCCAACCCAGACCTGGCAACTCTATGATGGAAATACCTGAAGATTTGGGGGTTGGATCCTGTGGAGGGCAGCTTTTTTTGGGGGGGGGGGGATGGAAGGACTCAGCAAGCTATAATGCCACAAGGTCTATCCTCCAAAGCAGCCATTTTCTCCAGGGGAACTGATCTCTGTCATCTGGAGATCAATTTTAACAGCGGGAGATCTCCAGGTCCCACCTGAAGATTGGCAACCCTGGGGGGAAGTTAGCCGCACCGCAGGGGGTTGAAGGGAATGGTTTGATGGTTGCTGGCCCACCTCATTAGCCAGCCAGCCATGGTGGAGCTAAGCAGGAAAAAGAGCCTGAGGAATTTCACACAGCCATTATGTTCCGTTTCAGGAACTCTTCAGGAACGGTTTCTGTCAGGCATTTTACACAGATCCATATTAGTACCAATTCCCTAACAGAACATATTGGCCCTTTCATACAGAAACATGCCTCTCCCGTTGGGGAAGCGTTCCTGAGCCGGTTTACCTTGAAACCTCCTCCCAAGCGTTCTTCAGTTCCTGAAGCACTACGGGGTGCTGTGTGAAATGTTTCTGACAGTTTATTCTGGGCACGCTGGCAGTGTGCGGGAGAGGGGATTATGCTGATAGTCCATTGTCTTTTCACTGACAGAAGTAGGCCACTGAGGGGACAGTTAGACCCACCTGGCAGTGTGCGGAGGAGAAGAGTGGACTCAGCACCCAGTCGGTCCTTCCCCTTCGCTGGCTCCCTCCAGACTGAGGCTGGGACGCTGGCCGGTGGCTCTGTGGGCGGGACTGAGGCAAAGCAGGGAGAGAATGCAGCCAGTGGCCAGGGACCCCCTTTTGAGCAGCAGTCCATCCAACCTACTGATTTTGGCGGTCCAGGGAATCTTGAAAACGGCTTTATATAATAGGAAATATGGGAAAATGCAGTATAGAAAGAAAAAGAAACAAACTGCATCCCAACTGGGTTCATTTAGATCATTAATACTCTGCACTGGTTAAATAAAGATTAAGTGGTATTTGACCTGTAGGCCAACAGGGACAGTATAGATGACCCATGCAATCAAGAATACAATCATTGATTGTAGCAGAGGATGCAACAAGAGCCATTAATTATAGTTTGTCCATTGGACCCTTATCTATTAGGGCAGCTGCTTTGAAAAGAAAAAAACATATACTGCCTTTTAAAAAGAGTATGAGGAATTGATTTTACTCTGTAAACTGGACTCAAAGAGTCTTATAACACCTCTTCTTCCTTTTTAATCCTCACTAGAACCCTGCAAGATAGGGCACCATGAGAAGCTGTGAAGGTACAAGGTCAGGAAACTAATACAGTTTGATACTTGAACCTGGTCTCCTAGGGCCAGACTAACACTGAATCCACATATGACACTGGGTCTTGCTGTGAATGATGTCACATCCAGGGGTCCTTTCGTAGAAAAAGAGGTGCAGGAGCTCATTAGCATGACTCATTAGCATATGCCACATCTCCTGACATCACCGGAAGTGTGTCAGAAAGGGAATGTCAGTTTCAGCCCCATTACTTTTTTCCCACCATAGAGAACAATGGAGGGAATGGGGGCAACCTGTTTGGAGGCCCGTAGAATTGGACCCCCTGGTCCAATCTTCTTGAAACTTGGTGGGCATTTGTGGGAGAGGTCCCAGAAGCTACCCTGCAAGTTTGGAGACTCTCCCTCAAACCCCCTCCCTTACAGCAGCTTTTAAAGTTGCTGCCGGTGGCAGGCCAAATCAGATCAGAGAATCTGATTCGGCCCGTGGCTGCCCTACGTGCCCCTCCTGAGCTGGTGGAGCGGTGCTCCACCTCGCTCTGGCCCCAAAGGACCCCTGCATAAGAGTAACTTCCTTAGGCTAAGCAATCCCCCAATTCATTGATGGTTCCGAAGGATACCATGGAACCAAGAGTGGCAAACTACTTAGGCTTGCCTGCCAAGCATATTTGCTGATTCATTCTGAGTTCCCCATGAAGATGGAAACAGTATGCCTTGCCTGTGCGTGAAATAACACCTGCATTGAAAAGTCCTATAGGGTTAAGTATCAGTGCTGAGAGACTGCAGCAGGGTGGTGGATTAAGGCCGCTGTGTCAGCCTTAAAAACTAGATCTTAAGAATAGGGCTTGGAGCAGAGCTCAGCAGAGAACAGGTTCTGACCTTGGAATCCAGGCAGCCCCAATAGAGTGAGTAGTCAAAAACCACAGCAGGACTTAAACATAAGTAGTCTCAGGACATGGCTAACAACATGAAGGGGAAACTCCCCCCAGTTCAGCCACTCTTCAAAACTACAGAAACTGAAGAGGTCCAAACAACCTCAACTAAATGGCCCAATACCATTCTGACACATAATACTTTCCATAAGGGGGCATAGAGAATTGCAAGGTTGTGTGAACCCTGAACCTGAGGACAGGCAGGGAAAGGTTCCTTCAGTCAGGCACAGCAAAGGTTTAAAACAGGCCTCAAGAGGCCACACTTACAGGCTTCTGGTCAGAACTGACAAAAAAGCAGAGAAGGGGAAAGGTTCTTTCAGACAGCCCTGCCTCCAAGCTGCTTCACTGGAAGCGATGGGAGTGGCCAGGGGACCCTTCAGGCAGGCAGTCTCTGCTAGGCAGCACCTCCAAGCTTCTTCATTCAAAGCGAAGGGAGGGGGCAGCTCTCTGGGCACCAAGAGAAGGGAGGGGGGAGGGAGGGCTTCTAGGTTTCTAGGCATAGAGGCCAGAGACCCCTAAGGGAATGACTAGGCAGAAATGCTTTGACATTGAGGGGTTTGTGAGTTCAAGGCACACAACCAAAGCCCATGAAAAGAGCCAGTTATTCTGAGGCTGTGTCTACAACAGCTCAGCACTGGGGGGGGGGGGGGGGGGTACGCCTCCATTCAGACTGCTGCCACACAGGTGAAATCTCTGAAGAAGGCCATTCAGGCCAGGCTCGTTGTCCACCCCACCTCAGCCGTGGGGGGAATAGGCCTTATCAGGCTTTCTGGGCATACAGGCAACCTCCACAGAGGGCATTTAATGCCAGTCTCGTTGTCCACCCCACCTCAGCCGTGGGGGGAATAGGCCTTATCAGGCTTTCTGGGCACACAGGCAACCTCCGCAGAGGGCATTTAATGCCAGTCTCGTTGTCCACCCCACCTCAGCCGTGGGGGGAATAGGCCTTATCAGGCTTTCTGGGCACACAGGCAACCTCCGCAGAGGGCATTTAATGCCAGTCTCGTTGTCCACCCCACCTCAGCCATGGGGGGAATAAGCCTTATCAGGCTTTCTGGGCACACAGGCGAACTCCTAGGGTTGCCAGCCTCCAGGTGGGGCCTGGGGATCTCCTGCTTTTACAACTATGGAGGACAAACTGCAAACAGACTCAATCCAAGGAGCACATTACTAGTGTGTTCACATTTCATGCTCTACACAAAAGAATATAACTATCCAGAATATACCTTAAAAGTCACTTTTAAAGATGAAAATATTAAATCCCCATGGTAAATACCAGCTCTTTTAGAAAGGTCAGAGGACAACATTCCCTGAAGCAATCTCAGGGTGGAGCTCCATGTTATGTAGTTCTGTGATTCCCCCCCCCCCCCCCGTCAGATTAAGAGAATGCAGCTGTCAAGGCTTTGATTTAAAGGAGAAACTGGCACAGGATATGAAGTTTAATGTATAGAGACCTCTGAAGTCTTTTTCTTTAAAGCAGATCTACTAGTTGTGGGGGGGGGGGGGGGATTTTGGCAAGGGAAGATAAACAGCCGCACTTAAATCACAGGAACATCTGTGGTCTGTTTTAAAACTACTTGAAAAATGAACTACTTGGAATATGACAGAGGACTACAGCAGGTTTAAGAAATTTCATCTCCACTTCTACCACACATTCATGTTACGGCCCAGGTTATATAACCTTGGGGGCTGCCCACCAGTCAAAAAGGCAAAGCAAACTGTTTTCACTACTGACCTAAAGTTGTGAAGCACTATTAATAATGTAGCACCTATGAGGATATTGAAGTAGCTCTTAATGTTCAAAGAGGGTTTTTTTCCCATCTTCGTAAGGTCATATTCTAAAACTTACAAGTGTCAAAGGTTCCTATCAGAGCCTGCCAGCAGTTAAGGACTATATTATACAAGACAAAGCAGAACAATGCTATGGGCAAGTGAAAGAATGGAAAAAGGCTTGCCTCCAACCATTGTAGAGAAGTATTCTTGCAACAGCTAGATAAATTTACAAATTGCACCCATTATCAGTATCTTGCTCCCCCAAACTAAAGTATCCCAGAAAGAATCATGCTGCAACATAAACTATTTGATAATTCACACAAGAACAGAGTTCAAAAGTAGCCAAAAGTTTAAGTCACTTGATATGAAGATTTGAGTCTAGCAGATAGAATGTGATCTACAGATTCATGAAATGAAACAAGCACTTCTACCATCTTGCATTTGTTTTAAATATCTTGTTCAAAAGTTTTATAAACACACAAATGGAAATACCCCTTCTAGTGGTGCTTAGTGTGCTCCTTTTTTGCCTTCAAGTCTCAGCTGATTTATGGGGATTTTAAGACAAGAGATGTTCAAAGGTGCCTCTGTGTCATGGCTCTGGTATTCCTTGGAGGACTCCCATCCAAATACTAGCCAGGACCGACCCTGCTCAGCTTCCGAGATCTGACAAGATCAGGCTAGCCTAGGACATAGTATGCTTACAGCCTTGTTAATAAAACATGTCACACATTTCCAGAAAAACCCTGCCAATTGTCTCAAAAGAGAACTTGACTTTTCTTCTTTTAGCTTCTGTTCTTATTTCTCCCTCACTTTCAAAAAAGAATTATTTCCAAGGGGTTTTTTTTGGTTTTTTTTAAACCCTAAATAGCACAATCCAAGTTTAAAACTTAAAATACGGAATTCCAGCTACCAAAACATATCATAACGTGAACATAAATTCAAAATCCTTCAAGGTAGATTGGTTTCCAAAGATGTGCTTTATTCTCCAAACTACTTGAGAACACCTTTATATAGAGTTCCTGCTGCATTACTGCAGTTCCTGAGTACAGAGTTTTCCAAAGGGATGCCAATGAATGCATAGGGGTGGGTATATGAGTGAGGTGGTACCTGAGGAACAGTAGGGCAAGCTAAATGAAAACTGTAGCTCTCCAAGGTTCCTCCTGCAGGATTAGCTTGGCTAAGCCCTTCTGAAATGGGACGCTGGAAGCAACAGAGAACCCTAGGGATGGGAACGGGATGTAGCTCATGCTTGGATAGGGGCAGTGTTCCTAAACAGAAATTCACAACACTGAAAACAAAGTTTGGAAGCGACCTTAGTGCATTAACTCTTGATGTATCCTAAAACTGTGTCCTAAAGTAGAGAGACCACATTGGTGCCAAACACCATACAGTGGTAAGCCCACAGCCTGCCTGCAACTTCTCTGACTCAGCTAGCTGGAAACAGCTTCCTTGAACTAGCTTAACATTTAAAGTATTTAATCACTCAGCCCACTCAGATGTTCTCTAATATGTTCCTAAAGTAGAGACGTCATAAAATAGAATGTGTCAATAACTGCACAGCTAACTGCCAAAGCCACCTGGAGTTCAGCAGCTATTACTAGGACTGAATGGTATTCCCGCTTTTGCAGCTGCACTCAGCAGTTTCATGTATTATGAAGTTGTAACCACAGCAAAAGTACAGTTCTTCTGTTTGTACTTTCTGAATAACAGGTTTACAGAAGAACTTCAGCTCTCTGCAGTGGAATGCATTAGAATATCTGCACATTACACAGGAAGCAAAAAGAACAGGTTACTTCCCAGCAATATTTTAAGGAGGGATTTGCATACCACCATGTCTCCTCACACTGTTGCACTTCACCTCCTGCATATACTTAACAGGCTATCTTGTCTCTCAGGTTTCCAATAAAGAAATGGGCTGTGTGGCCTTTTGATTACCAATACATGGCAACTGTAGGAATTCAAGGTTAAGAAAAACGGGGTGCTGCAGAAACTGCACTAGATAACCTGGCTAAAGCCTTGCTTTCAAGACCATTTTACAAGCTTTCCTGTTTAAGCATTTTAAGTATACACAGCAGCTGCAGAAAATGGCTATTAAAAATAAAGCAGAGGTGTTTCTAAAATGTTTTAAGTACATAAAATTGTTAATTGAAAAGTTTTAAAAAGCATAGCCTTCCTGCACTGAAACAGAGGGGGAGGGGCTATTTTCCTGTTTATGCTGTTCCTTTCAAAATGGGAAGGCAGGAGCCCTCCCTCCCATAGCAGCAGTCAGAGCCCAAATGGACTCTGCTTTATTTTATTTTTTAATACCCATTCCCCGCTCCTGCTGTGTGGCTGCAGGAATCCCAAGCCCAACTCTTAAAAAAAACAAACGTCTACTTTGGCCCTGAATGAGTAAAATAAGGGTTCACAGAACTGAGCAGGGTCAAACTACCTTCTTCCTAGCAGAGACAGCGTTCTAAGCTTTATCCTACCCCTAAAGGAGCTAGCTGTTCAGTAATAGGAATACTGAACAAAATACTTCTTCTCTTCTTTTTGCAGTTTCAAAACCATATCTATACTGCCCCATCTTTCTGCAGTGACATTCATAAGGAAAAGAATCAAGTTCACAAAACTGGAACTTAAAAACTTTTTAAAAAGCCACTGATCCTCTCCCCAGTACAGTCCATTTAAATCCATGGAACTTAGACATGACTATCTGATTTTTAACTAAACTGAATGGAAACAGATAAAGTAATAGAAATGCTTGCCATTCTATTCAACAGCTTCATCTCCCTCTCTCGTCCAAGGTTTCCGACAAAAATAGGTTCATGACATGTTTTCAAATAGGTCTCACAAGGACCCACAGAGTGGACTGATGAAGAAAATCCTTTCAATTATTTCTCTACCTCTAAGGCTAGACTCTGAAGATAATGTGAAAAGTTTTTTTTATTAATCAAAAGTTAACAGCAACAGGCACATTAAAATGAGTATGGCAAAGCCTCTAACCAATGGCTTTACACTGAAGCTCTCTCCCAAAAATGGCTGTTGCGAACTGTAAACAGAATGGAATAAACAGTCTTTACAGTAAGAACAAGGGAAATACAAATGAAAAAAGAAAGCACCAGTTTTTCAAAATAGATTACAGTTGTGCTTACAGTACTTAAAACAATGTAAAAAACAAATTACAAAAAAAGGAATGCTTGAAGTTTAAAAATTAGTCCTTAAAATTTGTCCTTAAAAACATTTCTCCTTTTCACATCAAAAAACCCATAATGGGTAACATTTCAGTAGAGGGAGGAATAAGTAAACAATGCACTTTTTCAATCTACAACAAAATTTGGTCACTTAGCTTTGTGCATAGTTTAAGGCAGCTGTAGCAACCTGTTAGTTCCCCCACCCCACCCCGCAATGTGGCTGCTCATGAAAATGTCACATTCTAAAAACAATAAATAAAAAACCTTGCCTTTCAAATCCTTCCCATCTTTCCCTCCCCCCCCCCCCCAAGTATTCACACTCACACACGCATTCACACACACTGCAGCGAAAGGGGCATTTGTACCCTTGTTCTGAAGGACACACTTCCCATCCCACTATATTTCAGATTGGCAAATACCCTGAGCTGTTTCTGGTGTTCAGTCATTCCACCTTTTTTCTTGCATGTGCAGTTCAAGTGTACAATAGTGAAAACAACATGCAATGTTTTCACTGCAGAATCTTAACACAATTAGAACGCTTCCTCTCCTCAACTCCACCCCACCTCCCCTCCCAAAATTCAGAAGTATTTTCTGCCTCTTACTCTTGCGATCCCATTCTACACTGGAGTTAAACTTGGCTGAGCTTCATGTTAACTACAGCCAAATTATGATACACGGTAGGCTTTTCTCTTAGTGAGAGAAAAATGAGCTGCAGTTTCAGATTTGATCTTTTGTTGTTTAAGTTAGTGGTTCCTTCACAGCCATGCACAAAAATTAGTTTAAAACCTCTAGTTTCCAGGTACATTTGTAAACATCAGTTCTTGCCAGAGGCAGCCAAAAATGGCCCCGCTTCACATTGCCACATTTTGGACAAGGACTGAATGGAGTTGCTAAAATCCAAGAGAATGGAGTCATCGGTGTCCCATGGTAACGCTGAAGGCCTTATTTTAAACTTCTTTTTAAAAAAGCAAAACAATGTGGCACGTAACAACAGATCTTGTTTTTTCCCCATCAAAGTTCAGTCATGCCTCTGGTTTGCATATTCAAGGTTCCATGCAAAAGCCAACCAAGGCAAATGGATATTGCTCTGTATCAGGTCTTGTAACCAAAATCTGGGTTCAAATGATCAAAGGAAAAACTTGGAAATAAATAATGCTGGCATTGTTTATACTGAAACCTTGGCAGTCAGACAAAAAATATTAAACCCTCTTCTGCAGATATTGGGCAAGAGGCAGTTTGTCAAGCAGATCCTGGTGTCAGGATAGTCGATTTTCCTGAGGTATTACATCAGAGTCCATTTCTTCAAATGCAGGATCTGTATCATCACCACTGCTGGACTGTTGTCTTTGCATGCCCTTCCAGCTAGCTTTATTCAGTCCCAAATGCCCAAGCATTGTTTGAGACAGCCTAGTGTTTGAAAATCTTGCCCATTCTGCAAACAATGGCTCTACCAAATAGGTCATAAAACCTAGAGAAACAGAAAATGCACTGGAATTAAAAACAAGAAGAGACTGCATGTTTTAAACTTTCAATATGATGCTTGGTTTAACTCAGATTTATAAGGAGGATAAAAACATCACCTTAAGGAGAAGCTCAATTTGAAATAATCCATGTGATAACTTGAATTGTACTAAAATATTTTATCAGCCCCATTCTATTATGAAATTATTTCAAAAATCAAACATGTCAAATCACAAAAAAATCAACACATGAAGCAATAAACACAGCACAAAAGTAACAGCAGTATTTAAACACAAGCTAAAACTTAGTCATTTAAGAGCTTAGTCAAACGGAACATTTGAAGAATCCCTGAAGTTGATAAATCTGTAAAGTGCTGTGGATATACCTTTCTTTAAAATGCTAGTTGAAAACTGGGTAAAAATATTAACATACATAAATTTTCCCCAGCAATGGCCACTAGGGATGTGCATAAACCTAATAAGGGCAGTTTGGGGTGGCCCACAAACCAAACCACGAAAGGGGGAACCAAATTTGCTGGATTGTTTCAAGCACGGCCTGCTTGGGTGCGTTCAGTTCATGGGCTGCCCCGAACACCGAACCGAATTCACCCAAACAGGCCCTGCCAAAACCAGTCCGGCAAGTTCATTCCCCCCTTTTTCCCGGCCATTGATGCCACCCTGGAAGGGACTTCCCTTCCACCTTTCTCCTGGCCACGACTCACAGGGGCCAGGAGAAAGGGGGGGATTGCCCAGGAAAAACTTCCCTTCCCCCTTTCTCCAGTTCACAGCTTGCTGTGGCTGTGAGAAAGGGGGGCAGGGAAGCAAAACTGAAGGGTTAAATGGCTCACAGCCATTTAAACCTAACAGCTCAGCAGCAAACTGGCTGAGCTGCTAGGTTTAAATGGCTGCAATCTATTTAACCCTTCAGTTTTGCTTTTTCTCCCTTTGAAGGGGGGAACTCCCTGGGGGGGAGAACCAAACCAGCCAAAACTTGGGTAAATGTTCAGGGAAGGTGCCTCCCCCAAACATCAGTTCCTTAGTTCCAAACCGCCCCAAGGCTGAATTTTGGCTCATTTGCTGGTTCATGTGCATCCCTAGTGGCAACAGCAGAAGGGCACAAATTTCAGCAGGAACACAGGGACCGACTTCCCACAAGGCGCTGCTTCAGCGTCGTTTTTCCCTTTGCCCCGATTGCATGCTTGAATTTCCCACTATCAAAAAACAGGATCCCTGAAGCCATGGGGGAATTTGGGCGAAGCTGCGGGTCAAAATACGACGCGGGACAAATAGTGGGAAATTCAAGCACACAATCAGGGCAAAGGGAAGAATGACGCCGGGGCAGCGCCTCATGGGAAATCAGTCACAGGAAAAGAGTTAAATAGCCTCTCTCCTTCCCCTCCACCATGTTAGTATTCTCTTTTAAATCACAGCTCCAGCCAGCAAAAGTGTTGATGAAAAAGATCATGTCTTCACATTTCACATAATATGCCATTTCATCCTTAGAGATGTAGTGACATATGATCATGAAGAAAGGACCTATAAAAAAATTCACTTAATTTGGACTTCCTTCCTGAAATTTTAGTCAAATCTTGATTCTTGGCTTAAAATGAACATATCACCAGTACTAATATCACATCCAAAATTCATGCACCTTTCCTCTCCCAACCACATTACACATACTACTTACATGTTTGTTGTAGCAGGTGGCCTTAATATCTGAACTGGGCAGCTATGGTTGCCACTAGCCAGAGTATACTTCAACCTGATATAAAAACCTACACTTTGAAGTGGGTCTCCAGTTTTACTCTGAAGCAGGCTATAGGTAACAGTGCACTTTGTTTATCTGATTCACATGCCAAAACAAAGTACCTTTTCTCCAAACCACAAAGTGAAGGAGGGGACTGGCACACGTTAGAGAAGGGAGACTGAAGCACAGTTCTGATGGTCAAGCCATGATCTCTGAACCAGACTAACATTATAGAATTTTCATTTTTGACTTGCAGTAAACAAAGCTCTCTTATCTACTAAATGCTATAAAGATGAACCTGCCCTGTCAAATTAAGACTAAATTGACAATGAAAATCCTAATTGCCTCTGATTATTCTGGGCAAAATAATATGTGCCAGATGAGAAAAGCAACTCCAGTTCTGCTATTACTGTACCGTTCCTACTTTACGAATAAAGGAAAATAATTTGGGAGCCCTTAAGGAATCAGGGGGAGGACAGAGGGGGTAAAAAAGTTAGGAAATTTTTCTTGATTACTGAGATTCAGGGCAAGGAGAACAGTAGTCCTGAACCTTAGCTGTATTAGCTGTATTATACAACAGGTGTGTTTTTATCTCTTCCTCATCTCCATGCTGTAGAGTGACTTTGAACAGTAAAAACTGACATGTATCCCTTAACCTTGAAAGTATACATCATTCCTAATTCCTACTCCCATGCTGGATTATAAAAGCTGCTAGAGACTTCAGAAGCCAAATTTCTGCTCACCTCTGTTTTCACTTAATGGGACATTCAATTGCTGTCAATGTGATGTGGCTCATGGAACACGCTCTGTGTACATGAGGCCATTTGCATAAGTACAGAGAAACTAATTTGTAAATATTTGTATGCCTACCTGGGATGTCCTACAACAAATGTCATAAGAATAAGATAGTCCTGTTTATATATATATCAAATGTATGTAAAATAGAACATCACAATTTATGAACATTGTAATAAATTGTTCATATAGCTCTGTAGTTACCAATCTGGATGTTGGCAATGGTTTCTGTCTGTCGATCACATAATGGACTCACACCCAAGTGGTACTTTTTTTCAACATCTCCTACAAAGAAATACTGATTAATAAGACAATTTCTAAAATTAAAGAATCTGAAACTGTTACTTTTTAATATATACTTAGAAAATTGAAGCCTGTATGAGACATGCCAAAAAAATTCCAATATCCCTCAGTTAGCTTCTATGTAGCAGTTGACAAGTATAAGCAATATTAAAAGCCCTCATTCATCAGGCAAGGAACAAATCTATTTTTTTCCCTCAGCTACATATATGAACATATGAATCAAAACCCTGCTACTAATGTAGACAGGTACTGGGAAGGCATCTAGAAGGGGGGAACTGTTTCTTCGATTTCTGACTACCTTAAAGAGATAGTTTTACCTTAGCCACTGAAATTTACAGAAAGCAAATTTAGCATTCACTTTGCAAAGCTGTCATTTTTAAAACATAGATGACACACACGTTAACACAGATGTCATTTCACTGTACATACAAAATTGTCAATATAATCCTAGTGGGAATCTGCAAAATTACAGAACTCAAAATATAGCTGCAAGTGTGCAGAGGTATAGAAACCTGACTAGGCATGCAACTAGTATATAACTCCCCTTTTTTCAACTGTACTGGGAGCATAAATCAGCATACACAAACAGTGCACCGAAGCTAGTAATTCATGTGGCATGATGTTAAGCATATTTATTCAAAGCCAGTCATACTGAGTTGAAACAGGCTTACTTCCTAGCAAGTGTGTTTAAGATTACAGTTTTAATGTACGTGGTTAAAATAAATCTTTTTATTACAATAAAATAGCTCTTTATCCAGGAAAGCTCAATTAAGGCAAGCAGAAATCTCAAGTGTTATGCAAAGTGTAAAGGTGCCAGCGATTAAAGTATCTGAAGAAGCCACTGTAATTACACATATTAGCATATCTTATAAATAAATTTTATTTCACATTCCACTGCAAAAATCATTTGTTGTTCATCACTTGCCTTGATTAAAGAATTCTTCTGTTACTTTTTCACTCCATTGCTTGCTCAGTTCCCATGTCCGGCAGGGATTGCAAATATCAGCACATTTCAAAGCCATCTAGCAAATGAAATAGTATCACACTGTATGCAAAATGCAATCAGACTATGAAAGTTATAATGCAACACACTTAATTTTGCTATTTACAATGTAGTAAGTACAGAAAGCAACTACTTTTAAAATCCTAAAACTATTTAACAACAGTAGTAGTGAGTAACAAAGAGGCTTGCAAATCCCTGCTTAGGAAATCTGATTGCAACTGGACAGAACTACAGCCAACATTTATGGGGAAAAAATATGTTGGAACAGGTACAAGTCAGCTTCTCTCAAACAGCAATGCAACATTCAATTTGTATGAAAACAGGAACATTTATTTAAAGGTACTCTAGTTGCCTGCTGTGTAATTTTAACCCAAAATTAAAAAGGAGGCCATTTTGGCTTCCTTTTGGCTATAATTTGAAACATCAAACAGTTCAGTTTATTTTTCATTCATTAGCACTTACCTGAAAATTACATTTTTTTCTTTGAAGAGAAAAATGTAACCCAAAAAATTATGTCCAGCCTATTATAGATGTGGTGTGTTCCATTCAGAGTCCTCTCTACAACATGGAGACCAGTTATTAACATACTGCCTTCCAGTCTGTATAAATACTTGTGATCTTCGCAAGGAAAGAAGAGTGTCCTAAGCAGAGTGTCCTGCCTTGACTAGGGATAGTATTGCGCTTTGTTTAATGCTTGTTTAGCTTCTGTCAATGAAGATGTCAAAATCCAACCTTCTCCAGTAACATGTGGCACATTAAATCATTAGCTGGGACTCTGATGGCGCACTTAAAACAGCCAATTAATCACTTCCCCATTTAATCCAAACCAAGTCACCATGGATCAAATAGGTGCCCAAATGGTAATGCCCTAGAAATGTTCCCAAGTGTTAGAGTTGCACAAGCCTATTCTAAAAGCAAACTATTTGCTAATAGTCGCACAAGCAAATTTCCATCACAGTAAAATCCAACAGAAAGAATTATGAATCAATCGTTTGATGTAATAAAGATTGATGACAATTGCATTCTGTTCTGTTGCAAAAACAATGCTTTGTTTTTTTGGAAAAGGAAACAGTCTTGTTGGTGCCTTTTCTTTGCAGTTTCAGCAAAGTAAAAAAACTGAGGCGGCATCAAGACAAATACCCTCTTGCCTCTCAAGACGGTCCCGCCAGACAAAGGTCGAGAAACCCTGGAGGATCAGAATAAGGAAAACAATTGACACCTGTGTTGCACTTGTTTCTGTGGACAAACAGAAAACCTTAGTTTTTTGTACTGGCAAACTATGCTTGTATAAAAACTATACTACTACAGAACACAAACAGGCTGCCATAAGATGGCTGTGTAGTGGCTAAACATTATGACACAACAGATGACAAAGAAATTAAGTTCTTTAATAGCAATTACTTTGTCTTACTAATCTAGTAAATTACCTGAAGAATAAGATGGCGATGGTTCTCATCTTCTAAGCATAAATCTCCCTTGTCCAAATGACTACGAAATAAGGACAGATATTCATTTTGCCGACTGATGTCTGTGGCAAGAATCAGTGCTCCTATCTGGCTTTCCATCAGCTGCCTGAAATTGGAGATACATGGTAGCAGCAGGAAAATCACCATATACATACAAATTCGTATGTAAAATTCATAGATCATTATGCATAAAATTCAGAGCACCCTGGTTCTAAGCTTGTGATTAAAATAAAAAAACCCATATTTCCAATATTATCTTGGAATGCAACATTTCAACTATTTAAAGCATTTAAGCCCCTTTAAACATATTGTAAATGCAAATGAATGTATCCACTTTACATGCACATCTTGACAGATAACAGGTACAACTCTGCTATACTTCTCTATTTCCAACTCACATCAATCTAAAATACCTATTCTGCAATGTATTCTACACAGTAAAACCATGATTATCTACATGTGTAAGGCCAACCTGACATATACCTGTTTTCTAGAGACATGTGTGCAAATAGTCCAGATTCTCTTAGCAGCCCCACAGCTGATCTCCAGTGGTGATTTTCCAGTACTGAGGTATTCTGAAAGAAAGACATGTTGCCAGTAGTGGGGGGAGGGGGTGTTAAATGCCACACATTATGTTCTTGAATGAACAATCCAGTATACTAATTATGGGTTGTATCCTGCACTGCTCTACTAACAGAAGAAGAAGGAGGGGCAATATTGTCAATGACTTCATTGAGGAGAACTGAAGTCTTGTCATATGGCTTTTTGTATGAGGGTCATCTCGTCCCCAAGAACTGTCTTTTCGATGGTCGGGGAGAGGGAAGCCAGGAAAAAGATCTACTTCCACCCACAGAAAAGCAGTAGACTACAACCCTCCTTCTTTAAAAGAGTAAAGCTACTCCCATGGCTTCATGACAAAAAAGGAGTGTTTGTTTTCCACTTACCTTGTATAAAGTTGCTAAATAATGGTTCGTTTTAATAAGGAAAGGCTGATTAACACCTGGGTGATCCAAATCATGAGTGGCAGCTGCAATTAAACTGAGCAGAATATCCCATGGAGTTAGCGATGTGAAAAGCTGTAATATAAAGTATGCCCCCATGAGTATTCACTATTAATATTTACAAAATACTAGGTTAGGTTTTAAAAGGGCAAAACTTAGCCTTCAAACCGATCAGTTTTTTTCATTTATTTATCACCTGTAGTATCTGGGATTTCCTTATACTAACACAACAGGGAAGGCAAGATAATTATTAATGAAATTTGTAATTTATTTACCTTTTAAATAAAGACAGCAGGCACCCATACCACGTGTGATCTATGGCATGGAGAACTGCTATCCAATGAAAAACACCCCAGTCCCACAGAGCCTCAATCCTCAGGTACTTTAAAGTAGTTTCTACACCCCACCCTGTGCAAATACACAGAGGAAACACCAAGTGCTAGAACAACAGTTCAAACAACACTCAGAATGAAGTGGAAGTTTCATCACCAAAAGAACTATTACCACTACCCATTTAGACATCTCTGCAATAAATAATGAGAAAACTTCTACCTTAGGTTCCTTTAAATAACAGTGCATGGCCTGAGTCACATCAGCAGCATGAACTGCATTGTGATATGGATTTTGACTGTGGTAATCTTCTTGAACCATTACTAAAAAAAAAATAAATGGAAAAGTAGTATAAATGGTAGATTAACTGAAAATTTTACCATGGTAATATACAGTTGCTTTTTTTCTGGAAACAAATATAGACTTAGTCATGATTCAGCTGATGCAGGCACTGCAACATCAAGCAACAAGTATTGCCACACAGTTAGCCTCTCTCCTCCAATGTAAACCAAGCTATATGCATGAATGCATATTTCTGTTTCCATATAACAAGAAAGGGACTCCCTGCATGATGGAGGGGAGAGTGCCATTCCACCACCATTCTATTACAGCATTACCCCCCCCCCCGCTTAACTGACCAGCATATTAAACAGGACAATCTTCAGCTAAAAGGATTTATGTCCATATTATTCAAGATTGAACCATCATTGCACCAAATTAAATTCTTCACCAAGGTGTTATTAACAATACACTGATCTCCAGCAACGTCCTTTGAAAGAGTACTAAGCTGGTACCACCAAAATATTTAGGGATGCTGATGGAGACTACAATTTGTATTAAAAAGCAAAGTCCAAAGGATGAAAACAAGAGGCAAGACTGCTTAAAGGCTCAAAACCCATAATATGTAATCTGGATAATTTAAATAAGCTTTTCATCAACTACAGAATCCTGCACATTTATTAACAGAGATAAGGCACACAGAACTGTACTGCACAAACGCTCAAGAGACTGTTGGCTTAATCTTGGCTAAGACAAACAAATGTGTCTGGGGCTGGGCACTTCCACTGTAATAGGCAAAACAGCTTGGCTCTTACTGCTCCTGGTGCCTTTACCCTCATACCTGTGAACAGGGTGGCCTCCTTACTGCACTGCACAGGGAGGCACAAGTTCCAGAACATGTTAATCTGCATTCACTTCAGGGAAAATGCACACAAGCATGTGTGACCTTATTTGTATATGCAAAGACATAACACTAAGCAGGTGAACACTTATATATAAGAAATACCACTTCTGCATAAAATTCAGTCTTTTGAATCAATTAGTCAAATTTGTATTAGATGCTCTGAAAAGCATCAAGTTGCCCAAGTTCTTGTGGGACCATGCAAAATAAAACTATTCTAACAACAGGAAATCCCCTAATGCATTTTTATAAAGATCCAACAGCAGAATTTGCACAAGGACCTTTCCAGACAGTTGCACAACACAGTTGCTGCCAGAAATCCAGACTTTTCCTAAGGAAATGCTTCAAATGTCAGATAATTTCATTTCCAAGGAATCCATATCACAGTAACTTGGCTGTTGAAAAACGTAATTCCCCCCACATAAGTTCATATATTGCAACTCGGAGCACAATGTAGAACGTGGTTGTGTGGAAGGAGTCATGGCATCTATTGGCCAATGCATATGACAACTTCTTACAATGAGCAACATATTTTAGCTGTCATTTTGTGAATTCTCGTTCTTTGTGGAGGGACAGAATATTGTGATACTGCCACAGGTCAGCGCTAAGAATATTTTTGTCTAGAAAGGACCTTATTGAAATTTTACACTTACAAGACTTATCAGGACTTTTCAAACTGGTTTTAAATTATGAACATGTTAAAAGTATTTTACCTAAAAATCGGCGGAGTTTCATTGTATCTAATTGGAAGTGCTCTACAAGTCCATGAAGATTAAACAGGTGGAAGGTTAAGGTGACTAAACTGTTTCCTAAGGAAAAATAATAAAAACATCTTTATTGGGAAACATCTAAAAGGTATACAGGCTGAATAATTAGTAAGTAATTTTACTACATTAATAACAGGAAATCAAGATGGTATAGTGCACACTTGCAGATGATCCAGGTGCAACAAAAAGGACTAGTCATAGTAAGTACTCAGCTTTGTTACTAGTGAATGCACCCAACACAATCTGCCTAAACTATTTAAGCATGTGGTTGGAAGGAACATGACACAGCAACTCTGCTAAAGGAGTAGATCAGTTCAGTGCCTGAAAGAAACTTCTTGGGCACCCTATGTGCACATGAGACCCTTGAGATGCTCACAATGGAAGACAGATAAGATACAAATGCAATAAAATATATTTTTAAATTCCTTTCCTTTTCAGAGCTCCATGATCAATGACTAGAAGACTACTAAATTAGTTTCTAAAGGAAAATACAATAGACAGGAATTTAGCATTATACTCAGATCACTGTCTAGCATTAGATAGGGAATAGCATTCCTTTGAAAATTACTGAACAATGAACATGATAAAAAGGGTAAAACCCAGCAATTCCTAAAAAAGAATGTTTAAAAAGAGCATTCTGGTATTTTAGCCTGGCCACAAGGATAACAACTATCTGAATATGGAACATTACAAAACCTCCCACAATATTTTTAATTAAGGAAACCACTATTCTTCTCATGTACACAGTTTCTCCAGTTGCCTTCTTACACAGAACATAACTTTAAATTTTTTAAAAATGTAATAGCTTCACTTTTGTGTTTTAACATTCATTAGCATTTAACTGAGATACTAGAAAAATCAAACTCAGTATTAAAAAGTGAGCCCACATATTTTGCAACCCTTCACATTTGATTTACTCAGTCCTTATAAAATATTTTAAAGCTTTATCCCATATTGGTGGCATTTCTATACTGGAAAATAATGCAGTCACCATGTTTTGCATTCCCATCATGCTCCATAAAGCCTTTAAAAACACAAGCAAGTGGTTAAACTGTAAGATATGCTTTAAGCAGCTCATTGTTGGCAGCTTACTAATATAATTTCTTATCATTTATACTTACACAGCCACAGTATTTTATTTCTGTTCCATGGACAACAGAAACCTTGAAGTTTTCAGCCAGTACACAATTGTGTAATTTTCAGCAGTAATTACTATGATAGTGATTCTAAAGGATGATTTGCACTGCAGTTTGCTCCTGCCTTCACACACATTCATCTATTTAGCTACAAATGAATTAGAAGAGAACACAATGGGCTGAATTCTATACAGGGACAGCAAAAGGTGCTGGCAGAGCTGGATTTTCCCTGTCCTCCCTTGGGGAATGGGTAGAGGTAAGCTGGGGAAGGAACTATGCAGAATACCCAAAGGAAGCCTCTTGCTAGTCCAGCAGCACTGCATTTGTGGGAGCAAAAAACCCCATGAAGAAATTTGGTTCCTTTTTCACCAACTCTCAGCATCAGCTTCTCAAGGCTTTCAGGCAGTTGCTGGGGTATTTACACTGTCATGGGCTGGCTTGCATCAAAAAGGCAGTGCTTTCTTCCCCACCATCAGTCTGTCATCCTTAAATTAAATATCTGAAGAACATAACATGCTGCTTGAAGTTCCTTGGAGGGATAAAAGATATGAAGGACAAATGCCCTCTTTTTTCCTTTAATATTTAACAGCAGTTCTGCATGTCTGATATATACCTGGTGATTGATTGTACAGAAAATAGTTTTTGTGTGGTATATGAGATGATTCATCTCAGCAACCTTTAGTGCCTTATATACTTTTTGAGAAATAAGACAAAGAATTTTTTTAAGTAGAAAGTAACTGTTAGTTCCAGGAAAACTGAATTTGAAAATCATGGACAGCCAAGAATAAAATAAAGGATAGGCAAGAGTGTAAAGGTGGTCAGATATTATGGAAAAGATTCTCTGTAAACAGTGTGGTAGGGAGAACCTATAAACTAATTTATAAAGGTTTTCTTTACAATAAATATCCTGCATTTTGAGAAAGAGATGCTGTAGAAAACAATGATAACAGAGAAAATGAGGTACAGCCAGAAAAAAAATTAGGGGCAAATAATGAATATAGAGGTTGCAATAGTCCATTCTAGAATTTAGTAAACTCTGGTAAGCGATAATGTGTCCATCCCAGTAGAGTTTCCACTCACACAATGAACACATTAAATTCACTTTCCTGAACAGAGGAGGCAAGTACCAGGCAGTTACAGCTGTGAATGCTAACTCAGGTTGGGTATAAAAAGGGGCGGTAAGCTTGCTTTGGGGAAACACACTGTTAGGGAGTTTCCTTTCAGTATAACCCCCTCGTCCATTGTGGCAGTGTAATGTGAATAGAGTGTTTATGTAAACCAGTTTCTAAAGCAGAGGAAATCACAATATTCAGGCCTTTACTGGTGTTGCTTTTTCCTCTAAGGAAAATAAGTAAAGCACTTTCTGTGTCCTTAAGAGAACAAGGGAAGGCAGAGAGGACTCTGTTGCAAGCCAGGTGTGGGGAGAGGCTTAACACTAGTAGGAGTTGGCTGAAGGTGGGAGTGGGTTTTCCGTTTTTTGAGCTGCTCTTGCCAGGCAGTTCTGTAGGTGGGGTGGGTGCACAGTGTCAGTGGAAAAAACCCCCATGATTAAACCAGGACACTATGTTCATATGTAACATGTTCGTATGTAACATGTAAGACTGTGATAAATAAAGCAGCTTCATGTCCTGGGTTCAAATCCCCGGTTTGAGGTACCCAAACTAATCATAGGACTCATGTTGGCATGTGTACAATCAATTAACTACAGATAGCTTAAGTTTTTAGTATTAAGTCTTTAAATTTTAAATTTAGTATTAAGTCTTTAAATTAAATTTAGTATTAAGTATTAAGCCATAGTTTTACATTGTGTCTGAACTGACCATCTTCAAGCACATCAGTGGAATCCCTGGAATATTAAATGCTCGCATCCTAATACAGGGCTTCCGGTGGCTCTATACTGAGGTTATGTTGGATCCGTGCAAAATCATTTGATTTGACAACTGAGTTGCACTACAGAAATATCTGGCATTTAGTATAGTTAACACAGGACATTATTTTTGCTTTACTTAGATTTTACTGTGTGAAGAGGGGAGATAATTTGGCTGAAGGTTAATCAGGATATAATGTCAAGGTAACTAAGGTAATCTTGGTGGAGTTGCCATTGAAGATGGTAAACTCAGTTTGAGATTACTCTTGGATTCAACTGTATTATTGGAGAACCATGTCAGTGGTATTGCTAGGAGCACCATACTTTACCTACATGATTGATTTTAATTAATGTTAATGCTGGATTTTAATTAATATCTTTTACTGCTTTGGCTTTATTTTTTTAAAAATTTAAGCTACCTCAGGCAGGTTCATGGAGAGACAGCATAAAATTTTTCTAAATAAATACGTCTAATGAGGATTATTCTCCCTTTTTTGGATACAGGTGATCTGGTCACGTTGATCGATGCTACTGTAACCTCTGGACTAGATTACTGCAATGTGCTCTTGCTTGAGGCTGCTCCAGAAAATGACTCAGAAATTGTAGCTGGTCTACACTGTAATAGCCTATCTATTAATGGGTGACAGTTGGACTACTATGACAGTAGTATTACGGCAGCTGCTCTGGTTACCTGTTTGTTCCTGGACCCAACCCAATCAAGTTGTGCAGATACCAGTTATAATCCCTTATACTTGAAAGGTTACGTCTCCCCAGATGAGCCCAGATGGACCTTAGGATCCTCATGACATTGTGTGTTCACTTCTCCCTCAAAAGGAGGTGAGATCTGTGACTGCCAGGGCAAAAATATTTTCTGTGGTGTCCTTTATGAAATGGGCCACCAGCTGAAGTAAGGATCTTGAAGCAAAGCCTGAGAATTCTTCAGTGACATTTCAACTGAGTGTTTCAAAATCAGACATTCAGTTATCTACTAGTTTAAGTTTACTATGCTTTATCATAAAACTACAGTGCACAGAAGCTGACACTGAAATTGATCATAATGCTTCTTTTAAATCTAGATCTTCCACAGCTCATGGCTATTTTTTTAATCCATCTTGGCTGTGTTCTAAGAGTTTTATAGGGAATGCTCTCTACTCTTCATCTCTAGCTGGGCTCTCTTAAATCCTTTACCATCCTATCTTTCCAATTAAAGCTTGTCACGAATTCTGGGCTGTTCAGGGTTCACAAAAGACCCGGACAAACTACCACAAATTCTGGGTTCAATTTGTGGTCGCTCATGATGGTTCATGAAGAGCAGAAAGCTCCCCGCCACTCAGCTGTTTGCTTTAAATGGCTCAGAGCCATTTAAACTACTGCCGCTTTTCACTCCCTGCAGCTTCCCGCAGGGAGCAGAAAGCAGGGTTTAAATGGAAGGGGTGAAGTCCCTAACCAGGAGATCTTCCCTTTCTCCTTTCTGCTGGCAGCAGCTCCCAGCAGCCAGCAGAAAGTAAGGGGAGACAATCTCTTTCCTGGGAAATTCCCCCTCCCTTTCTGCTGGCTGCTATTTTTCAGGCTGCCTTCTACAGTCCTTTTAAACAGCTGTTTTTTGGACTGTTTTGTGCAGTCCCTTTAAACTTTAAAGGGATTGCACAAGACAGTCCAAAACAGTTGAGCGGCTGTTTTTATGGGTTTCTGCCAACCCAGTATAAAGCCACAGTGGTCCCTTTTGGTTTGCAGGGACACAAATCAAATGAACCAGTTCATTAACAAGCCTCCCTGCTCAGTTTGGGGTTTGGTCCGTGGTCCACCAGGGACCCTGAACCACCTTTTCCCAGTCTGTGCCCATTCCTATTGGTGAATGCTAGCTTTGGTCAATTTAAATTGTAAATTATTTCCTCTCTGAAACAAACTTTTTTCTTACAAAGGCATTTTGATAGAAGTTTTGCCTTGTGTAAACATAAATGCAATGGTGTTGTGAACTGGTAAAGTCAGATTAATCAAGATATAAATGAACCTTTGGATGATGGCCTAAATAAATATTTATTTCTTCAGACTCAAGGCACAGAACTGTGCAACAATCAAGCTGTGCAGACACCAGTTATAATATTCCAAAAATTAAAACTGTGCTGTGATCCCCTTTGAACACACTTGTGGGGAGGGCAGAATATAAATCTGAATAATAAATAAATAAATAATAAAATGCAGATTTAAGTACTCAATTTAAAAGCATTCAGACAATATACACAAGAGTTAAAACACAGGATCAGCAGACTTGCAGCCAGATCTCTTGGAAAAATTCACCCTCCAAATGCACTCTGGAATATGACTGCCTTACATGCCTTTTTAAACATAGCAAGGGAAGGTGGTCTTCCTCATCCACTCTAAGCTGTTTCAAAGGAGTAGGCCCAGCACAGAAAAGGCCCATGATCTCACTGTGGCCATACAGACAGTCCTAATGGAAGGCACCTTAAGGAGAAGGCTAGTTGAAGAACGTAACTGAGTCAGGGGAGTATACTGGGAAACGAGCCACATTTCCCGGTATATTCCCCTGAGCCAGTTACGCATGGTTCTCTCCTCCTCATTTTATCTTCACAACATCTCTCCGGTAGCTCAGAGTAACTAGCCCAAGGTCACCCAGACAGCTTCATAGCAGAGTAAGGATTTGAACCTGGGTCTCCCGGGTATTACATCACTTTCTTAACTATGCCCCAACTAAAGACTAGCCTTTCAAAAAAAATTATATCAAACAATATTTAAAGCAGTCAATATACTACTTGTTTCAAATCACTTGAGCCAAAGAATTTCCTTGAAAGAAATTATACTTGCCACAAATAGCTAGATTCAAGTCCAGTAGCACCTTAGAGACCAATAAGATTAGGTAGAGACCAACAAGATTATATATATAACAGAACGGAGTTTTCACTCTCAAAAGCCTAGACCCTAAAAATCTTACTGGTCTCTATGCTGCTACTAATACAGCTACCCTCTGAAACTTGCCACAAATAGAAATGATTCCATACATTAAAAAATGAAATGTTGAAGAGCATAGTTTATTAGCAGTCTACAAGTTTGAATGGGCTTTGTGACTAAAAACTGGATTCAGATCAAGAAAACATCTTATTTACAGGAAGTATGTACAAAGCTTGTATAAGAGACAGAACTCAATGACTAGAAAGCAACGAAGAAGGGACTGGGCTGGAATAATATACATGCCTGATGATTTCCTTACCATTTGTTAGCCTGTCAAAGAGGAAGATATCAAAATTCCAGTTTCCAGCTTTCTCTAGCATACACTAAAATAGAAACAAGAGACCATTTTATTCTGTTAATGCACATAATTTTCATTATTGTGGATTAGAATCATACTTGGCTTTTCTCCATACTTTAAAAGTGAAAGAGTACTGGAAAGAAAATAAAGATGACCAGAATCATGTCTGTAACCACAGCAGTCCCTCTGTTTCACAGGTAGAACAAAATGTTGTGATCATACAGGTTAAGAACATAAGAGAACATAAGAGTAGTCATGTTGGATCAGGCCAATGGCCCATCCAGTCCAACAGTCTGTGTCACACAGTGGCCAAAAACCCTCAGGAGGTTCACCAGCAGAGCCAGGCTGTAGAAGCTCTCGCACTGTTGCCCCCTAAGGGCCAAGAATTCAGAGCATCACTGCCCCAGACACAGTGTTTCAATTGCAATTGAGGGAACAATTATTCTACAAAGTGTATTTGTCTCTGGAAATGTTTGACGACTGATGAAGAGCAGAAAAAAAATGTTCTCCAAGTTTTAGGAATCCCACAGATTCTGGGCTAATGATCCACATGCAGAAACGTGTTAGCACATAGAGATAAGCTGAGCGGCAGAGATGTGTATTCTGCTACACAGAGAAACAATGACTTGGTTGAGTTATGCAGCCCCATGCAAAACAATGGCACATATCTATGTATGAGCCTTGTCTGTGCCAGTTTTCTTCAGCATGGTAATTTGGGGGGGGGGGGGGTTGAAAGCAGTGGCCTTGGACCATATTCTAAGTCATTTTTTGAACAGGTATTTCTTTCCTCCTCAAAAAAGTCTGAATTCTTTTTTAAAAAGTGTACTGTATTTATCATGATCCAGAAATATCCATTCAGTAGCTCAAGAGCCACCCAGCTGCTAAGTTGCTAACAAGCTAAACTGCAGGGAGAACATCTACTAGCAAGTGTTTATCACAGAGAGTGAACAAAGCCCTCCCAGCTTATCTGGTTTTAGGGCAACAAACAAGGTTCCACAGAGCATTTTGTTTGATGTTATACTGAGCCATCTTTGAAGTCATTCTGTTCAGCTTCATTATCTACCACGGTTCGCAAAACAAGAAATATTTGATTTGCCTTTGAAGTGAACACTATTTTATCTTTCTATCCAAATTATTTCCCACAGTGCCAAAGAATGTAGCATTCTTGTTACTGGTAATAATTCCCTTTAAGCACCAACATTTAGTACAAGTCACTTACAGTGCAGTCCTGTGCAGAGCCATTCTAGCCAAAGCTCCTGGATTTCAGGTTTGCACTGTTAGTTACCTACAGACCTTATAATACACTGGTGTTTTTTCAGGGCAGAGTAATAAGGCAGTTTGAATCTGGAACTTCACACACAAACCTTAGCTTGTCCATTATAATCATCATCTAAAATGTTTGAAGAACTTGGAAGAGTGATACCACGGAAGAAACGGGAAGATCTCAAGTACCGCTGGAAACTCAGTAACCTTCGGATATTCCTTGCAGACACAGAAACTTCAATTTCAGAATTTGCTGGGAAAGAAAAATGTAAAAAAACCCACCTTAATATGTAATATCTCATTAAAAGCAATATCACTGAGCGATAATCAGCTAATATGTAGCAGTAACAATCATTTAGAGATCTCTGTTCTACATACATTGCATGGGATCCAGTACAGCCCCTGGGAACAGGATTTCAAGGGGCATTTCAGGTTACCACAAGTGAGGGAGTTGAGAAAGTCATGCCCCAAGGGCAGAAGTCTTTGCACCACAGAAATACTGAGCTGGATCCAACAAATTAGTCTGGGCCTTTTTTAAAAAACAGGTATGATAGTTAAACATTGTGACATATTTAAATTCCAAACAGCTACTATCATTGCAATTGGAAAAAATTATTAGGATCTATTTTCTGAATCATCACATGATAGAACACAACACAACTGAGATTATATCATTATTGGATAAATTTAGTAAACTCCCTATAAAGATCCATTTCAAAATTCCACAGTATTGAATTGATTCTGCGATGTAATGGTTATGTTTAAAATATAGAACAACGGCAAATAAATTCTAAGAAGTGGGGGGAATGTCACAAATAAAGAACTAGCAAGCTCCTGAATGCCACTGCAGAAACAATTTAATCCAGGTACTGAAAGGAATTTTAGGAGTGACCTGGGATCATTTTAATCAAGGTTAACAGCCAAATATTATGACAAACTCTGTGTGTGTGTGTGTGTGTGTGTGTGTGTGTGTGTGTGTGTGCGCGCGCGCAATTCATACACAAATAGGATTGGGGTGCGAGAGAGAATGTATAATCCCCAAACTTGTTCTCAATTCCTTAACCTGAGTAGTAGTATACCTGTAACAAGTCCAAGTTACAGAAAATACCCCATCTCAAAGCATATTTCAGTTCCTCCCACCCATGTGTTTCTGCCTTGTTCTCATGAGCACTCTGACCACTACTACCTACCCATGGTAAAGCCAGCAACAGAAGACATTCCTATTATTCACAGAATACCAATTCAAGTGGACAAGAATTCTGTTTCACCTTTCATTTGCAGCTGCCTGTTATTTTTATGTTAATTTTTTGGGACAGGAGCAACTACAGCTGCAGTTCCTTCTGCCACTGAGGTAATGTGAGGAGGTTTGGACCAAGCAACAACCAAAACTGTCTCACACAAGTATCTTGCAGCAGTGGAAAGAGGCACACTGCAAATGTAACAAGAGAAGGAGGCCTAAGGTTTTACTTTTGTAACTCCCGTGAATTGTACTCTCAGATTTTCTAGATTAAAAAAATTTATCAGCTCTGAAATCAAAACCACATTTCATCTCCAAGGCACAAGCTGCTATTACTGCTACATCACAACACTACACTAACATTTTTAAATGTGAAGATCTACATTCTTGTGTCATTAATCAACGTATCACAGATGTCTACAGTTTAAAAATCAGAAAAGCAAAGCATTCTGCATTATTATTCCTAAAGAATGATGACAGTTTTTATTACTGAAATCTAACACCTACTGAGCTTACATTTGACTACGGTTTAATTTTAGTTAACCAAATAATTATGATGCTCCCAGTAAAATATTTTAACAGATCACCCCGATGAAGCATTCATTCCCAGGAAGTCTCCCATCTTTACCAGATCATGACTTATCCCTTCCCTAAGCTCTCCTTTTAAAGTATTGACATTTCTAGAAGATGTAGTGTTTCACCTCTGTTTAAAGATGCCATGATCCTGAAGAGAGAACAAAGGCAGATCAACAGTTGTTTTTTTTCTTGAGAATGTAGGATTTGAAATATTCTCTTGCTTTCATTCTAGAACAAGTTTTTAAAAACTATATACAGAAGCGAAAAGGAATGAGCAGGTGCCCGTACTAACAGCATAAAAGGGCATTCTGGCTCATAATTTCATGATTTACACCAGAGAAAGTTGGGCTTGTACAAATGGGTTTCAAACTGCTATTTTGATATAAAGGAAGGGTTTTTCCCCAGAATTTGAAAGCAGTAGCAAGAGCACATAATCAAAGCAAAACCAGTCATAAAAGGAAGGGAAGGAGAGAAAAAGGAGAAACCTTATTTGTTTAGACAGGGGAGCAAGTTTACCTCAAATGTAACAACTACTGGATTTAATGTAATCAAATAGAGTGTTTAGGAGTAGGGTTGCCAAGTCCCCTCCAGCCACCAGTGGGGGGTGGCGGGGTAGGGTTGTCAGATCCACACAGGCAAATTCCTGGAGATTTAGGGATGGAGCCTGGAGAAGACAGGGACCTCAGTGTGGTACAATGCCATAAAGTCCACCCTCCAAAGCATCCATTTTCTTCAGGGGAACTGATCTCTGTAGTCTGCAGATGAGGTACAATTCCAGGGGATCTCCAGGTCCCACCTGGAGTCTGGCAACCCTATTTAAAAGGTAAAATTTACACATTCTTATAATTTCTATGCTGCACCGCAGCTGATATTTCAGAGATCATAAGTAGATAATTCACTGATTTTGTTAATTAATTTTGTTCACATGCAGTTTTGCTTTCCGAACACCCAGTACTGTTGACATGATTATAAATCCTTCTAATTATATGCAGGAGTAGAAAGAATGATGTGACTATCACAACAGGCATAGACTTATTTACAGATGGGCAGAACACAGGCAGCTATCCAGTGCCAGAGGAAGTACAACCATATATGAAGCCAAGGGCCCTAGCCACTTGGCCACAACCCCAACAGTATGATACAGAAGCTTTTTTAAATCTCCCAGAAGTGACACATTTATCCAATCCATATTTCCTTTTTGCCAATAACAAAAATAGTCAGATTATTACTAAATGTAATCATTTTCAGTTCCTGTGATCTCTTGCCAGAAATCAGAATGAAATTCTTGTTTAACCAAAAATACAATGAATTCTGATTATTCCTGGAAAATAGCTATATAAGACACACTGACTACAACTAAAACAATATCCATTTAATGTAACTATATTTTAGCCCCCTCTGTAGGGTTGCCAGCCCCCAGGTCCAGGCAGGGGTTTCCCTGCTTCTGGGGGCTTCAATCCACCCCTGGTCGGCTGGCCAGCAGGGGAAGCCTCACCCCTAAGCCCAATCCCAGAGCAACCACCCGCCCAGCCATCCCTCTCACTCTTCTCCTGCCTGATTTAAAAGGCTTCAGCTGATCAGCGGAGACCACACGACCCTCTGACCAGCTGGAGGGCCCTTTAAATCTAGCAGGAGGGAGGGAGAGGGGCTGTCATGGGCCACACGCTCAGCTTGCAAAAAGACCCATTAAAGGGGGCTGATTTCCCCCAGCCTTGCACACCATGGCCCCCACCCCACTCACAAAAAAGAGCCTTTAAAGGGTCTTTTTGTGAGCTGAGCATGTGGCCCACAACCGCCCCTCTTCGTCCCTCCTGACAGATTTAAAGGGCCCTCCAGCTGGTCAGCAGGCCACATGGTCCCCACTGATCAGCTGAAGCCCTTTAAATTGGGGAGGAGGGAGGGAGTGGCCAGGCAAGTGGTTGCTCTTGGGGGTGAGGCTTGGGAGCGGTGCTTAGGGTGTCTCCGCCCACCCTTGGAATGCTCCCCAAATCCCCCGCTGAAGCGACGAGGGGAGGCAACCCTACCCGTTTGGGAACAAAATATCTTTCAACCAATACAGACAGTCAAATCCTGACACAAAAAGCCGAGTGTTCAGATAATCAGGAAATTATAATGTATAGTATAATGATAGTTAACTGAAAACTGGTAGTTTGGTTGGTACTATCTCCCTGACAGATATACCATAATCAGCATTTATATTTTCAGGATATGGCCTAAACACGAGAGTATCCTCCAAAGATGGTTAGCAATTTTCTGATCCCAGTCAACTAATTTCAAGCCTTACAGGTGAAAAGTTATAGGAATAACAGAAATCCCTTGATTTCTGCCTTACTTGGCTGCTGTTTAAATAAAACTAAATTGGAAGTCTCAAACCCTACTTTCTGGGTCCTATTTAACGTATTTTTATGCAATATGAATAAAAATTACTGCGCACATTGGAATTTGCTCTTCAACTACAGTTTCTCAGGAAAATTTCATCATCAGGCTTGCAAAACCTTAGCCAGTTTGAAGGATACACTGAGTTCTGCAACAGCTGTTGAGATTCCTACATTCCAAGCTGTTGGTGGTTAGCAAAGACCTAATGAATTATGTAAGAGTGGGTGTAAAGTAGGTATATTACTATATTCACATGTGTCTGAGCACTGTAATGGACTGCTTAGAATAAGGCACTGTACAAAAGTGAAAACGATAGTATGTTTTGACAAATTACTGTCAAAGAAAGAACTGGCAACTACTTGCTACACAGCACTCATCTTAAAAATCCTGGGAACAATTTACCAAGTAAATTATGACAGCACCCCCAATCTTTCACATTTGAAGGATACTCTATCTGCAGCCACTTACAGTTAAGCACAAAATTATTTCTTGCCTAACACATGCATAAAAACTGAAGTGGGGGTAGCATCAATCTATATATCTAATAGCTACGTTTTGTCCCATCTGTGAATATGTAAATCCATTGCTCAGGGCCATAACAACACTAAAAACATTTTCCTGCAAACTTGGGAGACCACCCAGGTTTACAGAAAAGTCTGAAATCACACACACAAAAAAAATACATGGAAGGTTTAAATCCCCGTACATAAAACACCTGTAGAGCTGTTGGCTGTGGACACTGGGAGAAGCTCTGGGCCCAGCCATGCCAGAAACTGGCAGCAGCTCCGGGCCTGGTTGTGGTAGCAGGTGCCAGGAGCCACTCTGGGCTTGAAGCAGCTCCCAAGCACTGCTGTGGCCGGGCTTAAAAGTGGGTGGGGGCCTGGAGCTGCACCAAGTTCAGCAATGGACAGGAGATGGGATTCCCCCACTGCAAGTCTTGCAGGAGCTCCCACTTGTATATCTAAATTCTAAACATAGCCAAATCTGAAGCCATGGACAGACAAGATAGACATTTCTAGAGGGAGAGGTTTCCCTTGCTCAGCTCAAAAGCCGGACGAATCCAACTCTAGGGGGCGGTGCTCATCTCTGTTCCAAGCCGAAGAGCCAGTGCTGTTCAAAGATGTTTCCATGGTCATGCGGCCGGAATAACTAAATGCTGAGGCGCATGGAACGATGTTACCTTCCCACCAAAGTGGTACTTATTTATCTACTTGCAATTTCTTGCTTTCAAACTGCTAGGTTGGCAGGAGCTGGGGCCAGAGACGGGAGCTCACTCCATCATGCAGCACTAGTGTCTCGAACTGCTGAACTACAGACCTTCTGGTCTGCAGCTCAGTGTCTTAACCTCTGAGCCACTGCAGCCCATAGACCTTTCTACAAACCTGAAAAACAGTCCCAAGTTTGCAGAAAAATCTGAAATCTAAAAAAATATTACTTTGGGGGTACTACCCTCCCAAAGCTATAGAAACAGTGCTTGTAGCTTTAAAAAAAAATGAATGCCCTCAGTGGCCACTGCTAGGTAACCACAACAGTACTGCTAGGCTTCTAGCCTTAGTTGTGTTCATCAGAAGGCAGGAGGAGGGGCAAGACCCTTTTCAGGCTCATTTTGACCTTTAAGGGAAGATTCATTGGGGCCAGACTTGGTAGCAACCATTATGTGACTTGTTACCACATGACTTGTATGACTCACCTAGAACTTCTTGCTACTAGTCAACAGTAGCCATTGCATGAATAGGGTTGCCAACCTCCAGGTGGTGACTGGAGATCCCCTGCTATTACAATTGATCTCCAGGCAAGAGAGATTAGTTCACCTGGAGAAAATGGCCACTTTGGAAAGTGGACTCTATGGCATTATACCTCACTGAAGTCCCTCCTCTCCCCAAACCCCATCCTTCTCAGGCTCTACCTCCAAAATCTCCAGGTATTTCCCAACCTGGACATGGCAACCCTATGCATGAAAGCCAGTGTGGTGTAGCAGTTACAGCTGCAGGCTAGGATCTGGGAGACTCAGGTTTGAATCTCCACTCTGCCATGGAAATTCATGGGTGTAACACTGGGCCAGTCACACAATCTCAGCATACCTCACAAGGTAGTTGTGAGGATAAAATGGAGGAAAGAAGAATGATCTAAACTGCTTTGGGTCTCTGTTGAAGAAAAAGGTGAGATATAAATGAAGTAAAAATAATATAGCTAATAAATATATGGAAAATGATTCCTCAGTTATAAAAAGTAAAGATAAAGGTTTCCCTTGCTTGAAAACCAGTCTAGGGGGCAGTGCTCATCTCCGTTTCCAAGCCAGCGCTCTTTGTGGTCATGTGGACTTCTCCGTGATCATGTGGCCAGCATGACTAAACACCGAGGCACACAGAATGCTGTTACTGTCCCACCAAAGTGGTACCTATTTATCTACTTGCAATTTCTTGCTTTCTAACTGCTAGGCTAGCAGGAGCTGGGGCCAGAGATGGGAGCTCACTTCATCATATGGTACTAGGGTCTCGAACTGCCAAGCTTCCGTCCTTCCAGTCCTCGACCAGTGCCTTAACCTCTGAGCCACCACAGCCCTCTACATCAGTTATATTTAACCCCAAAAGCAATTGCCAACATTTATAAGTCATGTTCTGGATTCTGCTAGTATTCCAACACAGAATCAGCGGATTTTATTCACATGCAGTGGTTTTGCCCTAGAGATTTCATTTTGGGAAAAGGCTGCCTTTTTAGTGAGTGCTGGTTTGGAAAGGACCACAAAATAATCTAGAATGCCTGTTATTGAATTATGTTCCAAGTGTTCCAATTAGTTTACAAGATATAGCCTTGAATCTAATAACTGCAGCACATTTAACTTTTGCACATTATTGAAAATCACGTTATTGAAAATCAAACAAGATGTCTGAAGTTAGCGAATGGCTAAATAAAGTGAAGGAGGTTTTTCTAATGCTAAAACTTACATCTCTCCAAAGGAATGAGAATTTTGATTTACTAAGGTCAAGTGGTTTAAAGTTATGAAATGTATTCAGTCCTTTCCTTGCGCAGGGGCCATGCTAATCTTCTCTGTATCGTTCCAGTTTTAGTATATGTGCTGCCAAAGCTAGCACAAATATATTCAGTCTAAAATCAAAGAACTAAATATATTAGAAATTCTTCTTTGTGTGTGTGTGTGTATGTGTGTGTATGAATAAAAGTTAAATTTAAAAATAAATAAATAAATGGCTGAAGACAGGAGGCAGATAAAATGCTGGTGGGTGGTTGGAAAGGAGAAAGAATCAGGAAAAGGGTAGAGGCTATAGGGGCTTTCAGGGAATGAAAAGAAAAGAAAAAACAGTGGAAAATGAGATACCCCTGCAAGTCCTTGCAGGTCCCTTGCTTGTACTAATATATTTCAGAACAGTTCTAGAGAGCAAAGTATTTAAGCATAGGGAAATAAACTTTAACCGTTTAAGTCTAAACTACATAAAAATATAACCTATAAGAATAATGCTCCACTAATTATCTTAGTCAAGTGGCTAATAATAGGAAGTTTTGTGCTTACTGTATCAAATTTAGCTAGCTAATGAAATCAGTACTTGGTCTGAAATACCAGAGAATGCATAGGTAAACTGGCAGTACAGCATACAACTTGGTCCCTAAGGTTTCCCCTGGTCCCAGCACAGCCCAAATCTCTCGCCACACATGAAGAACAGGCAGCAAAACCATTTCTGCTGGAGTTCTTTTTTATGTACCTCAGTAGCTCACTTAATTTTGCTTGTGTATTACCTTCCACATGGAAAAATGTTGTGGGAGTAAAGGAGAGGCCCTTCACAAAACCTCTAGTTCACAAGAGATGGGGGGGGGTATAATATATTAACAGCTTTGTCCCTGTGACTCAGCTCAGAGGCAAGTAGGTAGAGATAATTTTGCTGGCTGTTCAGCATTTATTCAGTTCAAATTTATTTAGACCCCACTTTCTGTTAAACAAGAACATTCAAGGCACAATAAATATAAAACAACCTAAAAATAAATTGTCAATCAGAGCTAATAAAACAGGTATCTAAATAAGGAGATTACACAGTGTATTAATATTTCCCCTTTAAAATGAGTTACAAGCTAAGTTTGACGCTTATGATGATCTGACTATACCAATACACACACACAAAATTAAATAAAAAAATCTTTTTCACTGTTCATGTTTTGATGTACCTTTGTTAACTCAAACATGAGCTGAATGGAACAAGCTGCAAATTCCTAAAAAGCAGTACATGTTCTTGTCTGCCTCCTCAACTATCCTACACAAGAATATTATGTGCTGTTGAAAGCACTACTATATCAAAGCCTCAAATTCATATCAAGGATTTAATAGTGCAGGGGTACTTTATTAGCAGCAGTAAAGCCTTGAAAATGTACAGGCTCCACACCAAAGAACAGCTCCTCTAATAGGTAAGCAAATTCCTCCATGGAAGTTTTATGCATCCCACATGAAAGAGTAATAAAATAGTATTGTTCTTCTGTATGGCAGAAGAAGAGTGAGGCTTAATCTAGATATCACGTCTCCAAACCATGCTTTAAGCTCAGCTCCTTGCTTTCCCTCTCTCACCTACTGTGAAGAAATGCATTTTTTCCTGGAAGGTTTGAGAGGAGCAAAAGCCTCCATGTTGCATTTTAACAGGTTTTTTGCTCTGGGCAGAGACCAGCCTGGGAAGGCGGAAGTCAGTCAGTGGTTTTCCAGGCTCACCTCAGCTACCACTTAAGAAATGCTAATAGATCTGGCTAGAAACAATGGGATGGGCAGGCTCCCTCCCTTCTCCCCCCCTTCAAGCAGGGAACAGAGAGTTTTGGAAGAATGGAATGCTAGAAGGTCTCCAGGAAGGAGATCTCCAGGAAACACTTCTTTGACCTGGCATGATGTGGTCAGTGGGTGGACAAACAGATATGATAAAAACTCCTTGCAACAGGAGGTCTCTTTTAGTTGGGTGCTGAGTCCCTGAGTGCACACAGACCTGTCCACAGGAAAGGCAGCCACTGATCGTGTGCTCGCCTGAAGAGCTGAAGGAAGCTTCAAGGTAATGGTTATTATTTAGAGATCTGTAACTTCTTAAAGCTAAAGAGCCTATATTTTAAAATCTGATAGAGCATGTATAGAGAGAGGGAAAGAGGATTTGTGTTTTGTCTATTTCTTTTAGAATCCCTTGCTTAATCTGGAGCTGTGTTAAAAGTATGCCTGTAGACATTTTCTTTTTAACACACTCTTTCTAACTTTTGATGCTGGCAATAGTTCTCTGTACCACATAGATCTCTACTGCCTTGGACATGCTATTTTAAAAGAAGCACCGGGAGAAGGGAGGCAGTTGGCAAGTGGCTATTCCTCCAGGGGTGCACAAGACAGTGAACTGTATCCATGGTGACCAGGTGCTGGGCAGTGGGAGACACAGAGGCAAGGCCTCAGAATTTGGAAGGGAAGCTGGGAGTCCTGACCCTCCCAGTGGGCAATTCTGTACAAAAGTCAGGTGGTGGTGGCAAGTTACGAGAGAGAGAGAGAGAGAGAGAGAGAGAGAGAGAGAGAGAGAGAGAGAGAGATGCCTCTCCCAGTGTGGAGAAACACCTAGGAGGGCAGGGTGGAATACAGCCTGCAGGCCAGGGCAGCCACGTTCTGCCACACCTATCAATTTTTCCATTCCCCTTTCCATGATATACTGCAACCATAGTTTAGCATCACATCGTTTCTCTCTTTTTAGATATTTATACCTCACCTTTCTTTCCAATGAGGATCCAATACAGCTGACATATTTCTCCCCTCCTCTATTTTATCCTCACAACAGCCACTCTGTGACAAAGGATTAGGCTGAGACTGGGTGACTGGCCCAAGATCAGCCAGCAAGCAATCATGGCAGAATGAACTTCAGACTTGAGTATGCCAGATCACAGCTCAACACTCTTAACAACTGTACCATGCTGATTCTCATCATCAGAGTTAGTTATGGGTAGAGATTACCAGGACTGCCCAAAACCATAGGTTTACAAGTCCACTTCAAACTATGTCTTCAAAACAATCCTAGCTGTATCTAATCATACTTATCCCTCATGAAATTGCAACTCTAACACTATTATTAGTACAAATCATAGAGGGGAAGGGGAATTTACACACAATGTATAACAGAGTGGGTGAGTCTGCAGGACACTATAGTAGCATTATATTTAATGGTAAATATTTTAAGCAAACTTTAAAAAGAAAATATTTGTTAAATGCCTGTGTGAGATATTATAATGCTTTACATCTTAGGTATAATTCTATAATTTCCCTACTAAGTGATACTGGGTGATCCACTTATGAATCAGACATGTGGAATATTCTTTTAAGTGAAATCAAAAGAAGATCTATTCAAATTTCACAAACATTTAAGAATGCTGAGCTGCATCTCAGCCCAGAAAGGTGAGGGTTGCAATAAGCTTTACTTATTACTACTTGTAGAGTCTCTGTAGTTCTACATCCTAAAGAGTTTTATCCCTTTTGTTAGCAAGCCTTCATGACATGTGTATATAGCAAATATCAGCTCTTTCATCTAAATATACTGGTTGCCTAGACATGCCACAATCATCCAGTCCATACCACCAAACATTAAAGCCAGTGAATGGGGAAAGGGATGTCACAAAAATGTTTTAAGACAAGAAAGAAAGCCTTTTGCCACTGAAACTTGTCTTGACGTCTCATTATCATAGGAAAAGTCTCAATGGAAAGCACTGCAATTGGGTTCAGGTCTCCTTTTTTCTTTATTAGACCAAGCGTTATTTCAAGGAAAGAACAGCTGATCAGCTAAAGTACTGGAAACTTCCTGAACAACAGCTGTTATTACAAGTTAAGACTTCTTAGAATGAGAAGAGCAGACCTGGGACTCATTTTGCTACAAAACTGTGAAACAAAGTCATGTGACAGGAATGGGGAACCAAAGTTATGCCCTTGCTAGGTTCAAGGCCAGGATTATGGGCAACAGGCTAAAAAAAAATCTGAGGTAACGCAAGACCAGTGTCTGAGCTATGGAGGAATCTCCTCCAACATGAAGTGACCTCACCTCACCATCCTGTTGTTCTTCTTAAGGCCAAATTAGATGAGATGACATCCCCAAGTCCACCCCTTGGAAGCAGTCACCATAGTAAGTTACCCCCAGGGAACTCCTTTTAATGAGGCTGCAGGGGTGATTCTGGTTAGGACCACTGCAGCACTTGGAAGAAAAGGCTCCTGCCTCCCCCACCATGTGCCATTTTTCTGACCCAAAATTGCACTGGAGGGTGTAATCTGCCCATGTTGTTTATCTGCTGTTGCTGCAGCATGGCATGGCAGCCTCTCCTGGGCAGACAGATCACTGGGCTTGATTCTCTTTGGACTGGTTGTAAGAAGAGGGCCTCTCTGGATAGGGGTCTGATTTTTGTGGTAAGGCTAGAGAGTCCCTATTCTCTTGTAGCACAGCTAGACTATAGCACAGGAATGACTGGAAGCTCTTCTCTCACCCCATGTGAGCTTTCTTAAGTCATTCAGGCATCAAATGAACAAGTCACCCACCCATACACATGCACACACACAGAGTGGTCCAACCGGAACTGGCCCTCTGTGACACTGCTAAAAGGAGCTCTCCAGTGGGAACTCATTGTTACAAAATGGCAGCGTTTCCCTAAGGGGACCATATTTTGGCCCTCAGCAGGCATGCAAAGAGAGCCAGAAGGCATCACAACCTTGCTCTCTTCTCAGCAAATATAAAAAGGGGGCAGCTCTAGAAAGGCTGATCAGCCCAGAAGAGAGGGCTGTATGACCCACCTTAAAGTCATGAAGACTACTATTGGGGGGGGGGGGGGACGACAATTCTTTCAAGTATTAATTGAAGGCTACATAGTCATTGGGGATTTTACTGTTAGAATTTTAAATTATATAAAACAACTTCCAGAAATGAATTACATTTCATAAATCATAAATACTGTTTTATAGTCAGCGTGTGGTAGGCAGAAATTATTACTTTTGCAGGAAATTAAGAAAAATGTTAATTTCCATTTTAAAACCAGTCAAGTACTTGAAGCCCCACAGCCAAAAACAAATGGTATTCTTCATTATTTTTCGGCTATTATTTAAATACTTACAGTGAAATATACGGAAATCAATGTATGGATGAGAACCTCTTCTCTCTGTTTCAAATCCTGCCCGACTTCTTACTCGTACATCTCCTAGAAATAGGGTCAAGAGTGAAATACACTGTGTCGAAGAGCTACAGAGAAAATTGCAACTGAGTACAGTTGCAATGTGTATATGTATGTCGTGTAACAGTCATACAACAAACCTATTCAATATCTATTAACTTAAGAGCTGATATTTCAAAATAAAGTTTGAAGACTTTTCAAGCTTGTGATTGCATGCTCTTCATTAAACTGTTTCCTGCCTTAGCATACAGCCAAATGCATAAGTTCTTAGATGAAGTTGCATATGCTAAGCTACATCATCATACAGGAAGAAGTTTTAGAACTTTATTTTTGCTCCCTGACACATAAGGTTGTCCAAAATGGTCAGTTAAGCTATAATAATTTACATTAACAACTTTAACAATTATAATTGTTGCCAAAGATTACTTACTTGCGTTCAGCTGTTTGAATATTATACAAGACCCTATTAAAATACCAAAATTTAGTATTAACGATCTAGAGATTAAAATATTTTTTCTACTTCAGCTAAGCAGTCACCTCAAATAGGTATTATTACTAAAAAGCTGACTATATAAGTAGCTTTTAAAAAAGAAAATGCAATATATTCATCTGAATTTACATTCACGAACATACCCTATTGCTTGGAATCCTGGGAAGATCACAGCTAAGTTTAAAAGCTTTGCAAGATTCCCAAAAATCATGTACACATAAGGAAGGTATTATATTATTAATATTTTAAACTTGAATTATAGGCCAATCAAACAGTTACACACTGTTTTATTTCAGTGCTCAAATTTGTACTGCCTAGCAGAGATGTGAAGGCCAGGGGGGGCTGTTTTTTTTTTTCCCTGAGAATCTTCTTCCAATGGAAAGAGGTTTTTTGTCAGGGCTCCCTAAAATATCCCAATTCTGGGACACTTTGGGGAGCACTGACAAAAGAAAATCTTGCAAAATCCTTTAGAATGAGTGGAATGCTTCTTAAGAAAGCCTCACTCAATATATATAGCATGAAAAAGCTCTCAGACATTTTCAATTTCTGCAATGGAAAAATTGGGAGATATCAAGGGACACAAAAAACTCCTACATCCCCCCCCCCCCCCCCGCCGTTTTGGAATGAGTGACATGAAAAGCAGGTTTTACTCAAAATATGTAGTATGAACATTCTTATATAAGCCTATCTACAGCATTAGATAATACCACCTACATATAACTGTAGACATAGACAATTTTTCAATAATATGTTTTGTATTTAAGGGTAAATAATTTTGGCAACAATTAATATGCTATAGTGTTCAGTGTTTTCAATGTTATGAAGCTTAATATCTAAATATGCTGACAGTGCAATGTATTGTGACTGTATGAGTGTGTCTCCATCCAAGTGATATACTTTTGTTTACTACAGAAATCATTTTCTACCTTCAACTTTTATTTCCTACCTCTCAGGAGGCAAAATTAAGATAGACGTGCTATAAGATATGCTATGGAAGTTAGGGTGCAGGAGTTGGCAACTCAAGTATTGAGAAAATTTACTATTTTTCTTATATGAAGACATATACTTTTAAATTCCAAAATATGACAAATAGTACAATTTTAGATGCTAACTTAAGTGGTATATTTTATGTTGTTAAATCCATAAAAGTAGTTTAGGTTTGCTAAAGTACTGTATAATTTCTATTTTTCTGAAGAACCAGGAACCCCCCCCCCCATTCAATATTCCCAGAAATTTTACATTTCTACTGTGTGATTGTGTCTTTTGAACAAAGTTATTTTGAGAAGCCTGCAGTGTTGCTGAAGATACGATATGCCATTCTAGTTTATGTGTGTAACTGTAAATATAACAAAGATCTTGCAGAATCAAATCCGTATGCTTCAAGTGCTCTTCTGTGAGATGATAGTCACCTTAAAAAGGAAAACACGGAAACTGCATAACATTCCTAGAAACTTGTCCTATTTTCGTTACTTAGTATACATGAGCTTCTGAGTTCCCATGACATTCAAGGGAATTTAGAGAACTAAAGGTAGACCCCAGAATGCAATACAAGATAAAATAAGCATTGAAAGTACATCCGGTATGCAAGTCACACACCAGATAGAACAGCAACAGACTTAACATTACATTTACATGCAACTGCTAGAATCTAAAGAGTTGTACACACTCAGGGACTTTCAGACCTACCCTTTCCACTGCAGCTAAAATCCTATCCCCACTCTAAAAGCCACTCCCAAAGTTGAGGGACTCAGTAGAGCACGGGGAAGTTGAAGGACTCACACAGCATGGAGTGGGGAAAGCTGCAATCAGACTGTAAAACTGGCTGCCTCTTTCCATGCAGGAGCTTTTAAAAAAATTCTGAGTGACTAATACTGTTATTCAACTCTGATGAGAAAATATTTTAAGTAATTCACAGATTGTTCTTTTAAAAAAAGAAGAAGGCTTTGCTCTGCTTCACACACAGGACAACGTCAAAGACAGAGGCAAACTCACATGTAGCATTTTACATGATGCTGCATATCCACTCTATATGCCTGAATCTTTGCCAGTGGCAATTACATAGAACGTATCTTAAGAACCATATCCACAAATCTGCCCTACCAGGATTATTCCAAGGTAATAGATACATGGCTTCAACAGTGGTTCTCTAGCATGCTACTATAATTTGTTGAGTTCCAGCAAAAAAGGGCAACTGTATAATAAAGTGTCCCAAAACTCCACATACAAAAGTGATGCTATAGTGCTCGTGCTATTACTATCCACATTAAGTTGCATTTGACTGAATCCCAAATAGTTACAAGAAATGAACTCAACCACAGGCAATGACATTCATAAATAACTTTTATTTATGACTAGGAATAAGGCCCGTTGTGGAAATAAATACAACAGGCTCTAGAAAGAGGCTCTGGGAGAGTGCCCCAGCCTTGGGCACTCAGTGTCAATTTGCTGTGGTGACCTCAGCAGGGTATAATAACACAGAGTCCACCATTTTCTCCAGGGGGAGATCTCTACCACCTGAAGAGCAGTTGTAATTCAGTGTGATCCCCATCCCTCCCCTGGAGGTTGGCAACAATGGTTCCCCATGAGGGACTCGCTAGCTTGGACGGTGGAGTCTATGAATTGTACCTGTCTGAGGTCCCACCCTTCCTCAAACCTCACCGTCTCCAGGCTCCATCCCTCAAATCTCCAGGAATTTTTCACCTGGAGTTGGCAACCCTATCTCCTTCCCAACCAACATCAACCTCACTCTTCAACTTTCCATCTCCCTCCCCCCACAGCCTCCACTGTGCTCTGAAGCCCTGACCGCTATGTCACATTGGCTGTCATAAGGGGTCCATCTCAGCAGGGTATAAGGCATAGAGTCTACCATTTTCTCCAGGGGAACTGATCTCTGCCATCTGGAGAGCACTTGTAATTCTGAGTGATCTCCAGCCCTCACCTGGAGATTGACAACCATACTTCCCTGGTGGAAAAGTAGTCTTTCTCTGCAATGGAGACCGAAGCAGTTGACATCATTCTCCTCTCCCCCTTTTGACTTGCACAACAACCCTGTGAGGTAGGTTAGGCTTAAAATCTGTGACTGGCCCCAAATTACCCACTCAGCAGGAACCTGGGTCTAGCAGATCCTGCTCTGAAGTGCTTACTGCTACGCCTAGGATACCCAACCTCCAGGTGCAGCCTGAAGATCACCAGGTATCACAATTGAACTCCAGACAACAGATTCCCCCCCCCCCCCGAAAAAATGACTGCTTTGGAGGGTGGCCTCTGTGGCATTCTGTTCAGCTGGCCCCAATGAGTTTTCTCCCAGAGGCCAACATAGGTGTGGAAAGGGGCTTTCAGAGAAGCAAGCTCTGTTGCCTAGAAACGGGCACTGAGGGAACCATATTAGTGCCGGTTCCCTAACGGAACATATTGGCCCTTTCACACAGAAACATGCTTCTCCCGTTGGGGAAGCGTTCCTGAGCCGGTTTACCTTGAAACCTCCTCCCAAGCATTCTTCTGTTCTTCATACTGGTCCTGAAGCGCTATGGGGTGCTGTGTGAAATGCCCCGTTTCTGACAGTTTATTCTGATGGTTTATTCTGGGCATGCTGGCAGTGTGTGGGAGGGGGGTTATGGTGAAAGTCCATTGTTTTTTCACTGACAGAAGCAGGCCACTGAGGGGACAGTTAGACCCACCTGGCAGTGGGAGAAGGAGAAGAGTGGATTTTCCCCCTTCGCTGGCTCCCTCCAGACTGAGGCTGGGACGCTGGCTGGTGGCTCCATGGGCGGGACTGAGGCAAAGCAGGGAGAGAATGCAGCCAGTGGCCAGGGTCCTTTTGAGTGGCAGTCTGTCCAGCCTACTGATTTTGGCGCCCCATGGAATCTTGCCCCTTGGAATTTTAAAACGGCTTTATATAATAGGAAAGATACTAAGGATTATTACATGACAGCTCTTTTATTTGGAATATATTGCTGCTTGAATGTTATAGTTCAGGATTCATTCCACTGATTGGTGGGGAAAGTATACTGCAAAAAAAGCTTCAAAACTCAAGGATCACTCCTGTTCAGACTTGAACTGTTCTACTAACTAGAAATACTGCCACAGAACAAACCCAAGTGAGATCAATGTGAAATTGGTCCCCAGAACTTGGTAATTACAGCAATGAATTTAAGTCTCATTTAGTTAGAGTCTTCTTCAAGAATTAGTGTGTTAGAACATCTATCATAATGTCTGGGCACAGCCACAACACCCAGTTTTTCTTACTACTTCAAAAAGAAATGGGCTGCACAATTCTTAGAGCTCTGCATTCATCTGTTCAGGTCTTCAGGTCAATCCCTGCTAAAAATCCATTCTTTGAGGAGGTAAGTAAATCCAACAGAAAAAGTAAGAACTTTTAGGTAAACTTCCCATGATAATGGAATAATTTATCTAAGGTCTGGTAAGGTCTCTCTCTCTGTGCCTCTCCTAGCTTTTAGGAAGATATATAAACTATATCATTTTGAGTTGGTCTTTGGAAGCCAGTTGTGCTTCTGCTGTCTGTTTTTAATAATGTGAAAATGGTACCAAATTGTTTTTATTATTAATAACCAGCTTTATTGAATAGCAGCATGAAAATCTGTAAGCTAGAAGCTTCCACATTCAAAAGTCTAGGTAAGTTTAGAATGCCCAGAAGAATGCTTTGCTTCATATTAAGCTTGTATTTATGGGCCTATAACAAAGACAAGTCATTAGAAGAGATAACATGCTCTTTACTTAGAAACAGAGGAGCAGCTACCTTTATCGCATTTTATACTTTCCTTTCTCCCAAGAGGACAGGGCAGTATATAAGATTTCCCCTTCTCAACTACAAATAGAGCAACTGGCCTAAGGTCACCCAGTGAGATTCATGGGTAAGCAACGAAGTTGTATGTCTTCATTCAATAAAGGTACATATGTTACATACAATGTGGTGGATCATACCAGCTCTTCCATGGACAAAAAAGGGAAGAAAGGCAATTTCACCCAATTCTCCCCTGTTAAACGCAGATTCCCCTGTTAAATGCAATACATGTTGCTGATGGACGTTTGACCCTCAGCACAGGATTTGGGGAGTACCTGGTGATGCTTTGGAAAGGGAAATGTGGGGCAGACCTTCCTGTACAAGTTTGTTTCACTGCAGTAGATCCAGTGATCCAATCATACCAAGATCTTTCTAATCTCCCACAGCCAGGATTTCTGGAACAGTGAGACTCTCATAAAGCCATGTATCAATGAGCTGCAGTGAGAAGGAGTAAGTGGGTAAAATCACTCCCTCTTCCCTTTCCATCAACTGAGGGATCATGGGATCCAACCCATTATGTTCAATTAGTTTGCTGCACTCTACATGTAGAGGCAGAGAAGGGGATGGAAGAGTTTAATAGTACCCATGCCTGATTAGACTGCCAGTACAGGTGGCCAAAAAGGTTGCATAGACTAAATAGGCTTTCTGATAAGTTTGTGGTTTTTAAGCCACCCATTTTAATTTTCAGTGTATCTCAATGTTCCCTCTAAGCTGTGCATTTGAGTGGCTGCACAGGGTCTTGAGCTGCCCATTGCCCATTTTAAGATTACAGCAGTTATATTCTGCTCAGGATATGAACAGCTCAACTCAGTGGGGAACAAAAATTAGAGGGAGCAGTGCTCATGACCCATGTGAAAGAAGGAGTAACATCACAGAAGATATGAACAGAGATAAATCAGGGCAAAGAATATTGCTTTACGCTATAAAATTCGCAGTCTCTCTTTATTCCCTGCCACTATCTTAACAATATTCAATTCCATGGGCTGAATAGCTTGGATAAGAATTGAGAAGTTTAAAAAATTACTTTCTCCAAACCTAGAACCTCTAGATAAGTCTTAAGATCTTCATTTAGAGCAGAGACTGACGACTGGTAACCAATGGGCTTAATTTGCAGGAGCTGATCCAAACATCTCCCCAAATCCCAAGGACCTTGTTCATTATGAGCCCAGCTACTTTCTATTTTATGAGGTGAAACAGAGAGAAAAGCATAACATTTTGGCAGTTCCTCTCTTGTGAACTTCAGTCATTTACCTTTCACTAGGCTGGTGCTTAAGAGTCAGCAGCTGCAATGCATTAGTAGATGACAGCAACATACTTGATTCCTGTAAACACTAGTGTTTATCCTGGGATTGGGAACAGCAAACAGCCCCATGCTTGAACCTCCGCTCATAAAATAATAAGACTCTATATTGCTTCCAGTTCAGGCTAGTGCCCAATTTAAAAGTTGCTGCCAAGGGATTTAATACATTTGTTACCGCTTATAATCAATTCTGAGTTTGGGTGTTAATTTCACTTAAGAACGTTCAGATACTATTTTCCCTCTGCCATACGGTATCAAGATGGTAAGGCATGGTTCCATTTTGTTTCTTCTTCATTCAAGCATCTGACAATAGGTTGAGTCCTATTAACCAAGTTTTTATCCAGCACAAGGATCTTTCCTCCACCTGAACATGCCCTTAAAACTGCTTTAATTAGAAAGAAAGATCAAATCTCAGCGAAAGCCAATATCACATGTATTCCTTATTCCCTACTAACATATCAATTCACAGTTTAAAAGTGTATACTGTTATAGAATCTTATTCAGTTACCTCAAAGGATGTCATCTGCATTAAATACTAAACTTCGATTTCTCCCTGACTTATAATTTCATTTTGATAACCAGAAGACTAAGCAGCTAAGCCTTTTATCATATACAATCCTGAAGAATTAAAAATTATTTTAAAATTACTTTTAAAACCAAGCCAAATGCTGGAAACTTAGACACGTAGATGTTTTAACATCCATTTATTTAGAAGTACTAATATGATGAATAACATGCTTAACCAAATGTTTCATTTGCAATATCAAGTACAACACAAAGCAATGTCCAAAACTGGACTACCTAGGGAACATGACCTACTTTTTCAGACTTTCACTACAGATACCAAGGGAATGTAAGAAGCCAACTCTGACATTTCTTCTTTAGAAGAAAATGAGTAGGAAGGCCAGAGGCTGCAAAGCAACAGAGGTCTAGCTAGGACTTCTAAAGTTTTCCAGTTTGGCAAACAGGGTGCTGCTCTAAAGTAGGGCTATATAGTGGGATGGGAACCAATCTGAATGAAAGAGACACGAACACAGAAACATGGATGTAAATGTAAGCATAAGAATAATTTTGTATACTCTGGAGAGGAAGGACAGTAACAAGTGTATGACTTGGAATAACTCCTCATCATTTTTAAAGCACCATCTATATGCCTGCTTTTCTCACTGGAAGAGGGAGCATTACCATAGATCAGTAACTCTACTTAAGCTAATGGTGATCAGATATAGACCAGGATCCATGAGTTGCAAATGGCTGTGTTACAGATTGATCTCCAAGACCTGGTGTTGTTAGGGGATCTTCAATAGCCCATCCATGGTAATTTTACTTCAGGATTCAATGGTCTCAAAGGCAAAGTCTGTCAATAGATATATGAATATGAGCTGATGGCCAGTAAAATATTCCACGGATTACACCTTTCCTAAATCTGGTCAACACTTGTATAAAGCAACTGGAATAATTTTGACAGTGAAACTCCTCTCCCTCATTTTTCCTGTTGCAGCCACCATACTTTAAGGTTGCTAGCCATGACACTATTTAGTTTACAGCTTAAGCTGAAACTTTCCTGTAAAAATATTTGCTCATATGAGTCACTCAAATTCAGTTTAGACAAAACAAATTCTTAATCTCATATGTACAGCGTTTTTGCTGTAACCATTGTGTGTTTGAAGAGACAGGAAACATACAGCAATCAAGGCTAACTATTAAAGCAAGAAGTTGAGTTTTTCAGTTTTTATTTGTGCTTCATATTTAAAGTGTAAATAAAATTAAATAGTGGCATCTGCATCCATCTCCTGTTAAGTAAGAGTTACTGGGGAACCTGTAATCTCATGTTTTGTGATCTTCTCATTATGATCTTATTCAGTGCCTTAACCTGTAAAGAACCTGTTTACAACTATCAAAATACATAGAGCCAAACAAACAATGAACAACAAAGCAATTATTGAAAGCAGCGGAAGAGAGAAGAATAAAAGAAGTGGAAAGGTGTTAAAATGCAGTATCTGTAAATACAAGTGCACATCAACTATTTTGACAGCAAGAAGCCACACACATAGATCTGGATGTTGCAGCCAGTGACCACACTTACCTAGCATACGAATGTACAATGCAGTTTGATCAGAACTGTCATAGGAAATTGCCCCACGTCTCTGGAAGAAAAAGACAAAACAAAGATTTATTCTGGTTTATGAAGACAGTCTTAATCTCTAATTCTACCTGAAGGACACCGCCGCCATTTCAATACTGTGTTCTAACAAATGCTTTTCCTGAAGTTTCTTAACCAGGTTTTACAAAACCATTTTAATGACATATTCACATAAGAATCTCTCTAAACAGTAGGTAGTTTTGTGAGACACAGTACACTTATTTATTTGTATTTTTTCAAATCAATCAATATAAGATAAGCAACTCAGATCTAGTGCAGATATTACACAGCCTATCCTGTAACCACAGCTGCAGAAGTGGGCTGCAAGATTGCACACTGCCACCCTCTAACCTTAAATGCTGTGTTAGCATTGACACTAACCAAGGTGCACACCCAACCACAGTTAATAACTAGCTTGTAAGCTTGATTAACAAAAACAATGGCTAATGCCAGTGATGATGTAGCCTGGAACTACAGTTAACCATGGTTACTATGGAAAGGGAGAATTTCATATGCAATGGTTAGGAAACACAATTCAGTTACTCCATCTTTTTATCAACGAGAGGTAATCTTACCAGAGAGTTATGTGTAACCAAATATATTCCAAACTCAAAGCATCCATATATTTTCAAGAACCTAATTTTATCTTAAATGCCCCCAAGGAAACTAGGTACTTATGATCCAGGCTAGCCTGATCTCCTCAGATCTTGGAAGCTAAGCAGGTCAGCCTTGGTTTGTATTTGGATGGGAGGCCACCAAGGAATTCCAGGCTCCTATGCAGAGGAAGGCAATAACAAACCACCTCTGTTAGTCTCTTGCCTTAAAAACCCTCAGGGTTTGTCATAAATTGGCCATAGCTTGATGGCACTTTACACACACATCATCTAACTGGTAAGAAGGCATGAACAATTAGCAAGAATTTCTATACGAAAAACAGAAGAGAGACACTGGGTTTATTGAAAGTGCAAGAAAACAGCGCTAATAAAGATGGAACACTTAATAATATTCTGGACAAAAACTATAAAGACTTCCTCAGATCTTGCAAACTGAAGATTGTGGCTTCCTTTATTGAAGTACTCCATCTCATGTTGTATTTTTCTTTTACAGTGCATCGAAGGACTATAAACATAAGCCATCTATAGATGAGAATTTTTTCTTTCAAGATAATATTCTGCCAAGCCCTAGTATATTCTGCTTAACAAGAAACTACACATAATGCCAAATTGAAATTCTAAGGATTGTAGTACACTGAAATATTCTGAAAGCTAGTGGTTCTCAAACCACTGGTCGGGCCCCCAAAGTGGGTCATGACATTAGCAGAGAAGTGGGCGAGGTGAAAGGAGGAGGGCTACAGGAGTCCTGACGGCAAACCGCCTAATGCACAAAATGGCCATGAAATAAAGCCAACTACTTAGTAATGATATACATTAATGCTAAATATGAAAAAACTATAAATTTGTTCAGCGTTAAATTGATGTGAGATTCTTGCATTTTATATTAGAGAGAGAAAAACTTAGCATGGAATTACTTTTCAAGTGGTCCTAAAAGTATAGGAAATTTAGAAGTGGTCCTACTTCAAAAAAGTTGAGAACCACTAATGCAGTATTAATTGCATACAATGCAGGATGTATTTCAATCCAAAAGAGTATGGCACCAAGAGGTGCCAGTGAAATGAAATGCCTACAGTAAACTGTTTATTTATTTACTATTTTTATTTGTATCCCACCTTGCCAGACAAGCTGGCTCAAGGCAGCTAACAGGATTAAGATATCATAGAACAATAAATACAGCGTCAAATTTAGGTACATGGAGGTACAAAGACTTACTAATATCTAGCAATACTAGTCCTCTTTTCCTTGATGATCCTGTTTTCCTTTTCTCACGGCTATAATCTGGCAACTGGGGTAGGGGCAGGAGAGGGAAGAGGTATTGTTCTGATACTTTACTAAATGTCATTGGCTTCAGGAATGGAATTACCATTATTGGCTGTTGAGGACAATGCTTCATGGCACAATAAGCAGTGAGAACAGTTTCCATGTTTACAGAAGGGTCTCAAAGAGAGATAGAACTCTATATGAAGGACTTCTTCCATTTAAAAAATATGAAGTACTGACCTGGACTGACAGTTTAAAGAAGCCAGTACAGAAGCAATAGAAACGAGCTGCAAATAAAACTCTGAAGTTTTATTAAAGATAGAGCACATCTAATACTTCCTTTTAAGCTACCGTATTCTGGATAATCTATCCCATTATAAACTTCACATAAAAAGAGTAGTTCTTATCCTAGATTGTTCTACCTGTAATACACCATTATAAACAGATTTTAGCACATTCCCAACATCTAGTCCGCATCCAATCCCTATTACTATTACCAAGTTCTATTCTTAATTGCTTCCAAACTCAGTTCATCTGGATTCAGCTCTATTATTTTCTTCAATTTCTGTTCTTACATAATCCTAAAGGCCTTTAAGCCCCAATTATGGACAAGGCTTTCATTAGGCTGATGGTTTTTAACCTTTAAATCCATTACCCACCATCAAGGACAACACCATAATCACCAAATGCCCTCAAAGCAGCAAATTTTTAAAAGGACCTAAAAACAGCACTCTAGACAAGGCTCTTTTACCAGCAAGTCTCAGCTGATTTATGGTGACCACGTAGGGTTTTCAAGGCAAGAGACGTTGTGGGTTGCCAATGCCTGCCTCTAACTAGCAACCCTGGTATTCCTTGACGGTCTCCCTATCCAAGTACTGCCTAGGCTGACCTTGCTAGCTTCAAAGATTTGACAAGACCAAGCTAGCCTGGGCTATCCAGGTCAGGGCAAGGCAACCTTACATATGCTTATTTATGAAAAAAGTTCAATTTAATTGAGCCCAACTGGTAGTTTTGGCAGAACCTGGTTTTACCTTGTCTTTGTTGCTATTACCATGTCCCTTCTGCTATTTCTCTCTAGAAGCTCATCACACATTGATTTTTGTTCAATTTTGTCCCTTGTTTGGAGGAGGTATTCCTATTTTATTCCACTAAAAATCGCTGCATTAGACTTTGTTTCTATTGAGTAAACATTTTCAAATCGCACAGCCAGCTTTTTATTAATTTACCAATTATCTCACAATTGTAATGAAAATCTCAAGGATTTTATCCCAGCTCCTTTAGATTGCTGCTGGTAAATCAAATTCAGATGAGGTTTTATTACTGCAATTATTGCTACTGGCAATTTCACGGTATTCTTCCACCAACCTATGGTATATCATCTGGACCCAAAGCTGTAAGTGGGAAAATTAGTAGTAACTTTGCTGGACCTACTGAACATGTTGTACATTTCCCAAACATTACCCACCTGATCACTTTTAAAGAATTCAACACCTTCTGTTAGTAGACTGACAATCAAAAAGTACAAGATACTTAGACTCACTGAGCACAGAAAACAATGAAAAAAGATAATTTAGTATATATCAGTAAATACACATGCAACATGTAAGATATATTTTTACCTGCAGTAGAGTGATTCAAGCTTACTCAAATTAGGCTTCAAAACTAGGAAATATATTTAGTGTTAGAATTAAAATGCAGACTAGTTCACCCAGCAGCCCCCAGACCAAATGACAGATAGCCGGTGTGTAGTGGTTAGTGTGTCAGACTAGGATCTGCAAGACCCAAGTTCCTATCCCCGCTCTGCAGTGGAAGCTTGGTGACCATGGGCCAGTCAAATACTCTCTAACCTACCTCACAGGGTCGTTACAAGGTAAGCTACTTTGGATCCCCCAGTGGGGAGAAAAGTGGGGTGCAAATGAAATAAGTAAATAAAGAGGAAAGGGATGTCTCGCTGGGTGAACGCTGAATAAGGCCCTCTTAGTCCACTTCAGCAATCGTTTGCAAGTGGATTGCCATTTCACACAAGAAAATCCAGTTGCAAAGTGGATTGAAAGTGCATTATTCAGCATGTTTGATAACACATTTTTTCCCCCTCAAGTCAAAAAGAAAATATTTCATAGGAGGTTTTTTTCAGTGCTGCCCCAAATGGCTCAATTTTTCCAGTGAAAAACTTTAAAAGTCCTCAGACATCTTCATGCAATACCTTTGAATTTGAAAAACTTTGCCTTAAGAAACATTTTACTAATTCTAAAAGAGAAATTATTTCATAGGGGTTTCTTTTCAGTGTTCCTTCATTTATTCCATTAGAAAAATTGAAAAGGCCTGGGGGGAGGAGCAGGAAAAAAGGTTTTTTTCCTTGAATTTTTCCTAAGCCCTCACATTTCTACTTGCAGTTTGGCTGGAAAGACAGCTACATGTTCAACACACAAGATATACATGGATTTACTCAATATATAATTATTGGTATAATAATAATATAGACAGCATTTCAAAAACTGTTAACCACTTTTATCACCATTAAACTGAGATTTAGTCATGTGCTCAACTCTTCCACTGATATCAATGGCGCCTGGATGGCACAGGGGTTTGAGAGGCAGACTAGGACTTGAAACCCATGTTCAAATCTACACTCAGCCATTAAGCTCATTGAGCGATCCTGGCCTAGTCTACTTCACAGAATTGTTGTGAGGATACAATGGAGAAGGCAAGAACCATGCATGCCACCCGAAAAATGTGACAGATCAAATGAACTTTGACAGAACTTCATATTACAGAGAGATGCATGGCTGCTGTCAAATACAACAGTCCTGATCACCTTCTTCTTTTCCCATAACACACAGAAAAAATACATGTTATTCATCTGAATACAAAGTTTTGAGTAAAGCAATGAGCTGACCCTGCAGGCAAGTTCGCAATAAAAAACAAATACACAACACTTTTCAAGGAGAAGATTCATTCAGAAGACTTTGATATTTTTTTGTCACTGGCAGGCTCCTGGCTAGTTTTAATGCTGTTAATTTTATAGCTGTTTTTACTATTGTATTGTTTCACTATCCTACAAGCTTTCACAAGCAGGACTATGGGGAGGCAGTTATAAACAAAATCTAACTGCTATTATGGATTTCGTCCACAGGAACATATTGACAGACAGTTTGCAATAAAGCTGTCCCACTCTGGAATAGATTTTGAAATAACAGTTTAAGAATACAGATAAAGGTGCTTGCAATCAGACTACAACAGGAGGAAGATTACAAGCAGGTAAAAAATCATTGGGTTTTCAAGACAAGAGACATTCAGAGGCGGTTTTGCCACTGCCTGTCTCTGTGTAGCAACCCTGGTACCCCTTGAAGGTCTCCCATCCAAATATCAACCACGGCTGACCCTGCTTAGCTTCCAAGATCTGACAAGATCCTGCTAGCCTGGGCTAACCAGGTCAGGGCCAGTTTACTCTACACTACTTCAAATGAAATGCTGTTTGCCGTACTGCAATGTGAAAGCACAAAAGTTCTAGTTCCCACTGTTTAACTACTAATTTCAGCACAGCATCATACTGCTTTGGAAAGAGAACCATATGTCCGTCTATGTAACTAACATAAAATGTTGCCACTCATTTAGGTTTGGAACAGATTACAGAAATAGATCCCTATCCTAAAGAACCAATTTCTCAGTTTCTCTATTCAAGGTTCTATAATTTTAAGAATTTTGTTTTTAAAGATCAATGGCTTTGATCAAAGGATCATACTGCATGAGTGAAAAGAACTTCTACACACATGCTGGGGGAGTCTCACTGAGTATATTTTTATAACTTTCAAATTATTTTTGCATTCTTTTTTTTAGAAGTTCTCAAACTTGTTTTTTTCACAGCTACTTAGTGGAAACAGTATGTTATGATTGGTAAAGATCTTTTTGAATTTTTAACTTTTTATTTAACTCAAAAAAGCTGACAATGTTTATTTTTTCATTTTATATACTCATGCTTCCAAAAAGGGAATAATAGCCCAATGGGGGGGGGGGGGGGTTGGAAGCGTTTTAGGGATGGGCAGGACAATGCATGTGACATCACCACATTGAGGATGTTATGCATGATACTCTGGGTTTTTGCCTTCAAAAAAATAGAGTTTGCCCAAAAACCCTAGCATCGCTGTGCAATGTCCCCGGCACAATGATGTCACCCAGAAGTGATGTAATTGTGTTAGGGATGTCATGCAATGATGTCCCTGTTTGGGGTCAGGGTTTCCCCACTGGCCAGGTGGCCGGCGGTGGATGGAAGCCCCCAAAAGTGGGGGAAACCCCACTGGGACCAGGTGATTGGCAACCCTAATCCAGTAGTTCAATGGGATAATGATACCGTGCTTATATTCTTGATATTTTTTTCCTCAGACACATTTTGCATGTTATCTGTATGAATGAATAAAACTTATGTATTACAGAAACATATACAATTGTTTGATTGATATATTTATGAAATTTTAAACTATTAATTCATTTGCTTACTACAAAAAAACTGTGAATATATCCAATACTTGAAAGAAACGAGCAAACCATTGCACTTATGCCATATTTATGTATATTTATATTAATCTTTGCCATCTAAAGGGCTGGGGGGAACAAACACTGAAAACGGAACACACACATTTTGTACCAAACTCCATACAAACAGCACACTTTTTTTCAATCACCCACAGACTATCACAACTAAACATATCCTTCAAAGTACATTGTATGTATCTACAGAATACACAGGAATTATCTAACTCTCCAGAGTATCACATAAAAGTTTCCCCACTACATTATTTTGAGTAAATCCTCAAATTAAGAAGCACTTCACTTATTCCAGAAGAGGAAATATTTCATAGTGGGGGCTTTTCAGTCTTCCCTCTAATTTCAATGTGGAAAACAAGTCCTGAGGAAAAACACATCCTCCCCAACACATTTCTCTAGGGTTTTTTTCCTTTCCCAGCCCTTTACACCTCTGCTTGAAATGTCTGTGCCCCCTGAAAACTACACGAATCTTTTGAGGGGCCGTTGAGAGGGCTGCAGACAGAGAAAGGGAGACAGATGAAACAGAAGTAACTTGCACTTGCACAGTGGGAACTTTGGATACAAGCCATTATTTAGAGAGTACTATTTTTTATATTAATATTAAAGAATTTTAGCTAAGCATATCACATGTTAATGCTATTCTAATGACATATAATTTTACAAGTTACATGCTGTTTTATGCATTAACAGGAAATTATCCTCTAAGTTGCTTTCTGAACAAATGCAAGAGAAAGCTCTAAAAGCTGGATGCAAACCCAGCTTTAAAAATTAATGATTTAAATTGTTCGGGGGGGGGGGGGAGCGCAAGTTCCTGCCAAACACTGATTCCAATCCCATTAAGAAGTTAGTTTATTAAAAAGCAAATCTCTAATGAGACAAATAATGCACTGTAGCCACTGTAATGTCTCCCAGAAGTCTAGTGTCCTAATGAAGATACTACGTATCATGTTACTACCTCAGGAAAAATGGTTATCACCTAAAAATGAAAACTGCTTTCACAGACAACATGTACAAGTAACTTCTAGTATACTGGGATTACCACTGGATCTCCACTCCATGTTCTAAGGTTAATCAACCAAAGATTAATGCTCACCTCAGTTATCTACCAGGCTTAGGCCTTTATCACTAGGTCCCAGAAGAGGTAGACATTGATCAAGGAATTACTTCTTGACACTGGCTAATAGAGCTGCCTACCTCAAGGTGGTGGCCAGTGATCTCCTGGGATCTCCCCTGGAGAAAATGGCCACTTTTGAAGGTGGACTCTATGACATTATACCCACTGAAGTCCCTTCCCTCCCCAATGCTCCCCTCCTCAGACTCCACCCCCAATATCTCCAGGTATTTCACAACCCAGAGCTAACAACCCTACTCTCTCAAGTTATGGCAAACAGCAACAGTGGTGCCATTAAGGATCTTCAAAGAAAATACTGATATGAAGTATAATGAATAACTTCCTGCCAGTGGTTTGAGCTAGGGAGCAATAACAGAAACAATAGCACTAGATAACAGTGGTCCCAGTCCTCATCACCCTTCCCACTGCTATGAACTACCACTTGCCATAAGTGGTAGCAAGACTTGAGAAACCCAACAGTTAACTGCTAAAGATAACAAGGTCCAAAAAGATACATATTTAAAATATATAAGAAATTAGTAAATGTAAATAAATTTGGTAAACAGAGCTAAACCCCAAGGTAGGTAGCTATCCATGCAATCAAGCTGTTTTAGTTTAACTTCTGAGCATTACCACACTGCAAATTAAACATCTTCCAAATCTACAGAATTTCTCTATGATTAGGCTAGTTCAGTCTCAGTGGTTCTGATCCTATGTACAAGTTTCATGTGCTCTAGATAAAAGCGGAAAAATAACTGTTATTGCAAAGAAATTTTTGCAAAAGAGGAAGAACATTTCATGGCAGACTCTCATATACATGGAACTCATTCCAAGCCAATGTTTTCTAACCTACAGCCACAGAAGTTTAAGAGATCAAGAAATCCTGAAGGTGCATGTACTCCTTTTGCTACCAGCCTGTTTTCTCTCAAGTAAATTCCACCCTCTCTCTTCACATCATTAACCATGGTGCAGCAGTACATCTGCACCACTGTCATTGCTAATCTCACTAAGCTTTGGCTTAAAGCCAGTCAGTGCAGTCTTTACACTATCTTGGTTAATACTGAAAAGTGAATAAGGAATGTACATAGAAGAGAAGCAGAGAGTGTGTATGAGACAGGGAAACTCCCAGCTCTTAACCATGGTCTATTCAGTTTGACATAGCCTGCTCTCACTGACACTGTTCCTCATCAAGAGCAGCAGATCCAACCAGTAACCACTGGATTTATATTTTTTTGTTTTTAACTTAATTAAAACTGATAGAATTTGGGAACTGCATCTTTAGCTTGTCTAATGTTTCATATGCACAGACTCAGACCTTGAGGCCAGTTCAGAAGTGGCTGCAGGTGATAGCTCTACTTATTTTTTTCCCTACTACACGCCCCTGGAGTAATTTTATCTCTCAAACATGCTCCCCCCAAAATTAACAATAGGACAATCCTATATTTATTTATTTTGAGATTTATATCCCGCCCTCCCCGCAAGCGGGCTCAGGGCGGCTTACATGGGCCAATGGCCAATCAAAGACATTAAAACCTATAAAATCAATAAAACATTCATAATAAATACAATTAAAACATATAAAAGCTTCCATGATATCACTTCTGGTGGCGACTTAGTGGGTGGCATAGCCCCCCCCCCCCGTCCCTGTGCCAAGACCATATAGGACCAGGGTCATCATAGATGTTAAAAATGATGGGTGGTATCTTTGGTGGCGGCTCCTATTCAAAAGCCTGGCGGAAGAGCTCCATTTTGCAGGCCCTGCGGAACTGCATCAGGTCCCGCAGGGCCCTGATCTCCTCTGGGAGCTCGTTCTACCAGATAGGAGCCGCCACTGAAAACACCCTGGTCCTTGTTCTGGCCAGCTTGGTGTCCCTGGGGCCAGGGACACATAGTCGATGTTCGGACCCCGACCGTAGTGCTCTCTGGGGTATATACGGAGAGAGGCGGCCCCTAAGGTATGTTGGACCCTGGCCATGTAGGGCTTTATAGGTAAGAACCAGCACTTTGAAGCGAACTCGGTATGCTATAGGCAGCCAGTGCAGTGCCGCCAGCACAGGCCCGATGTGGTCATGCCTCGCAAGACCCACCAGCAGCCTGGCCGCAGCATTCTGCACCAGCTGCAGCCTCCGAATTTGCGCCAAAGGCAGCCCCATGTAGACAGCGTTACAGTAGTCTAGCCTCAAGGTGCCTCGCCAGCCTCAGATGATAAAAGGCCGACTTAGCAGTGGCTGCTACCTGGGCCTCCATTGACAGGGAGGGCTCCAGGAGCACTCCCAAACTCCTAACCCTCGACACAGGCACCAACAGCGCCCCGTCGAAGCTCGGGAGCGGGACCCCCCGCCCCAGGCCGCAGCGACCCAGGCACAGAACTTCCGTCTTCGCCGGGTTTAATTTCAACCTGCTTGATCTGAGCCAGTCAGCCACGGCGTGCAATGCCCGGTCTAGATCATCTGGGCTGGAGTCCAACCGGCCGCCCAACATCAGATAGAGCTGGGTGTCATCCGCATACTGGTGACATCCCAGCCCAAACCTCCGGACAATCTGGGCAAAATAAAGACTGAACTATATAACAACTGAACTATTACCCTCTAAGTGCTAATTCATTTTTCTGGCTCATTTTTATCCTTAGCAATATACTACCTATAGGCCTTCTGCAATTTATTAGTAAAACAGGAAGCACCATCAGTCTGACAAATTATTGGCTTGACTCGGATACAGCTCTTCAGTATGAAATTGTAAGCATATAACCACATGCATCTGCCTTACACTGAGTCAGACCATTAGTCTATCAAGTTCAGTACTCTCTTCTGATTGGCATCAGCTCTCCATGGTCTCAGGTACAGACCTTTCATATTACCTACTACCTGATCGTTTTTCAACTGGAGATACCAGGGACTGAACCCAGGACTTTCTGAATGCAGAGCAGATGCTCTACCACTGAGCTATGGCCCCCTATAGCACAATACAAGCTAATTCTTGTGAAGGATTTGTTAACAAAGTTTATCTACTGCAGACACTCAAAGCAGCACAGTGGTGCTGATCTTCACGAGGTGGCCTCACACTCCATAGGCAGACCTCCAATTCCTGCATGTATTAAAGCAACACTATCCTGAATCTAGGACCACAAACCTAAACTGCTGCAAATGCTTTAAACCACTCTCAAAGGGGGGGGGGGGATTCTGCAAAGAAAAGAGGGAGAGCAAAAGCAACCTATAGTGCAAACTCTGAAAGTATGAATGTAACTTTAAGCTTCTCTAACATTTGGCAGTACATTACTGATCCTTTTTATTCAGAACCAAGGAGCACAGAAGGAAAGAAACCTAAAGACAATTTAACCTCTACAAGAAAGAATCAGATAAACACAGGCCATACCAGTGCAGTTAAAACACAGAGCACAGGCGTAGGTATGATCAAAGCCATCTTATCTGATCCAATCTTATCGCCTGCCTGGATTCAAAGAAAACCATATCCCCTGTGTGTTTGGATTCTGTTATCACAAGGAATCTAACTTGAAAACACAGATTAAATGAAGAGGAGATTGCTACCAGAAGGGTATTTGTGTTAGTTACGTGATACCTGAAAAACTAATAAAATAATTGTGGCATAAGCTCTCTTTTTTCATCGTGTACAAAATTTGTCTGCCAATAATATCTCACTTCTAATAAGGCACAACAGTGAGCCATTTATATCATTCTTGAGGATGACACTAAATCAACACAATCTAAAAGACAGTTTTATTTTAGGGACCGGACCCACCTGCCAAAATGCACTGAAAATGCTGAAGATGGCAAAAAAAACACTACTGAAAAATGTCTGATTTTTTTCATCTGTATAGAAACAAAGATGTTAAGTCACCTGGGAATCCCTTTTATATTTGAGAAAGCATGGTAATACAATTAGAAAAGCCAAAATTAACTCAACAATCTAAGCAACTAGAGTCCAAACTTAGCAACTTTCCCCAAATTATGTTGCTTTTAGAAAATTATTATTTTACTGGGGGTTAAAGTAAGCATATTACAGGTACGATAAATTTAAATGGTTCTTTTTGATTTAGAGCCTTCCAGGTATTTCTGACAAGAGATAAGTTTTGTGGAAGGCATATTTGCTCTGTTGACAGACGACATAGGCCCAGAAACGTACTTGCATCTCTGCATGATCACAGTGAACCACTGCCTAAAGTGATACCTGTACTTTCCGGAGAAGCTGTTCAAGTCAACTATAAAACTTGGACCATTATATTAAGGTTACCAAAAGCATCATATTAAGACAACCAATAACTAGACACTTGGTTCATACACACATACTCTATACACCACAACTGTCTAACCCTAGCAAATAAATGAACTTCTACATACAGCTGTTAGCACCACAGTGGTAAAAAAAACCCTTAAATATGTATATGAAATACACAGATATGTATCTTGGACTTAATACTCAGAGCCTTACGTCATTATGTATGAAAATCTACTGTGGGTTATTAGACTGTATTAAGTATTATGACCTTATTTTATTTAATGCACTCTCTAATCCAGCTAAGGAAATGTATGAACATATCACTGGCTGAGTCAGGAAATGCAGGTATAACTCATGCATTCAAACACATCTAAGTGACACCTAGCTGCATTAAGTTACTCTAATAAGATAAATATTTGGATGTGTTTTTGCAATCTAACGCCTTTTCATCATGCCTTCTTTATCATGGCTAGTTCTACCAGGGTGCTTACACGTTGAGGCTGGTATGTTTCAGGGCTAGCATATCTAACAGTCCCAACCTCTTTTTTAAATAACCAAACACAGAGAACATTAGAGCTCAGAAAAGCTCAGGTAGCAGATACTTACTATTTTCCCCACCTGCCATTTGTCTGTTCCAGATAAGCAGCTGTTTCCCCTGCAGGGTTTAAAATGTGCACTTAGCTTTTACACCCTGCTGGTATTTTTTAAAAAAGAAAGGGACAATCTGGATCAGCTAAAGGGTTAATCATCCTCCGCCCTATATTGTTTCACTCCTCAAAAAACTTCCTCATAAGCCTTTTTTTTTAAAAGGAAAAATGTCAACAGGATTCTGTTACATATGTTTGCTCATCATATACAATTATATGTTTCTGAGTGTTTATTGTCCATTCCAGATGTATAGATAAAATAACAGCATAAGCTATTTTGACAGTTCTCATACATTGTGCCAACACTTCTATGTTCTTCTTCACAGTTACTATTTCATAATCAACATATGTTGTGGCAAGTGCCATTATTAAACACCAGAAGAACAAAACAAAACCCTGGTTGATTCTCTCTTCATCTATAAAAAGGACCAGCCACATATGACCAACAGCAGGGAAAATTCTCAGCACCTTAGAATACCAAAAACTGTAGTTCTCCCAATTTAGGAAACCCTTAAGCATCAAAAAATAAATTACATTCTCTTGTATTTTCATTTTGGGCATATGCCTTAAAATTCAGAGATTTGTTACCATTTGCAGGGAAATCTCAGCAGACTGCATCAGGGCAATAACAGATGGGCAACCCAATCCTCAAAACATTTGAAGAGGAGAGAGCCAAAAACAGCAGCACAGTCTATTTTCCCACATTCTCCCGCCTACCTACATTTATTATGGTTAAATTTGGTTACTGTTATCATTCATGCTGAGATCCTTTTAATATATTATGAATTAGACATTATGGCAAAGTAAGAAACAAACCTCACTGCAAATCTCTGGCAGTTTGTCAAAGTTCCAGCGGTTGCAGAAGCTTATTTGGTTTTAGAGCAGGAAAACAATTTCCCCCAAAATATTTAAAAGTGATGGGTACAACTGAAATAACGACTGGTTCAAATCCCTGCTCTTGCCATGGAAGCTTGCTAAATGATCTTGGGCCAGTTACACACCCTCAGACTAGCCTACTTTACAAGGTTGTTGTGAGGATAAAACAAAGGACAGAGCAACAATGTAAGCCACTTTGGGTCCCTCCCAATGGAAAGGCGGGGTATAAATGAAGTAAATAAATATTACTGTTGTTAAATAAAACACTCTTGAACACTAAAACTTGTCTCTGTTAAATAATTAAGCCAATACAAGCGCAGGTATATTCTTTGCTCTGTCTACTCTCATCCCGGTTCTCAGCAGCAATCTTGAACAGATGAGCATTTGACAGCCATCAGATCGCTCAAAGTGCTCTAGTCTTCCTTGGCGTAATCCTAACGTCAACGAGAGCAGGCCACCTAAAGGAATATGTAGTATTTTAAAGAATATTAAGCACCAAGTCACACCGCAGACGAAAGTGTAAAGGAATCCAGACCAGAAGAGACCTCCAGAGAGCCAAGAGGCGCCGCAAAGGCAAGCGAGGGTTTTGTGCGTATCTGTTTTGACCCCATCTAATTTGCAAGTTTCCCCTCGCGCTTCTTCCTCCTCCTCCCATCCTCTCCCATCCTCTCCCCCATCCCCATTTCTGCATTACGGAAACCTGAGCAAATAAAGCGGGGGGGGGGGGGGTGTTGCCTCACCTGAGAAAGCTGCCTCGGGTTGGGGCAACCGAAGAGCGCGGAACTGGAGCTGAAGCTGATGGCCCCTCTGCGGCTGAGGACATGCTGCGGGACCGGCCTGTCCAGGGGCAGCACCGGCAGTTGGTAACATACTTCCATTGAAACGGAGGCAGCACCGCCGCCGCCACCTCGCCTCCTGGGGTGCCCACAAAAGCCAGGCCGCGGCCCGGCACACCGCCCTCACCTGTCCCGGAGCTGGCAATGGGGCAGGATGGGCAGCAGGTCCCCCCCACGGCAGGAGGCGAGCTTTCTCTTCCTTCCCCGACCCACTCCACGGGCTCCAATGCGGGCACGGGAAAGGCTGAGGGGCCAGAGAAGTCTCGGGGAAGGAAGAGGGGAAGGAGGAGGAAGAAACGGCGACTCTCGGCTCCCCAGTCAGCTCCGCAGCCGGCACGGCCGCATGCCGCCGCTCATTGGCGTCGGTGACCGGGCCCAGGTGGCTCCGAACTGCGGCGTCGGGCTGCTTTGGGTGAGACACACGCGACGCTCTCAGGCTCCCTCGCTCTCCCTCTCGCTCGGCTGCGGCAGCCCCGCTATTGTCCGGCACGAGGCGCGGCCCCGCGCGCGAGGGGAGGGACCAGGTAGTGGCTGTGGCGGAGGCGCCGGAAGCGAAACGAGCAGGAAGGCGGGGGGGGGGGGGGGAGAGAGAGAGAGAGAAAAGAGAGCTGCGCCTGCAGGGGTCCCTCTTTGGCCCCTCCCGCCCTCAAGGCAGCACAGCCCCCAAAGCGAGCAACGCTCGCCCCGAGAGGAGGCACGAGCCGGGGCGGGCCTGCGCGCGGCGGGAACGGCGACGAACCCTGCGTCGTGACGTAAGAGCCTCCTTCATTCTTTCCCCTCACCGAGGCGGGGAGGTGGTAGGTAGGAGGTCTCGAGGCATCTTCGCTCGAACTTCCTCCTGTGATGGTCCCGGCAGCCAGCGCTTGAGGGCCTTTTCTTTCTTCTTTTGTTAAGGTCCCCCCCCCCCTTCCTCCGGCAGCTGGCGAGTGGGGCAAGTATTCCGCGGCTCGCCTTCAGTCCTAACCCTGGGAAGGAAGGAAGGATGGGCATATAACGCGCTTTTGTCTCATCGCCCAGTTGCGGCTCTTTCCTCCTTTAAAATCTCGCCTCAGGACCTTTTCCAGTGGTATCTGTTGAAAGTGGCTCTTGCCCACCCCAGACATGCTCGCCTGGCGTCCGTTTTACTGCCCCGTAGGCGCCAGGTGAAAGCTGCTCTGTGCTTTTGACGGCGGGGTGTAATTACTGCCCATCATCGTGTTTATCTTTTATGGAGGCTGACGCTGCTCTTCGGTTGGTTTTAGTCTGCTGTGTTCTACGCTTTATTTTAACTTTGTGTGTTAACCAGCCCATTGGTTGAAAGGCTGGGGTATAAGTTTTTTTTAATAAATACGATTCCCCAATGAAGCTAATACAAGTACCATAGTGCTCTGTGGGTTGGGGAGGTTGGAGGGATTATTTTTGCTGTTTGACTGCCCATCAGATTTTTCAGATCCTAACCTGAACCACCTTTGCTACATCTTAACTGTACCTCACTTCCTCTTCTCTAACCCCTAACCCATCTGGAAGACATCTTGTCTGTTCCTAATTGTCTCCTGAATGTACAGATTTTCTGTTGATGGCAGGTGATTTTTTTTTAAGATCAGGATCACTGAAGGTACTCTGATAAAGGCCTCACTGAGTGTGGCGTACTACTGCCTTTTGGAGTGAGCCAGATACTTTCAGAATTTGGTTGACCAAAGAAGATTAGCAGGAGAAAAGAAATTTGTGTACAAGCTACAGAAAGCAATAGCCTCTGTCATTTTGCCTTCAGCTCTCTGATATGTCTCCAGCCTTGTACTGCAAAGTGTAAGCCATCTGCATTACTTCTGTGCAGCTTCCTGGTGGGTCATAGGAAGCATATCACTCCCATCTTAACCATCCACACTCACGTCCAATTGAATGTGATCACCTGTAAAGCTATTGGGACCAGTATACTACTTATTCCTGTACAAAGCTACTTGTCCACTATAGTAATCTCTGAGGCCTTGTTTAGGGTGCTCATGCTTTTTGAGGTTAACCCAAGAAAGTGCCTTCTCTATCATGACGCCAAAGTTATGGAACTACTTCCCCAAGGATATTCATCTGCCACCTTCTATCACTGCCTTTCCACTAGTGGGTTAAGACCGGAGGGGGGGGGGGATGTCGTGTTCTTGCCGTGACCTTCTTTCCTGCCCGGTGTTTTAATAACTGTCATTGAGTTTATGAATTTTAGTTTTTGTTTTAACTGATTGTATGATGTAATTTTATAATGTATTATTATTTGGGGGAAGACCAGGATATATATTTTGTAATAATAATAAAATAAATTAACGTCACTGTAATATATTTCTGTCTTTTATGCCATTTCCTGAAAAGCTCCTGAGAGTCATTGGAGTCCCTGGAGATACTTGGTTAATTGTTAGGGAGATCAAAGTTCCTAGCTTTGACATGCAGAAAGAGAGAACATTGATGAATCTATGAGATGATGAAGTTCTGGATTCCACACAAACTGGAGGGCCTAAGGATACCAGGCCTGCAGGCTGAAACTGTCACATTCAGTCTCTGGGTGGGAACTGATGCCCTAGATATCATATCTCACTCCTTTAGTTGTTATTTTGGGAGTTTCTTCAAAAGCACTCCACTCCCATCCACAATGGAATTTGATAATATCTGCACAAGAAACAGAATGTTCCCAGTAGGTGGTCCAAAAGTATGGACCATGATCCTACAGGAACTTCTAAAAATGCCAACCTTTTGCAATCCATTGTTTTTCAGAGTAGGAGACCTTAGAGGCATGCAAACATGACATCTCCAAAAACAAGGTTGAACGAAATAACATGCCTCTGGAGGGTGGATGAGTGAATCAGAGAAAACGATATCCCCTCCTAACAGAGCTGAACCCATATGTTTTTTTACCCATTAGTTAGGTAATATCCACTTCCTTGGTTTTTTTATGTTCTAGCAATGTTTTTATGTTTTAGTCTAGCAATGGCACTAATAAACTGCTAGCTGTTAATCAGACTAAGACAAATGCTGAATCACTAGTGCATTATATACTTACTATTTTGTATCCTGTTTTTCTGCCAAAACTTGGTCCCCAAAGCAGCTTAAATCAAACCCATCTATAATCAGTACAGATCTTAATTAAAATATAATTTAAAAGGTGGTTATGGAGGGGCTTCTCACTACAGGCACTATTTAAGACTGCTTCCCCTTCTCCTTTTGGTCAGAAGGACAGCAGCTGACAACTGGGAGAAGAGGGCTATAAGTTGGAGCTGCACTCCAACATAGTGTGCTTGGCTGCAGTAAATTGTGTTAGTAAGTAACATGAAAGTCCTATATCTGAATGTACTACACAATAACAGTGTACTATAGAGTAGGATTCCTGGCGCGGGGCAGGGGGGAGAGACAAACAAAATGAAACTGCAGCAGCATGGTGTGGTTCTCTCCCAGTGACTCATTATTGCCTTCCCTCCTGGTGGAATGCTAATTCTGTGGGAAAGACTGATGCAATCAGCCCCCAATAATGTTGTGCTATTCACAAGTGTACTCCTGCAGCGTGTGATCCCATCATGCTGGAATTGTTCTCACCCTACTCTGTACATATAGAAAAGGTACCTATATTGCACTTACACCATCCTTCCAAACAATACTCACATGACAGACTAACATTATATATTTCACACTGGAGGGGGGGAAAAAACTTCCCTGAAGAAACATGAGTAATAAAAAGGACCAAAAGCACTAAACACATGAAATTTTATCCACTTCCTGCTTCTCCTACCAAAACAATTGCTTAGGTGGAACAGTTGAGAGACAAAATTGCACAGTGGAAGGCTTGAAAGGTATTTTGAAAGGAAAAAGAAGTCCACTCAGGGCTCAAATAATATTTCCTTGTAATTTGAGAGTTCTGTGGTGAGGGAACAGGGTGCTTCAACTGCTCAAGGCCCTCTTCGCCAGTCTCCTTCATTTACTATTCCTTGCCAAGGCTATGGCTATCACTTTGTATCCCATGTCATACAGGACTCTGGCTCTGTAGGGGAAGTGGAAAGCAAAGTTGGCTGCAGGAACAATATGATATGTTAAATAATAACTGTGATTCAAATCATGTCCAAGACAGTGGAAGTCTGTGTGGTACAGAGAACTGCTACCAGCATCAAAAGTTAGAAAATATTGTTTTTAAAAAGAAAATGTTCACAAGCATTCTTTTATCACAGCACCAGACTGAGCAAGGGATTCAGAAGAAATGGGTAAAACTCAGGTTCTCTTTCCCTCTCTCTCTATATGTTCTATCAGATGTTAAAACATAGGACAGGCTTCTTAGCTTAGAAAGTTACAGATCTCTACATAGTATGCATTACCTTGAAGCTACTTTCAGCTCTTCAGGCCAACACATGGCTAATGGCCACATCCTCCAGACCTCAGTTAAGAATTCTGTCTGCTCTGATGGACTTAGCACCTGAAAAGAGCTTTTTCCTTGCTCCCCTGAATTTTATCACCTCTCTTTTCCTGACCCACTGACCAGGTAAGACCAGGTCAGAGAAGCTTTTCCTGAAGCCTCCAGAATTTCCTTCCTGAAGTCTCTCTAGTATTTAGCACCTTCAAATCTCTGTTCCTGCTTGGAGGTGGGGGAGAGACTGGACCTTCCTATTGTCTCTAGCTAGACCTATTAGCATTTCTTAAGAGGTAGCTGAAGTGAGCCTGGAAGGCCATTGACTTCCCCCTCCCTCCCTGTGCTCTGCCCAGAGGGGGGGGGGGGACTTTTTAAAACAGTTTTGCTCATTTCAGCCTCCAAAGTAAAAATGCATTTCTTCATACCTTCCATACCAGAGTGTCATAAAACTAGGGATATATAGTTATGCTATTTTTAAAAATTCCTTGTACAGATACACCGTGGACATTTTTGTCCCACTTATTTTTTTAATGTTAGTATTCCTGTTCGGTTGTTTCTTTTACTGTATTTAAAACCATTTATGTGCAGAACAAGCATCAATTTTAGCATCAGATTTAGTATTGGATTCCACTGTTCATTGGATTCAACTGTGTACCATGAAACCATCAAAATTTCAACTTTTGAACTGAGCCAGAGTGGTCATGAAATTTGGTCATATACTTTCCATAAAATGTATCATGAAATTTGGTCATATACTTTCATCTGAATTTATTCTAATATGGACAGCCTGATACCTATTTTGATGTGGAAAGCTACTTTGCAAGTGTCAAAAGGGAAAGAAGGAGTGATGTATACTTTATGCCTCAATTTGGGTGAAGGGACTTACTTCCCCACTTCACATCAGTGCGGTCAAAAAAACTCCACCCATGAACACAGGCACTTCAGAATTTCCTCACTGACCAAGCTTTCTTTCTTTTTCAATAGCTGCAACAGAGTCACTGTACTGCAGTCATTGCTTTCAAGCATGTATAACATGCCAAAACTTGAATTAGATTAGATTAGAACTGCTTTTGCTTATCTAGCAAGGTTACATAATATGCTTTGGAAATCCACCAATTCTTGGATTTTTTTTTTTACTGGTTAATGATAACGCCACCATCTTGCATTAAAGGACAGCTAGAGTGCTAATGAAGTTTCTGCAAGAATTAAGGAGTTGAATCTGAAAACAGCAGCATGTTTGACAAGAGTACACAAAGGGAAGGGAAAACAGCCAGTCCAAGCCTCTCATTTCAGAACCTCCATCGCTCGTTTGGAGAATCTCGTGATCTTGCTAGACAAGAATTCATGTTCCACTGTGGGAACAATTCCCCTGAGAAGGGAAAAGGTGTATTTTGCGAGGCAAGAAAATGAGGACACACAACAAGCAAAGACATTGGTGAACATTTGCACAATGTAACCTTGTTGTCTTCCCAATAGTTTACTGGAGGGGAAATCACTAGCATGGGAAATGGGGGAGCAGGGGTCAAGACCTGTCTCCCAAAAATATGGAGGTAAGGCACAACTCATAACCTTATAAAAATCTCAGAATGAATTTTTTAAAACTATATTTTAAGAATAATTTAAATATTATAACAGAAAGCAAAATGGGGATAGACTATGGGCCTCAGAAGGAGGTGCCCCATCCTCCATTGTTTTCAGTGGAGGGAAAATCAGTTTACTTGTGAGCAGAAGCTAAAATCACTCAGCTGCCCCCTAAAATTTTGTGCACTAGCACCCCCTGGCACTGGGCTCCAAAGTGGTTCTGCTCTGTGCGCAGGGGATGGATGCAGACCACATGGTGCAAAACATCGCTGACATGATACAGAATAGCTTGAGGGAGTGGGTGGGGGGTGGCAACAACATTGTCTGTGGCTACATAGTCATGGATGCCAGTACCAACATGCTGGTAGTGGTGAAGCCTGCATACCTCAAGGGCATCATCTGCCTGGTGCACACACTTCACCTGGTGGTGAAGGATGCTCTGGGGAACACTGTCTGGAGCTGGGGAGCACTGTCAGGGCCACTTGGGATGCTGCCACGCTTGAGATGCGGGCCTTGCTGGAGACCTGTCGTCACCTGGCTGCCCACTTCTCATGCAGGATCAAGTCTGCCCTGGAGGGGCCATAACTCAGATCCTGTAAATCCAATTGTCACCAAACTTGGAGGGCAGGTAGAAGAGAGACAGCTGGAGATCCTCTATGAGTTTGGTGTCTCTAGCACTTCCTGATACCAGTTCAACCAGCAGAAAAAAAATGTGATGGTCCATGGTTCACGAACTCCGCATGCCACAAACCACAAGCCGAACCACATTTTCCCAGTTTGTGCCCATTCCTAGTATGTATTTTCACTAGGGTTGCCAAGTTACTTACCCTTCCCGGTGGGGGAGTCTTGGTCCCGGTCTGGAGGCCTCCAGGTTGCAGGAATCAGTTCCTCTAGATAAGAGGGCTGCTATAGATGGTGAACTCTATGGCATTATACCCCACTGAGATTCCTCCCCAAACCTTACCATCTCCGGGCTCTACCACAAAATCTCCAGGAATTTTCCTACCTGGAGTTGGCAACTCTATCCCTTTCTCCTATGGCTCTTTGTCCAAGCAAGCTCCATGATCCCTGGCCTAGCTATCCTCCCTCTTTGACCAGCAGAAATGGATAGGATTCAAACCATGGATGAATTGGTTTGTGTTGACCTAGATCCTATGATTGGTGAACCCTGCAGAATACAACTTCTCTGCTTCTCCCTCCTGCTGCAGCCCCATGAAATTTTTGTCCTGTAAGTTGGCACAGGGGGGCAATGAGAGAATCTGAAGTGGGAGGAGAGAAATAAATGAAAATTAGGGCTGCCAAGTCCCGCCAGGAGGTGGGGAAGCCCCCGCTATAGGGGTCCCCAATCCACCAGTCCGGATTTGGCCGGCAGGGGGAACCCCACCCCCGAAGCGGCCCGATCCGGCCGACTGCCCAGCGTGATGACGTCACCCGGAGGTGATGTCATCACGCTGGGCATGTTGCCGGGGCAACACTCTAGCAATCGCCCATAAAAAGAGTTTTAGGGCAATTGCTAGAGCGTCGCCCCGGCAACATGCCCAGCGTGATGACGTCACCTCCGGGTGACGTCATCACCTGGGCAGTCGGCCGGATCGGGCCGCTTCGGGGGTGGGGTTCCCCCCACCGGCCAAATCCGGACCGGTGGATTGGGGACCCCTATAGCGGGGGATTCCCTGCCTCCCTGGGGGACTTGGCAGCCCTAATTTTCACTGATTTCTCTCCTCCCACTTCAGATCCTCTTTGTCCCCCTGTGCTGTTCCCGCAATCTGCCAACTTACAGGACAAAAATTTCATGGGGCTGCAGCAGGAGGGAGAAGCAGAGAAGTTGCACTCTGTAGAAAAAGCCCAGCAGAAACTCATTAGCATAATAGGCCACACCCAACAACAGAAACTAATTAGCATAATAGGCTACACCCCTGACAGTGCTGCTCCCTCCCAGGATCAGCTTCCCCAGGTGCCCCGTGGCTTGCGGGGCACATGGGGGAACCCGGGGGGGGGCAGGTTGTAGGAGTGGCCAACTCAGAAGCCAGCCAGAACTCCATTCCTGTGCATTCCTGCTCAAAAATAGCCCTGACAGTACTAATGCCAAATACTTCTGACTTTTTTTAGCTCAGTAGTGCTACAGGATCAATGGTTTACATGTACATTTATGGATCAAAATGTTTGTCCGAAGCTAAACTCCTCTGCCTTGTTCTGTGTCAGTGGTAGAGAAGAATGTGGCCTATACAGCAATGTGCTCAATGCTTGGAAACCAGCTGCAGATTGAAGGTGAGGATTCCACAGTTCTAGCCATCTAGGGGCTCAGAATGGATCTAGCGAAGTTCAGCAAGAAGCCTGAAAAAGCAAATATGCAACATGATATAGTTACAAATTTGCTGGCCACAAATCCGAAGGTGAAATAAAAGGCAATTACAATTATTATTTCTTGCTTTCTTGACCCCAGCCCAGGCCTTTTTTTATGGTGGTATTCATTGTTACTGAGCACTGGCACCTTGAGGGGTGGCTCCCCCACGTCCTGAGGGGGGAATTGGGGCAACCTTATATATAAGTACCAGCACCTTCTTTTAAACAAAAACAAAAAAACTTGTCAAACTACTATAAAAGTATTCCAGCAATAGTTTAAACTAATTAACATGGTTGTCATAATGTGTGATTTATGTTTTACGCAACATAATAATTGGATTAACATTAATGGTGCTTAAAATTCACACTTCATGGTTTATCTACCCCATTTGAATTTAATAACACCATTTCTCTAGTCTCCAGTTTCCAATTTCCTTGTCTGGCCCACCCTGGACTTTTAAGTTGAAGTGAGATAAATTTGTGGGAGGATGTCTATCAGATATAAATAATATGCAACCATATGACACCAGAGGGAGCTGGAGTTCTACAGAACATAGTGATATAGTGAAATGTAAATATAGTTCTGCACATTTAAAAATATTCTTTGTTAGAATCATAAGGTGACACATACACATTTATACCCCACTTTTCTCTCCAGAGGGAACCCTAAGTAGCTTACAACATTGTTATCCCCTCCTCCGCTTCTTATTCTCACAAGAACCCTGTGAGGCATGGTAGGCTGACAGAGAGGGGACTGGCCTGAGGTTACCTAGTCAGCCTCCATGGCAGAGTAAGAATTTAAACCTAGTTCTCCCAGATCCTAGTCTGAAACTCTAACCCAGGAGTCTCCAACCTTATAAAGTCTGTGGGCATCTTTCCAATTCTGACACAGGGTGATGGGTACAATTACAAAATGGCCACCATGGGAGGTGGGGCCCACCACAAAATGGCCACCATGGGATTTGTATACACAGAGAAAAAGTTGAAAGTGCAGGTATTTTTAAAAGTGTACTGGAAAAGGGGAGTGAGATAATAAAACCAATATTGTGGTGGCTGCCAAAACAATATTATTTTACTCTGCACAGCCAACCAGATCTCCAGTTGCCAATCAGATGGAGCTGATCCACCAGGCCTTTGGCTGAGGCAGCGGGCATCCATGTATGGCCTCCTCCGAGGTTTCTGTCACCCATCCAATAACAGCTGGCTATTAGCCATCTGTGCCAATGGGCCAGGGAACTTCTCGCAGCCAGCCAGTTTCTGTTCTTGGGCTGTGACCACCATTTTAATGTATATTATTGTGTTTTACTTTTAATTATATTTATTGTATGCTGATATGTTGTTACACACCCTGAGCCCGCATGTGGGAAGGGTGGCCTATAAATATGGAAAAAAAATTAAAAATAAAGATGCCCTGCTGGGAATAGGGTTGCCATTCCCCTGATGGGGCCAGGGGATCCCCCGGTTTTGGAAGCCCCAATCCACCACAGCCCAGCTGACCAGTAGAGTGATATCATCATGTTTCGGATGTCAGGGTGATGCTCTGGGGGCCCAAAAAAATAGAGCATCGGGTGTGATGTCATCACATTTCCGATGTTGGGGGGGATGCTCTAAGTTTTGAATAAAACTCTATGGTTTTGAGGCCCCCCAAAAATAGAGCATTGGGAGTCCCCCTGCCAGCAGCCAGGTAGGACCTGGCAACCCTAGCTGGGAAGGATCCCTACCTGGCCCCACTCACTTTCTAAAAACACTTAATTGAAAGGTCCCACATTGGGAACCCCCTGCTCTAACCTATACACCATACTGGTGTTTTTTGTTTGGGTTTTTAACCTTAAACCAATTTTTGTCCTTCTCTAAACATCTCCTATTATACCTCTATAATTTTTTGTTACATCTACGGTATTCTCTCCCAGTTCTTCTCCTCCCATATTATACAGTCATGCCTGCCTGCACTATACATCCATGCACCACACAGAAATTTCAAGGAAGCCTGATGTGTTCTTTCTATATATACCAATGCATCCATCAGAGGAATGATACAAGATAAAAGAACTTAATACATCAGGGAGGAATTTGGTGAAGTAGTATTCATAGATTTAAAAAATTAAGGGTTGGATCTTATAAAGCTCTCCTGCTCATGAAAGAGCCTCTCTGGAGCATCCCACAAGTGAATGGAGCCTTGTTGGGTCAGAAGAGGTATGTTTGTTTGTTTACTTTGTTTATGCCCTGCCTTTATCCCCAGAAGGTCCTTTGAGCTGGAGGACTACCCTTTGGCTAGCAGAAGAAATCTATAAGAGCTTTGTGCCCAAAGAGTCTCATGGCAACTAGAGGCTAACAGGTTTATTACAATATATGTTTCCATAAGCCAGAGCCTGCTTTGACAAATGCATTTGACGAAGTGCTCTCTGGCTTAGGAAAAATTAATGCCACAATAAATCTGCTAGTGCTTCTGCCACAATAAATCCATTTGTCTTTAAGGTACTGAAAGACTCCTGATTATCTTTATTACAACAGACTAACATGACTGCTGCCTGGATAGATACATGTATATAGCTTAGCAATTTTGTTTGATTGATGTATCTTTACTGTGTAGCTTTGTCCAGTACTTATACCTAGATTAAAGAAACTGCAGAACACAAGGCTCTGAAGTGATCATGATGTGCCTAGTTTAAAAGTTTTTCCCATTCTCTCACTTGTCTTCAGGGTCCAAGGCAAGTAAGAGAATGGGGAGAGCCTTTGGTACAACAGAGATATCGCAGAGAAATTTTTAGAGGGTACATGGGCTCTGACCAAACTGAACAGTGGCCACTGTAGAACCACTATGAAAGTAGTTCATATTGGGTTAAATGTTTCTTTTTCTTTTTTTTTAATCATTTGACTTGGAAGCACAGAAAGCATTTTGGAGTATCCACAATCCTCCACTTTTTCCAGTTAAGGGTAAAATGCTGTTCAAACAAAGATGATATGACTCCAGTGGTAACAAGAGAAAGAAATTTCACTTACAAATATAGAAGAACATCTAACATGATATATTCATGCGGGTAGATTTAACTTACCGTGATTGATCAAGATTGAACAGATTAACTTTAAAAAGGTTAACTTGCTACAGCTCCAAGCCCAAGAAAGAGAGAGAAGAAGAGAGGTCCTATATAAGGCAAGCAACAGCCAAAGATGCTCAGCATCTAACCAGTGAGAGGGTGGGACCAACTACCAAGTGTACCTGAGTGAGAGGATTCTCTTAACCCTTTCCCTCCCAGATCATCTTGCATGCAGAGTTCCAATATCCAACAGATCAGTGGTGCATGGCTTACAGGAGGCTATCAGTCCAAATGTGTGGGGTGGAGATGAAAGTACATGTCTGAAGCGAAGATAAGGTGAGGTTTGCAAAGTTGCCTCTAGCAGCTTAACCAGCCCCCTACACAACTGATCTACTCTCATGATGGCTCTAAGGTGGCCACTGTACAGTTTCATCACAACCCATGCATTGTATTTTGGGAACAGAGAAACCTCCAGGATCCAGTTAAGTTTCTTAAGCTATTTTATAATCTTAAGAAATAAAACATTTGTGCCTTTAAATGTTGTGCCCACTCTAACATAGAAAACAAGATTACTGACTTTTACATAGGCGTAGCTAGACTGCTACAATCAGGCAAAGCAGAGCCAAGAGTGAAACATAATCAAGCTGGGATGTGATGCACTTTTTGGCGTCATTAGTGATCATGCTATAGCAACCTTTGTGCTCATTAATATTTTATTTACTCTTTTATGGACCTTCAGAAGGGATAGCCAATTGGATACTAGAGTAACAAAAAAAGTAATCAGATGCCTCTGACCTGTTTAACCCCATATGTGAAGGAAGGCAGGGGTGGGGGGAACAACTGCTTCTTTCCATGGTGCATGGAGGAGTGTTGCAGGTACAGAACTGTTTCACTTTTGAGAGGTCTCTTTTAGGATAAAAAGGATGTTTTTATGAATGCAATCCAACTGTGCAGTAATACAGAGAATTCTCATGAAGCATTCTTCTACATACCGGAGTCTGTTTCAGAAGTTTTAGAAACAGGTATGTTTTTTGTGTTTCCAGGCTTTAGTTGTATCAAATATACTTGATGTTAAAGAGCAAGATGCCTGGTGGTTAATATTATGTGATTCTTATATATTGTCTTCATACTTGTACTTAAAGACTTTGCTGTAAAATGATAAAAATGCCAAGGACTAGGTTATAGGCATGAATAAGTAACTGGATGTTAAAGTTAAGCTGAAGTCAAGAATTTTTAAGCATCTCAACTCTCAAGGAATTTAAAGAGCTTTACTTTGAGGAAACTGAGCTATTTTAAAAAATCTTCCTCAAACAATTTGAATTGGACTACAGAGCTAAAACACTGTCCTTTTTAAAATAATTGCTCGGATACATGTATTAAGCTCCAATCCTGCACGCAGTTTAGCTGGATAAATGCAACTGAAATTGGGTAGAAATGTAGTCATGCAGCACATGCCCATGCATGTCTATAGAGAAGTCAGTGCAATGAGACTTAATCCCAAGAATTATGCATTGGATTGCAGACATGGGGTTCGATCCAGCCAGCTTTTTCCCTCAGTCTCCCCTTCTTACAGTAGCCCCAATGCTGCATGGCTGTTGTCCATGCAGCTCCCATTATCCTCAGTATCTCTTTCTTTTAGGGTTGCCAGGTCTGGATTAGAAAATAGCTGGAGACTTTGGGGGTGGAGCCAGTAGAGGGCAGGGTTTGGGGAGGGGAGTGGCCTCAGCATGGTACAATGTCATAGTCCACCCTTCAAAGCAGCCATTTTCTCCAGGGAATCTGATCTCTGTCAGCTGGAGATCAGTTGTAAAAGTGGGAGATCCCCAGGCCCCACCTGGAGGCTGGCAGCCCTACTTTCTTTGGTGGTCAAGGGGGATCCCCTCCTCCATTTTTCAAGAGCAGAAAAGTTGCTTGGATCCAGTTCACTGTACTTTAGCATGAAATCTCCCACTGAACTTTATGAACTGTAAAACATCCCCACTTTGCATGAAAGCAAAGATTATATTGCCATCAAACAGCTGATCTTTTGTTTTGTTTTGTCATGTAGACAACAAAGAGTAGTGAAATCTTTAAAACCTACTGTACCTCTGAGACGTTTTATCAGACGTTAATCTTGTTGCTAAATACTGTCACTAACCCAAATCCTGTTCCAGTTGATTTCACTGGGTGCAACACTTGTTGCCATGTGCCTATCATGCTAAACACGTGATGTGACTGACACATAATTCTTAATAAATAACACAGAATGCAGCTGTCAGCTTAATAACTAAGAACACTGAATGGCCCCGCCTCCCCCACCCATTCTTAGGGGAAAGGAAAACCAACTTTCATTTCATTTCATACGCGTGCTGTTTTGTGTCATTTATTTCCTTCGGGTAAAGTCAATAAATACCAATAAATACCAAGTGCTATGATATCAATATATTTATTTAAAAACATTGTAGAAAGACATAATGAATATAAAATAACATTATCTTTCCCCATGGCAAGGAAATTATTGTTTCTAAAGTTATTAGTTTAGTGTGCGCTTTGTGTAACATTTATTGGTTTGGGGAAGCGGAGGTGGATAGCATATCTTTGTGGTCTACTTTACGAACTGAATACAATGAGCAAATTTCATTTGTTACAATCTCAATCCCTAGCAAAACGTGGGCCAGTAAATAATGCATGGATCAGGGCAGGATAGTGTTTCTTACTGAGCAGTTAGGAGAGAGGAAAAAGGGCTGGTTATCAGTTTTACCTGAAACAGAGTCATTACCATGGGCTGATTTCCTGACATGTGAAAGAAAGTGAGGGACCAGTCCCTGTGACCTGGGACAATGACATAACGTCTGATAGGATCAGATGCTAAGATTCCAAAGGTGATTTGAGACACATGCGTGCCAATGGCTGATTCCAGCTTCCAGTGCCACAATATGAGCTTTTCCCCCTTGCAGCCAACATAGTGCAGCTGTGATGTATAAGAGCCCTTGTGCTACACTGAAAAGCTGGAAAGGGCTTGGGACTGAAGCAGTGAAAAGTACCGGAGTCAGGAGGCCGGTAACAGTGAAATCAGCATAGTGGTTTATTGCGGGTCAAGATGGAACATGAGGAAGAGGGATTGGGGAGCCTGCTTATATTCACAGGTAAACCGCACCCTGACCTCGCCCCCCTCCCCGTGGGGGATTGGGTAAACAGGGATTAGTTTCCCACCAGAGGCTATCATAGGACCATTTGAATATCCTAAGCCTCTGATAGGGGGACAGTCAGGATCCTAGGGTATGTTGTTCTCTGGGGACTGAAGCTCAGCTGGTATCGCTTACCATTACAGGTAAACATGCCCAGACATGTCGCAGTGTCCATAGCCAATACATAACAAGTAGTGAAAGGGCAAGGTCCCTTCTGCTCATCTTACTCATTAGACAATTAAGGCCTATCAGATCTGGGATAGAGGACTTCCACATTTCAGTATCCCAGTCAAAATGAAGTTTGGTGTCTTGGCAGGCAGGCAGAATTGCACAGTGCTGCCTCTCTTGTCAGTGGTGGGGAGTTGTTCTAGCTATAGATTGGAGCAAACTGAGGAAAGTCTTGCTTCTGTTTTTCCACCCAGGCCTCATGCCCGTAACTACAGTGGGGCCTCCCAGCCCCCCCCCCCCGACTCCCTACCAAGTAGGGTTGCCAGCCTCCAGGTGGGGCCTGGGGATCTCCCGCTTTTACTACTGATCTCCAGCTGACAGAGATCAGCTCCCCTGGAGAAAATGGCTGCTTTGAAGGGTGGACTCTATGGCATTGTACCATGCTGAGGCCCCTCCTCTCCCCAAACCCCACCTTCTCCTGGCTCCACCCCCAAAGTCCCCAGGTATTTTCCAACCCGGACTTGGCAACCCTACTACCAAGGCCCCACAACTTCCTTGGCAGCCCAGCCCCCCCCCCCCCGGACTGCCCGGAGGACTCACCTGCACCCCTTCCCTGCCTGCCAACAGCCCAGCACACCTGCCTCAGACAGCCTCTGTTTTTGCTGCCCAAGGACACCCCACCTGAGGGGGGTGGCATGAATGGAGACCCCCTCAGCGTTCTTCTGACTGCCATACCCTCACAACAAAAAGGGGTGGTGCAACCTGGTGGCTGCCTGCGCAGCGTGCATGTGGAGAAGGGGTGCAGTCCCCAGGGCCCAGTCAGCCTCTTCAGTGCTTTCCTGCACATGCTCCCTCCCTGGGCTCTGAGCAGCTGGGGGGGGGAACAGGGAAGCCCAAGCATTGCCTTTCTTCGCATCTACTTCAGGGCAGCTTGTATAGCAGCAAGACCCGAGTGGCATGGCAAAGGACCAAGCTGGGCTGAAGCCCAGGAGAGAAAGTTTGGCAGACAAGTGTCCGAGAGATGCCTATGGAGGGAAGGGAGAGCCGGGTGGCTGGAAACAGGCAGGGAGGAAACCAGAGAGAGAGAGAAGGAGGTCAGGGGATCAGGGGCATAGAGTTTTGAAAGTGCCGGGGGGGCTTATGCATGTGCCGGGCCGCCCCTGCTGCTGCGCCAGACTGCCAGGCGGCTGCGCCAGGCCAGGCCAGGCCACCCCCGTACCAGGCTGCTGGGCGCCTGCGCCAGGCCACCCCTGCTGCCGGGCTGCTGCCGCTGCACCGGGCCACTGCTGCTGCTCTCCCAGACCAAGCCGGGAGGGAAGTGGGTGGGGAGAGCGGGTCTGGTGGCAGCGGCTCTGCCAGTGGTGCGCGGCAGTGAGGAGAAGTGGCCGGGCAAGCGGGTGCTCCATTTCCCGGGGGGGCTCAGTCCCCCCAGGGAAATTTCCGAGGTGACCCGCATCCCTGAGCCCCCCCACAGTTGACACCGGTGCAGTGGATGCTGGCTGCATTGGAGATCCGGGGAGAGGGCTCGAGGGAAAGGGGGGTTCACAGGAGAAATAATTAAATTATCTAAATTGGCTAAGTGTCCCCCAATAAATTTAAATGCCCTCCCAACTTAGACATTCCTGGCTATGGGCCTGCCAGGCCTTATTCCTGTCCCAGATCCTGTTGCACAGTATTTGGAACACTCCGTGGTTTCCCAAATGGAAGAAAACTTGAGGCAAATGTGACCAAACATGAATGACAGCACATTATCAGTCATGTCCACTCTGTAGTAGTGATGGCTCAGTTTTCTTCCAGCACTGGATGTGTAGGATGCCATTTGGTAATATAGTTCTTAGTTGTATAGGGGCAGGTGCCTGGGGTTATAGACCCAGAAGATTTACAAGCTCACTGACTTGTTTGCCAGGTATTTTGTGGACAAAATAGCTCGTACCCACCATGACAAGGATTCAGCAAGTTATATCTCAGAATGCTACAGGAGCAAATTCTATCTTGTTTTCAATTGACGAGGTCTGATGAAATGGATAAGGGGCTTCAGAGCCCCTAAGCTCAACCCTTGCCCTTCCTGGGGGATAGTTGCAAGCTGTGCTGGACTGGTCAGATGGGTCTGGGAGGTAATGAAGGGAATGGTGGTGCTCAGGGGTCCTTTCATAAAAAAAGAGGTGCAGGAGCTCATTAGCATAACTTATTTGCATATGCCACGCCCCCTGACATCACCGGAAGTGTCAAAAGGCCACACATCCCTGACGTCATCGGCAGTGTGTCAGAAGGCAAGAAGGGAGGGAGGGAGGGGGAAGGAAGGAAGGAAAGGAACAGGAAGGAAGGTAGGTAGGTAGGTGGGGGAGAGAGAGAGAAGAAAGAAAGAAAGAAAGAGAAAGAAAGAAAGAAAGAAAGAAAGAAAGAAAGAAAGAAAGAAAGAAAGAAAGAAAGAAAGAAAGAAAGAAAGAAAGAAAGAAGGGGGAAGGGGGGAAGGAAGAAAGAAAGAAATGAACAGGAAGGTAGGTAGGTAGGTGGGGGAGAGAGAGAAGGAAGGGAGGGGGGAGAGAGGGAGGGAGGGAGGGAGGGAGGGAGGGAGGAAGGAAGGAAGGAAGGGGAAAGGAAGGAACAGGAAGGTAGGTAGGTAGGTGGGGAAGAAAGAGAAGAAAGGAAGGAAGGAAGGGAGACTGGGCGAGGGAGGGGGCGAGGGAAGGCGACGGGGCGAGGGACAAGGGAAGGCGACGGGGCAAGGGACGGGGCGAGGGACGGGGCGAGAGAAAGCGATGGGGCGAGGGACGAGGGACGAGGGAAGGCGACGGGGCGAGGGAGGGGGCGAGGGAAGGCGACTGGGCGAGGGAGGGGGCGAGGGAAGGCGACTGCGCAAGGGATGGGGCGAGGGAGGGGGCTCGGGAAGGCGACGGGGCGAGGGACGAGGGAAGGCGAAGGGGCGAGGGAAGGAGACGGGGCGAGGGAGGGGGCGAGGGACGGGGCGAGGGAAGGTGACTGGGCGAGGGAGGGGGCGAGGGAAGGCGACGGGGCGAGGGAAGGCAACTGGGCGAGGGAGGGGCAAGGGAAGGCGACTGGGCGAGGGACGAGAGAAGGCGATGGGGCGAGGGACGGGGCGAGGGAGGGGGCGAGGGAGGGGGCAAGAGAAGGCGACGGGGCGAGGGGCGAGGGAAGGCGACGGGGCGAGGGAGGGGCGAGAGAAGGCGATGGGGCGAGGGACGGGGCGAGGGAGGGGGCGAGAGAAGGCGACTGGGCGAGGGACGGGGCGAGAGAAGGCGATGGGGCGAGGGACGGGGCGAGGGAGGGGGCGAGAGAAGGCGACGGGGCGAGGGATGAGGGAAGGCGACGGGGCGAGGGAAGGCGACTGGGCGAGGGAGGGGGCGAGGGAGGGGGTGAGGGAAGGCGACTGGGCGAGGGAGGGGGCGAGAGAAGGCGACGGGGCGAGGGGCGAGGGAAGGCGACGGGGCGAGGGGGGCGAAGGACGGGGCGAGGGAAGGCAACTGGGCGAGGGACGGGGCGAGGGAGGGGGCGAGAGAAGGCGATGGGGCGAGGGACGAGGGAAGGCAACGGGGCGAGGGACGGGGCAAGGGAAGGTGACTGGGCAAGGGACGGGGCGAGGGAGGGGGCGAGAGAAGGCGACAGGACGAGGGACGGGGCGAGGGATGGGGCGAGAGAAGGCGACGGGGCGAGGGACGAGGGAAGGCGACTGGGCGAGGGACGGGGCGAGGGAGGGGGCGAGAGAAGGCGATGGGGCGAGGGACGGGGCGAGGGAGGGGGCGAGAGAAGGCGACGGGGCGAGGGATGAGGGAAGGCGACTGGGCGAGGGACGAGGCGAGGGAGGGGGCGAGAGAAGGCGACGGGGCGAGGGACGAGGGAAGGCGACGGGGCGAGGGAAGGTGACTGGGCGAGGGAGGGGGCGAGGGATGGGGCGAGAGAAGGCGACGGGGCGAGGGGTGAGGGAAGGTGACGGGGTGAGGGACGGGGCGAGGGAGGGGACGAGAGAAGGCGATGGGGCGAGGGACGGGGCAAGGGAGGGGGCGAGAGAAGGCGACGGGGCGAGGGACGAGGGAAGGCAACTGGGCGAGGGACGGGGCGAGGGAGGGGGCGAGAGAAGGCGACGGGGCGAGGGGCGAGGGAAGGCGACGGGGCGAGGGAAGGCGACTGGGTGAGGGAGGGGGCGAGGGAGGGGGCGAGGGAAGGCGACGGGGCGAGGGAGGGGGCGAGAGAAGGCGACAGGGCGAGGGACGAGGGAAGGTGACGGGGCGAGGGAAGGCGACGGGGCGAGGGACGGGGCGAGGGAGGGGGCGAGAGAAGGCGACGGGGCGAGGGACGAGGGAAGGCGACGGGGCGAGGGACGGGACGGGGCAAGGGAAGGCGACTGGGCGAGGGAGGGGGCGAGGGAGGGGGCGAGAGAAGGCGACGGGGCGAGGGACGAGGGAATGCGATGGGGCGAGGGACGGGGCGAGGGATGGGGCGAGGGAAGGCGACGGGGCAAGGGAGGGGGCGAGAGAAGGCGATGGGGCGAGGGACGAGGGAAGACGACTGGGCGAGGGACGGGGCGAGGGAAGGCGACGGGGCAAGGGACGGGACGGGGTGAGGGAAGGCGACGGGGCGAGGGACGAGGGAAGGCGACGGGGCGAGGGACGGGGCGAGGGAAGGCGACTGGGCGAGGGACGGGGCGAGAGAAGGCGACGGGGCGAGGGAGGGGGCGAGGGAAGGCGACGGGGCGAGGGAGGGGGTGAGGGAAGGCGACGGGGCGAGGGACGGGGCGAGGGAGGGGGTCTCCAGCAGGGCCAGCGGCCAGCCGCGGCCCCAGGGCTGGTGACTGGCAGTGGGAGGGGGCTCTTCGCCGGGGCCAGCGGCCAGCCGCGGCCCAGGGACGGTGATTGGGGGAGGGAGGGGGTGAACGGGGGAGGCCCGCCCCCCGGCCCCTTCTCTCCCGGAGCGGCGCTCCGGCCCCAATGGAGCCCTGGTGGTGCTGGCTGACCCTTCCAAAAGAAGATATTCCTGGACCCAAATGACTTTAGCAACTCCTGTCAGGTAGCCAGTATTCTATTCTTCAGCAAGATGTTTGAGCACATAGTGGCTGAACAATTTCACCCACTAGTCTTGGAGTAAACAGATTGTTTAGACACATTTCAATGTAGATTCAGGCCTGACCTTGAGGTGGAAACAGCATGGGTTACCCTGACTGCTGATCTTGGCTGAAAGAACAACAGGGGGATCCATCCCCAAACCTTCCAACAGCTTTCAGTACTATTGGCCATTATATCCTTCTGGAGCAGTTGGCCAAGTTGGGAAATTTATGTATCAATATCGCGGTCGCCATGTGCTCGTGTAATGGCGACCACCATGTGGACATTCGCACATGGCCTGAATCTACCTGAGCTTCGGCCAGGTAGAACAATAGGCGGTCGGATCCTAAACGACCTCCTAAACAATCACGAATCATGACCTAGGTTTCCCCCTCGGGGACTTATGAACTGTAACCATTATCTTAAGGTCCTATCAGGACATTTGGGCGTGGTCGGAGGATTATCTCCGACCGGTATAAAAGAGGGCTCTGAGCCCGGGGTTTCTCATGTTCCATCTTTCAGGAGTGTGGGCCACTGTACTTTGATCCTATATGACCAGCTATCTTCAAAAAGTGTTACTGGTACATTGCAGCTCAGCCTCATGATGTTTATGCTATAGAGTCTTTTAAGTATTGAGCAGGAGGCGATGAATTCAGACAAACAGGCTTTTATTCAGTGACATTGTTCAGCTCAAAAGACAGCTCTATGAGAGCAGCACTTTCATTTATACTGTTCCAACACATAACTTTCAACAATGTAACTATATACAAGCAATACTATTGGACCCAAGCAGGGCTCAGTGATTGGGTATCTAGACTGGCTTCAGGACCAATGGGAGTCTTTATGAATCAGCCAATAGGAATTGGAGCTTTAGGATACCAGAGCCCTTTTCAAGCTATTACTGCTTCATATTCTAAACAAACACAACAGAGTCCCATGTGGTCATTCCCACCCCCGCCACCTTCGCTATTTAAAATCTACAGAAACTCAGTTCCTCCTCTCTTAACTGCTGAGTTAGTGAGTCTGTAAAGGACCTGAGAAAATGGTTAAAAAGCTCACCTTCATTACTGTAGACTTGGGCATCAGAGTTTGATTTGTTTCTTTCATTTTTGTTATTATTTCCAAAAATGGGCTGTTTCATTATTGGGTTTTGTTTCAACATTATTTCTTACGTTATGTTTCATTTTCTTACTTCTATTTCGATGGGTTTTTTCCCCTGGGGTTTCTATAAGAGACACCTCCCCCCCACACACACACTTAGGTCCGTACCTTCATGGTTTTCCATCCAAATGATGCGAATCTCAGAGGGAACAGTAGCGCTCTCATAGGACATTCACACTTCGAAATTTCAGACCAACAGAAAAATAAAGGGTTTCTTCTTTTTGAAACAATGAAAGGCACACATGTTTAACATTCAAGTCTATAGGATAATTGATAGGAAAGATTTCAAACGAGTGTGCAGTGAGGGCATTTGGCACTTCAGTGACTTGCCTTGAAGGCCAGTATCATGAAGAAGAGGGAGACTGACAAGGCAAGGACATTTGGTGTCTGAAGATGGCCAAGGCATTTGATCAAGCACGAAGCAGGAGGAGGACCTTGAGGTAGATCTAGAGTTGCCAAACTCCAGGTGGTGGCTGGAGATCTCTTGCTTATAAAACTGATCTCCAGGCACCAGGTATCAGTTCACCTGGAGAAAATGGCCACTTTGGAAGCTGGACTCTGGCATTATGCCCCAACCCCCACCCTCCTCAGGATTCACCCCCCCCCCCCAAAAAAATCTCCCGGTATTTCCCAGCAAGGAGCTGGCAACCCTAAGTAGATTTGCATGGATGGGGGATAAATTTTGGTGAACTCCAGGCAAACAAGGCAGTACAGATTTCAAGGAAAATTTGGCTCAGCAGGGCAGGCTTTGGAGATACGCCGAATGTAAAGTCCCATCTCATATCCTTCAGGATTAAAATACCTCACACATGTGTGTGTAGGGTTGCAACGTCCCCATGGCCACTGGCAGGGGATGGGGAGTAGGGTTGCCAGATCCAGGTTAGGAAACTTCTAGAGATTTGAGGATGCAGCCTGGGGAAGACAGGGACCTCAGTGGAGTATAGTGCCACAGAGTTCACCCTCCAAAGCATCTGTTTTCTGCAGGGGAACTGGTCTGGAAATGAGCTTTAATTCCAGGGGATCCCTAGGTCTCACCTGGAGGCTGCCATCACTATGTATGTACCTAGTGGCTACAGATTGCAGTCAGCCAAGAAAGCCCAGAGCCTCTCTCGGAATACCCTGTTATTTGCATACGTTAAAGGAAATGCAACATTATAAACAATTTGGGGGGGGGGGGAGGGTCTTAGTTAGGGCCTTTGTATGAACATTATCTCAGTATTCTGTTGCATATTTTCATTTTGCAAATCACCTTGAAGCACTTCATCAGGGGAGGGAGAATAAGAGTTTGAAGCCTTTGTAATATCCAAGGTTTTCTCTAGCCATTCAGAAACATGAGCCCTGTGATGTCTTTTCTTGCACAGAGCTATTGGAAATGAATTTATAAGATGGCTGAACAAAGGCAGCGAGCTTTATCTACATCAGGAGAAGCACTGTATGAAATCCTGGGGCTAACTAAAGGGGCAGCCCATGATGAAATCAAGAAATGTTACAGGTATTTATGATCATTCTAAAACATTTATCAAACTGAGGTCCAGGATAACACCTACATATTTTTAAGGAGGTAAGTTGTCTCATGGCTTTCAGAGATTTGTAATAAAACTGTAGAAAACTTTTACTACTAGAGATAATGTATATAGATCAGTTGGTCTGCCGTGTGTTTCTGGGCCTCATTCCCTAAGCAGTACTACTTAATTTTAAATGGGGCTCCTTGCCCATCCTTTGAGGACTGAAAAGAGAGTGCTACCCCTCCCTTCCATCAAACCCCCATAGGGACAAAAAAATCCATACAAGCAGGGGGAAAACAAAAGTGAGATTGGGATGTGGAGAAAGCAAACAGAGGAATATTGCATGGGAGGGTTGGGGAAAAGGAGCCTAAATGCCTCATATAGTAGGGTTGCCAGCCTCCAGGTGGGGCCTGGAGATCTCCCGCTTTTACAGTTGATCTCCAGCTGGCAGAGCTCAGCTCCCTTGGAGAAAATGGCTGCTTTGAAGGGTGGACTCTATGGCATTGTACCATGCTGAAGTCCCTCCCTTCCCCAAACCCGGCCCTCTCCCGAATCCACCCCCAAAGTCTCCAGGTATTTTACAAGCCAGACCTGGCAACCCTACATATAAGCTACATCTGGTTTTGGTGACTTTAAAAGATACTGCCCACATGTTTATAATAACCTTTTCTCAACAAACAAAATTATGTTAATCAGATAAAGAAAGAAAAGACGATTTTGAAGAGGTGAGAAATCTGAGTCAGATTCCTATATATATTATGAGTCATATCCTACAGATATTCCTCTGGCAGAAGAGGGAGAAGGGAAATCTCTTCTGATTTCCTATCTTTTGGCAGCTGCTGACCTGCATGGTTTTTTGTCTGTGATGGTCCCTAGGGAAAGGGAAGACCGTGGAGAAATATGAGAGCTGGGAAGCTTCTCCCTGGAAACTTCAGCCAATCTCACACTGGCAGTTGACTGCTATGCCCCCTTGCACTGCTCAGATGCTAACCAAGGAAGAGGCAAAGTTTCCCTGTACCAAAAATCAGGAAAATAAACCCCTACAGTCAATTTCAGTGGAAATCCCACAAGAAAACTTAACCAAACTCCTCTCAAGTATCTTTCCTTCTGCTTGAAGGCCTACAAGGTGCTTGCCGCAGACATTGCATTCCCCAACTCCCAACCACCAGTCTTATTCATATATCCCAGAATGTTTCTGTCTCCATGCAATCACCACCTGCTTGCCACATAGCCAGAAAGTTCAGTACCACAGCCTCCAGGCCCACACAAAAGGCCAACCCAAGTCCCCTGAGACTTCTTTGTTTCTAGAACACAGGCAATCAAGATAGTCAGGGCTCCGTTCCTCCCTTCCAGATGCATGGGAGGAGCTTGCCATGTAGCTGTGGAGTGGAGAGAGTGGAGGTAAGACAAAACGGAAAGAGGAGACTGTTGCAAGGTAGGCACTTAGAGCCAGGGGTAGGGAGAAGCTTGGCACTGGCAAGTGTTGGCTGAAAGCTAGAGTGGTCTCATCTTTGAGCTGCTCTTGCTGGGAGACTATGTCACAGGCTAGATACAAACATCAGTGAGACGCAAACTAGAATTAAGCTACATTTGTATATAACACAGAGCCACAGTTACAACTAATTGGAGTTATAAACCATCTTCAGAGCCCAGTTTGAGTTATCATAGATAGTGTGGTAGGTACAGGTTTGGAAGGTCAGTCATGTTTTGTCTAATTATAGCTCTCTCTTATTTTGCCATCAAGTTACAGCTTACAGTGACCCTGTAGGGTTTTCAAGACAAAAGATGTTCAGAGGTGGTTTTGCATTTTGTCTGAACCAGCATCGTTTGCAAGGAGATGGTTATGGAAAGACTCACATTGTTTATGCAATGGTTATTTTCCATGTACGATCCTCCAACATATATCTATCTTACTGTTTTTTCTCCAAAAGAATTAATCAAATGGGTGCTGAAAAGCTTGATTGGACAGAGCAAAGGTGGAATGACCAAATAATACATTAAACTGAGGAAGAACTGATTTCTGGAACTATGATGCTATTTACTTAACCAATGACATTTTTGTATGGTATGTTCTATTCATTTATTGTGAAAACGTGTACCTCACCATTTGACCAAATTATCCTAAAAGTGGCTTACAAGCAACAAATAAAATACAATACCCTACTCAGCAGCAGCCCTTCAGCCTCTGGTTACTGGTAGAGACTGGGGTGATCTTAGTGATTCTGGGATCCTGGGCAAAAGTCAAGTATGGGGCCCCAATATCACTGGGTGTAGTTGGTGGGGTACCTATAAAGGCAGTGCCTCCTTCAGCTGATTGCTAGCCACTGCTCTAAAGCTACCAACATGACTCCAGAGGCAATGATGGTAAGGGATGAAGCATCCCTCGCTGCCATCACCTATGGAGTCACAGCAGAAGTGGCTTCCTCAAGGGCAACAACTGGCAATCAGCTGTAGGGCAACAGGGGGGCAACTGTCCTGCTACCAGCTGCCCGCATGACACTACCAACACCACAACTCTAGAGGCAATGATGCAAGGGACAGAGGCTGCATCCCTCACTCTCCTCGCTTCTGACCTTGAAGCACTGGAGGTCAGTGGGGGTGCCCCTCACACACCCCTACAACTGATTGCTGGTCACTGCTGTGACACCCTTTACCATCTTGGTCTGCTGTATCAGCAGTAGAGAACCCAGTGCGGATGAAAACCAGGACAGCTCAGCAGTTGCCTCCTCCCCGTGCAGGGCCAGGAGCAGTTGACCCAGTCACCCCATGACTAAGACCACCCCCAGCAAAGATCACAGTGTCCTTCTCACAACTGCAGTCCCAAGGCAACTGGCAGCTGGGCAGAATTTTCTTTCTGGCAGGGGAAGGTAAGCAAACTCTCTTAAGTTGTTCTTTCTCCAGCTGATGGCTGGAACCAGGCTGGTCTTTTCCCAGGGGTGAGGCTTAAATGTTGCCTGCACTTGGTAGCCAGTCACTTATTTCCACTAACTAATGAGTCTCTGCTTTCTCATTTCTTGTTTCACAGAAGCAAAGTAAGTGCATCTTTTTTTATTCTTGATTTTCTAGCGTAGGACCTTTAAGGGGAACCTACAGCAGGCAATAAGTGTGAGTGATTGTAGTTTGTTTGTTTTTAAGCAATCCCCTCCCTTCCAGCCCATGACACAGATGTTACACTCCAGCATCAAACACATACTGGTGCCATTTTGACAGAGGCGCTGTCTGTCTCCCTGTGCTGTTTATAGCTTTCTTAAGAAACATGAGGAAATTTCCAAAGGTGTTGTAAAAAACTGTTGGTGTGGGGAGGGATTGTTAACTTTCTAAAAATAATTTTTTACAGCAGCAGCTTTAGATATTTTCCTTCCATTTCTTCAGAGAACTGGTACAGTTCTAGAGTTATTTTTTAAAAAAAATGTTATTTCTATGGTAGACTATATTGCAGTGCAATCCTAAACAGACCGACACCCTTCTAGTGGAGGTCAGTGGGGTTTAGAAGGGTGTAACTCCACTAGCACTTAGAAGCTTTCTCTGCTGGTTGCTGGAATTAAATTTATAGTTGCCACTGAACCTAGTCATTTCTTGCAGACCCCCTGCTTGTTTATATTGGTGTTGATTTCACATTCTGTTGGGACTAAGATGCTCTAATCCCTGAAGGGGAGAGTTGTCATGGAACAATGCAAAGTAAAGTGGATTTCATTTTGCATTGTACATGAATAGTGATGATTTACATAGAAATCTGTGGTAAAAACTGACAGGGGTGTTTTATCCATCTTTATTAGCAATTACAGGTAAAAACAGAGGCCGCTTCTGAATAAAGTGGAAATATCAGAGGGATTCACACTTAATAGAATGGTTGTAAATACTTGCAAGACAAAATGATGAGTCATCCCCTTGTATTTTTTTAAAATTGGTCCTTTCACTTGTGTTAATTAGTTTCATGAATCTCCAGTCCTGCTGCTGAACTAACTAGTTTGCAAGGCTGTATCATAATCCTACAATACCTGACTTCAAATTTCCTATTGCTATTAGTTAGCTTGTACTTTGCCAGAATGACAACACCTATGGTATTAAAATGTTATAAATGTATGATTTTTTCCTACCAAAGTAGTTATCAATTTTCTACCGACTGGTATCAATTTATCAGTTAACTAAATATTTTGAATTTCAAATGAGCTGACAGATCTCCACTTCAAGAGCCCATTCCTCCAAGCTCAACCTTCTTTGAGCCTGGTGTGGTTGATCTCTGCAATCTACCAGTTAACAGCTTTCCTAAATGGCTGCACCATCTACTAAATGTACTAAAGCAACATTTAACACTAATTCTAAAGACAGACAGTTGGAAGAAAATCTCACTGATCTAACTGAAATATAATTCCAAGTCCTTAGGACGGCAGACAACCTCAGAGAGGAAAAGAGGAGCAGAAGTCAACAGACCCTGGAAAGAAAATTACCTTTATTGGCATTAACATAGAAAAAATATACAAATAAAACATAGGAATTTACATCACCTGGGGAAAAATGTTTTAGGGCCCCGATCACACACAGAATTAGCCGTGCGATAGGCACGAATGCCATGCAGATTTTAAGGGCGCGATCACACCAGAACATCTGGCAAGCATCCCACACCCATCGGCAACCTGTTTCTCTCCGCCGAAGAAGCAGAGTTAAAAGATACTGGGGAAAGTCCAGTATAAAACAGGTTTGCTACAGGCCACAGACAGACTTTCCCCGTGTGATCGCTCCAGCACGCACTCACAGCATCGGGGATAGTCTGAACAGTTGATCTCAACTCCATGATGTCCCCCCCCCTTCTCAGTATGCGCATCATCGCATACTGCCATAGGAAGCCCTCAGGGTGGAGATGTGATTCATTGATCCCCTGTTTAAGCACATTGGGAAAAAATGGCAACCCCCCCCCCGACTCACCCATGATTGCATCTGATCACACAGTGGCGGTGTGCCCGCAGCTTTACAGAACTGTGTGATCACGCAACTGCGGGTCAAATTACTCCGGAGCAAATAGCCTCATTTCCACCCTGGATTATCTCGCTCATGTGACTGGGACCTAGAATAGTCTAAAATCCATGTAAAATAAGTCTCAATTTTGTATCTCCCAAATACAATTTTTTTATTACAGTACTGTACTATGTATTTATTTATTTATTTATTTATTTATTTATTTGTTCAATTTATACCCCGCCTAGCCAGCGAACCGGCTCTAGGCGGCTAACAAAAGTCAATTACCACAAGGGTTTACATATAAAACCGTTAAAACATTTCAATAAATTGTATTTATTGTATGTATAAAAAGAGCAGCCTGAAAGAACTTTGCCACAGGGACGGTTATATTTTCATCATCACTGTTTAGTAGATATAGCTGTCTGTGAGAGTCAGGGAGCTCAATAATACCACCAAGTAGTGATGATAAAATGCAGTGCTGAATATTGACATAGTAATGACTTCCAACAACATACAAGACACTGTTTCAATTGACCCACTTGCACGAGGGCATAATCTATTAAACCTCCCATTTAAGACTGCTGAAGGGCATAAGCATCAACTACGGGGGGGGGCTCAGGGGCTCAGGCCACCCTCGAAGTTTCCCAGGGGGGTCTGAGCCCCGCCGGGGAAATGGGGTGTCCCCCCCGCTGCTGCCGCCGTGCCTCCCTGCTTCCCATGTTAGAAAGGCGAGCAGGCCCACCCGCTGGCCCGCCACAAGAGCTGCCGCTGGCCCGCCACAAGAGCTGGCTGGCTCCCCTCCCCTGAACCCACTGGCTTCCTCCCTCTCTGCATGATGATGTCACCCAGAAGTGACATCATCACACCGGGAACGTTGCCGGGGCGACGCTCTAGCAATCGCTCGGAAACTTGTTTGGGGGCAATTGCCAGAGTGACATCGGGTGACATCATCATGCTGGCGCCCCGGGAGAGAGCCAGTGCATTCAGGGGAGCTGGCTGGCCGGCCAGCCAGGCCGGGGGTGGGGGAGGGTCTTGCGACAGCAGCAGCAGGGACACCGTTGCAGCGTGTGTGCACGCAAGAGCCCCCGCTCCCCCCTGGTAAGTACAAAACTCTACACCCCTGCTGAAGGGACAGCATTGAACCTGGCAAGTGAAAAGGTTCTGTGTAAAGCTGGGGTCTGAAGTTGGTAAAGATAGCTAGCAGGATGACCCAAAATGGGCAATATCCCATGGCTTAAGGGGGAAAGAATAGTATAAAGACAAAAGGCATCATCCTCTCCTAAAGCATTCTGCTAGTCTTTAAACTCTTCAGTCAGATTCCTTTAAATTCTGTGGTGGTTTAGAGCGATTGGCAGGCTCTGTGTATTCTAAACACTCAGATAAATCACATTCTTTACCAAAGGAAGTCAATTAATATTACCTTCATAAATCTTGCAAATTTGTCATATTTAACTCATTTATCGTTTTTGCATAATTTATTCTGAATTTTGTTTTCTGTTTTGCATAATGTACCTTACTTTTGCTAGTCATGGGATAGCTAAGGATACTGAAGCCACATGCCCAGCCTTTCAAGACTGTTCTCAGCTACCTCTAAGCTTCTAAGATTTCAGTAGACAGTGCAGGCGTAGAGACCTGCTTTTTGCAAAGAGAGAGAATTCCAAGCTTCTTCAGAAGCTGAATTCCATACTCCCTTTTTCCATACTCTTGCAAAACTGCCACCTACACACAGCAGCAGATTTGAGATTGCAGTTCTGCTTAAGTTTCTAGACCAGAGTTTCCCAAACTTATTTGGCCTACCACCCCCCTTTCAGAGAAAAAATTACTCAGCACCCCCCTGGAAATCTACCTTCAAGAAGTGGACAAAAAGTGGCAGGTAGAGTACACCACGATACACACAGCCAGGCAGGCCAAGGCAGGCACAGCCAGCAGCAGCCACCACACAAGAGCCCAGCATCAACACTAGCCTTACAAGGGTGCACATGCAATGCATGGCTGTGATTGGCTGTGGGAACCCCTCTTCACCTCCCCCTCCCTCCCTGATCCCAGGGAAGACCAGGAGAAGACAGGAAAAAGCTGCTTTAGATAGGTTCTGGACTCTTCTTTCTTTATGCTTCCACCACCCCCTTATTTATTCAATGCCCCCAAATGCCCCCAAGGCCCCTACCACCCACCTGGATCGTTCCAGCGCCCCCCAGGAGGCGATATTGCCCACTTCAGGAACCAGTGTTCTAGACTAAGGCCAAGAAAATCTCTACACTGTTCAAGTCCTGTTTCTTTGAACAAAGAAAGGTGAGGCATTTGCTGTTTCATTCTTTTTTTAATTAAAAAAAACATCCCTAAAATATCACTTTCAGTTGTTGGTTGTTACGCAGACATTAGGGCTGAACTCCTTCTGCTAGTATCCATGGAAAAGATGCAGGGGGGAAATACATCTTCTTCTCTTGGAAGATTTTGTTATCCAAAATGGTACACAGTGATGTCATCATAACACTGGTGTCAGTCAGTTAGAACCTTTATTAAGCATTAATTACAATCATATATAAAATAGTAGAATAAGGTTAAATTGGAGTAAATAAGTCCCATAGTCAGGGAGGATATCTAAGGCAAAGGGAGAGCAAGTTCTGTTTGCTACTGCATATGGGGACTGCCTGTCAATATCCTTTAACCTCTGGCGCAGAAAGCAAAAGCCTTGATATCTCCCAAGCATTTAGATCAAATCAGGTTGGTACTCCAACCAATTTAATTTTCCTTAAAATTTGATATGATCTATTGTTGAGTAAGTATCTGAGAGCATAGTATATACATAGCTAGGGTATTCTGATAAAAAATGGATGCGCAGCCAGAACTCTAAGGTCTGGAACCAGGCCCTCGTCTCTAAGAGATACAGACCGGTCTCCAGGAATATGGCTGCATGTCCAACACAATTTGGAATGCCCAGGGTATGACATAGGAACAACGCTTGAATCATCTCAACTGTCTGATTAAAAGCGGTAATCCAAATAGGAATTCCATAGAACAGCTGGGCTACAGGTTTAGCATTAACAATATGAATAGCAGCAGGGACATATTGGCCCCTGTGGGTATAAAAGAAGTGGACAACAGCCAACATAACTGCACTTTGCCAGGTTAAGGGTGTGATTTTGGTGGCATGTTTCTAGACTAAGGCCAAGAAAATCTCTACATGGTACAAGTCCTGGTTTTTTATGGTTTTTTTGAACAAAAGTGAGTTAGTTGCTGTTGTTTCATTCCTTTAAAAAAAACCACCTCTAATATCATTTCCAGTTGTTGGTGGTTGAGCAGACATCAGGATTGAACTCCTTCTGCTAGTATCCATGGAAGAGATGCACGGGGAGGGGGATTTTTCTTCTTCCCTTGGAAGTTTTTATTATCCAAAATGGTGGACTGTGATGGTACCATAACATGCTGTACATGAACACTGGTGTGCAGTACATGCACAAGGATAGCTCTATGTTAATGATGATGATGAGGAGGAGGAGGAGGAGGATATAATGAATGTTTAGTTGAATACTATTTGTTCGGTTTTGTCTACTACTGTCTCATGTACTAGATGTAAATCTTTTATGAGAGTGAGCATCACTAGATACTCTTCCCATTTTAGCTCTGAATACAGTGCAACTAAGGTCTGTGAGATTAGCAAAGTATAGCTCTGCTTAGGGCTACACATGGGAGAGCCAGTGTGGTTTAGCAATTACTAGACAGCTGGACTGGCGCCTAGGATTGGAGAGGTCTGGGTCCAGATCCTTATTCTGCCATCTCCATGGGTGATCTTGAGCCACTTGCTTTCTCTCTGTCTCATTAACTCGCAAAGTGATTGTGAGGATAAAGTGGAGGGGAGGAACACTATGCTACTTCGAGGTCCCTGGAGGAAGGGTGGGATAAAATGTAAGAAATAAAGATGGGGACAGTTTCCTTGCCTTTGTTATGGGACGGCATGCTTATGTGTCGTATGGAAAATAAAAGATACATATCAATTTTCAACAACACATAGTAAGAGGAGCATTGATAAAAACATGGAAGGAAATAAAAGATCGATATTATAATAGAATCCCCCAGTGGGTGTCACCATTAGAAGCCTTTATAAAACCTACATTAATTACAAATATTGAGGGAAAGTTATGAAATGCTGCTAGATAAAAACAATAGATTGAAAGTGGATGAAAATCCTATTTGGCAAAAACTGAAACTAACATGGAAACAATACAAATAAAAGCTAGATACAATAAGGACAATGTAATCGGTTTTTATAGGACAAACATTATTTGGATAAAATATAGTTGTCTTCAAGTAATAAAATGATTCAAAAATTATACAATTTCTTATTAGATGAATATATGCAAGATGAAACAGTGAAAACAACTATGATTACCTGGATGCAGGATTTTGGAAAACAATGTAGATTTAGAACAATGGTCCAAAATATGGAAAACTGTAAAATTTATGAGAGCAATACCTTATAAAGAGAACATATATAAAATGTTTCATAGATGGCATTAGTCACCTGATAAAATAGCTAGATGTTATCCCAGTGTCTCAAATAACTGCTGGAAATGTAAGAATAACGTGGGAACATTTTACCATATGGGGCGGAGGTGTGGTAAAATTCAAAATTTTGGCATAAAATACATAAAATGATACAGGAAATAATGTACATTGATATACCATTCTCACCAGAAGCTTTGTTGTTAAACATACTTCCAGATAGTTATGGGGAAATGATTTATATATTATAACCTATATCTTAACATCTGCTAGAATATTAGTAGCAAAAGGATGGAAAGCAGATGGCGTACCCTTCAGAGATGAAATAATCCAGAGACTGTTGGACATTGCAGAAATGGATAGGCTAAATATATTGTTACAAGGATCAGAGCAAGATTTACATACTAAAAGGTGGAGTAAAGTATATACTTGGCTTGATAGGAAATAGGAAAACTAGACTTGCAACGAATATGTGTAAAAGCTCTAATGTTGTACGTTATCATGACTAAAAAATGGCAAATAAACTGTAAGGCAGTTAAAATGACAAATAAACTGGAAGGCAGCAGGAGATAGGGCTGCAAGAGGGGTGAGTGTTTTTTATTTGCTTTCAGCTTAGGTGATTTAGCTGAGGGGACTGTGTGTGGGGACTGTGTTTGAAAGTGTGTGAGTGAGTTTTGAGTTGTTGCAGAGTGCTGGCTGCTTGAGATAGGGTGTGAAAAGACCATTGTTTGACTGTAATTGAGTGCCTGGGTGCTGCTAGCTGCTAGCCACACCCTCTGCTGGTAGAGGCTTCTATTTAAGGCAGTACCAGGCCAGAGCTGACCAGCTGAGCTCTGGAAGGCAGCAGGAAATAGAGCTGCAAGAGGGATGAGTGTTTTTTTATTTGCTTTCAGCTGAAGTGATTTAGCTGAGAAGACTGTGTGTGGGGACTGTGTTTGGAAGTGTGTGAGTGAGTTTTGAGTTGCTCCAGAGTGCTGTCTGCTTTAGATAGGGCAGGGGTGGGCAAATAGCGGCCCGCGGGCCACATGCGGCCCGCCACAGAGTTTTTTGGGGCCCACCAAGACAGTCGGCCACATGGTTTCAGTCAGGCCTCCACTGGGAATCTCAACAAGCAATCTCACTCCTAATTTCAAAAAAAATTGTAGAAAAGTGTGATAGGATACATTTGTCTCATTAAACTGATTCTAAAATTAAATGTGCTTGCAGTTATAGATGATATGAAATTAGCACAATAAATAAATTGAATAAACTACCACTATTTTATTTAATTTATATTTATTGATTTTTATGATAGAATTTATACCTTTTCTGAAATGCAAAATTAACTAACGAATGCAATCATTTTAAAAGGTGTGGCCCTCCGCTAACCTCCACTCCCACAAAGTGGCCCCAGAGCCAAAACAATTGCCCACCCCTGAGATAGGGTGAGAATGGGCCATTGTTTGTCTGTAATTGAGTGCCTGGGTGCATTTGAATAGCTGCTAGCCACACCCTCTGCTGGGGGAGGCTTCTATTTAAGGCAGCACCTGACCAGGGGCACGAGCCAAAGGGCAAGAAACAAAGGGCTGGGCTTTTGGCCTGTGGCTCTTAGACCAGGGGCTTGTGAGAAGCCAAGGAAGAGCCAGAATACCAGGGCCCTAGGCTCCTTGGGTTCCCAGTAAATAGACTTCTACAAGAAGAATACAAAGGGTTTAAAAGAGGTATTATATAAAATTCGTTTTAAAGCAATTATAAAGCTAGAATGCCAGCAGAGGGTTGGGGGCTATCCAGTGTTTTGCATGGTATGTCACATGTATGATTATGGGTGTGTGCCTGGTGCAATTATCTCCTGGTTCTCAGGGAACGAGTTTGCTCCCTTGAGGCCAAGGTGGCTGACCTGGAGAAACAGAGACAGTCAGTTAGGTGCATGGAGAAGATTCTTGGGGACTTGTTAGATATGGCCCACTCTGAATCTGGCAGCCGTGCCACTGTCAGAGAGCATGAGGGTCCAGAGGGAACAGGGCACCATGCTGTAGATAAGGGGAATGTGCCCTTAGAAGGGACCTCTTCCTCAGCTGGTGAATGGGTATCCTTTTGTACCAAGGAACCATCCCTGGGCAGGGAGGGAGGGGGGCTCTTGGTAGTTGGTGATTCGATCCTTAGGCAGGTGGACAGCTGGGTGATAAAACCACATATTGACAGTATGGTGAGCTGCCTGCCTGGTGCGAAGGTAGCGGACATTGCATGTATTTTAGATAGGCTGGTAGATAGTGCTGGGGAGGAGCCAGTGGCCGTGGTACATGTTGGCACCAACAATGTGGGGAAATACAGTCATCAGGTCCTGGAGGAAAAATTTAGGCTGCTAGGCAGGAGACTCAAGGCCAGGACCTCCAAGGTAGCCTTCTTGGAAGTGCTACTTGTTTCACATGTAGGGCCGGAGAGACAGGCACAGATCAAGAGTCTCAATGCATGGATGAGAAAATGGTGTAGGGGGGAAGGATTCAAGTTTGTTAGGCACTGGGATGCTTTTTGGAACAAGAGGGAGCTGTACAAGAGAGATGGTCTCCACTTGTCCCGAGAAGGAACCAGGCTGCTGGCGCTTAAAATCAAAAAGGTGGCAGAGCAGTTTTAAAACTGAATATTGGGGGAAAGCTGACAGGAGATGAAAAATCTCTGGTTTGAGATGGTTCATCTCAAAGAGATGAAGGGGTAGCTGTTACTTTCCTACAAGGAAATGGATTAGAATTGTCCACTGAGACTGTGGCTAATGATAGGGACTGTCTGGTAAGGTCTCGAGGCAGCAAGAGGAAGGTTGTAGGCTTAACATTTATGGGAAACTATAGATGTTTATATACTAATATATATATATACTAATATATATATACTAATATACTAAGTTACTTTTTCCCCTCCATGGAGAACAATGGAGGGGATGGGGCAACCTGTTTGGGGGCCCGTAGAATTGGACCCCGTGGTCCAATCTTCTTGAAACTTGCTGGGTATTTCGGGAAGAGGCCCCAGCAGCTACCCTGCAAGTTTGGAGCCTCTCTTTCAAACCTCCTCTCCTCCAGCCCCTCATATACCCTATGAGTTTTTGCAATTGACTTCAATGGCCCATAGGGTATAATGGGGCTGAAACTGACATTCTCTTTCTGACACACTTCCAGTGATGTCAGGGGGCGTGGCATATGCTAATGATCTATGCTAACAGGTATGCTAATGAGCTCCTGCACCTCTTTTTCTATGAAATGACCCCTGGTAGGCACATTGTTGAACAAAATATATTGAGGAAGACTCAGCATGGATTCTGTAAGGGAAGATCTTGTCTCACTAACCTGTTAGTGCTCTTTGAGGGAGTGAACAAACATGTGGACTAGGGGGACCCAATAGATGTTGTTTATCTTGACTTCCAGAAAGCTTTTGATAAAGTTCCTCATCAAAGGCTCCTGAGTAAGCTCAATAGTCATGGGATAAAAGAACAAGTCCTTTTGTGGATCAAAAACTGGCTAATTAAAAGGAAGCAGAGAGTGAGTATAAATGGGCAATTTTCTCAGTGGAGGGAGGTAAGCAGTGGGGTTCTGCAGGGATCAGTACTCGGTCTGATGCTTTAACTTGTTTATTAATGATTTGGAGTTGGGAGTAAGCAGTGAAGTGGCTAAATTTACAGATGACATAAAGTTGTTCAGGGTGGTGAGAACCAGGGAGGATTGTGAGGCACTCCAAAGGGATCTGTCAAGAATGGGCAAATGGGCATCAACATGGCAAATGGGGTTTAATGTGGCCAATTGCAAAGTGATGCACACTGGAGCAAAAAATCCTAACTATAAATATACGTTGATGGGGTCCGAAATGACAGAGACTGACCAAGAGAGAGATCTTGGAGTCGTAGTAGGTAACTCAATGAAAATGTCAAGACAGTGTGCGACTGCAATGAAAAAGGCCAATGCCATGCTGGGTTTTTTTAGGAAGGCAATTTTAAACAAATCAGCCAGTATCATAATGCCCCTGTATAAATTGATGGTGCAACCTCATTTGGAGTACTGTGTATAGTTCTGGTCGCCACACCTCAAAAAGGATATTATAGCATTGGAAAAAGTGCAGAAAAGGGCAACTAGAATGATGAAAGCGTTGGAACACTTTCCCTATGAAGAAAGTTGAAGCGCTTGGGGCTCTTTAGCTTGGAGAAACGATGGCTGAGGGGTGACATGATCGAGGTTTATAAGATTATGCATGGGATAGAACAGGTAGAGAAAGAAGTGCTTTTCTCCCTTTCTCACAATACAAGAACTCATGGGCACTCCATGAAATTGCTGAGCAGTTGGGTTAGAACAGATAAAACAAAGTACTTCTTCACCCAAAGAGTGATTAATATGTGGAATTCACTGCCACAGGAGGTGGCGGTGGCTACAAGCATGGACGGCTTCAAGAGGGAATTAGATAAGCATATGGAGCAGTTGTCCATCAGTGGCTATTAGCCACAAACTATAGATAGGAACTCTCATTCTGGGGGAAGTGATGCTCTGTATTCTTGGTGCTTTGGGGGGGGTGCAACAGTGGGAGGACTTCTAGTGTCCTGCCCCGACTGCTGGACCTCTGGAGGGCACCTGGTATTTTTGACCACTGTGTGAGAGTGTTGGACTGGATGGGCCACTGGCCTGATCCAACACTGGCTTCTCTTATGTTCTTATGTTTAAAAAGAAAGAAAGAAAAAGAAACAACGTATCAATTAGTTCTGTTGCCACTAGAGGGCACCTGCTAATTACTTGATATAAGAAGAATTTTGCACAAAGGCAGACCAGCCTTCTCAACAGAATGCCAAATATCTCTGGGGGGAAAATTGGGGAGAGCGATGATTGTTTCACAGTGGGGATACAATTATCTATGTGCCACAGGTGCTTAACACAGAGACAGTCTTAACACCAGTGCACTCTTCATGTTTCATTTGACCCTTTTCCTAGTGGTGTTTTGAAGACACAGTCCTTGTAAAGAGGTGTAGCTTTACAAAGTTTGTAAGGGCAGATTAATGCATGCATTCCAACATTAGAAAGTAGCTTCAGTCCCTTCTGTCCACTTCTCTGTGTATAATTCTTACTGAAATCTCTCTTCAAGCATAGGAGGTTTATGTTTCCTTTCCACAAATCTATTGTTACAGTAGTGACATAGGGATGGCTCTAGATTAAGTTTTTCAGTGGCAGAATGGAAGTTTCTTGCCTCTACCACTGTAGCCCACCAATCTCTACAAACTGCTGCTTCTAGGGGGACAGGGGACCCAGAGTAATGACATTGAGGGGGGGGGGGTTCCTGCAGCAGGAAGAGGAATTGGTGGAAACTGCCAGGATCCAACCCATACTCTGGCACTTTTGTGACTTCATCTTAATAAAGCAGTGTTTTGTTTGCTTCTGTCTAGTTTCATTTCTGCTTTTTAGCCCTTTCTCAGGAGAAATTTTTAAACCAGTAATTTTAAACCCCAAACTTTAATATAAATAAATTTCATTACAATATATCAACCCCATTTTGGATAAATAGCAAGTAGCATTTTAGCAACAAAGGGAGTAGGAATATTCACTGGGAAGTACATTTAATTATTTATTACACATTTATATATTTTTAAAAAAATTATATCCCATCTTTCCCTCCAATGGGGACCCAAAATGGCTTACATGGTTCTGCGCTCCGCCATTTCATTCTCACAGCCACCCTGTTAAGATGAGCTGGGCTTGTAAGATGAGCTGGGCTGAGCCCAAGGGCTCCCAACAAACTTCCATGGCAGAGAAGGGATCCACACCTATTTTTGTCTTTTTAGAAAAATCCTTCCCTTAATCTACTTGATCTTGTTCCACAGGCTTTCCAACACTTCCCTCTTATGTCATCTCATTTCTTTGGGACATTGCTTTACTTCCTTTCCTTCTCCCACCTCATTTCATTATTGCCAGACTGTATTCTCTCCTGACACCTTCATTCCATCTATATACTAATAGCCAAGGCGCCCCCTGCATGCAGATATCAAAATCCATGTGGAGGGGGCACCTGGGGGACAAAAACATTTTCCTGCACATTTGGGGCAATTCCCAGATGTGCAGAAAAATCTGAAATCAATAAAAACCTATAGGGGAGGATACTTAAATCCCCCCAAAAGTTAAAGAGCATTCCCTGCGCGTGCACAGAGAACTCTCTGAGAACTGCCTCACTGCCATTGCCACTGCGGGGGGGGGGGGGGGATGAGAAGGCTTGGCGAGCCAGTGGCTGTGAGCCACTCAGCCCTTGCCACTGCCGCTGCGGGGGAAAGAGAAGTCTTGGCGGGCCAGCCAGGCCTCACTGCCACCGCTGTGGGGGGGAGGGGAGGGAGAAGTCTTAGAGGGCCAGCAGCTGTGAGCTGCTCAGCCCTTGCTGCCACCACTGCTGGGGGGGAGGGAGAAGTCTTGGCAGGCCAAGCTCAGGCCTCGCCACTGGTGCTGAAGGGGGGAGGAGGGAGAAGGCTTGGCGTTGGTGCCGGGGGGGGGGCAGGGGAGAAGGGAAGAAGGCTCACCTGCAGGAGCTTCCTCCTACTCCTGCATGTGGAGCTCCTTCCCCCCCCCCCCTGAGGATCACAGGTCCCGCTTCTTGTATTTTCTAAATGGATCTCTTCCTTCTATTTGCAGTGCCCTTTATATGCTTTATTTATTTAAGTGTTCAATTAGCTGCCTCTTTCCCTTGTTGAACTCAAGGCAGCTTACAATATAAATAAAAAATGATAAAATACAATTGAAAACTATTATAAAATCCATATAGGGTTGCCAAGTCTGGGTTGGAAAATACCTGGGGACTTTGGGAGTGAAGCCAGGAGAAGGTGGGGTTTGGGAAGGGGAGGGGCCTCAGCATAGTACAATGCCATAGACTGTACCCTTCAAAGCAGCCATTTTCTCCAGGGAAACTGATCTCTGTCAGCTGGAGATCAGTTGTAAAAGCAGGAGATCCCCAGGCCCCACCTGGAGGCTGGCGACCCTAAACCCATAGCTCACAGTTTAAAAACTTCAATTAGGACCAGTGTTCTCTCTGAGCTGAGTTAGTGTGAGCTAGCTCAAGGTTTTTCAGCCTCCGGCTCACACATTTTTGCCTTAGCTCAGGAAGGATGGCTCCAGAGCAAATTATCCAGTAGCCAAATCGCTCGCTCACAACTTTAATGCCTGTAGCTCACAAAGTAGAATTTTTGCTCACAAGACTCCACAGCTTTTTAATTTATTTATTCAATTTATATCCCGCCATCCCCACCTTTCAGCAGTCTCAGGCGGCTACCAACATATAGTAAAATATACAATATCATTAAAACATTTAAAACATCAAATCAAATAATTTTGCATACCCCACTCTAAGATGGCGTATCTTCTTTATCGGGGTAGCGTCTAAGATGTTAAACAATAGAGGCGGTGGAAGAACGTTCTGGCTGGCCGGTTCTCACTCGGGCCAGAGCCAAGAAGTAACCATTGGTTGGCCCCTACTGAAAAGCCTGGTGGAAGAGCTCTGTCTCGCAGGCCCTGCGGAACTGTAATAAGTCCAGCAGGGCCCTGATGTTATCCAGGAGCTCATTCCATCAGTGTGGGGCCGCCACTGGAAAAGCCCTGGTCCTTGTAGCCGCCAACCAGGCCTCCTTCGGCCCTGGGACAACCAGGCAATTCTGGGATCCTGATCAGAGCAATCGCTGGGGAACATATGGGGACAGGCGGTCCCTCAAGTAGATAGGTCCCAGGCCATATAGGGAGCATTGGTTAGAGGGAGCATTGGTTAGGACTGCCAATAATAAAAGCTAAGACAATCCAAATGCAGTCCCAAATAAAACTGTCTTCAGCTGCCTCCGGAAGATTAACAATGAGGGGGCCAGAAACACCTCCCTGGGGAGGTTGCCATGATTGATGGGTTGCCACAGGAAAGGCCCTCTCTTGTGCCCATGAAATGAGGGTCTTTAATTGGTGGGACAGTCAGGATGGCATCTCCCCACAATTTAATTCCTAAGCAGGCATGTATGAGAGAAGAGGATCCTTCAGATACCCTGGTGCCAAGCCATGCAAGGACAAAACCAGTACCTTGAATTGGGCTCATGAACAGACTGGTAGCTAGTGTAGTTGCTGTGGTATTGGGGATATATGCTCACAATAGTTGGCCCTAACGAGCAGTTTAGCCACAGCATTCTACATTAGCTGCAGCTTCCAAACACTCTTCAAGGGTAGCTCCAAGTAGAGCTCATTGCTATAGTCCAGTCCAGATGTAACTAAGGCATGAATGGCTGTGGCCAGATCTGATTGACCCACAAATGGACACCATTGATGCACCAGCTGGAGCTGGGCCAATGCACTCTGAGCCATAGCAGCTACCTGGTTTTCTAAAGTGACCACTATGTCAAGCAGTACTTCCAAACTGTGAACCTGGCTTTTCAAGGGGAGTATACCCCTATCTGAGACAGGGAGATCTGAAGTCTCCGGTCTGCCTTTTTATAATCCATAGAACCTCTGTGTTGCCAGGATTAGGTTTCAGCTTGTTCATCCCCATCTAGCCCATTACTGACTCCACACACTGGTTCAGAGCCTCAACAGCATTATCTGAATTAGGTGAAAGAGAAAAGTAGAGCTGGGTGCCACTGCAGCCCATATCTCCTGACAACCTCTCCCAAAGGCTTCATACAGATTTGAAACAGCACAAGTGATGGGTATGGAAGTCTTTTAGTCTGAAAGGTGTCTCTTGTGAGCTTTGTGAAAACTGAAGAGGGCCAATATTAAGTAGCATATACCTTCCAACCAATGTAGTTGAGTGTGGATGACTATGAAAGAATCACTTGTGAAAACAAGCATGTACTTAGGCAGAGATCCAGACTCTGCAGATTTAAGAAAAGGCCCAGAGGACTGGCTCACATCTGCTTCACATAAAGATGAGAGCAGAATGATCTACTGCTCCAAGAATCTCCTCCCACTCCAGATACTCACCCCACCTGCATCAGACCTTTTTAGATCACGGGTGTAATAAGTCCATAGTCCTTGTAAGGGCTGCAGGCTCCCAATGTGGGAGGTCTCTCCCATCTGTTACAAGAGGCACCACAACAGCACCCCTACTCATTCCGGTAGGGCTGAAGCATGCCCCCTCCTCTTTTTAATGAAATTGATATTCTCAGGATGCTGCATATTTAAACCCTATATTAATTTTTGCACTTTAGTGCAGTTATAGCTTGATTATAATGAGCAATCTACTTGCTTCATTTTAGTTCAAAGTGTATGTATGTATGTATTTGGATTTATATCCCACCCTCCCCTTAACAGGCTCAGGGCAGGTTCCAACAGTATAAAATACAATGCGATTAAAACCACATTAAAACACAATATAAAATAACATAACTCGTAAGTGCTGTACAACTCTAATAAAAATCAAATACCTCAGTGGTTGATGGTATTAAGATTTAGAGTTTTAAAAAGATCTTTAAGATTTCGAGATATCAGGATCCAGGCTACAGATGGGGGCCAGCCTGGTGGAAGAGCTCCATCTTGCAGGCCCTGTGGAATGGCAATAAATCCCGCAGAGCCCTGATCTCACACAGGAGCTCATTCCACCAGGCAGGGGCCAAGGCCGAAAAAGCCCTAGCCCTGGTCGAGGCAAGTCGGACATCCTTGGGGCCAGGGACCACAAAGGATATTGGTTGGTGGACCTTAATGCTCTAGGTGGCTCATATGGGGAGAGGCGGTCTTGAAGGTATGCTGGCCCCTGGCCGTATAGGGCTTTAAAGGTAAGTACCAGCACCTTGAAACAAATCCAGAATTCAATAAGCAGCCAGTGCAGTTCACACACTGTATTAACAGATCCTTGGAGTTTCTATAGAAATGTAAGGATACTGACTTTGTGGCTTGTAACTTCTAAGTGTTATGTGAAAACAAAATCATGTTCCATTTCCACAGGCTGAAAAAGAAACCATCTGAGGAAAAAGGTTCTTTCCATCAAGAGACTATCTTTGAATTTTTATTCTTTTTCCTATCCAGGAGATCATTTACACATCCTCCTCAATTAATCCCGATTTTGAGAGGCAGGCTCTGATTTTGACAGAAAACGTGTTATACTTGTTTCCAAAGGTTTCCCACTTCCCTTTGCACTTCTTTTTCTCACATTGATTAATTTAGCCATTCATTTCTACAACTTCACACAGGAATCCTCAAAATTACCTTAAACCATAGCCCCATTTTTAAAGGCTGGCTGTTAGGGAGCTATATTTAGGTGGCCAAAAATGTTTATGACCCCCATATAACCAGTGTTCCCTCAATGCTGAGTTAGTGTGAGCTAGCTCACAGTTTTTTAGCCTCCAGCTCACATATTTTTGTCTTCGCTCCGGAAGGATGGCTCCAGAGCAAGCTAATTTATGCAGTTGCTAAATCACTCACTCACAACTTTAATGCCAGTAGCTCACAAAGTAGAATTTTTGCTCACAAGACTCCAGAGTTTAGAGAGAGTATTGCATAGAACCAATCCTAGCTACATTTATTCAACTGTAAACTCTCCTGTAAAATTTCCCTTTCAGTGTATCTGAGGAACTGTGTGTGCACACGAAAGCCTTCAAGAAAACTTTGTTGATCTTAAAGGTACTACTGGACTCAAACTTTGTCCTCCTGTATACAGAGCAACTTACTCCTGTGCATATTTGAACAGGACTGTAACTCTGGTATTGTTTCTTGGAAGTAATCCCCCGGTCGGTAAAGTGGGACTTTCTTCCAAGTAAACGCCCAGAGAATCAGGCTGTTAGTGTTCATGCCCATATATGCTGTTATTTGGGGGTGAAATCATCAATATCTCAGTTTGTGTGATGTTAAAGGAACACATAATTGTCATCATGATTATAGAGAAAAATCAGTACATGTCATCTATAATATACTCTAAGATTTAAATATACAGTGTTTCATAAAATAATCCATATAATTTTAATTAGCACAGCTTTTTTCTGTTTTCACAGCAAAGTACTGAAAATCATCTCTGTATAATAATTCTCTGCATGGTGGTGGCATACTCCTGAAGATTCCACACGCCACCCAAGCCTTTGGTCCCCTGGCCTGTCAATCAAAAGCTGTCCCTATCCACTGGCTGTGAATACTCACATGCCATTGGCTGGGTCTGCTCCTCTTCCCCGCCCACTCCTTCAGCCTCTGTGCCCTGCCAGAATTCCTGGCAGACGATTTTTTGCTCTTGACGAAGACACTTCTCCAGCTTCCTTCCTGTGGGGGGGATTAACTGTTACCTCAGTGGCTGTTGGTAGGTGAAACAAAATGGCAGTTACCTGTGTTTATAAGATGGCTGCTGCCTGTGGTTTGTTAAAAATGTTCCCCCATAAGGTTCAACTGTTACCTCAGTGGCTGTTAGTAGGTGAAACGAAATGGCAGTTACCTGTGTTTATAAGAGGGGCTTCAGAGCACAGTAGAGGTTGCAGGTGGGGGCGGGATGGAAAGCTGAACAGTGAGGGGGAAATTAAGGTAGGTTGATGCTTGGCAGGGAAGGAGGTGGGGTTGCCAACCTCAGGTGGGGAATTCCTGGAGATTCGAGGGGTGGAGCCTGGAGAGGGTGAGGTTTGAGGAGAGGGGGGCCTCAGACAGGTACAATGCCATAGACTCTGCCCTCTAGACCAGCTATTCCCTCTTGGGGAACCACTGCTGCCAATCTCCAGGTGAGGGCAGGAGATCACTCAGAACTACAACTGTTCTTCGGGTAGCAGAGATCAGTTCCCCTGGAGAAAATGGTGGACTCTGTGTCATTATACCCTGCTGAGGTTGCCACAGCAAATTGACGCTGAGTGCCCGAGGCCTTGGCACTCTCGAAGAGCCTCTTTCTAAAGCCCATTGTATTTATTCCCACAACAGGCCTTATTCCTAGTTCGATATAATTCTTGTAAAAAATAATATCAAAGTATCCCCTAAAGTTCAGCAAAGCTGCATTTTCTATCCAAAGCATGCATCAAATGAATATGCAAACAGGACAGGAACCACAGACTTACTTGAGAGACGACCTCACTAACAAAAATGTAGTACTGAACAGTGATTATTCATGCAAAATCTACACTGATGAAAATTTTTGACTGTAAATTTGAATTCATCAGGTCCATGTTAACTTTCTGCTCAGGAAAGAGGCATTCCTCTGGCTCCAGTAACTAACTGTCTACTCTCAGCATTCTCCTTCTTTTCTTGCTTTCTTAAGGAAGCTGGCTCTGAAATATCATCCTGACAAGAACCCTGATAACCCAGAAGCAGCAGAAAAGTTTAAAGAAATCAATAATGCTCATGGAATACTAACTGACGTATCCAAAAGAAACATATATGACCAGTATGGATCATTAGGGCTGTACATAGCAGAGCAATTTGGCGAGGAAAACGTCAATACATATTTCATGCTTTCTAGCTGGTGGGCAAAGGTAAGTACTCCAATGCAAAAGTAGCTCATCCTTTGTAAGAGGGAATCATGACATTGCAAGCCTGTTTTTGGTCTGGCCGTTGGGGTGTTCACAGGACCCACATGGAACCCCCACAGAGTTCTAGAGACATTGATCTAGAAAAAGTTTCAGCTTCAGAAAGAGCTTTGTAGAAACAGTTGCCCATCTTAACTTCGGAAACAAGAACAGCAAAAGAATAATAATTTGAAACGTTCTTTGAGGGAAGTGCTTATTAAAGGATGTTTCCGTGTCCCTTTCATTTACTAATTAAATATGCTGGATGCCGCTTTAATCGCCTCAAGACATTAATTATATTTGAAGCTGGAGCTCCAGGTTAATTTTGACTTTCTTTTCAGTAATGACTAAATGTAAATGACTCATTGCTCAAAGTGAAAAGTCCTCTTAGTGTGACAACCAGTTAATAAGTTATTGCAACACAAACTTAGCCCCATTCTGGACTATATATGGCATGGCGTATGCGTAAGCAATAGTAATACATAACACTGTGTGTGATTATGGCACACCTTGGTGCCTTGCAAAGAGGTAGGGGAAAGGAAGTGGAGAAGGCTGGGAGAAGACCTGAACGGTACAGGCTGAACTGGGGTAAACAGATCTTGTGGTTCTGATGGCATCAGAGGTCTTACTCATCTGGTTTGTTATGTAATCCTAAGAATTTGGCATTTGTGGGTGTACGTATCACACACTAGCACTTCAGTCAGTGCCTGACCAAATACATTGGGCCTCAGGCATCAAGAATCTGTCAAATCTCACACCTAATGTGTAATTCTCACTGCTATTTTGAGCTACAACATCTTTGGGGCAGAAAAATTGTTAACTTAAATAGAATATAGACACATGAGATTTGGCATTTTGCACAAGAGGGTTTTTTTTAAAAAAAAATTGCAATACTTTTATTTTTCCTTCTGTGAGATACTCCTGCACTTTGGTTTTACCAAATGAATTTCAGTGTTCAGTAGTGTTAGGAGACCTATTTTTCTCCCAGTAGACTTCTATGCCTTTTATAACCATGTAACTGGAAAACATGTTGCTGGGAAATGTAGCGGTGGAGCTGAACACTTAATGTTTCAAAGTCCTCTCCATATTTTCTAGTTATTCTAATATGACAGCGCCTCTACTTACTCTGTCAGGCTTTACCTGTGATTCAGGGCACCATTAGATATGAGGAAGGTCACAGATCTCCATTCACATATTGTAGAGACAGCACACAGAACAGGGATTTAACCCTTAACACCCCGCCCGAGTTTTGCTCATTGAAATCCCCCACCCCTGAGCTATTATTAGCTCTTTCAAAGGGAAACAATGGGTTTTTCCCTTGATGGGTCTAATAAAAGTGGAGAGAAGAGGTTTCAATCAGCAAAGCCACAGTGGGTAGAAGCGTTCAAACCAGGGGTCATTTCGTAGAAAAAGAGGTGCAGGAGCTCATTAGCATAACTTATTTGCATATGCTACACCCCCTGACATCACCAGAAGTATGTCAAAAGGCGAGAAAGAAAGGAGAGAGAGAGAGAGAGAGAGAGAGAGAGAGGTGGCAGAGAGGGGACCGCTACTAATCCAAACCTCAGAAATACCACTGTTCTGGGAGGATAGCTTCAGTGGTGGCTGAAGCCTTCAGAAGGCTGGTCGGAGGAACAAGAACCTTTCCAGGGAATGGGGTCATTTTGCTGCAGCCATGACACAAGCAGGCATTTCCCGCCCGGGGGGGGGGGGGCTGGCACCAACTCCCAGAGCTGAGCTCCCCCGAGCTTCTGCTTGAAATGACCCCTGGGTTCAACCCTCATGATCTTTATCATGTCTGTATGTGACCTCAGACTCATTCTGTGTGTGATTCTCAACTAGACTTTGCCTTAAATATTTTCCTGAAATTTGGGTCTACAACTTGGCCTACAGATGCAGTAGAAAGAGGTGATAGATTACTAAAATGGTAGACTTGACTGGCAACCAGTTACAATTTTGAATGGTCCTTGCATTAAAAAATATTCCTTGCAGACAGAAAATCAGGAAAAGAGTCAGGCTAGAACCCTTCTGATATCTGTGCTTTTTTTTCTGTCTGTAGAGAATTATTTTGAATGAGGGAGCATTAAGAATTTGAATTCGCTACCTGGGGTATGAAGTGGTAGTGCCCTCTCTCCATATTCTCCTGCATGTGTAGATTACACACAAAACAATCTTACACATGCACTGAATTTCTGCCCATCACACAGCTACTGAAAGCACCAAATCTCTTAAAAGGTGTTCTCGCTAGATACAGTCATTTCCAAAACTGTCGTTGCAAATAACTAACTGCAATTCCAATAACGGACATATTTTCCCCTATTCTTTTAATGGTGGTTTTCTCCATAGGTCCATGGGTTAGTTTAGTTTATTGAGCTACCCAAGGCAGCTACATTCTCAATATATCATTAATTTTAACTCAATGTGTTTCTTTTAGGGTACTCTGCAGAAAAGGACATTCAATCAGGAACTGGTACAAGCTGTTAGGGAAGACACAAGTTCCCTTAGAACTCTCTATCTTGCAGCAGTGCAGTATGTTGGCTTGTTCAAGCAGGTTTACACAAACACTGAGATGTGTGTTTAGACTGAGAGCTGATGGGGGGGTGTAAGTTGGTGACCTCATATGACAGATTGGGGTGCTGCAGCCTCCTCTTTCTCTGCCTGCATTTTGCCATCGGCTTCATTGCCACACACTAGAAGCCAAAGCTGCTAAGCCCCTCTCCACCTTTTCCCCAGGATGAACGTTAGCAGGGCTCCGTTTGGGCCGGGGCGTGCCGGAGCGTGGCTCCGGGAGAGGGGAAGCCGGGGGGCGGGCACATGATAAAGCCCCGCCCCCCAGCTCGCTTTCCCGGCCCGCGCTTCGGCGTGGAGCCGGAAAAAAGCGTCCTCCCCCGCTCATCCTTCCCGGGCCGGCGGCAAGTGCCGCCGGCCTGGGGAGAAGGCCCTTCCTTCCCACCCACCCCAGCAGACCTTTCCTGGCCGCACGGCAAGCGCCGCCGGCCGGGAGAAGCCCCTTCCCTCCCTCCCAGCAGACCCTTCCTGGGCGCGCCCTTCGCCGCCGCCCCCCGATCTTTCCCGGGACTGGCGGCCAGCGTCGCCAGCCCGGGAGAAGCCCATAAGCCCCCCCCCAGATCTTTCCCGGGACTGGCGGCCAGCGCCGCCAGCCCGGGAGAAGCCCATAAGCCCCCCCCCCCAGATCTTTCCCGGGACTGGCGGCCAGCGCCGCCAGCCCGGGAGAAGCCCCTCAGCCCCGCCCCCCCAGATCTTTCCCGGGACTGGCGGCAAGCGCCGCCAGCCCGGGAGAAGCCCCTCAGCCCCCCCCCATGATCTTTCCCGGGCCAAGCACCGCCGGCCCAGGAGAAGCCCCTTCCCTCCCCCACTCACTGAAGCCTCCTCCCTCCCCCACTCACCTATTCCCGGGGCGCAAGGGAGGGAGAAGCCGGGCCTGAGTGGCTTAATGCCACTCAGGCCCAAGCAAGGAGGGGGGAGGGAGGGAAACGCCAGCCCCAGTGAGGGGAGAAGCGCCCCCCTCTCTCCCTCCACCTACCTACCTACCTTCCTGTTCCTTCCTTTCCCCCTTCCTTCCTTCCTTCCTTCTCTCTCTCCCCCCACCTACCTACCTTCCTTCCTCCCTTCCTCCCTCTCTCCCCCCTTCCTTCCTTCCTTTCTTCTCTTTCTCTCTCCCCCAACTACCTACCTACCTTACTGTTCCTCTCTTCCTTCCTTCCCTCCTTTCTTCCTCCCTCCTTCCTTCCTCCCTCTCTTTCTTTCCCCCTCCCTTTCTTTCTTTCTTCCTTCCTTCCTTCCTTCCTTCCTTCCTTCCTTCCTTCCTTCTCTCTCTCCCCCCCACCTACCTACCTACCTTCCTTCCTGTTCCTTTCCTTCCTTCCTTCTTTCCCCCTCCCTCACTCCCTCCCTTCCTGCCTTCTGACACACTGACCATGACGTCAGGGATGTGTGGCCTTTTGACACTTCCGGTGACGTCAGGGGGTGTGGCATATGCAAATAAGTTATGCTAATGAGCTCCTGCACCTCTTTTTTTAGAAAAGGACCCCTGAACGTTAGTGTGGCCAGTTGATAGGGTTGCCAACCTCCATGTGAGGCCTGGAGACCTCCCAGAATTACAGTTGTCTCCAGAGATCAGTTTCCCCGGAGGAAATGGCTACTTTGGAGAGTAAACTTTATGGCATCGTAATCCTCAGAGGTCCCTTCCCTCCACTCCCCTAACCCCACTTTCCACAGGCACCGTCTACCCCCAAATCAATCCAGAGTTGGCAACCTTGCAAGCTAAGTACACCCATTTGGGCTTTTTAAAGCTCTTGTATTTTGTGAGGGCTCAGGAATTCCTAAATGGCATGTGCAGTTTGCCATGTTGGGTTTCAAGATGCCTCTCAAACATGAGAAGGGAAGGGGGAATTCACTTCACTGCCTCCTGGGCAGGAATGGGAAGTGGTGGCAGGGGCTTCAGGTGGTATCACTGGTTAAGCCATGACTGTCTGGAATACCCTTGCATATACTCACACAACAGCTCTGGCCTGTCATCCTACACGGTTGTCTCCTTTCCAGCTTGTAAAAACTTTTTGACCTAGAAATGATGCTTATAGTGCAATCCTAAACAGAGTGGCACCCTTCTTAATCCACTGAATTCAGTGCGCTTGGATGGCTATAGCCCTGCTTAGGATTGCACTGTTAATTGTCATATAGTGGTTAGAGTGTCAGACGAGGATCTGAGAGCCCTGGTTCGAACCCCTGCTTTTGCATGGAAGCTTTGTGCATGTCCTTGAGCCAATCATCGCACTCCCCATCTAGCCTACCTCACAAGGTGGTGGTTGCAGGGCCGGTGCTACCATAAGATGAGGTTAGTAGACTGCCTAAGGGTGCCGAACCCTGACGGGCACAGAGGCCAGCAAGCGGGGTGAGGACGATGGGGAGAGCAGCCCTGACTACAAGCAGGAATCCTCGTCTTTGTGTTTTTCATTCTTCCTAAAAGGCATTTATGTTTGAACATTGGTGAGCACACGGGGGCGGGGGGGGGGGCACCAGAAAGTAGCCTCGCCTAGTGTGCAAAAAAGCCTGGCACCGGCTCTGGGTGGTTGTGAGGATAAAACAGAGGAAAGGAGAATGATTTGAGCCACTTTGGTCCCCACTGGGGAGAAAGGTGTAAATGAAGTAAATAAAATAAAATAGAAACAACCAGATTGCTTACAGTTTACAAGTTTGGTTTCAAACCCCATTCTTCTGCCCTGGATACAAAGGAAGAGTTTTTGTTGGTTCAACAGCCCAAGCAGTTTTCGAAATGATCCTGTCCAGTTGCCTCTCATGTGTGAAAAGGGGTTCTATCTATCAGGCTTCCAATCCAATCAGAGTCTGTGTCCCTCTTCTGTTTCCTCCAGGGCCTGTTTGCTCTCTGTGGCCTTTTGACCGGCTGCTACTTTTGCTGCTGCCTCTGCTGTTGTTTCAACTGCTGCTGCGGCAAGTGTAAGCCCAAGCCACCAGAGGAAGAGCAAGAGTTTTGCGTGTCTCCTGAGGACCTGGAAGAACAAATTAAGACTGACATGGAAAGAGGTGCTTATTATTGCAGCGGCTGGGTGGAGAAGGAATATTTGGAAAAAAAGAAACAACGTCTGGTATTTTCTCAAATATAGACCCTAGGGTTTTACTCTAGCTGTTCAGCTTTCATGATTTTAATTTGAGAAAGGGCATTAAATTGAAAGAAGTGTTTAATTGAATTCCTTTCATCCTGCACAGGTTACTTTGGTCAGTGCCCAGCAGGTTAATGTCCCTGTTAATCCATTTGCCCTCCCGCTCTCTTTTCTTTCCTGCATTGTTTGCCTTAGAATGTGCTAATTTCTACTGTTACAGCTGCTGGTCCTTTAGCTTTGTGACTTTCATTCCCTTTGGTGATTTCATTACATCCTAGCATTGCCAGTCTGTACCTTTCTACCTTTAACAGTTGTCAGGCAAAAATTTAAAAGTAGTGGAGCCTAGAGATCTCCCAGAGTTAGAACCAGAGGTCCGATGGAGCAGGAGTGCACAGGAGCACAGCTCCGGGAGTGAGGAGCCCAGGGGGCGGGCACATGACCAAGCCCCGCCCCCTTCTTGGCTTCCCCAAACAGTGCAGAGGCACAGTGCCCCGGGGAAAGCCCTGCAAGGGTCTTTATTGTTCTTAATGTTTTGTTTTAATATTGATAATTTTATCATTGCTCCTTTTATGACTGTGTGCTGCCTTTCCAGAGACTTGCTCAAGGTGGCATATAAATTTTCTAAGTATACCATTTTTTATCTGGGCACATGGCACATAAGTACTGGAGAAATTTCACCAACCCTTCACCAGCTTCCACCCCATCAGTTTGGTGTAGTGGTCAGGAGTTGGGCTCTAATCTGGGAGAACCGGGTTTGATTCCCCGCTCCTCCACATGCAGCTGCTGGTGTGACCTTGAGCCAGTCACAAATTCTCTCAGAGCTGTTCTCTCATGAGCAGTTCTCAAAAGACCTCTCTCAGCCTCACCTACCTCACAGGGTGTCTTGTTGTGGGGAGAGGAAGGGGAAGGGATGGGTGGTGCACATGTCCTGGGTATCTCAAGTCTACTTGAAACCTGGTAGTTTCAAGGGAGCAGGAAGAGAATGAGGGTGCGTTCTTTACGCTTATTTTTATTGCACAAAGTATTGGATGGGGAAGGGAATGGAGGAAGAGCAGGTCAATTTCACTCACCTGTGGAGTGGAGCCTGAGGGGTGGGTGTTGCCTTCTGACACACTTCCGGTATGTTAGGGGGTGTGGCATACGCAAATCAGTTATGCAAATGAGTTATGCTAATGAGCTCCTGCACCTCTTTTTCTACGAAATGACCCCTGGTTAGAACTGACCTCGTCTACGGTCACGATCAGACGGCTCTTTAGATCCGATCCAAGCACGAGTGCCTGGCTGATTTAAAGGGAACGTCCAGACAGCAACATCTGGGAAAGGTGCTACTTCCATGATCAGCCCATTGAGCCCCGCCAGGGAGCCGTACTTTAAAGATACCGGTGAAAGTCTGGGCTAATGCTTGCCGACGGGCCAATGGTGGACTTTCCCCCATCTGATTGTTCCAGTACACAATCAGCCTGTTGGGATGGTCTGACTCCAGACCATCCTGAATGGCTGCCATTAAAAAAAATCTTAGTGATATGCACATAAACGTGCGACAGCCGCAGAGCTCTGCTCAAATGTTCTGGACAATTTCATGTTTCTGAATGGCCCATGAAATTTATGAACTTTGTTAATTGAAATGGTACCTAGAGGAAGGTACCACTGGTGGTGCTTTTACCATTCCAGTATGCGCATGTGTAAAAAAAACAACACATGGTGAGGCGCATATGCGCATGCACAGATTTTTATTTTATTTTTTTAAAAACACAATTGTGCAGCTCCTTCAGGTGGACGCCATCTAGACAATCCACCATGGAGTCCGCACACGGTAAGGCAATTCACGGGGGAGCTATCTGGTCGTGCAACACTGGATTTAAAATATCAAATTAGAGCCGGGCCAATGGCGGGATTAGCTGCCCATCTGAACACACCCTACAGAGATCAGTTTCACCAGAGCAAATGGCTGCTTTAGAGTGTGAATTCTATGCCCTTATACCCTGAGGTCCTCCCCAAACCTCTCACTCTGCAGCTGCCACACACACACCCAATCTCCAGGTATTTCCCAACCCAGAGTTGATGGCTCTTTCCTCCTTCCCCCCTCTATGATGGCAAAAGCTGTATCTGTTCATTTTGGCCACAAACTGCTACAGGGCTCGATTAAGACATGAAACCCTGTAATAAATTTAAGAGGCTGCACAGCATTACCAAAAAAAAAGTAACTGAGTAATTTTTTTGTATTTAGAGGGCCCTCATAATATGGGGCCTAAAACTATAGTGTATTTACTTTATGCTTAAATCTAGGTCTGCTGTTAATATACAAAATAGTATATTACGTGGCATACATTTATAAAACTAGACTCATTAAAGCTTAATATTATAAACAGTGGGACAATAAAGGCTGGACTTTGGGGCAGAATTCCAGGATCTCTTTGCAATGGTCTAGCCCGTCCCAAATCACTATTATCATTAGAGTCCTCAGTGTTAACCTGAAATTGTACGGATCACACTTCCCAACAAAGCAGGGTCTCTTCTAGGTGAGTGTTGGTCTCTCTCATTTCTATCCTCATCTTCAAGGAAGCTTGGGTCAGCGTGCATGGTTCTCCCTTTCCTGCTTTACTTTGGGATGTATGTAGGTTCAGCTGCAAGAGGATGGTCACCAGGGAGCTTCATGGCAGGGGTGGGTATCTCAACCTGCGTCTTCTAGTCTAACCCCTAACAACACAATACACTTGGTTGCTGCTTCATACCTAACCTAAAATCAATTCTGTATCTACTTTGGACAGTTCGAAATCAAACACCTTTCCAGGATATTATATGATTGCAGGAATGCAACACTGCACTTTCAAGAAGAATGCAAAATAACTTAGCCTAATAGAGTTTGAGTGAGAAAATTATTCCTGAAGAAACTCTGTACCTTTGGTTACAGCATAAAGCATAGAAAATTCAATGGGTACCACATTACAATACCTGGATTCCTATGCCAGAGAAAAGCTGTACCAGCTGAATTTCTGCACAGCTGAGTAGTTATTAATGTGTAGAAGCATTTTCTGGGGGAAATGGAAACTTTAATAGGAGATGGTACTAGATAAGTACCGGAACTTTTACTGCCCTGATTCTGAGATCATGAATTTGGCTAAAACAAAAGCCTTATGCAAGTCTATTCTGTTCTCAGGCAATTTGAATAAACACGATGAAAATTATAGTGTTTCTTATTCCAGAAAATCAGATGTCACCCCTCGTCTACATACGAACACATAATCACAAATGACTCTGCTGGGAGGAGGGAGGTGTCTTTTCAGCTGAAATGATTCAAAGAAAAGAATTTTAACCAATACAAGCTGATGGGGGCTGAAACAATGTCCTTGATTGAAGATGGTGAACCCTTTGCACAGTGGCAGGAGCTCTCTCTTTATCATAGGATTGTTTCCTGTGGGGTGAGAACTGGCCATTGCCGATTTTCATTTTCATTTCATGCATTTATGCAGATTTTAAATTGCCTACCACTGAAGCTGAGATTAAACAAATGCATTCCAGGTGGCAAATCTTATTTTGTGAGGAACCTCAAACTTGGATGTCCTACAAATTCAAGTTCAAATCTTTGTGAAATCCCTGAGATGCCTCTCTTCAGTACTGGCACGCCCTCCACCATGCAGTTCAGAAGACAGCTGTGGCATTTTTACAGCTTTTACACTTTTTGAGTTCGTGTCATGTTTCTGAAGAGATTTAGGGATCATTTTTCAGGTCTTTCCTGCTGACTGGAAGAATCAAAATGGCACATAGCACTGCACTTCCTGCTGTTACTGGGAAATCATGAGGGGCAATTTGACCTTCAGGTAACTGGGATAAAAGGATTATTCCCCCACCCCCGTCCCAGAAGTGAACATGTAAATGTTTGTATATGTCTGTCATGCTTTGCATATAAGCAAAATAACAAGCATTTTTTCTATATGGACAGTGTTTCCATTGTATTTGCATGCATCTGCTTGGAAAGTTGATTTTAAAGTGTTGTGTTTTTTTCCATCAAAATATCTGAGGAATCTTAGAGAGGGTAATTATTTACCAGTGGACCAGAGTACAGCTATAGCAATGCTTCCATCCCCTCCCCTACAGTCCACAGGCCCGTAGCCAGAAAATTCTTGGGGGGGGGGGCACTGGGGAAACTGGGGGGGTATGACATCACAAAATTTAAAATTAAAAAATTACAATCAATACACCAAATTTCCAGCAGAAATTTCACTCACTCACTCACTCTAGAAGGCTGTTTCCACATGGGAAAAGCTGCCCCCTACTCTAGAAGTTTGCTACTATCCTCCTCCAGCAAACCCCCCCCCGGCCGTGTCCCAGCCGCCAGGAGCTGTGCATGTAGCAGGAGCAGCAGAAGCACTGAAGCAGCTCCCACCCCCCATAGCCAGATGAATGAAGGAGGTGCTCCAAGCCCAGCTTACAAAAGACACCAGTTGCTGTAAGCAACAAGGTGCACTGGACTGGAACCCCTGGCCAAAGGGTGGAAAGGCAGGCCCTGGTTCCTGCCTACAGTACCTACACTGTGATGGCCAGGCGCAGTGAATTCTTGGTGTTGTTGTCTCCGCACTTTTTGCTGTAAGCCCGGCCACTCTTGCAAATTTTATTTTATTTTGCATTTTTTAAAACCTATTTATTTTTTGGCCTGGGGAAAAAATGAGACTGAAGCTTTCCTGACTATGCCCAGGGTTATTTTTGAACTCCCATGTGCATCTCACATCTCTAAAAAAATTTTTTTTTTACTTTTAAAAATGTTTTTGAATTTTCCCCACAGGGACGGCACTCACCTGTGGGGGGCATTGCCCCCAAATGCCCCCTGGTGGCTACAAGCCTGTTCTAGATGTGATTCAGCCCTGTGCTTGTCTCCTTATTATGTGCACTATTCACAAGATGAACTCTAACTGTGCAGTCCACAGTGCTGGCTTCTGACAGTCACTGGTAAACTGGAAAAGAATCAGACTTTTCCCATAACAATTCCCACCTAGAAGCATGAGAGGCTATGGTCCATGCATGCCCCGAGACCAGGCTGTCCACGGACAGTCCAGTATTAGAGTCCAACACTAGGCAAAGCCAGACCTCTTCTACTGGGTTCCTTCTATCCTCTCACCCCTTCTGGAATGTAGAATGCAAATACAGGGACATTCACTTCTTAAAAGAATGCATATCTGAATCAATGTATCCCTTTAAAACTCATGTAAAAGTCCAAACAAGCTGAAATATTGGGGGGGGAGGGGAAAGAGAGTGATAGGAGGACAAGGCTAGAATTCTCTAGAATATCTTGAAGTCTCCAAATACTGTACTATCATGACACCAGTGCAGACAGGTGGTAAATTATAGCCACTGCCAATGTCTTCATTTTTTTCACAGCAATGACACAAGAAACAAATGTTACAAAATGAGAGCTGAGTATTTTGAGAACCATTGGTTTAGCAAACAGATGCCATGCAGGGTGCCTAAAATACTGGACATTACCAGATTTGCTGGCAATATGCCCATTAGTTCAAAAGGAAAAGGCATTCATTACTAGAACAAAGAGGAACAACAACCAGCATAGAGATGAGTGGCAGCAAAAGTAGAGGATGGGGATTTCTCTTTGCCAGGAGTACAGGACCAAGTCAGGGCTAACTGAGGGCAGCCTTAACCTGGATGGCCCAGGCTACGCCTATCTTGAAAGCTAAGTGGGGTTGGCCCTGGTGAGTTCTTGGCTGGTAGACTGTCAAGAAAATCCAGAGGCAGAGAAATGGCAAACCACCTCTGTTTATCTCTTGCTTTGAAAACCCTATGGCTTCACCTGTGGTAACTGCCTGTATAGCGAATTGAATATACAATTGTGGATTTTCATCACAATGTAATGCAGGCAGCTGTTGAATTTGTTATGGTCCTATTCATAGGATGATTCCTCATAGATTTTCACTGGCAGGTGGCTGCAAAAAAAAAATCACTGTAAGAAAAAAAGCAATAATCTTGCATTATTTTGATCAATAGAACAAAGTTTGAGTCCAGTGGCACCTTTAAGACCAAGAAAGTTTTATTCTGGGTATAAGCTTTTACTTGCACACAGACACACCTCTTCACATGCATTGAAACAGATGTCACCAGCCATTAAATATAGGTAGAAGGTGAGGAAGGTGTTTGACTTATTAATAATTGCAAATAATGTTCTATGATTCCACTCCAATAATGGTGGAACATTTCCCCATTGAGATGAATAGTGAAGCCTTCTGTCTTGCACCAGGTTCTTTGTACTAGAGAACAGCTCCACCATGATCAGAGAATTGACTGAGAGCATCCAACAAGACGTATATGTAATCGTGCTGATAGTTTAAATCTGACCCTTAGGACAGAATTCTGTGACAGCTACCACCATAAATGGTTTTAAAAGAAGTTAGATAAATCCATGGAAGACGACAGTGATGGCTGCTTAGCTTTCAAAAGTGCAATCTTCATTTTCACATGTACCTCTGGTTCCTATACTGAGGCTGAATAACAGAAGGAAGATGGCTATTATGAGGTATTTTTTGTGAAGCTTCCTAGCATCTATCTTGCCACTTCAGTAGTGGATGGGACACTGGACTCACCCACAACTCCAATGCTTATAGTATTATTCTGCTGACAGTGGGGTAGAAGCCACAATTTGGGGGAAGGCTCTTTAGGCTAGACTAGAGGAAGGCGTAAAACTTAGCTGAGCTGAGTGGCTGCATCTGCTCCAGTAGGTTCATATCAGTGGTTTCTCCATATCCCTAAGGTCCATTATATTTACTCTGTTCCAGTAAGTCTTTTTTTTTTTTTTTTTTTTTTTTTTTTTTGTAAAGAAATTTTTATTTTTCAAAAAAAAAAACATCGAAAATAATACATTTAACCTTATACAAATCCCTTTTTCCATATTAGATAACATTTTGTTCTATTTGTACATTCTATTTTTATCTTGTTTTGGTGGTTTCCCACCACATCTGAAGCATAACACATTTTCCATTTTATTCAAAATAGTAATACTTATATCTATGTTTCGTTTCTGGTAACGGTTATATAGCTTTAAAATACTTATACTTATACACCAATTCTTATTTTCTATACTCTTATGTATTTCTAAATAAAAACAGTTTTATTGTCTAATTTTAACTAAAACATTCATATAATATATTTCTATTCCTTTATGCTATTATAACCATGTATAGATATAGTTTTTCATATCCCAATACTTTTCAACATATTCTTTCAAATCTTTCCAGTCTTCCAGAAAGGTCTCTGAGTAGAGATTATTCAATTTTCTAGTCCACTTATCCATTTCAGCCATATATAACAGTTTTTTCAACCATTCCCACACCTCTGGTATTTTTTCATTTTTCCAGTTTTGTGCATACACCATTCTTGCTGTTGTAATCATATACCATATTATTGTCCTTTTCTTTACATTTATCTCTTCTAGTTTAAGTCCTAGCAATAACATTTCAGGCAACTTCTTAAATGTACATTTCAAGATTTTTTCCATTTCTGCATGTATTTTTGACCAATAAGTCTTTGCTTTATCACAAGTCCACCACATATGATAAAAAGACCCTTCTTTCTTTTTACACTTCCAACATTTGTTAGACATATTTTGACCAATATTTGCAATTTTTTTTGGTGTCATATACCATCTATACATCATTTTAAAACAGTTTTCTTTTAAGTTATAACACGTAGATATACTCATAGCATTTTTCCATAAAAATTCCCAAGATTCCATTTCAATGTCTTTGTTAAAGTTTATCGCCCATTTTACCATTTGTTCTTTTACCATTTCATCAGCATTAAACCATTTTAGCAAGACTTTATACATTTTAGAAATCATTTTTTTCCCACCTTCCTCCCAAACTTGTTCTATTTCATTATTTTTTTCCCTGAAACCGTGTTTTTTATCACTTCTATACAAGTCATATATTTGTCTATATCTTAACCAACCATAATCAAAATCAATCTGATGCTGCTCCTTCAGTTTGAAATCCTTGCCATGTCTTATTAATAAGTCTCTATACTTCAGCCAATCTTGTCCTTTATATCTTGATATTGGATGTAAGACTTCTGCGGGTACAATCCACATGGGTATCTCTTCTGAAAAAAAGTTTTTATATCTTGTCCACGTATCCATTAGTGTTCTTCTCAAATAATGATGTTTAAACATATTGTCCATTTTTGTTTTGCCATAATACAAATATGCATGCCACCCAAATCTACAATCATGACCTTCCAGGGACAATAACATTCTATCTTGTAACATAGTCCATGCCCCTACCCAGGTCAAACATATTGCATCATGGTATAACCTTAGATTTGGTAGTTGAAACCCTCCTCTTTCTTTGGCATCACACATTATTTTCATCTTAATTCTTGGTTTTTTCCCTCCCCACACAAATTTAGACAGCTCCTTCTGCCAACATTTGAATGTTTTTACATCTTTCACAATTGGAATAGTTTGAAACAAAAACATTAATCGTGGTAACACATTCATCTTGACCACCGCAATTCTACCCAGCAATGACAAATTCAATACATTCCACTTTTTAATATCCTGCATAATTTGCAACCATAATTTTTCATAATTATTTTTATAAAGATCAATATTTTTCATAGTTAGGTTTACACCCAGATATTTTGTCTTTTTCACCACCTCACATTCTGTAAGTTTTTGTAACTCGTTTTGTTTCTTATTTGACATATTTTTGCACATTACTTTCGATTTGTTTTTATTTACATAAAATCCTGCTAAGTCACCAAACTCTTTTACTCTCTGTAACAAATGTGGTAATGTGGATAAGGGGTCTTCCACTATAAACATCACATCATCTGCAAAGGCCCTATATTTGAAAGAAAAACCTTTAGTTGTTAAGCCTTTAATATCTTTGTCTTCCTTCACATTTAACAGTAGAACTTCTAAAATCCAAATAAATAGCAGCGGCGAAAGCGGGCATCCTTGTCTTGTTCCTTTTTCAACTTTAAAATCGTCTGTCTTTTCAGTATTAATTATTATTGAGGATTTCTGTTCTTTATATATTGCTTTAATGAAGTTAAGCATATATTCACCGATCTCAAGATGTTCTAAAACTTCAAACATAAAATCCCAGTTTAAATTATCAAACGCTTTCTCCGCATCTAAAAAGAAAAAGCCCACTTCCTTTTCAGGATGTTTGTCGTAATATTCTATAGCGTCCACTACTACTCTTAGATTGTCCCTTATTTGTCGATTAGGTAAGAACCCTGCTTGTTCTGTTTGTATAGTCTCTTTAAGGTGCTCTTTTAGTCTATCCGCTATAATCTTAGCAAAAATCTTATAATCATTATTCAGTAAAGAGATCGGTCTATAGTTCTTAACATTGGTCACATCCTGATTTTCTTTCGGGATCAGTGAGATGGATGCATCTTTCCAGGTTTCTGGTACCTCTCCAGTAACTCTTATATTGTTCATCAATAGCAGTAACACCGGTGAAACTGACTCCTGTAACGTTTTGTAGAACTTCGCTGTAAATCCATCCGGTCCAGGTGCTTTACCTAATTTTGAGTCATTTATTGCATTTTTGATCTCTTGTAATGATACTGGATTATTAAATAGTTCTTTAATTTTCTCTGTTGGTTTTGGTAGCTTTAATGTTTGCAGGTATTCTTTAATCTTTCTTCTGTCTTTGTTTTCCTTCTTAAAAAGTTTTGCGTAGTATTTAAAAAATTCTCTTTTTATTCCTTTGTTATCTATTATCTCAATATTATCTCTTATCACTTTAGTGATAAATTTATTTTCACGTTTTTTCTTTAATTGCCATGCTAAGTATTTTCCGGGTTTATTTGCACCTTCAAATGCTTTTTGTTGAAGTTTTTTTAAGTTCCAGTACATCTCCTGGTTCAAAATGGCTTTTGCTTGGTCTTGTAGCATCCAAATTTCCTTTTGCAGTTTCTTTTTCCCTGGTTTCTTCTTCAGTTCTTCTTCCTTTGTTTTAATGGCTTGTAAAATATTTTCATATTGCTCTTTTTTCTTTTTATTATCTTTAGCATTTAACGATATCAATAGTCCTCTCATCACTGCTTTATATGCATCCCATACGGTTTGAATTTTAACTTCTTTCTGCATGTTTACTTGGAAGTATAGGTCTGTTTCTTCAAGTAATTTTTTAATTATTTCTTGATTATCTAATAAGTCCTCGTTTATTCTCCATCTCTTTTGTTTTTTAATCTGCCCAGCTGTCCATAAACACGGATTGTGATCTGAGATTATTCTGGGTAAAATTTCCACTTTTCTTGTCTTAAAGGTTAGGTTTGTAGTCATCCAAATCATGTCAATTCTTGAATGTGAGTCATGTCTGTTAGAGTAAAAGGTAAAGTCTTTTCCTTGTGGGTTAGCTTTCCTCCAAATATCTTCCAACTTTTCTTGTTTTATCAGTTCAAAAAAGTTTTTTGGAAGCTTCCCTAACGTCTCATCCTTTCTTTTAGAGCGCCTATCTAGTTTATTATCTACAGTTCCGTTGAAATCTCCTAACATCATAATTTGATCATAGTTTACATTGTCCAATTCCATTTGAAGTTCTTTAAAAAAAATTTCTTTAGCTCCATTCGGAGCATAAATGTTCACAATCAAAGTTTTCACTCCTTGCAGTAAAATTTCAATAGCTAAATATCTTCCATCTTTGTCTTTGAATATTACTTTGGGTTCCAAATCTTTTTTGACATATGTTACAACACCATTTTTTTTATTGCTTGCTAAAGAATAAAATTCTTCTCCCAATTTTTTCCTTATTAAATATTTATGGTCTTGGTTTTTAAGATGAGCTTCTTGCAAGCAAATTATATTACATTTTTGTTTTTCCAACCAGTGACCTACCATTCTACGTTTTTGGGGTGAATTTAGTCCATTTACATTCCATGTAAGTATTTTGTAATCCATTTTGATATATTCTTAAATATCTCCAAAATCGTCTTTATTCTCTCCCAGGAATGCATACATTTCTTCTGTGCTTTTAATCACCACTCTGGAGCTGCCATAATAAAAACTTAGTCCTTGAGGTATTTCCCAACGAAATCTGATTTTTTTCTCCTTCAGTTTATCCGTCAGACGCTTGAATTTTTTCCTTTCTTGCAGTATTGCTCTAGGCAATTCTTTCATTACTATGATTTTCTTTCCATCTATTACAAAGGGGTCAGTAAAGCACTTCCTGTAGATTTGTTCTTTTGTTCTTTTCATTGTAAATTGGACAACCACGTCTCTTGGTATGTTTTTGTCTCTTGCATATGTAGAATTAACTCTATAAACAAGATCCATGTGTTCTTTAACAACTTCTTCCTGTTCTTGTAAAAAATCTGCTATTGCTTCTTGCATTCTTGTAAAAATATCCTCATTCAATTTTTCCTCAATCCCTCGAAATCTCAAGTGGTTTTGCATATCTTTATAATGCATCATCTTTTCCATCCTCTCGTTCTCTCTCATTGTCTTATGGGTGTTTTCTTCCAGTTCTTTTACTTTAGTTTCTATATCTTGTGTTCTTGTGGATAATTTTTGAAATTCTGCTTTTAATTCCATGCAATTTTTATCTGCTTGAGCCGCTATATTATTCATTTTAACATTTACCTCTCCTATAGCGTCTAACATTTTCTTTTCCATTGCTTCCATAACAGCTAGTAGCTCTTTTTCTTTTTTTGCTGCCATTGTAGGAGAGGACCATGTGGCTGCTCTCGATCTTAGTCCTCGGTCCGTTTTGCCTCTTTAAAAGGATCGATTTTATCTTGTCTTCCAAATCAAACACCAATTAGTGCATTCAAACAAGCTAATCTTGCCAAGTCAAATTATGTTGGTTTCAGCCTTCTACGTTATATAATCTTTGAGATATTGCAGTTTAAAAATTTTATAAATCCAAAATGGCGGCCGCGACTTCTCTATGGTTAATGTCAAAGGTTATAGTCTTTTTACCTTGCTTCTGGCTTGCCGTAGTTTCCTTTTGTCCCTTCCTTTTCTTTACTTGTCTGCTCTCTGCACATCACTTCCTGTTATGGTCTTTCTGGTCCGGCAGTATTTACAGTCCCCTTTCTGGTCCGGCAGTATTTAGAGTCCCCTTTCTGGTCCGGCAGTATTTAGAGTCCCCTTTACCTTCTTCCGGTTCTTCTCCTTTTTCCTTCTTGTCTGCTCTTCTAGCCGTCACTTCCTGATTCAGTCCTCACGTCTTAATCTCGCGATGCTTGGTTCCCTTCTCCCTCTTTGTCTCGCGATGCTTGGCTTCCCCTCCCAACTCCTTTTAACCGCAGGAATGTTAAACAACTTGTTTTTTTGGCTTTTTAAGTTCAAATTCGGTTTTTTAGCACTTCAAAACTGCTCTCATCCAATCAACATCAGTCTATTGCTTCACCCGATCTGTTTTTCATCTTTCAAAACGCGGCAATGGTAAGGCAAAAAACTTTTTTCCGTTACCTTTTGTTGTTACTTCGCTTCAGATGTGGTCCCAACGTTTAAACTTTGTCTTCTTTGTTAAGGAATCAGGGGAATTGGAGGTTTTATGCTGAATTTTTCAGCTCAGCTCGGCTCCTTAGAGATACTCGCAAGAATCCTCTTCGGCTGCAGTGCTCAAGGTGTCGGAAAAGTCTCCTCCGAGACTTTCCCTTCACCGAGGTTGCTCAAACCTGGATTATATTGCTTGCTGGTCCTCACACTACCTGTGTGAGGTTGCGTCGGGTGGATTAACCCACCCAAGCTGTCAGGAAGAGCCGCTGTCCGCCTTGCGCATTTGCAAAGCGTGTCAGACCTCCATTCTCCCAACTGGAAACTCCTGTTCCAGTAAGTCTTTATGGGAAAATCTAAACATTAGTCGAATACTACAATTATTGCTGAGCAGGAACTGGGCTTTGAAAAGAAAACTAGTTCAAACCATGGAAGAACTCTTATAGCACACCACTGGTATTGCATAGAATAGTGGTGCTGGTGCTAGTAGACAAAATGGCCACAGTCAATCTCTTAAGAAATGAAGCCTGGAACTTTATTTGGGTTTTTTTTCTCCATCAAGTCACAGTTGACTTACAGTAGCCCCATAGAGTTTTCAAGACTAGATACATTCAGAGGTGGTTTGCCATTGCCTGCCTTCACTTCATGAATCTTGTGTTCCTTGCAAGTCTTCCATCCAAATACCAGCCATGGCTGATCCTACTTAGCTTCCAAGATCTGAGGACATCAGGCTAGCCAGGTCAGGGCAAACTAGATAATAAATCAGACAAATGTATAACTTTGTTTTCCTCTTTGTCTTAGATGGGGAAACTCCAATTCTACTTCAGCAAGTGACAAATGCAAGTGAGAAAACTCAGCTTATTGGAGAGAGTCATCGCAGCTACCATACAGATTCATAGACAAGGAGCCATTGAAGTCTGGTTGAATGTTACTGAAAAAATTCTGAATGGTAAACTTGGTTAAAGCATTTTCACACATGATACTAGGGCTCTAATCTCATCCCATACGTTTGCTTAAGACACACTGAAGTCAATGAAAGCTTCTTCTGAGAAAGTAAACATGTATAGAATGACACTTTAAAAGCACCTTCAACCTCTCAAGCACTATTTGCTTGCCCATGTTAATGTAGTTAACATGGATATAAAGTGGAAGCCATTCATACACTGAATGTGCATAGTTTTACATTCATGCACCATGCAAAAACATTTATTTATTTGATTATTTGAAAAGCACCTTTAGCATCACATGTGAAAATGTCCTTAGTCAAGTAAATAACTGCACTTGATCTGTAATTTAGTCAAAGGCAACTTGGATATAATTTCTTCTTTAGTTCTAGGAACATTAAAAATTAGTACACCCATCTACTTCTTTTTCCAGTACAGTGTTGCAACCACATAGGGACTATACGTGTGAATTTCATTCAACTTAAACTGCTTTCAGAGCCAGCTTTTGACTTAATAGTAGCGACGTGCACTTTAAAAAAATAGGATTTTTTAAAAATTGGATTTTGGGAAAGGTATCCATACCAGTATTCCAGATGATTCAGATCCCCAATACCACTTTGGAATTTGGATTCAGAGGCTTTGGTGGGGGGTCCATTATTTTCTATGGGGGAACTCTTGTGGCAGGGGGCTAGAGGGGCTGTTTAGTGACACTAAAACTGCAGGAAAATTTCAGGAAACCTAGTGCTTCCTGTCTACTAAAGACTCCCCAAATTTAAAGAAAACTGGATCAAGGAGTCCAGTTCTGTGGAACCCTGAATAACGAAAGAAAGATATATGCTGCGGCCTCATTTGGAATACTGTGTACAGTTCTGGTCACTGCATCTCTAAAAGGACACTGCGGAGCTGGAAAAAGTACAGAGGAAGGCAACTAAAATGATTAGTGGGTTGGAGCACCTTCCCTATGCGGAAAAGCTGAAGGGTCTGGAACTTTTCAGTTTAGAAAAGAGATGACTGGGGAAGGGGGACATGATAGAGGTTAATAAAATTATGCATGGGTAGAGAGAGTTGACAAAGAGAACTTTTTCTCCCTCTCCCAAAATACTAGAACTTGTGGGTATCCAATGAAGCTGACGGGCAGTATGTTCAGGGCAGACAAAAGGAAATACTACTTTATACAGAGAGTGATTAAAATGTGGAATTCGCTACCAGAGGATATAGTGATAGCCACAGGAAAAAAGCCAATATCCAAACACACAAGAGCAACTACTACCCAAAAAGCCTTTGAATGCGAACAGAACCAACAAACCCAACAGAACCAACCAGAGAATCCTAGTAAACCATAAGCCAATGTGGCAATCGCAACACAACCAGTGTCAAAGCACAGAATTGAAGGCAAACCAACCTGGCAATCCAGTACCAAGGCAGCCACACAGACCTGGCAAAACACTCACACACACACTTCTCTGAAATGGAGTCAAGCTGCAGGCCTGCTTTTTATCCTCCTTGTCCACCCTTAGAGAGCCATGGAGGGCTGTGAGAGAATCATGATGACTGGTAGACAGTTCTAGTGATCCCACTAACATCTGATCCCATTGCCTGGAACAGTCCCTCCTCTGCCCCCCAGTTGCCTGGGAAGCCTTTAAAATTGAATAAAAACAGGCCTGGGAGCCTTAAAATTCCACCTTCAAATGTTCCCAAATATTTCCAGGGTTTTTTTGACCCAATTATCAGCATTCTGGAAAACTCAAGTATTGTTCTGGATACTAAATACACACACACACACAAAACTAATATTATCCTCTATATATTTGTTTGAAAAATCAATGATATTAACTCCCAGATAAGTATGCATAGGGTCGCAGTCTGATACCATGTGAGGAATCCTAAGCAGGTTTACTTAGAACAAAGTACCATGTTATTCAATGGGTTTTACTCCCAGGAAAGTGTGCTTAGGATTGCATCCTGCAGTAGTATGCTTATTTATGCTTTCAGTTTGATTGAGTGACTAGCTTGTCTGGATTACTGTGAAAAGGCCCTTCATCATGGCCTCTGACGAGATCTTTCTCCAACCTTTGGAAAGTCACATCCTTCACAGGCACAGAGAAAGAGGTTCTGGCTGTTTGGATTTGGGTATAGAGAGCCCAGGAGGCTTCCACAATCTGAAGTTTGTGGAAGTGCAGTCAGTTGAGCCCTGTTTCTTGACAAACACATTCTGTATGAACAGAAATAAGAACTGATTAACTGTGGACTGCTGAGATTTATTTTGTAATAAAAGTTTATGTACAGCAAGAAACAAAAACACTGATCTGTCAGTGGTGCCAGACTGCACATGTCAGGAGCAGGAGCACAAAGTGTTTGATTTGTTGAATATAAGCCAATGTAATGGTTGCAACTGTACACATTTACAGAGATGAAAGGAAGCCCCAATGGGCACAGGAATAGGCTGGAATAAAATGGTGAACAGAATGGCAGGAAGTTACCTCCAAGCAAAACTAGAACACTTCCTTGAAAAGAAATCTAGTTTTCTGCTTATCACTATTCCCGAACAAAGTTGTAACAGAAGTCATTTTTAAATTTGTAAGAGATCAAGAGCAGGATCTGTTTCAAATATCTTGAACCTGGAATTCCACTTGTCGTATGTATTTATTTTTATCCAAATGTCATTTGGCCTCAACTATTTGTCATGGAGCTTAATTTGTTCTTCATTTGTGCTGATGTGTTTGCCAAGTCAAGTGACCTGAGTTAAAGGAAACCTACGTAATTTATTTTGTACCTGTAATTGTCTCCCTTGTACTTCCAAGAATTTTACTCTATGCTGTTACATTTATTACTGTACTGTTTCCCAAATGTACTATGTACACTGATGTTGACTTTTGTTGTCCACTATAGTATGTGAATAATAAATCTTCCCTATATTGTATAATCTACCCATGCACATCCTGGCCTTTTCTTCTTCATGAAGTTTTGGTCACACTAGAAAAGGAAAACACTGAAGTGCTACTGCTGACTAAAATATCTAAGCTGCCATTTTGGGGGAGGAATTTGCCAGAGTACCTTTTAGGCATGTCTTGTTTTATATTAATGAATTGCTGAAAATAGCTGGCAATTTGCAACCTGTATAGACTGTTAGAGACCCATGACCCTTCCCTTTAATAGAGGCTTACTGTGTGGAAATGGAGAGCTGAAGCTTTTCATGGCATGGAGGTAAATGATTCCTTTAAGACTATTAAAAGGGCATGACATTATTATTTTTTTCTCCAGGCAGCTAGCAACCCTAAAACTGTAATTGCTCTTGCTTGGCCAGAGAATTTAGCCACAACAACTGACATCATAATCAGGGCAAGTGGAGTCTGGCCAGGTAGCTCTGCCACCAAAAAAGGAAGTCCTCTGATTATGGGGGGGGGAAACTTGGGGGGGGGGGGCTATAATCCAGTCCAGTGTAGGAAGTATGAGATCTAGATTAAATACTAATCTCAGGGACAGGTGCTCTGGATATGAATTCCACCTCTGGAAATCTTTCCTCCCAAGCTCAGTGCTGAGGGAAGTACATTCTGTGTCGTCTCAAAGGCATTATTACTCACAGTTTCTGTTAGGTCAGAGAATCCTGCCTCAATTTGAACTCCTTTTACGCCTCAAGTCACGTCGGTGTTAATTTATCGTCCTAAGCAACAAAAACTTTGCTGGAAAACCTACTTGCCATTCTGTGGCAAAAGCTATCCACGTCGTCTTGCAATAATTCTCTCCTAATGGGAGGCGATACGAATGTTCTCGGCAATAAATAAACAAACGAAAACCTGCAGGGAGAAAAACCATCTCCTTCGAGCCGGAATCGAACCAGCGACCGAAGGATTACTAACCATGAAATTCTCTACAGTCCTCCGCTCTACCAGCTGAGCTATCGAAGGGACTGAAAAAACGATTTCCGTCATACTGTAACAAAATCTGCGCGACGCTAGCTGGTTTAGTCGGTTCTGGCGCAGCTAAATCACCAGATGGCGCTAGAGTTCACGCGCGGGAAGCCGTTGTAGTGGCCGCCGGCGTAGCCTGACTGTGCATTTGAAACTTCGGAGGACTCCCGTTCTCAGAGGGCACTGAAGGACAAGGGCGCTCTGGCATGGGCTCCGCCTCCCGGGAGCCAGACGCTCAGCTCTAGGGACATGAGCAAGGCCGCAGGAGTCCCTTGAACTGCTTGCCATAATGATATTGTTTTGGTCAGGAGATTCCTGTGCCTTGGAGTGCCGCAGGTTTGGGGCAAAACGAGCAGCGATGTGGTGAGCTGTAAGAAACGCACGAAAGTATTTCGAATTCGGGAGGTCGGTCTCCGCGTGACCGTCACTGAGCTTCAATTATATACAGGTTTCCGAAAGAGTAAGCAATGTGTGAAGCTGCTGGGCCCGTGGCTCGGTGGATAACACGTCTGACTACGGATGAGAAGGTTCTTGCTTCGACCTCTGCCTGGCTCGTTAAAGTTATCCTTTTCAGGAGATAAGTGATACATGAAAGAAGAGCAGTTCTGAGAAACTGATGTTAACCCGAGGCTTGTTTATTATTCCCTGCACAAAAGCTAGTCCTATATAGACCTAAACACACGCTTCTTGAAACCCTTCTCTGAGATCAAGGGCGGCAATTCCACAAAATCACATTCTATGCATAAGGAAGTTTTTAAAGCCACAGAGCCGGTCTAGGATTTTGGGAGGCCTCCCTTCAAATCCCCGCTTGTACCTTACCTCGCAAGGTTGTCGCGAGAATAAACCGGATAAGAGGAGAGTGATGTAAGGCTCTTGGTTTTCCTATTTGTGAGATATAAATATTAAATAAAATAAATAAAAGATGCAAATAATCGGTTATATAAATTAGCATATAGGCCAATAGACTTAATATAACTAAATGATGATACAGTGTCTCTGAAAGTGCAAATAATGATAAGAATACATTTAACTCACACTTTAAATCTGGCTAGAAAATCGGTGCAATCCATAAAAGTAATATCCGGGGGAAGGAGGGGGGCTGGGGCTGGCGACAGGCGTATTAGAGTTTTAATATACCAGACAGATTGCCTAAATCCTAATGTAAGGAAGCCAAGATAGTAACATGCATGAACCACATTATAATAATGGTATTCAAACTGCAAATCCCAAAAATGATTGTTACATGTTTTAAACATTATGAGGATTTAATAGCATCTCAGGCAGGAACAATAGTGCATCTTTTTGATGGGAGAAAAAACCTCGAGCCAGGCAGGAGTCGAACCTACAATCTTCTGATCCGTAGTCAGACGCGTTATCCATTGCGCCACTGGCCCACCGCTCAGGCTGAACCCTCCCGCTCTGTCACAGAAAGTGCTCGATAGTCGACTAGCTAGGAAAAGATGGAAGAGTGAAGGTGTCAAGGAAGTGTAATTAAGGTCCTCTTCGTCCGCGTGTTTCCCCCGTTTGTTCTGCAAGGCACAGGGTCAGTAGCTGACGATGCGTAACACCAAACAGACCCCCCGAGGCAAGCCGCATTAGGCTATTTCGGTAAACTCAGGAAGGCATCTGCTTGGCACTTTAAGGAGCAACGGAGCTGTCGTGGCAGAGGCTTTTCTGGGATACTGCAGTCCACAGCCTTCGATGCATTAAAACAACGAGCATTTATCGGAATCATAGACAAACTCATCACGTTCCTGAAGCTCGTTTGGTTGTTTTATGGGGGAACTTCGGGGATGCCTATTCGAATAAAAAAAGAGGGGACCGAGCTGAAGAAAAGTCCTGGGGGAGCCTGCGGGGAGAGGCCCCGCAGGAGCCCCGGCAGGTTGTAAAATGCTGTGTTACTTACTCATTATGCAGACATACGCCTCCATTTAATTTCTCCGATCTTTGTCCGGATGCACAATCCGGCTTCTCTTGAATACTGGGCTGGGTTTGTGCATTTTGTTTTTCAAATTCCGGGTAGCTTTTTCAAACAGTATCATACAGATACTCGAGTCTGTTCGGCTGAGAGCTATTGAGTATCTCTCGGGACGTTTCATGTTATGTGTCCCTTCGATAGCTCAGCTGGTAGAGCGGAGGACTGTAGATGATTACTGTGTTCTGTGGAAATCCTTAGGTCGCTGGTTCGATTCCGGCTCGAAGGAGACTGTGTTTTTATAGCTAAGTTTAAGAATATTAGAAGTAGACTAGAGGCATAAGAGTACTCTTGGCTTCTCGTTTCCATTGAAATAGCAGCGAATTCTTAAAACACATTCTGCAGTTATGGGGGAAAGTCCTATTCTGAGCTCTGTGTGGAATAATCTCTATAAGAAAACAATATAAAACTTCAAGTTGTAATCACAATTTCTGCTGTATTTGTATTCAAATTACTGCTATATGTACAGCTAATTCTGTGGCCAATTTATAGCAAATTATTATGTCATGTGATTATTCTGCACACAACTACTAGATATATCACATGCAGACACAATTTAAAATAATATAACTGCTTTGTTTCCCAGTAGGGAGGGGGCTTATAAGCAGCTGTTTTCATTGATGGAATTTTCCTGTAATATTACCTCAACTGTTTAAAACAAAAGAGTGATCTTTCTCTCAAACCTTCCTTACGTACAGTTCAGCATACTTTTATTAATCTGATTTCACACGAAACCTTAATAGATTCATTGTATAAATTTCAGTTATATAACACATCAGTTAATTAGTTGTCTAATCATAAATGTACATATGCGTAAGAACAAGAGTACTGAAAAGAATATGCCTTCTGGATCTGGTTACTCGGAATCAGTCCCACTGATTTCAGTGGATTTGACTCTCAAGGAAATCTGTGGCAGCACAGCCTGACCCCCTGCTTGGAAGTTCCGGTTGCCCAGTGCCTTGGTGCTAAGGGTTCCTTGCCAAGTGAGGACATGTCATGGTGTAGAGCATGAGTCTCTCTCTCGCTGTGCCTTTGTCTAACCCCTTCTCTGCGTTCGTTGCCCAGGTTGGAGACGGAAAAAGAAGGGCAGGTGTCAGTTTAGAAAGCAAAGAGAGCAAAGAGGAATACATCTTGCAGCTAAGTATCCTTCACCAGGGGCATAGAGTTTAAAAACTCCCGGGGGGGTGGCTCTTCCGTGTACGCGCGCAAAGCGTGCGCGCCCGCCGGGACCATGCCCCCGCCGCCACCGCCTCCCCCCCCACCTGACCACTCCTGCTTCCATCCCTCCCTCTGTCTGTCCAGGGGCAAGCTGGGCATTTGCTTAGCTGGCCCCTGGATGGACGGAGAGAGGGTCGGAGTGGCCAGGCTGGGGGGGGGGGGGGGAGAGAGAGGCAGCGGCGGCCCTAGGAAGGGCCGAGGGAGGCGCAGCAGAGGGCGCACCGTTTTCCCGGGGGGGCTCAGTCCCCCCCCCGGGAAATTTCAGGGGGGGCTCAAGCCCTTGAGCCCCCCCCCCCGTAGTTGACGCCTGTGTCCTTCACCATATGGGTTAATGTTTCAGAAATAGTTTACATTTCAGTAGACAATCGCTGTGCATTTCTGAGTTGATTTGGAGTTCCTTGTCCTTATCTTATCCTTGCGGGCAAGGCAGGATAAAAAGCGAAACAAATAAAATAAAATTCATGTTTAACATGAAACTCCTGCTCCAGCTAGGACCAAGTGTTTTTGTAAACTTCTAATCTTCTGAAAGTATGAAAAGGTATTGTGGTCAAAAGTGTTCAGGCAACACAATAAAAGAGGAAGAATCTGGGGGCGAGGGTGGACAGAGAAAGGTCTACAATTCTGGGCTGTGGAACGTAGATGATGCTATGCTGTTCTGCCCATAAGCATCAAAAAAGAAACAAGATTCCAAGGTGCTGGTGTGTCTGTCCATTTAGATCATATAGGATAAATTAGAGCCAGTACAGAATAACATGTTTTGCCATTTGTTAGGGCTTCTTTAAACCATGTGGCGTCTTGGTCATCAGTTTTCCCTGGAAGATTTTTCCCCCCTGCCATGGACACAGTACCAGGTGTTGTTTGTGTACTTGGCATTTTTATCAAATTAAAAAATAAGTTATGTGTTTGTATTTTTGAGGATTCTTTTTTCTTTATAAAGCCATGTGGAAGAGTGGTGGCTCAGTGGCATAACATCTGTGTGTCGTGCAGAAGTTGCAGTTTCCATCCCTGGCATCTCTAATTAAGAGGCTCAGGGAGCAGATGATGTGGATGAGCTCGGAGATCCACTGCCAGTCAGAGGAGACAACAATACTGACCCTGACAGACCAGTGATCTGATTCCATTCATGGCTACTCTGCATGTTCAACTGTGCCTTGGTACCTCTGGGATTTTCCTTCATCCGCTTACACTCCATTCAGACGTTAATTTGCAAAATGAACCATGGGGGGGGGGTATTTTTTTCATCAGTTTGTGTCCCATTTTGCAGGGGTGATGGTGACACCATTACAAAATTAAAGTGAAATACACAAATAATGTGGAAAGAATGCTTGAAGATTTCATCTTATTCCTTCTGGTGGCAGCAGAGAGGTAAAAGTCATCTATATTTAGTGAGGGTTAGAGAACAGAGACAATTCTTATTGAGATCTAGTAACCCAAAATTTTCCCACACCAGGCCGAATGGGTTTCGTACAGTCCATTTCCCATACGTCTAATAAAGCAGTGGCTGCTTAATCAGAGGGATATTATCGTTTGGGAGGGATTGAACTGATCACACAGTTCCATGAATCAGTTAAACATTGCAGCCCCCATCTTCTTGCTCTGCTGGTTTGCTGCTTTAATGTTAACCATGTGTATAAAACAGTAATGAAATGAGAAAAGAATACCGGAGATGTGGTAGGAGTTTGGGCAGATAAGAGAGTTTGTATAGAATCCCCTTGGCTTGACATGACCATCTACACTGACCCCAGCCCTGTACACATCGCCATGAATGCGTGTATGATCCATTTACAATGTACCATTGATTTTTTTTGTATGTGTGTTGAGGGATTCTGATATCACATCCATAGCTGAACCCCACATTTATCCAGGTACTGCTGATCTCCGTTTTATTTTTAAAGTGGATGTGCATCGTCTCTTTCTTACAAATGGGCATATGCGTGTATAAGCATGATATAAGCATGTTCACTACAACATATGACCCATGTCTCCTCATTTGTTCTGCAGTGTACTGGACTCCAAAGATACATGAAAAATTAGTGCATCCAGACCATATGCACCACACAAGTCAGGGACTTACCCATGGCTAAGCATTTCATTTTTTAAAAAATGTGTGCATTTGTAGTTGTCAGGACCACCTGGATGGGTTGTGCCAGAGCAAACCTGTCCAGCCCAACATTTTGCGCCCTGCAGTAGAAAGCCACATGACTCTGGGAAACTCACAAAGAGGGTGGGAAGGTGATGGCCATGCCATGTTATTTGTTCCTACCTCTGGCCACTAGAGATATGCCAGAGAAAACCTACCCAATCCAACATTTTGCATCCTGCAGTAGAAAGCCACCTGACTCTGGGAAACTGACAAAGAGGCCTTTTCTCCCAGAAGTTCAGGGAAGCTGTTATGTTCTGGCCAAGGAGCCATGCACACGGTCGGCCAAACACGAGGTCAGGCGAAGCCCTCGAGCTTCGCATCCAGGGACAATAGACCCACTAGTAGGTCCTAGTAGGGACCAACGGGGAAGCCTGCATCCTTAGACAGACCAATAAGATGCAGGAACACTATAAATAGTGAATCACGGGTGTTGGGTTTATGCATGGGTGTGGTCAAGAATGGGGATATAAGCGGACCTGTGAGTCCAGTTAAGCAGTCTAGTTCTGACCTCCTAATAAACTATGAACTTTGATTTCACTACAACGCATCTCTGGACCCAGTACTTTTCAGAAGCACACATGGTTTTCCCCTCCTCCACATTATCCTCACAACAACCTTGCAGGAAAGGCTAGGCTGAGAGCGAGAGAGTTATTGACTCAAGTTCCACAGTGAGCTACATGACTGAGCCGAGATTAGATCCCAGGTCTCCCCTGTCCTAGCCAAACACTCGCACCCAGTGCTCCCTCTAAACTCTGGAGTCTTGTGAGCAAAAATTCTACTTTGTGAGCTGCTGGCATTAAAGTTGTGAGCAAGCGATTTGGCTACTGCATAAATTCGTTTGCTCTGGAGCCAACCTGCCTGAGCAAAGACAACAATGTGTGAGCCGGAGGCTAAAAAATTGTCAGTTTGCTCACACTAACTCAGCTTAGAGGGAACAGTCACACCACTGCACTGCCAAACCAACACTCCAGAATGTTGTATAATTGGGGGGGGGGGGGGGGGGAGAAGTCAACAATATGGCCAGAATTAAAACTTTACACAGGTCCCACTGTGCTTTGTTGTTATATTTAAAATAGTTAAAGCAGGTATTTTTAAAAACATTATTGAAAATATTTCTTGCAGAATTTCGCTTCCAAAATTATTTACTTCTGAAACTGTACTTTGGCATGTTAGTATCTTCTATCAACCTGGCCTCTTTTCATTGAGTTAATCCACTTTAGTCTCTGAACATATCAATTCAGGTAAGAATACATGACATCTGTATACTTTTTTTCCATTCTCATCATGCTTCATAAAGGTTAAAACATACTTTATGTGGAGAATGTTCTAAAGAGGTCTAATTATTTCATTGTCCAATGAACAGGAGCCTGTGTAGTTAACTATATGCACAGGACATATGCAGGTACAAACAGTTTGCTACAGTAAGTGCAGTCGATATCTGGCTGAAACTTGTAGACACGATCCATTCTGCTTGTACAGTTGTGTGATAAAGTATTACCAAATAACAGCACAGATGGCTTTGCCCTAAGATTAGGCCTCGCATGCCAGACGTGATCTGGGAAATTGTCGTTTTAAAAATAACTTCAGAACAAGTGCCAAGTTCTGAGAGATCTGTGTGTCTAATAAACAGAAAGAAACACAGCAGTGCCTAGCACTGAAACATAATCAGTGGGATTATGCGATGGTCATGGAACCCAAGCAGAATTATCACCTTCACTTAGCCAAAGAAATGGCATTTCTTCAGCATTTTGCTGAAAACTTTAACCAGGAACCAGTTCGTATGGAAATTTTGTTTAGAAGTGCATTTGATGTATTCCTGTTCCCAACTAACTATTGTTTGGAACTAGTGTACATAGAATATTATTAGACAGCAAATGATGTTTTCCCTGTAGTGATACTTCAGTCCTATGAGGTAATCTCACACTAAGGTGATCTCACTTAGGAACTCATTGGTGGATGAATCAGCACTATACAAACTCAGGCCCTGTTGGTCAATGAGCATCAATATCCCTGCATAACTGTGGCCCAGCCACTCTCCACCTCCAGCTAAAGTTACCAACTTCCAGGTAGAGCCTGAAGTTCTCTCCGAATTACAGGTGATCTCCAGGGTAATGGGATCAGTTCCTAGGGTTGCCAACCTTCAGCTGGGGCATGGAGATCTCCCGGTATTACAACTGATTTCCAGACAATAAAGCTCAGATCCCCCGGAGAGAATGGCTTCTTTGGAAGGTGAACTCTATGGCACTGTACCCTGCTGAGGCCCTCGCCTTCCTCAGGCTCCACCCCCAAAATCTCCAGGTATTTGCCAACCCAGAGCTGGCAAATGGCAGCTTCAAAGGGCAGATGCTATGGCAGCACATCCCTACTGAGCTCCCAATAGGGTTGTCAGGTTTCCCCTCTGTGGTGGAAAATTTGTTGCCCACTGCTGCTGCAAGCAGTGCATGTGGGGGGAATTTAAAGCTGGTATTGCACAAGGATTGTTGGCACTTCTGGGGAAAATCCACATCACTTTGGGGATTACTGGAAACTCTATAGAGTGACATGATATCACTTCCAGGTTCCCCAGAAATGACATCATAGCACACATGATGTCCCCACCCAAAAAGCTTCCACAGGTTGCCAGCCATGGCCTGACAAGCCTAGCTCCATCCTCTCCATGCTTCCCAGGCAGCTCTCCCAAATCTCTAGGAATTTCCAGAGCCACAGTGGGGCAACCATGCCTCCATCAACCCCTCACTTGCTAGTTGTGAAGGTCTCTCCTTGTTCAATGACAACAGCCGCTTCATGCTCATCCATCAGATATTCTATCCATCACGCTGATAATCCACACTTCTTCTGAGGATCTCAGAGTGACACACCTAGCTCTCCCTTCCTCAGTTTTATCTTCCAAAAAACAACCCTTTGAGGTAGGTTAGAATAAGAGAGTGACTGACCCAGGTCACCCAGTGAGTTTCATGGCAGGTTGGGAATCTGAATCCAGGCCTCTCTGATCTAGGGTTGCCAACTCCCTCCTCGCAACTGGTGGGGTGGGGGATGGGGGGACTTACCAGTAGAAAGAAGAAGGCCTAGGCCACATTGCCAATGTCACACAGGAAGTGACATCATCATGCCAACGATTTCTAGGTAACGCTCTCATATTTGGGCAAAAACTCTGTGGTAAAACCTGCTTCTACCAGAGTTTTTGCCGAAATACCAGAGTATTACTTGGAAGTCGCTGGTGTGATGGTGTCACTTCCCATGCGATCCTGGCAACATGGCCTGGGCCTTCTTCTTTCTACTGGTAAACCCCCACCGGCCAGCTGATTGGCAGATGGAGGGCAGGGCCTGGCAGCAGGGGACCCCCGCCTCCACTGGTCTGGCAACCCTACTCTGATCCTAGTTTGACAGTCTCTCCTGCACCACCACACAGGGCCTATTGTTAATGGCTGAGTCGTACAACCAGTCTTGGAGCTTTTCCCCCTGTTCTTTTCCTCCCCAATTTCTCAAACATTGCTCTAAGGAGTTTACAACAAGGTTAGAATACAAATGTGTAACATGTCAATTACTTCCATAAAATATCTAACAAAGAATCAATGACCTTGTAATAAACAAAGCTGCTGACAGCCACCACAACCCTCCAGGCAAAAGACACCCTTTGCTTTCCTCCACACCCAGGCCTGACCAACCCTAATTATACAAAAATAAATCACAGAACAAATAAGCTAATAAATAGTTTTCCCTTTGTCTATCAGAGATCCAGTTCTTTCCATTTTATCCCACTCTTCCTCTAAGGATCTCTAGGCAGTATATATGGATCTTGTTCTCCTACCTTTCTTCACCCATTTTGCAATGATCATGTGAGGTAGGTTAGAACAAGAGAGAATGAGTGGCTCACAATCATACTTCTCTTTTCTTTCTCCCTCCCTCAATAAATTTCCCTGGTGTGTGGAATTTATAGCCACATACCAGCAGTACCTTGCCCAGCTCTCAGGGGCCAAAGGGCAACCTAGATCTCTGGAATTTAACCCTCTAGTGCCCATCCTGGCATTATCATATTTCATCAGTAAGGAAGCTAGACTTGGTTTAAGGCCAAGAAGATAGATATGCCTTAGCATAGCTGGGGCACAGGCCTGCTAATGGTCGTACAGCTGGATTTCTCAGCTACGATCTCTAACTTTGGGTTGGAAAATTTCTGGAGATTTGGGTGTAGATCCTGAGGAGGGCAGGTTTTAGGGAGGGGGGGTGGGAGAGCTCAGTGGTGAAGTGATGCCATAGAGTCCATCCTCCAAAACAGCCATTTTTCCCCCAGGAGAAATTATTGCTGTAGTCTGGAGATAAATTATAATTCCAGAACATCTCCAGGCCCCACCTCGAGGTTGGCAACCATATAATCAGCTAGTTTTGACTTTCATTTTAAAAATTCAAAGAACATCAGGATGTCTTCCCTTCCACAGCATCATCTTGTCATTCAGTAAAGATGGTCTAAGACAATTCAATATCTGAGAAAGAAAATCCAAATGGAGCACCCATTGTGATAAAAGTACATTAATAAACAAAAGCACTGGCAACTCACTGTCCTTGGTTTATATCCCCAAATCTGTTGTTTGAAGTGAATTGTCTTATTCTGCCTAATGGCCGGACAGGCCCTAGTTTCAGGAATCTTGGTTAACTTCAGGAACGGTTATCTAGCCATTCATTTCTATAGTTGCTGTTAATTTCCTCCTATGGTATAGTCACCACCAAAGCATTCATCCTCCTCAGTACTTTAAAAGAAGTTGCCAGCTGTAGCATGGTCATTTCCACATCCACAAAAAAAATTCTTTGGGGAGGGGTTGTTCTACTTTTGCTAGCTTAGAGCTGGTAAGGACTTTATGCTAACTGTAAGAGCACCAGGCCAGTAGTTCTCATACTATGCTGTCTTCATTCTGTTCTCCACCCCCCTCCACCTTGTGCTTTCCTTTGTTGCAGTGAAGCCTGAAGGCTGAACTGAACAACATTCTTGAGCCAGCTTATCACTTTAGTTTTCCCAAGAGTGAGTGGTTCATATCTTTCAGTGGCAACTGTCAGTGCCTCTCCCTTCCCCTTCCCCTCCTTCCTTCTTAAAGTCAGGAATGTTGATCTCTCATCCCAGTGAGCCGTCACCTGTCTAAATCTGTCCTTGTGTCAGATGCATATATGGAGAAAGTAAGTATGGCAACCAATGACGTTCTGCTTCTAAAATAGACACAGCTCCCTTCACTCTGTTTAAACAATGTCCTCCAGGGAAAGAACCTCAAAGGACATCTGATCACACAAGCTTTGAAATTCTTTTGGGGACCTAATCCGGAAACTGGTCGACAGAACCCTGATTCTGAGCCGCTGCTCCTTGGAATCGCTAGGAGATGAGCACCTCCCTTAGTTACAAGTCTTTTTCCAAAGAGCAGCAAACTATGGATAACTTAGAGAAGCAACTGATTTGTCCCATATGTTTAGAGATGTTTACCAAGCCGGTGGTTATCCTTCCCTGTCAGCACAACCTCTGCAGAAAATGTGCCAGTGATATCTTCCAGGTAGGTTTATTCAGTCTTTTAAAATGGATTGAAAATGTATAAAATAATACATTATAAAACTAGGACATTGTTTATGTTAGTTTAATAAACAAGATTTTTCTTACAAGGAAAAATAAGGAGAAATTTAATTTGGAAAGAGAATGTCTTTGTTGTTTATTTTGATCCCTTACACTTGGAAATGTCCCTATTTATTTATGTAGATGGAATTGTTATTTCAAGTATTCAGAGATATTAACACGTAAACCCATTCCTGTTGTTCCCCAACACCTCTAAAAATGGCAATTTTTCTCTCAAGCATAAGTTGTTTTATTATTAGCTGGCAGGCATTAGACAAATGTTATTGGAAGTTATTTATCTTTTTGTGTATTTTTGGGACAGAATTTGGCCTCAAATCCAAGATAAGTTGTCTTACAGGACTTCATCCGAAGTCCATTGAAGTCATAGGAGTAAATGTGCAGAAACATTAGATCATGGCTTATGCAGACAGGATGATTTTGATCTTGTGATGCCAAAAATGAGAGCACTTAAAATAATTGGGAAGAACTGAAAGAATGCATAGTTGGCTTTACAAGGATGTGATTTTATTGTTTGGCAAGAACAGGCCTCAAACCCATACCTGCCAACCAGAGGAGGCACTACTGTAGCATCAGGAGGTCGTTTCCGCTGCCCCTCTTGCAGACACGAAGTGGTTCTGGACAGACATGGTGTATATGGTCTTCAAAGGAACCTTTTGGTGGAAAATATCATTGATATATACAAGCAGGAATCTACCAGGTAACAAACTTCCCTTGAAGGGTTCTCTGATGCTGGTTCCATATTAGTTGTATTTGCTATGGAGATAGGGGTGCCGCCCCCCACCCGGCCACCAGCAAGGGATGGGCAAGTAGGGTCATCAAATAGAGGTTGGGGATGGAGCCTGGGGAGGACAGGAAGCTCAGTGGAGTACGATGCCATGGAGTCCACCCTCCAAGTAGCCATTTTCTCCAGGTTAACAGATCTCTGTGGTCTGGAGATGAGCTGTAATTATGGGGAATCCCCAGGTTCCACCTGGAGGCTGGCATCTGTATATGGAAACAAATGGAATTGTTCTGAGAATAGGGTTGCCAGGTCCTCCCAGCCACCAGCAGGGGATGAGGGGGTAGGTTTGTCAGCTCCAGGTTGGGACACTCCAGGAGATTTGGGGGTGGAGCCTGGAGAAGACAGGGACATCAGTAGAGTACAATGCCATAGTGTCCACCCTCCAAAGCATCCATTTGCTCCAGGAGAATTGATCTCTGTAGTCTGAAGATGAGTTGTAATTCTAGGGAATTCCTAGGTTCCATCTGGAGGCTGGTATCTCTATCTGGCTGGGACATTCTAGGAATTTTCATCCTGGAAGTTGTCTACTGCTGCCCACAGCCTGGGCATAGCTCTTTTTCCTTTATCCCTTTTTCTTCTTCTTCTTCTTCTTCTTAACAGTTGGGTGAGGGAGCAATCATAACAAACCACATATAGAAGAAGAAAACAGTGAGACTCAGCAACAGGCATCATTGGATCAGAACCCATTGCTCCCTGTTAAAAGTAACTGGGCCCTGGGTTCTTAAACTGCTGGTACAAGGCAAGATGTGCCTTACAAGAAGTGAGCTTTGTTTGCTTTATCTTTTGATGGGGAGGGGCTTCATCTTACTGGATGCCAGGCAAGCCTCTTTGGCTTTTATAGAATGCTAGCAGTTGTGGTTTATTGTTTTGTGGAATTGCTGGCTCTATAGCAACACTCAAAATGGTATGAGTGTTTGCCCTCCACATCTGAAGAGTGAACCTACAATTAATTCATCACATGAGCAGCCTTTCTTTCTGTGTACACTCAGGCAAACCTAGGGGTTTACAGGCACACAACTGAGAAAGAAAACATGCTGTGGCCCATCAAGTCAGCAAACTGGGTGTGCTCCAATGATTTCTTTGTATACCTTCCTCCTCTGTATATGTCACAACATTCCAGCACTTTTGAAAATCAAGCATCTAGCGCACCAGCAATAAGAATAACAGTTTGGGGGGGGGAGGGATAAAATTCCAAGTGGGTATGCACCAGCTGTGGGGTTCTCTTAAAGTAGTTCTCCAGATTGTAATTTAGATCAGGCAGCTCTCTTTAGTACAGGTCTGCGGAAGGATTAAGCCTAACAAGAGTTTTCAGTTTATCCCTGCAGTGTTTGTTCCATTGTACTTCTGGCTGTGGTCACACTGGAGGCTTGCTGCAATCTGGGTGCACCCCTAATTGCACGGGTTTAAAGTGTCACAGGGCAGACCAACCAGACAGCACACCCTGGGGCGGTTTCCCCGTGCACTCATCTGGTGGTAAGGCATTCATATTACTGCAGCGCCTCAACCATGGAGCACACTGCCCAGGTTTTTATTTTAATGCAGGTGGATGCATGCACATATGCACTAATGCATATATGCGCATACAGGCAGCAACTAAAATAAACAGTGGCAAAAATGGATCTGTGGGTTCAGACTTCCCTTCCCGGTTCCTTTTGCGGCAGGAGAGTCCAGATGCCCGGGAATAGCAGAGTGGAAGCACTGGCATCCATAAACACTGGACTTTCCCAATGCCTGATTACTCCGCTTACAAAGTGGGGCAACACGGGGTGCCAACGACTGGGGCATGGAAGGCAGATGTTGCTGTCTGATCCTGCTTTTTAAATCCACAAAGGTAATGCTACTATATTGTGGTAAACTGCTCGTGTGACCACAGTCTGTGGCTTGTTGTTCCTTGCTTCCTGCTTCTTCCTGTTTCTGGTAGTGACACATTGCTACCTGGTACCTCTCATACGGCCTAATTAATTAGGACGTTTTGAATATGGAAAAGTGTACCTCAGACCTAGTTCTGATGAACAGCAGATGAGGTGGTAAACTTGAACCTGGCCTGCTCATTAGAAGGATACCAGGGAGAGAGAATTAGGTTAGAATCTTTCCCCCTGACAGCTGTTTTTCTATTAAATGGAGGGAAGGTTTTTGTATGGAGACGTCAAGCACACTTTTAGTCTGAAATTATAAAGTCTAGCCACAGATTTACTATCTCTTCTACTGGTTGTGAGAAGTAAGCCTCAGTACATGAAGAACCTCAGATCATTTTACTGTTATACATTTAAATTACTCATGGATACTTGTGTAGAATATGTAGCCAGGAGAGCTTCGTCTCACCTACACCTTCAGTTTTGTATGTAGAAAAGTTACTCATATTTGTAAATAGCTTCAAATAGGATCACTCTCAAAGAGTCAAAGATACTGTCAGAAAGGACCATGTAGCAGGTAGCTGACCATGCTGATTACCCATGGGATGCCCCCCTTTGTTTTATAAATAGGTCTGAGCTGAACTGCCCCTCCCTATTTCAAACAGGTGTCTCCCTCATTTCTTGTTGATGGGGGAAGCTGCAAATCGGTGCAGAATGTCAATTCACTTATCACCAGTGGCAACTGGCTCTTTGTAGCTGCTGGGCCTTATTTTTCCAGCTCTATTTTTAAGCAAAAGTAAGCAATGACCTCACCCTGTTTTGGCATCAAATGCTATCACATATCTCTGGCTACAGGATGCTCTCTTGAAGCTAAAACAGAGTGACTCGGTACATTTTAGCGGTACATTTCTGATGATGTTACAGAGGGACAGCAAATCATCCAAAGTTAAAACAGGGTGAGGGAGAGGCTTCTTGCCTCCCCTGGAAGTAAACCTGACTGAGTAGATGTCAATAGGATTCTGAATACTCCTTCTTAAGATTGCTTTCTAAGGGAAGCTTAATTTTTTCACTGGTTGCCAACTTAGCCTGCAGGGAAAAAAGTCCAGTCCATTTAATTGAGGTTCCATGTGTGGGAATTGGTGGCTGAAGTCTTCATGGCATGGAGGTAAATAACATTTAATTAAGTCCTATGAGGAAAGGTTGAAGGAGCTTGGTATGTTTAGCCTGGAGAGGAGACAACTGAGAGGTGATATGATAACCATCTTCAAATATTTGAAGGGCTGTCATATAGAGGGTGGTACAGAGTTGTTTTCTGTTGCCCCAGAAGGTTGGACCAGAACCAACAGGTTGAAATTAAATCAGAAGAGTTTTTGGCTAAACATTAGGAAGAACTGCCTCACAATTAGAGCGGTTCCTCAGTGGAACAGGCTTCCTTGGGAGGTGGTGGGCTCTCCTTCTTTGGAGGTATTCAAACAGAGGCTAGATGGCCATCTGACAGCAATGCGGATTCTGTAAACGTAGGCAGATCATGAGAGGGAGGGCAGGAAGGGTTGTCTCAGTGCTTAGTTCTTGTGGCCCTTTCTTACATGCCCAGGGAAATGCTGATTGCGACTTTGGGGTCAGGAAGCAATTTTTCTCCAGGCCAGTTTGGCCAGGGATCCTGGAGGGTTTTTTTGTCATCTTCAGGGTGTGGAACAGCAGTCACTGCAGATGTGGAGGGGGAGGTATTTGTGAATTTCCTGCATTGTGCAAGGGGTTGGACTAGATGACCCTGGATGTTCCTTCCAACTCTGACTCTATGAAGTTTCTAGTAAAAAGAGAGTACATTTTTCTCCAGGCTACTTGGCAGCTGCACATTGATCATTTTGGATACAGAGGATCTATTCTGAAGCCAGTGTGACTTCTCTGGACAAGTAATGCTGTAACAGACTGACTTGTAAGATATTCTTTAAGAAAGGAGGCTGTGTCATAAGTTGAAAGTCTGTGCTTGGAGCTGAAGTTCTTGATAGCAATGCTGATGAGAGCAGTGTATAAATATTAAAATAAATATATGCCACATATTTGGGGCCTACTCCAATACCTTAAAAGGTTGCTGCTGTGAGATTAAGGTCCCTCAGTTCAACAGCTAGTTAATTTGACACTCTGCTTTATTTATTTATTTTATTGGCAAATTTTATACCCCACCTTACTGCGCAATCGGGGACACCAAGGCAGTTAACAAAACAGCACAATAAAAATGCATCATAAAACAAATGAAAAACTGAAGCTAAAATACATATATGAAACACAAGACATCAAAATTAAAAATACAACTTTTAAAAAACCTTTCCTGTTTGTGATTTGGTCATTGAGCATGATTCCAGTGTCTAGCAGCATACTGATCATTTACAGTCTCATCAGATTTCTCGGAGTGCACTCAGCCCAACCTTTATTTTTCATGCTAGCTTGATGGTTGCTTTCTACCTGTACCCATTTGGGTAGAAAACCCTTCTTTTGCACTTCAGAATTAAGAGCATGACTACATGTCCATGCAGACTGTTTGTACCAATAGCCTTGTTTTTGTTTTCCTACAAGCTGGGGTGCCCAAACTTTTCAAGCCTAAGGGCATCTTTCGAATTTGTGGTGAACACAAACAAAATGGCTGTTGCAAGAGGCGGAGTCAGCCACAAACTGGCAGGGAGTGAGGTTATGCATAGCTCTAATAATAACTCTTCAGATTTTCAGGCAGAAGCTCTGCTTAATAAAGTTGCCTTTTAAAAATACACAATCTGTTCATTTTCTTGCTTACACACAGCTTACTTTCAGGCATGCAGTGAAGATCGTTGTGCTGTGGTGAGAGCTCCTGCCTAAGCAATTTTTGTCAGTTTTTGACAATCAGCTCTCTAATGGCCAATAAGAACCTTTGCTGGGCAGAAAAGTGCCACCAGGAGCTGGCCACTTTCTAAAGACATTTGATGGGCACCAGGAAAGGTATCAGCAGCCTGCATGGCACCCAAGGTTGGGTACCCTGGCACTCTAATAATATTGCTTTGGAAGGGGAATTTGAAGAATGGAGCAGGAGGCATTATACTTTTGCCTTCAAATATATCTTTGGATCCCCACAGCATAGGGGTTGGAAGTGTCAAGTGGCTTTGAGGGCAGTACAGAGTGGAGAAGTAGTAAAGAGTAGGTACACCTTGCTTATTATAACCCTTTCCGGAAGTTGCTGTTTTGCTTCTTAGATGAATACATTTAGACACAGTAATTTTGAATTCACACACAAATGCTCTTTTCTGATATTGCTGCTGAGAATCGTATAGATTACTGTACATAAACAGAGTTCTGTTGTGTCAGACCAATGGCTCATCTACTGCAGCATCATGTTTCCCACGGTGGCCAACCTGATGCATCAGAGGCCAAAGCCCACCCCTTGTTGTCACCCACCAGCAACTGGTAGATTCTAGACCCTCCCTCATTTGCAAGTCTCATTCATTTCCTTCACAAGAACTGCTTCTCTGGTGTAGGATCAATGTTGTCTGGAATAATTCTCTTTAAACAGATGAGCAGAAGACCAACATAGGATGATGGGAGACTGGGGACAGGACCCCTGAAAAACAGTTTCTGTAGATTTGAGAGGCCCCTCTATAGATGCAGAGGGTTCTGAATTTCAGAGCTCCCTGTTCTCAGTAACACAACCCTTTTTGCATTCATTCTTTTGTGATACATTTTGTTTGATCCGTAGTCTTTCCTGATTGGGATTTTTAAAATATATTCACAGGCCTGAAAGAAAAACTGAACAGCCGATGTGTGAAGAACATGAAGATGAGAAAATTAATATTTATTGCCTGAGTTGTGAAATGCCCACATGTTCAATGTGCAAAGTTTTTGGTGCTCATAAAGATTGCCAGGTTGCGCCTCTCACAAATGTTTTCCAAAGACAAAAGGTAAAAAGTAACAATTCTTCCCATAAGTAGAATTCTAGTCATGTTTAAAAACAAGAAATTGAAACAAAATGCTCTGTCCTCATATTCTTCACCAGGGTTGTGAGATTGCAATTTCTTTGTCTAGCTTTAAAAATCCATTAACTGGAACAGTTAATGATTAATTATCATTGAAACTCAGAACCAGCTGGGCTTACCAAGGTTATTGAGCTGAGACACCCTTGCCCTGTGAACTGATCTTTTTGGTATCCCAAATATCTGCCTGCTGATAGAACTGGCACATGCACAAGAATATATGGATTGGCCCATTGCATGGAGAATCTCCATGCCCATACCAATAACCAAAACTACTAGGAGCGTGAGATGCCCCATCCAGTAAGACTAATGTCAATAGTTGCTAGAGCAGATTTCAAACATTGTGACATCACACACACATACACAAAAGCATTTTTCAGTGTTTCCAACATGGTTTCCTAATGCACAGTTCACAGCTCTGTAAAACATGCCCAGTTTCTCATGTAGCCTTTCCTCATGTGTAATGCCAAACTATTCATTATTAATATTATGGTTGCTCCCCTCTGAATCTGTCCCACTTTATTTACAACTTGAGTCCACCCTCCAAAGCATCTGTTTTCTTCAGGTGAACTGATCTCTGTGGTCAGTTGTAATCTCTGGAGATCAGTCGTAATTCTGAGAGAACACCAGGCCCTATCTGGAGGTTTGTAACCCTACTTAAAATATAGTGACATGCAGTCCAATCCTAAAAGCACTTTTCTACGAGTAGGCCCCACTGAGTAGGCTTGAGTAGGATTCTGAGTAGACCCGCTTAGGATTGCTCTCTAAATGTTCTCAGTCGCTGGTTTCAAACTCTGATTAGAGGCTCATTTTCTAGAAGTGAGACAAAGAATACAGCACACCTTGTAAATCAGAAAAATTTTGTCCACTGTTCAGGTAATGAGAATAACTTTCCTTTGACAGACATTGCTTGCTTTTTGAATGGAATATTCCTAGCACTTTTTGCAGCCATCCATGGTCCCAGCCAACTCTTTTTGCCAACTGTAAAAGATCTATTCATTTACAAAATGCCATTCACTGCCACATGAAGCTGCTATATACAATGTCCAACCATTTGAGTTCAGCATTGTCTGCTCTGATTGGCAGTAGTTTGCAGGATTTCAGGCGGAAGTCTTTCTCATGATCAACTACCTGATCCTTTATTAAAAGTTGGAGATGCCAGGGATTAGACCTGGGACCTTTTACATCCCAGCAAAATGTTCTACCACATCCATAGCCCTAACCATAACCTGAACAGCTCTTTATTTGGGATATCCTCCTAAGAAATGCAACTTAATTTCTTGAAGCAGAGTCCTTTACAAATACTGTGTTTAGACGGAACTTATAATTATATTTATTTATGAATACTAGCGGTGGATAGATGCTTTGAGTAGAAATGTCTCATTTTCTAACTGGAGAAAAACCTTGGGTGCTGTCCATGGCTTCACCATCGTCATAAGGAGATTCAGTTTAGTAACGACATCTGTAAAGAGTCTTATGAATATTCATATCATTCTTATATTCATATAATCTACTATTTCAGCCAGATATAATATAAAAGCTCTGAGTAATCCTTCCCAAATTGCAGCATTTAGGAGACATTCACCTAATGTGTATTCAAAGTAAATACCCCAGAAAAAATCGTGAGCAGCTTGGAAACTGAAATAATTGAACACTGAAAAATTGCAGGAAGTTAATACAATCCTGCTCATTAGAGTTTAGTCAGATAACACTCCTGAAGGATAAGGAGATTATTTGAATGAATAGGATGTTTTGCAGTAACTGACTTACGCAAATGTATATTGTTCAGCAAGATTATTTATTGTGGCTTTTCAACATTAGACTTTCTTGCTTCTTCAAATAGTTAAGTATGTACAGTTTACCAATATCTTTATGAGAATTTTCAAAAAACAAATCTCTCTAATGATAGCCAAAAAGACAATTTAACAAAATTATCCACCATAACATTTTATATTTACTTTATATTTTTCTTTTATTCTTGTTACTCCACAGTCTGAGCTCAGTGATGGTATTGCAGTATTAGTGGGAAGTAATGATAGAATACAAGGAATTGTAAGTCATTTGGAGGAAACCTGCAGAACAGTTGAGGTAAGCAGTTAAATTTACAATTTATGGATCGGGTTTTAGGTTGTAATTAGGACTATTAGATATGTACAAGTGGGGCACCCACAAGGACTTGCAGGTAGCACCTCATTTTCCTCTCCTCTGCTATTTTCTCTTTCCCTTACCTGAAAGCTCCCATAGCCTCTCCCCTTTTCCTGCTTTCCTTCCCACTCACTAGCCAACCTCCCTTTATCTGCCCCCTGTCTTCATTTTTCCCTCCTTCCCTCTCAATGGCAGCCTCTCCCTGGGAAAACTCCACATAGTTCTGGCTGATAGGCCAGGCCCAATTGCATGGTGAAGAATCCACAAGGATTTGTGGGGGCACCTCACTTTCCCCATATCCTCTTCCCCACTATTTCCAAGGCTTGAAGGCTGCCAATACTGTTGTGGTTGCTTAGCAATAGCCGCTGAGGGCATTCAATTCTTAAAGCTACAGGTGTTAGTTCTATTATTTTGAAGATTTTTAAACCCCCTAATTTTTTTAATTTTAGTTTTCAGATTTTTATGCCAACCTAGAGCATTTATCAGGTTGATAGAAAGATCTTCCTTGCCTGTACATGGCTCCAGTCTCCAGATTTAAGTATCTACAAAGGTGGCTGCACTGAGAATTCGATATATTGATCTAACGATGGAAAACTTGTATACTTATACAAATGGATACTCTTAACTGGGCAATGAAGTAAAACAGATTTTCAGCTTATATAGAGGGTTGCTTTCTGAGTAGTGATGAGTTCTGTGCAGCTCAAAAGCTTGCTACCTTATTCAAGTAGCACAATTTGTCTGAGAAAAGGTATGATCTTAATAATTTTTAATTATCTCTCTACCATCTACCATCAGGGTTAGTCCTGGGTTTGTAAACAAGCCCAGATGATTAGTAAACAAGCCCAGATGATTCAGGCAAACACCCCGTGCCACAGTGTAGGCTATCAGGATGCACGTAGCCCATCACTGCACTTAAGATTCCTTAATGGGACAAATAGCAATTCCACAGAGCCATTTCACATCAGGAAAACAGCACAGGGAAAATGTTTTAAGGCCCTCTGCCCACATGCCATGATCTCAACTTGAACTGGGCCTCCACACTTCTGAGACTCTAAAGTGTGCCTGAATTAAAAGGGAATGTCCAAGGGCAGACTCAATAGCATCATATCCCCACTCACCTCCCTCCCTTCCCCAAACCCCGCCCTTCCCAGGCACTAGCACTCCCCCAATCTCCAGGAATTTCCCAAGCTGGAATTGGCAGTCCTAACCAGTACTGAATCAGAAATGGATCTAGTTTAGTGCTGAGAATTAAAAAAAACTTTTCCCTAATGTATGGAGAGACCTAAAGAAAAAGTCACCTGAATTTTTTTCTTCTGACTTCTTCTGTAGGAACAGTTGATCTGCTGTAGGAATCCTCATCACCAGTCATTTTGAGGAAGAGGCATGCTACCTGCAGTAGTGAGGATTATGGTCAGGCATGCTACCTGCAGTAGTGAGGATTATGGCCTACTTGAGGGACCGCCTTTCCCCATATCGACCCCAGAGGTTACTGAGGTCAGGCACACAAAATCGCCTGACTTGCCCCGGTCCAAAAGAAGCCCGTTTGACTTGTACCAGGACCAGGGCTTTCTCAGTGGCGGCTCCTTATTGGTGGAACAAGCTCCCGGATGACATCAGGGCCCTGCAGGACTTATTGCAATTCCGCAGGGCCTGTAAGATGGAGCTCTTCCGCCAGGCTTTCAAATAGGAGCCGCCATCGGGCGGAGAACTGGTTACTAACACCGCCCTGGTCCTGGGGGAGTACCCCTGCTGCCTTCGCTTACTGAGAAACTCTGAAGTCGCCATCTTGTAAATTTTATGGGAATTTTTATTGTAATGTTTTTTAACTTTTATATTGTAAACCTTTATGGTATGGGGTTTCTGTTAGCCACCTTGAGCCGGTTCACTGGCTAGGCGGGATATAAATAGAACAAATAAATAATAAATAAATAAATAAATAAATTGTGGAATGAAAACTGAAGGCGGTGTGTGCAAATGGAGCTAGAAGAACTTGAACATTGCTAGGGAATGGTGTTCTGGAGAAAGCAGGCAATAGGGACAGAAGATATTAATGTCTGCAAAGGAATTGCTGGTTTTACTTTCCTCTCTTTTGCTTCCATAAGCCACCCAAAGCTGTTACTACAACTGTGAACCCTTTGTGGGGAAAGAGGGAGATATCAATGAAATTGTGGTAAACCACTCTGAGCCCTAGGGATAGGGAGGGATATATATTTAATAAATTAATATGTATGTATGTATGCCCTGACCTGGCTATCTCAGGCTAGCCTGATCTCATCAGATCTCAGAAGCTAAGCAAGATCGACAATGGTTATTGTTTGGGCAGGAGACCTCCAAGAAATACTAGGATTGTGACACAGAGGCAGGCAATGGCAAACCACCTCTGAATGTCTCTTGCCTTGAACACCCTTGAGGGGTCAGCATAACTCAACTGTGACATGACAGCACTTTCCACCACCGTGTATGTATGCATGTATGTACCACAGAATGCTGCTAAAGCTCTTTTGCCAGGCAGGCGAGAGCCATTCTGCACAGTATGGTTCCACTTTGTGGGAACAATTGCAGGGATAGATTGGATCATTCAAATGCTGTTGGAGGAAGATGAGTTGACCAGTCCTTGCAGGAACTGCTTGGCATTGCTGATGACAACAGGCACAGGTTTGCCAGTTATTTCCTCTCATGGAGTTACCAATCACTCTGTTCTGCCCTGGGCAGCATCAGTCTAGGAGTAGGCTATCATGGTCAGTATTGTCTACACTGATTTATGGCAGCTCTCCAGAGTCTTAAGTTGAGATCATGTCCTACCTGATCATTTTAACTAGAGATGCCAGGGATTGAATATAGAGCCTTCCGCATGCAAAGCAGATCCTCTACCTCTGAGCCATGGTGCATCCCTGACGCATATGTGCACTCTTGTATTATGGGATTGTATTCTGTGGAAGTGGATGGGCATGCAAAAGGAATTAATTCTGTCAGGATTTTGACTCAGTTGCATGTTAGGCCATCTGTAAAAACAAAAAAACATTTAGCTGTTAGAATGGCAAGCAATCTCCAGTTCTGAATTACAGTGGTTCATTCAGGTGTAAAACTGAACACATAATGAAAATGACTACTGATTGACATGCCAGTGTTTTCCATTGGTCTACCTGCAGAAGAAAGCCCTTCTGAGCAGATTACTCTCCTGCTGCTGCTGGGTCTGCATGACCTTGGTGTATGACTTCTTGCTTGTTACCTTCTTACTTTAGGAGTCATAACTCCCATAAGGGTCAATTAGAGAGTGTCAGTGCTTAATTGGGAGCACCATGTGGTTTGTTCACTCTGCACACTTCCCCTGGAGACATCAGTAAGGGCATCTGAAACCTGCCACTCCTCTCATGACATTCTTCAGGCACAAGAAATGGCATTTCTCTTTACAGATAAGATCTCGGGTCACATTGCTGGCAAAGATCTGTGCCTTGACCATGTCACTTCTGCCTGTGGAGGCTGCCATTACTGCAAGGAGATGATCTTAGAAATGTTGGAACAGATGCTGATAGCTGAGGTTTAGAACATCTGAGCTATGCACAGCCTTTGTTTACCAAGGGACTATCTCCCACATGCATCAGGAAAAGATGGAGAATTGCAGCTGGGTAACTCCCCCCCCCCCCCCCCCCGCAGGCATCAAACAGGGGTTTGGTTGTTGAGGGGCCAGTCTCACACATACGATGGATACTGCTTTTTAAATTCCATTTCAAATGCCTTTCAGGGTATCATTGCAAAATCTCTGCATCAGAACTTTAAAAAAAATAGACATAATAGGCAACAGGTGCAATATCATGTGATAGATTGTAGAAAACCTTCATATGCCTGAAGATATTCCCTCTTTCTCATACACCCACTAAAAGGGGGGGGGGGTGAAAACAACTAAAATGACTGAACTTCCAGCACCCCAATGAAAGGCTATAAGTGAAAAATGGGGATAAAGGATGTTTAAATTTAACACTTTGCAATTCTAACTGGCAGAAAAATCCATTACAGTTTCTTATGTAATCAAAGGAAGGGACAGGAAATAGTATATCAAACGAGGTCGAAGGTCTTTTAAAACCCCTGAACTAAGTACTGGGAGGAAAAGAATATAAGCAGTTAAAAGTCAAAACTTTGTTGTCAGGAAGGCATTGCTTTGCAAGGATGAAATTGGGTACTATCAGGAGTTTGCAGACAGCAATGAGCCTTTTAAGTAAACTGGCTGAGGAACGTAGCATCAAACAAAAGCAGAGCCTCCTCCTTAACATTCAGGTTTTAACTGAGTCAAACAACAACAAGATGATGGAAGTTTATAGAGAATGATAAATTAAGAAAGAGAAGCAATTTCTAAGACCAAAGTCCAGGATTTCCAACACTGACTCACGTACAATAACTACTCCCCCCACCCCCGGTCCCCATCTTGCCAGATTTGAGCAATGGAGATGTTCATAGTTTTTCTTCCCCCACCCCCCACCTTCGTTGCATTTTAATAGGCTTTGCATCCATAAATAATCCAAGAGATTATGGAAAACAGCCTTCATAATGTTTACATAAGAAGCTTCATCCAAATTGCAGTTATGCATTTCACATGTTCGTCATCTCAGTTGGACATCAGTTTGACCTTGAAATTTACCAAGTGAAGAGAACTACCTGGAACTGGGGGAGAAATATAACCCACTCTTTATTCTAGTGAGAGATGTGGGCTGCAGTCCTTTGCACAGTTGGATTCAATTGGATTTGAACGACCTGAGCGACCAGGTTTGCTGCCTCATTTATTAATGCAGAGTATTTTTTGACCTAGCTTAAATTAGCTCACTGAAAACGTTGAACAAGGCACAGCTACTAAAAGAGCAAGTCTGGTTATTTACTTCTAGTTTCAAATTCAAAGACAGGTCCTGCTCAGCTATATTTAGCTCCTATGATTGGCACAAGATTTCTGAGTTTTCAATTTATGTTAAGAAAGAAAGAAATTGTGTTTCCAACTAATGCAAATTCATATGATGTGACCGAGAATAATCATGTTTAGGTACAAAAGTCTATCTGTGGAGGAAAATACTTTAAAAGCCACTGTGCTTCGTAGTTTTGGATGTGCTCTGTAATTAAACCATGCTGTATAATTAACTTTTGGTGCCCTATCTCCAGCTTTTAAAATATTTGTCATATCCATCATAACGATTTTAATGTTGGCATGAAAGCCAGCATTTTCTAATGCAAGCTTGTATCAGGAATGCACATTATGGTACAATTTTATCCCTCTATCATTATAATAGAATGCTTAAGACTGGAAATGCTGGGAAAGATCTCTTCAGTTATCTGACAGCTGTGAAACGTTTATTTATTTAGAAAACTGATATGCCTCTCCACAGAACCTGCTTGGAATCAAACAGATTTCATCCAAGAAACTGCAGAAGCCTCAGGGCCTTTAAAAGCTACTGCTCAGGGCCTTTAAAAGCCTCAATTCAGGGGAAAAACTGTTTGATAAAAGCAACTCCCAGAATTTCTGGACATTAAAAATGCTCACAATGTAAGCTTTAACATATTTTATAGGACTGCTGTAAAAGGCAGAAGGAGCAATTGTGTGAAAAATTTGATTATTTGTACGCCATACTAGAAGAAAGAAAAAGTGAGATGACGCAGATAATCACTCGGAATCAAGAGGAGAAATTGGAACATGTCCGGTCTTTGATTAAAAAGTATGCAGACCATTTGGAGGCCGTATCTAAACTGGTGGAATCAGGCATCCAGTTCATGGAAGAACCAGAGATGGCTGTATTTTTACAGGTATGTTAGAGAGACTCCAAAAGCAAGGAGAAAATTTCTGTCTCACAAATTCTAAATCACTCTTTGCATTTCTTCATTTACGCACTATCAATAGCTCCTCTTGTCATGGCCTGGAAAGTATCATTTTGAGTATTCATATCACTTTACTCAGTAATGACCTTTGGGGGTATCTGTGTTTATATGCCTGAGAATTTTTCATCCATTGATTCTGCAAGGGTTTCGTTCTGATACTGAATGTCACTAGCACAAGTAAAGAGCAGGTCACCCGCTAAACAGCAAACTCAAATTCAGTGATCTCCAGGCTAGTAGAGTGGTTAAGAAGACAAGGATGAATACAAATGACACTCTACCAAACGGTTATTTATCATGTTGTGCATGCAGACCAGTGTCTAGAAAATAGGAGCCATTGTTAACTATAATGTGAGAGCAACGTACTGATAAAATGTCTGGATAAATGGCTTGCCTTATATCATATTTTTGCCATTGTGACATGCATCCGTGTGGCCAACAAGCAAATACATCTAATTTGGTTATTTCTGTTTAATCCAGATTTTAATTGGAGTCTTCATACAGTGTCTAACGTGCTTAATTTCTTTTTCAAACTTTTTTTGAACTCCCCACACAATGAAGTGAGGGCCTAAAGTTTGGTGTAGTGGTTAAGTGCACGGACTCTAATCTGGGAGAACCAGGTTTGATTCTCCACTCCTCCACTTGCACCTGCTGGATGACCTTGGGCAAGCCATAGCTCTGTTCTTGAAAAAGAGCAGTTTCTATCAGAGCTCTCTCAGCCACACCTACTGCACAGGATGTCTGTTGTGGGGAGGGGAAGGGAAAGGAGATTGTAAGCCGCTCTGAGACTCCTTTGGGTAGTGAAGAGTGGGGTATAAATCCAATCTCTTCTTCTTCTTCTAAAGCATAAGGTGAGGTCAGATGTCTGTAGCTAAAAAGGACACAAGGTATAGATAGCCACAAGGTATAGATAGGATCTCTCAGTCTGGGGCAAGTGATGCACTGTATTCTTGGTGTTTGGGGGAATGACGACAGTGGGAGGGCTTCTAGTGTCCTGGCCCCGCTGCTGGACCTCCTGATGGCACCTGCTATTTTTGGCCACTGTATGACAGAGTGTTGGACTAGATGGGCCATTGGCCTGATCCAACATTGGCTTCTCTTATGTTCTTATGACCCCCCCTTATTTCAGAAAAGTCACATCTTCTACATCAGAGCATAATGAAACTCCCTTCTTTCAGAACATGACAGCTTTGCAAAGAGATGCCACTATACTGCAGGGTTCCTTATGTTTGCAGTTTTGAGCTGGGAAATCCACCTACACCATTCTATTCATAGAACTCATAGACAGAGTCAGGGCTGGGTTAACCATTACGTTAAATACTCTCATGCCTAGGAGCCCAGGGAAATTAAGTCAGTTGACACGATTTAATTATTTTGGAATTTTCCAATTTGAAAAATGTATCTGTCCTGTTCCCTTATAAAATCCCAGGCAGCTTATAAGAGATGACTAGCTGACTCATTTCTTGACAGGGCAACAGTGGCAATATACACAGCTGTAGGAAAACAGAGAATATTAGTAGCCTGCTACTTCTTAGCCTGAGGAACAAAATGGAGGTGCTTTTTGATTGGGGAAAATGGTCAGGGTGCCAGGTGGCAGCCAGGTGTACCAGCTCATTCCCTCCTGTTGCGTGGCTGTGACAGCATGCATGAAACTCTGCAGGAGACCCCACCAAGAGACGTACCTTATGGGAGAAAATGTATGGCCCTCTCCGGGAGGGGCTCTGCTTTCACATTTCCAGTCAGTCTGATAGCTCAAAGAAATTAGTTTGTTAAAACATAGTCTAGCACTCTGTGTAAACGTTTACTTGCAGTCTGGGGGTTGAGGGAATTAACAATTTAAGGATTTACTAATTCCACCGGTTTTATTTTGTTTTTCACAGAATGCCAAAGCATTGCTACAAAAGTAAGTTCTTCCCTTTCAAGACAATATGCATATTTTCCACATTTATCATGAGCTACCCGTTTTCAAACCATTTCTTTCCAATCTCTAAAGTGAACGACACTTTGCTTCTATTTTAGAATTACTGAAGCCTCTAAAGCATTTCAGATGGAAAAAATAGAGCCTGGCTATGAAAACATGAGCCACTTCACAGTCAGCCTCAACAGAGAAGAAAAGATAATACGAGAAATTGATTTTTACAGAGGTATGTGCTTTCTTTTTCTTTAAAAAAAATCAAATTTGTTTCTTTTAATTATGGACGTGCATACTTTGTGGGAAGACATCCTGTCAGGAATATGGTGAAGAGACCTTTTTTTGACATTCCAAAAACGTAACAAGTCTCATAATCAAAAGTAAACTCGCATGAAGACTAACACAGCATGCTTCAAATACTTTTCTTCTTTAATCGAATCTGATGCCTTAGCCCTCAGGATGTGCTTAGCCATTTTTGAGAGTCAAACATCCTGTATACTACCAGAGTTATTAACCTGTTTGACCTGTTTGTATGACTAGACAGAAGCACAATAGCCATGAGCAACAGTGTTGCGTGGGAGAACATTTCCTTGAATAAAGGCACCTATGTATCATGGCAAGGGAATGGGGATTGATGGTATATAGTTACCCGGCCAGAAGAGCTTAATTTCCACCAGACCTACTCTACCCATAATATTAACTCCACAGTAATAATGTCTATCTATAAAACCAAATATAATAATAAATAATAATGTGTATTTTACATGCCCATTGTCAAGAAAACACACTGAGGCTTAAGATACCTTTAGGCAACAAGGTATGTGACAGCCCTATTAGAGACCTCCTGACACCTTTGAAGGTACTGAGAACTTTTAGTTCTTTCATGGGGACTAGCATTTTGGTCCATGTTTTTTTCCCCCTTCATAGCTCCTGTTATGTGGAGACTGACAACCAAGAGCTCGATCAGCTGTTTCCACTAAATTTATGGGCCTTGCAGTGCCATTCTAAGCAGAGTTACACCCTTGTAAGGCCATTGACTTATCCTTAGCAAACTCTGCTTAGAGTGACATTGTTGATACTAGGGCTGAGGACAGACTGGCAGTCTGGCCCACTCTGCCTCCGCTTTAAAAGCGGAGGCAGAGCAGGCGTCCAGACTGCTGCATCTGCCCTGTGGAGGTGCCTCAGACTCACCTCGTCCGGCAGTGCGCTCCTCCCGCAGCAGCCAGGCACCACTTCCAAGTGGTGTCCCGGTGGCTGCACGCGCATTCCACCCGCTTCCGGCACGCGGGTGGGTGGAGCCGCACGGCGTTCTGCCGCCGGCGGCGGAAGCCGCCTGCAGTGTGGACACTGTGGGCGGCTTCCTTGCGGCAGCACCTGAACGCCACGCTGCAGGGCAGTTCCTCCCCCGCTTTGTTCTGCCGCGCTCCTGTAGTGCGGCAGAACAATAGTCTGTCCTCGGCCTAGCTCAAAGAGCTTTAAACAGGAAGAAATTTTTGAAAGGTGTTTAGTCCATCTCTTTTAGATGATCCAGGAATATTGACTGCAACAATAACATTTGCAGGATCTATTTTGAAGTAACATCATACAAACATGAGCAATGTATCCCTTCTAATCCACTGTATTCATTTTATTTATTTATTTATTTATTGGATTTATATCCCACCCTCCCCACCAATTAAGCTAGGCTCAGGGCGGCTACCAACAGTTCGATAACATAAGATCATAAAACAGTTTCGTAAAACATACAGTACCATACAACAAAATTGTTCCAAGATGGCATAAAGTTCCTCGTCTCTGTCAGAGTAGTGTTACAGGTGGTGACCAATTCCGGTCAGTGCTAGGTGTTCCAGGTTGGCGGGTTCCACTAATAGGGCCAGGGCTACAGAAAGTTGAGGCAGCCCCTACTTGAAAGCCCCTACTTCATAAAGTCTCTTTTGCACTGTACATCTCTTCTCAGGTAGTTCCTTATAAATGATAGTTTAGAAAAATAAACATTCAGCTACGATCCATAATATTACAGTGAGCTGTAACATTTAATGTGTAGGGGACATGGTTTAATCATGCATATTGGATTGTGTTTTCAGTGGAGCGAAGCGCTTGGATCCAGACTAACATTTCCATGGGTGCAAGGATTTCCTTGAAATCCTGTTCCTTGGGAACAAGTGACCACCACAAAGAAAATTTCATAGAGCCTTTCAGGATGCTGTGGGTGGCAGAAAGCAGGAAAACTGTTCTGCAGGCTGAAATCTTGCACCTATGGAAATGCTAGTCTAGACCAAGCCAATCACATTTAGAATGCCATTTTAAGCAATTGTCTTCTAAGCCCATTGAAGTGCATGGCTTTAGAAGGGTGTAACTCTGCTTAGGATGACACAGGTACATCGTTACATCTGTTTTCATCCTAAATTAGTATTATTTTTTTGTTTTTAGTGTTCTCAGTTACTTGATAGAACTAAATGCCTGGATATTGAAAACTGTGTCTGTTCTCTTGATGAAATATTTAATTTAATTTCAGGATGAGGACTCCTCCCCTAACATTTCTTTCTCAAATCACTGTGTACTGATTTTCTCTTTCTTGGACTTCCTCTCAATGGGAGAGGCTTCACAGAAAAAAATGCTGTGTTGACTTTCTGACACTATTTTCCTTTAATGAGGTTATACCAGAATTGCTCATATAAAGGAGAATGATATCTCAGAATTAACCTTCTGTTTACAATGAATGCACTAATTTTATTTTAATGAAAATCCAGCATTGTGCTTCATTTCTGTGTTCCATTAGAGGAAGAAGAAGACGAGGAAGAGGATGTGGTTGAAGGTGAAGAATCTGATGAAGTCCACACAGAATCATCTGGTGAGGAGGATGAAGTATCTGAACTGCCATCTCAGCAGCCCCAACAGGATACTCCACCAAAGGACACTCCAGCTCTACCTCAGACTAACTCAGCTCCATCACTACCACCTCCAGCACCCGTTGCTGCCACCACTGCACCTAATCAAGTAATTATTTGGCATCCTGTCAGCTGTATTAAATGCTTTCCCTGTGTCCTAGACTGCGATCACATGCACCAGAAGATCCGACATAGGCGTGAATGCCCGATGGGTCAAAAGGGCGCAATCAGACAGCAACATCTGGGAAGCATCCTACAGCCATCAACAACCTGCACTGCTCCACTGCAGAAGCAGAGTTAAAAGACACAGGGGGAGATCCGGTAAATGGGTTGCGATGGGCCATGGACAGACTTTCCCCTGTCTGATCATGCAAGCATGCTTCCGAACCGTTGGGATGGTCTAATCAGGCCATCCTGGCTCAGTGCCATTTTTTCCCCTCCCTCTTCACAGTATGCACATCATCGCATACCCATTGGGGGTCTTCGGTGCGGAGGTGCAATTCCTCGTTTATGTACATGGGAAACAAACGGCAACCCCCCCCGACTCATCTGCAGTTGTGTCTGATCACACAGTGACGGGCTGGGCCCACAGCAACAAAGGGCTGTGTGATCTTGCAACCACAGGACTAATTCCTCTGGAGGAAATAGCCTCGCTTCCTCTCAGCTTCAACTGGTGCATGTGACCGCAACCCTAGTCAGCTGTTGATCAAAGTGTGAAGAAGGCTTAGTGGGTATTTTAATTCACAGATTAAACTGAAATTGCAATAAACATGCTGAGATGTGACAGTGGACATGTCTCCCCCCCTTCCCCTCAGCCAGATTCTGATAGCAGACAAGATCTCATCTGGGCAGGAAAACAACAACACCCAAGGTACTGGGTGCGGTATTATCTGGTAGGGGGACATGCCAATCAATATTCCTCTTTTGAGCTTTAGTTTGGCATTAAAACACACACAATCACTTATATGTTGTTGTGTGCCCATTTTAAGAAAAATGAGGGGGCAGAATGAAATCATGTAGCGGGGAGGAAAGGATTTATAGCAGCAAGTTCCAGTCCTTATCTATGTGCATTCATTGGAATGTATGTCATGTCTGTGCAATCAATCCAGTGGTACAGGTAGGTAATTTTAGACTCTGCACTTAATGATATGGGAGGCTGGGGGCTTTAGATGGTAATGTATTCTTCAAATGCAAAGCTATAGCTTGCCTTCAGGCGGGGGGGGGGGGGGGGAGCTTGCTAAGCTAGCAAACTGGGTGCCTGGACTTCTGTCTCGAAGTCTAGCCCTGATGACATTCTGATGCAGCTAAGAACCTTGAAAAAGCAATGCATAGACATGGAGAAATCATGATAACATATTTCTCTGTTCGCCTTATCATTTATTATGATCCTTCAAAGTGTTCTTCAGTTGCTGCCAGCAAACCAAGCCAATATGGCAAATCCAAAGACAATGTCAGTGCCCTTCTTAGTTCTTTCAGCGAAACCTTTGACTAAATATGCAAAAAGGCCCCTTTTTGTGTGAGAGAATGTCACCAAGCATTGTTGTTTTTCATTTTTTAATATGTTCAATTAAGGGTGAAGTTGTGCTGATTACTACTCAACAGCCTGCTGAACCAGAAGCTGATATGCAATCAAGTGGAGACCCAACTGATCCTTTGTTTTATCCTAGCTGGTATAAGGTTCAGCCGTGGCAAACAAGCAATTCAAATACAGTCCCAGTGAATGAAACAAGCAATTCAAATACAGTCCCAGTGGCCGAAAACAGGCAGGTAGGGCCTTCTGTTCCTGTAGAGGCGAATGTAAAGAAGACAGAGACAGCTACAGCGAACGGGAGTCCTGCTGTGAGTGGTAAGGAAGCTAATACACCCACAGCTACTTCACAGGTTAGTATATAGTTTCAGGGTATAATGTATTCGGTCATAGCTTTACATGAAAAGTGATAATTACAAAACAGAATACATAATTACATTAATATCTCTGACATGCCACTATAAAGGGGAAAGTCAGTGAAACTTCAGAAAGTAACTATTTTGATTTTAAAAAAATTAAAGCTACATTCTCAAATATAGGTACATACAATATTGTAAACTAGTTTACTGTATACTTTTTGTCACTGAATTTGATAGTCTTTCATAGGGCTGGTATCACTGTTGACAATGAGCCAATATTTTGTGTCTGTACTGATTTTACAATTTACCTTAGTTGCTTTGGAATGATTTGATGTTATCATGTACATCAGCATCAAACCCAAGTCACACCTTCAGAAGTCATTTCAAAGGACTTCTGAATCCATATCTGGCAATCACAATGAAACTGCAGTACATATAAGTGCTCTAAAGTGAAAATGGCAACGTGGTCAAGACCTCTTACATTATGATGTATAACCAAAATTCAAAGTTCATGTTCTGTTGCACAAAGAGTTTTCGATTTCTCAGTCTCCCCCACCTTCCAATATGCTGTTCAGAAAACCACATTTGAAATGCAGGAGAAAAGGCAGTTTGTGGTGTGGCGTAAGTTAATTTTAAACAAAAAATGTCAAAAATCAAAAGTTCTTGAATATACCTGAAGTAATTCTTTGGATCCTGATTAATGCCAATAAAACCTTGGAAACTGTCCTGAGTTGCTCATACACAAGGTCAGTTAGAACACGTCTCATTTATTCAATATTATGCATGTGGGTACTGGAATGGCGAAATACAATTCTGTCTATCTTTGAATGCCTATCTGTAATTTAGCCAAGACCATGGATTGGGTCAAGCTAGCTTTTTTCACTCAATCTTATATAATTGCCCTACTTTCTAAAGCCCTCATCCCACATAGCTTTTGTCCATGCAGGTCAAATGATCCCCAACATAACATTTGGTGGTCAGAGGACCCCCCTCCTTTTTTCACCAGCAGAAAAACTGGTTGGATCCAACCCCATGTATTTGTGCAGGTTCTTTACATGCAGCTTTCACTCTGGTCATATGAATCTAAAAGTGTCCTGTTCTGTGTGTACACAGAACCATATAGGATTCTTTTCTTTTATTTCTGACAGCATTTCAAGAAAAGCATGGCATGTTTTAAATTAATTTTGCATTGCAAATAACATACCTAGCATTCCCCCCCGGTGGTGTTTGTACTGAGGTCAGAAAATAGGTCAACTCAATTCAGTCAGTACAATATGACCTCAGATCTGTGTTATACTACCACTATCTCAAATCTTCAAATCAGTGAAAGTTACATTGCATCATGAGGACTTCATCTATTATCAGATTTTAAAAGTTCCCTCTTTTAAATTTGCTTATGAAATATATCAAGTTCTTAACAAACTAATTTTTAAGTACTCATGGCCACATGCAAACATTTTATCTAATAAACATAATCTCACCTTTGCATGCATGAAGTTTTTGAGGCTTACACTTTTAAAAGATTCACTAATTTATGGTATCTAAATTATTCAAGTATTTTTTTCTTCATCTGTGTTACATCATTCATCCTAAATGCCTTATGTAAAAATACATCGTACTGATTTCTGTGGAATTTTTACATGCATGCACTAAGGATTAATCTTTTAAAATCATTGTTCTGGGAGAAGCTTGTGTAGATCAATGCTCAGGAATAAAAGCAGCGATAAAATGTCCATAGTTTAAAACTAATGAAGCACCATGGGAGACAAGGATCGTCTAGAATAGATAAAGCTGTGTGGAAGAAAGAAATGGTGGTTGAAATGTTGTATTGTGGAAACAGGTGTCATACTAGTAGCAGAGGGCATATTTACACCATGTAGTTAACCTAATTTAATAGTTAGTTCATCTCAGAGAGCACTGGAAACTTTGGTTCTGTGTAGGCTCAGTACCCTTACAAAACTACAATTCTTAATATTCTTTGTGGGAAACATTAAGTGGTATAAAATAATAAATGCTGGTAGATAGGTTCAGTATGGAACAGTAAATGTAGTAGGTTTCCATGTGCAGGAAGGCTTCTAGTAAGTGGATGACTGGGGGTTTTGCATGCGTTTCTCACCAGGACTAATGGGGGGGGGGGGATTCGGTTTTATGTGTTTCACATCTGGATGTTTTCGTTGCAACTATCCAAAAGTGGTTCACAAAAGAACTGGAGGTTTTTTTTTTTCTAAAACTGAATGTTTTCTTCACCAATCTTAGTGAAGTATTCTTCTTGTTATTTCCCCACAGGGGTTAGCATTCTGCATATCAGTTTTGGCTTTTCTTATCATTCTGCACCATCTCTGGAGTCAGATTCAATACATGATTTTTACTTTAATGGGTAGGAACTGCTTTGTTTTATCCTTAACTAACAGCACAAATCATTCCTCTGGTGATGCTTGCAGGGAGTTGAGAAACAAGTTATCTCATTTGTCTCATCTCAAAGGACCATCCTGCCATGTAATACATGCTGCCTAAGGCTGTTCCTCCTGATCTCCCCCTCCTTGTGAAATGTCATCCTGGAGTGAAGTCCTGCATGGTTAAACATTAGACTTTGCTTTAGAAGGAGGAAAGGTGGGAAATCCCCCATGAATCCCATGGACTTATATTAAGTATTTCTGAAATATAGATGCAAGAAGGAGCAGTTGCAAAGCCATTGATAAGCTTGACTGCTCATCCCAAAGATGTATACATTGTATTGAAAGTAGAAGGCTGGTCTGTATGAGTGTGTGTATGTGCATGTGCTCGCCCACAAGATAATCTATGCATTCATGAGAAGCATGGGTATATCTCCTCTGGGATATACCTCCACTTCAGAATACTGATGTCAAGAATTCTGTGTCCATGGAAAGCTTGGGTTCTAGCCTCGCCTTCTCCTTGGCATGTTAGTTTACTATTTTACATGTGAGGGAGCATGCAGACATGCATTCTGCAGTCTCATGTGCCATCTGACGCTGCTTAGCTTCTATGACACTGGGCTAACCTAGGCCATCCAGGTCAGGGCCTTTGTCCAGCTAACCTTTATCGATTCTCCAAGACTTCATAGTAGAGGCAGTGCAGGACATTAAAGCTGGCATCTGTTGCACAATCCTTTGAGCAGAAGGTCTTTGGGTCACATTAGAATAACCTACTTTAAATAAGCCTGTAGACAAATAAGTCTGCATTACAGCTGAATGACAACATCCTCAGTTTTTAATATAAATGTTTTTGCTGCATTTCTGATTAATGTTCCTTTCCCCTACTTATTTGAAAGGAAGAGAAATAAAATCAAGTTGTAGTTAGGTCAGTGGATCTCTGCGGTAGTCTTGCTTCTCAGTTTAGCAGTTCTACTGCCGCTTCCCTCAGCTGCCAAGAATCAGTAGTTTTTCAAGAGGAAGGGGAGGCTTCCTTCTTTGCTGAAGGTTCAAGTTATTCACCATATATAGTAATTCTATGTAATTTGCTTAATGCCTGCATACCTAGTGGAGAGAAATTAGGCTCCAAACAGTTTACAGTTTGTTTCTTAAACAAGATTTTACATATCCCCTCTCAAAGCTTCTGTGTTGTATAGAAATTGGAATCTGTTCCTTCTAATGTTACATGTTGCTTCTTCAATCACCACAAACTGTGGAGGGGTCTGTTGATTATATTCTATAGGTCTTTTGCCAAAATGTTACTTTTGATGCTTCTGAAACTTTGAATATCCATCTACTTTTGTGACTGGTAGGTATCCTAATTAATCAGCTGAACCTAAACGGCTTTTTCAATTTCTTATTTCTCCTGACGACTCATATTCAATCCAGATAGTTGACTACCTTAAAGGTGTACTTAAGAGATTTATTAGAATGAATTACAAAAACTGAGGACTATCTCATTACACATCCCTTAGCTCACTCACAGACCGATTTCTCACAAGCAGCTGTGCCACAGTCGCTTTTCCATTTGCCCGGGTTGCATTGGTCAATTTCACACTATTCACCCTGTGGCCACATTTTGACCCGCAGTTCCCCCTGATTTCACCCACATCTTCTTGATCTTCAAAAAACAGGATAAAGAACATGCGGGGGAAATTGGGGGGGAGCTGTGGGTCAAAATGTGACCATGGTGCGAATAGTGTGGAATTGATCAATGCAACCTGGGCAAATGGAAGAGCGACAGCAGCGCAGCTGCTTGTGGGAAATAGGTCACAATATCTTATGGATCCTTTGGTTTGTCTGGTAAAAGACTAGTGGGAGCCTATGGGGCATAACTGATAGAGACTGATTAGTGTAGCTAAATGTGATACTACAATACCATGTGCAGTCAAAGCAATATTTATTAGGTGCCTGCATTCTCAGCTTTTCCCATAGCTCATACCTAGGAGAGGAACAGTAGAGGACATGGACAGTATCTGTACAAGCGAATCCCCTGATTCTAATTGCCTTTTAAAACTAGAAGGCATATTAAGTACACTTATGTTACTTGTAAACAAAAAGTAGGTATTCATTAAAATGCAATTGTATCCATATAGGTTGCTTGTATGACCTACAAAAGCATCAAAACCAAGCCACCCATACAAAAAGTAGGGTTTTCTATCTATTCTGTCGATTCTTTAAGTAAAAACACACCAAACTACTTGCATACTGCACGGGTTTCAGAAAGCAAGGAATGGTGCAGGAGGAAAGAAAGAGATGGAAATAAGCCTATTGACCTGATCAAACCCTGGAGAGCTTATGGCTTACAGAATCCTAGCGGGGAACCTCTTATCCTCTCCCCAGTTCCTTGGAAGTCCTCAGCTTCTTCCATACAGGCACTGGCCAAACCCTCTCCACACAGTTGCTGTAGCTTGCGTTATCCAACCATATACTGGGATCATATGTTTTCATAGCTTCTCCTTAACTATCCACCTTGCTGTGATTCCAGTCCCATCAAGCAAAGTAGCTGAACTGCATCTGTTACTCTTGTTTTTCATAGACAGGTTCACAATTTCCCCCATATTATCTTTCTGGAACTATGTTCCCTCTGCTGGAATTTCCAGAGGGTAATTTTTCTCCCTCTATAGTAGCCACAGTTGCTACATGACTGCCACAACTGCCAAGTAGAGATAGGATTAGGAACTGAACTTTAAAATGTGTCTGCCCAAGAGGTAGAATACATCAAATGTCAAGGAAGTCTACATTACATTTGAATCTCAGACAACCACTAGTTATGTAAAAGTACTTTAAATGCACGATAGCTAATGAGACCATTAAAGAGATGGGACTGAAACATCAGACTGTGCATTAATGCCATACATTTGCATCACAAGTGATAAACCATGATTATATTATTGAAGTTGGTGTTCTAAATTTCAGTTCTGGAATCATTTAAAGGTTTCTTCCCCCCTGTGCTTTACTGAAGGTTTCAAGATTCAGATTTTAAAGGGAGTTTCTAGGCTTCCAGCTTTCAGTCTAACAAGAAAATTAAGCATTTGCTTTATTTTTTGCACATGAATACTTTGTGAGTCAGATGGGCTTGCTCACAGAGTTAGAAATGTACTTAAGTCATAGCAAGATTATAGGACAATAAATGACCCCCTGCAGAATCATATAGTGAGGAGCCAGAATGGTGCAGAAGTTAGAGTATCAGGCTGGAATCTGACTCAGGATCTCTATTCTGCTATAAATCATGCTGGGTGACCATGGGACACAGGCATTTTCTCATCCTAACCTACCTTACAGGGCTGTCTTAACAATAAAATGAGGAATGGAGAACTACACATGCTGTTCTGGAGATGGAGACTGGGCAGAATACAAATGTGCTAGATGATAGATTAGATAGACAGACAGACAGACTAATGCATTCCTGACCTATAGAAGCTATGCTTTCTCCACTCCACAATCACACTCCAGTCCACCCCATCTCAACCTACTCTTGAAATCTTCTGCAGCATAAGCTGAATTCTAAAGCATTCGCTGGCAGGTAGTATTCTGATATTCTAACCTGCTGGTGGTAGGGTTGCCGGACAAGCACAGGCAATGAGTGGGAGGTTTAGTGGGCAGGAACATGCAAATATGTGTCATGCAACACCACAACATCACTTCCAACACCAACATGGAAATTATGTAATCAGGTCGGCATGATACTCTTAGATTTCACTCCAGCTTTATAGTTTTACCTTACAGTGCTGGTGGAATCCTAGAGTGTTACACTAATGTGATGATATTATTTCCAGGTTCACACCAGAAATAGGTATGGACAAAAGTACACGTTTATTTCAAAAACATATAAAAACCTTGTATGGGCCCAAATAAAGTCTCATAAAATAGTCAAAAGTGACAAATGCACAAAACCATATATGGTTCCTTTTCAATGCAACAAAGCCCCTATTGTATTTTGTACTTCCTGCTCTGAAGAAGGCTCTTGTGGGCCGAAACGCATCAGGTCATATATGATTCCTTTTGTGCTTTTGTTACTTTGGTTATTTTATGAGGCTTTATTTGGGCTCCTACAAGGTTTTTATACGTTTTTGAAATAAACGTGTACTTTTGTCCATACTTATTGATGTTTTTAACTTTTGGTCCTTTACTGGTTTTCCAGACTTCCTTTGGAAATTTTTGCTTGTTTGGTTTAGTTTTTCTTTCCTTCTCTTCGTGGTCACACCAGAAATGACATCACAGCATTTCTGCACTGCCTATCCCCCCCGCTATTTCTCCTCAGCATTCTGCTGAACATCTACAGATACTAGAGCTGCAGGGCAAGAAGTCTCTTGCTATAGTAGAAGACCTGGCCACCCTAGCTGGTGGGTAGGATACTAATCCAGCATTAGCCAACTGGAGTGTAATCCCAAGCATTAGCAAACTGGAGAACCGGCTTAGTGTAGTGGCTGAGAGCGGTGGACTCTAATCTGGGGAACCAGTTTTGATTTCCCACTCTTTCACATGAAGCCAGCTGGGTGACTTTGGGTCAGTCACAGTTATCTCAGAAGTCTCTCAACCCCACCTACCTCACAGGGTGTCTACTGTGGGGAGAGGAAGGGAATGCAATTGTAAGCCATTCTGAGACTCCTTTGGGTAGTGAACAGTGGAGTACAAAAACCAACTCTTCTTCTTCTTATGTCCTGAACGACAGTGAATTCAGACTGAGTTCAATACCTACAGCACAGAGGAGACCTATTTGGCTGGTGTCTCATACCTTACCTTGAGATGAGATTGCTAGCAACAAACGTGAGGATTCTGCACACAGCCTCTCCTGACCCCTCTCTTCTCCAGTCATGGTCACCGTTTTGGAAGTGACTTTTCCTATTTAACAATAGTCAGTTACGTGTGCATATTTACCCATAACAAAGCTCATATTTAAAATTCAAAGGCCTGCCCCTGACTACTTCTTTTTAATTTAGCTCCTAATCTCTGGAAGTTGCTTGTGTGATTCAGTAAGGAGCTTTTGTAATGACAAAGCATTTTTGTCGGGTTCCCAAGCAATGGTGTTAGTGTCATTAGTCCAAGCTATCCTTCCTTCCCAGGCAGGTAGTAGTCACACCTACAGTCTATATATGATGAGTCAGAAAGTATCTTCTGGTTTGTAAGGCCAGTCTTTTCTTAGCATTCTTACCTCAGATAAATGGCAGATACAGTGATTTCCTTTATTCAAATGACGGGTGACTTTGCCTTTATATCTTGCTTCATTGAAAACTGAAGGTCCCTTGAATTCTGATCTCTGTTAAGATTGTTTGTGATCCTCTGAGTTAATGAAAAAGAGTGTTTGTTTTTTTAATTTGAGAGACTATTTCATTCTTTCTTTCAAAACAACATCTTCCCTTGGACATTTTACTTGTGGGACCCAGTAACTTACATCTCTTTTCATACAGAGTTTTTATGTAATAACAGTATTCACTTATATATACATACTGCCCCCCAAGCCAGTGCTTTTCTCTGGGCAACTGCACTCTCAAGCACTTTAGGTTACAATATTTTGTACCTGGGTCAAATGGGACGCTTCTCCCAGTGCGTTCACTATAAGCACCATTGGTGTGATAGATGTGGATGCTGCTTGTTGCAAAATTTGAGGCAAGCAATATGTATTCTACCCACATGTCTCAAAGTATTTCCAAGTATCTTGTGCAATGACTAATAATAGGTTGAAACTGAATCCAGCAAAGACGGAAGTTCTGTGACTGGGGAGGGTTGGGATATTGGCTGCCCGCTCTTGACGGGGTGCCACTGGCACCAGCGCAGTCCGTCAAGAGTCTGGGAGTGGTTTTGGATTTCTGCTTGAATATGGAAGCCCGGGTCACGGACATTGCCAGACTGGCGTTTTTTCATCTTCACCATCTTCACCAGGCTCAGCAATTGCCCCTCTTCCTGTCACACCCCAACCTAGCCACGGTAATCCATGCAACGATCACCTCCAGGCCAGACTAGTGTGACTTGCTTTATGCTGGCCTGCCCTTGAAACTGACTCAGAAGCTCCATCTGATCCAGAATGCAGCAGCACGAGTCCTGACGGGAATGTCACAGATGGCACATATACGTCCAGTGCTGCGCCAGCTACACTGGCTCCCAGTGGAATACCGAGTCAAGTTCAAGGTTTTGGTATTGACCTACAAGGCCTTGAGCAGTCTACAGGACCATCTACAGGACATATCTACAGGACCATCTGCTCCATTATGTCCCTGGAAGAGCATGACGCTCTTCAGATAACAAGTTGCTGGTGGTCTTCAGCCCTAAAGCTATCCAGCTGTCCTTGACCAAGGCCAGGGCCTTTTCAGTCCTGGCCCCAATCTGGTGGAGCTCTCTGCCAAATACCATCAGGGCCCTGTGAGACCTTATGCAATTCTTCCTGGCCTGCAAGGCAGAGATGTTCCGCCAGGCCTCTGGTTGAGGACAACAACAGTTTCCATCATAGCTGGCACCCTTTCTGCCCCAGCTGGAATGAGTCCAGAGGATGGCAACAAAGATGGGGAGGGGTCTGGAGACCAAGTCCCATGAGGAAAGGTTGAAGGAGCTGGGTATGTTTAGCCTGGAGAGGAGATGACTGAGAGGTGATATGATATCCATTTTCAAGTACTTGAAGGGCTGTCATATAGAGGATGGGGCAGAATTGTTTTCTGTTGCCCCAAAAGGATGGACCAGAACCAGTGGGTCGAAACTAAATCAAAAGAGTTTTCAGCTAATCATTAGGAAGAACTTCCTGACAGAATGGTTCCTCGGTAGAACAGGCTTCCTTGGGAGATGGTGGACTCTCCTTCTTTGGAGGTTTTCAAACAGAGGCTAGATGGCCATCTGACAGCAATGTGGATTCTGTGAACTTAGGCAGATCATGAGAGGGAAGACAGGAAGGTTTGCATCAGTGCTTAGTTCTTGTGGCCCTTTCTTACATGCCCAGGAAAATGCTGATCACCACTTTGGGGTCAGGAAGCAATTTTGCTCCAGGCCAGTTTGGCTGGAGATCCTGGATGGTTTTTTGTCATCTTCTGGGTGTGGAACAGCAATCACTGTGGGTGTGGAGGGGGAGGTATTTGTGAATTTCCTGCATTGTGCAGAGGGTTGGACTAGATGACCCTGGAGGTCCCTTCCAACTCTATGATTCTATATCTTACCCTCTTCCCCCCTGCCCACGAAGCAGCCTGCAGTCTGTAATGGGAAAAATGAATCTACACCATCTTTTTGTTTGAAATATTTTATTAATGTTTTGATTGTTTTATCTTGATGTTTTTATGAATGATGTACATTGCCCAGAGTCCTGCACTGCAGGGATTGGGCAATTAACAAATTTAATATATAAATAAATAAAACAACTGCTTATAGTACCATTATATTATCTAGGGGAATTTCCTATCTTACAGCCCATTCTCTATAAGAGCAGAGCTAATCTGCATAGGAAAATACAAGGTTGTTCTCATTATTCATGGATGAATTCAAGCTGCTTTTCTTACTGCCTTAAGGCTGCTCTCAACTATTCAAGAGCAAAAGGAACTGCAAAATGTAGGAAGGATGAGCAAGGATCCACAGACGACTTTTCTCTTGGGAATGTAGCAGTCTTAAATAGAATACACCCACTGGGTTGGATCCTGCCATTCTGTCCCACTGGCACATTCCTGCGATGCAAGGCTGTCCCACCAACAAGGAGGGCTCTTGTACTGGTAGAATATTTTTTGTGGTAGAGGAATGTGTTGGCACCACTGGAGTAGACTAGTGGGATCCAACCTATTGCTTGTGTTGGCAGTGTCTAAGGGGAGGACTGTGACATTTGAATTCTCTTATAAAACAACCATCAACAAAGACATTGCATTTATGTACATTTTTATTAAATATATAATTGCTTTGCTTCCTCTTCATTAAGCATGAGAGCCAGCATGGTATAGTAAAGAGTGGCAGACTCTAAATAGAAGCAGGTTTGATTCCCCACTCCTCCACATGAAGCCTGCTGGGTGACCTTGGGCAAGCCATAATTCTCTCAGAACTCTCTCAGCCCTGCCTACCTCAGAAGCTGACTGTTGTGGGGAGAGGAAGGAAGGAGATTGAAAGCCGTTTTGAGACCCAGGTAGAGAAAAGCAGGGTATAAAAACCAACTCTTTGTCTTCTTCATTATTCAGCATTTCATCTTGGGCCAGACAGCTGAGCTGTGTTATTTTCTTGGTATTTCCTACCTATCAGCATTTAGTCCAAAAGTCACAGTACATAGAAATCATACCCAATAACCAAGATTTTTAAAGAAATACTCCAAGAGAGAGCAGGAGATCTGAGTAAACAGCAATGTTGACATCGTACTGTGGACCCTTTCCAACTAGTGAGTAACTTCGAGGAATTAGAATGTGCTGATGGAGTTGATGTCTCAGCAAGATGCTCTATTTATGGAGCTCTTACAGATCTGAGCTGGCTTCCATAGCATGTGCACTGGGTGTCTACAGGTCTTGTGTGCCAGTCCTAGCATATTTGCAATAGCTCAGCTAAGTCATTCATTCATGATCAAGTGTTCTGTGCATCTAAACCCCACAAATTATGCAGGCTTTGTTACCTGATCCAATGAAACTATGGCGCAAACTCTGGCATGAGTCATAATCTTAAATGGTAATGGGCCCTCATTCATCAGGTCCTTTCAAAGAACAATCTATACTTTAAAGTGCTGTCTGCTTCCTAAGTGGCATACAAAGACGGTGCTCTGCGTCACTGCTGGAATCTCTGCCCTTCTCTCCCAAAGGAGAGGAAGTTTCTTCTGACAGCTCTTTGAGGTCTACTTCTTGAAATGCACAGGGTACAGGATTACTTGATGTTTCCTCAGATGGGAGTGAGTCAGTATGAAGTTCACTTTGCCACATTAATACCCACTGTATTTTTTCCGAACTTTCATAATGTTAATACCTGGTGTGTTTGTGCCAAGTAACTAACCAAAAAATAGCCATGGACAATTCATTAAGAAATTTTTTGGTCGCAGTCCTTAAAGGGAAGGCAATTTGATGTAGTTTACTTGAATGCAGGATGTTCCAGTAGATTAAGGGGCAAACTAGACATGATGGCGGGGTTGCCGCATTACACATTACCATGTGTTCTTCCATTCGTGAGTCAAGCAGGGGGTGGAAGACTATTTTTATACTGAAAGTGGAACTTGTTGGTGAGGGAAGCTGAACTCTGCCCCCTACCCTGTTTTACCTCTTCAGTGATTTAAGATTTTTTTCCCTTCATCCTCTTCCAGTATCAGAAATAAACTGAGCAGGAAGACAAAACACTTACAGTGGCAGCATGCATCAAGAGAAGGGGGAAGAGGGACAGAGTTTTAAACTACCCATGCTTCATATGTGAGTAGGAGGAGATGTGAATAAATACACTGATCCCCTAACACATCTCTAGAGGGCCTCTTCACACCTTACATGGCCCTTGTGTTTGTTGGGTAAGCCCTTTCCTCCTTATGACTGGAGCTCACAAGCAGAAACAGCACCTGCTTTTCCTGCCACACTTTCTTTCCTCTTCAAAGCATCCCATGGAGCTGTTATTAATGCCATTGCAATATGTATGTGTAGCCACTTAGGTAACAGGAGTCTGCAAGCAGAGCCAATAGCCGATCCACAGGGCCCCGAGTTTGACTCATACTAGCATAGCCTGGAGTGAAAGAAAGCTGAAGGTGATATCATAGCAGTACCTTTACCTGAAATATATAGGCTAATAATTTCTTATTATTGAAAATTTCACTCTGTTTTGTTCTTTTGCCTCTACTCACTTTGGTCAAAGAAGTTTTACAGGTTTTTTTAATTGCTACAAAAATATTGCTAAACCTGTTTGGATGTAGACCCCACGGGCTATAAGGACTCTATCAGACCACCTTCCCCAAGCTGAGAACTCTGTCATCCTTTTGAAGCACAAGATACATTTTAAACAAGAGCAGCTGGGGGAACACAGAGGGCTTCTCCCTCCAAGGGGAAGGGTAATCATTCGTACTCAACCCTGCCTTTAACATCTCAGCATAATACATCCATTGTTTGATCTTTGGCATGAGGCTACTTCTCAGGTGTCAGGGAAACATTTAGAGTGAGCAACCAACTGAAGCAGTTTTCCTAAGAAAAGACCACTGAAGAAGTTTTCCTAAGAGAAGAGCCATCAGTTTTCTTTAGTCAGTCCTATCATGTAGCACTGTACTTATTCTTAAACAGAATGTGTTTCATAAGTGCATTTGTCTCTCAAGAAACTTGGTTCGGACATACCTCCTTTTAAGACCTGTTTTTGGCATCAGTTTAAAGCAAACCTGAATGGTTTGTTACAAAGCAGGCTCATCCTCTGTTTCTTTAAGATTCAGGGCTGGATCTCAAGGATCCTTTTCCACTACCAGTGGTGCTTTCCTCCAGTGCATGGAGCCTTCCCCAGTACAAGGGGATTGTCAGCCTGTGGAAGACAATCTGCTCTCAGGGAAGGCTCCTGGCACAAGAGGAAAGCTCCTGGCACAAGAGGAAAGCATCAAATGAATCCGTGGGATTCAACCCAATGTTCTGAGTACACAGAACTCTGAAAGCCCTGACCTGGGTAGCTCAAGGTAGCCCAATCCCGTCAGATCTTGGAAGCTAAGCAGGGTTAGCCTTGGCTAGTATTTGGAAAGACAACCTCCAAGGAATACCAGGGTCATGACGCAGAGGCAGGCAATAGCAAACCACCTCTGAAATGTCTCTTGCCGTAAAAACTAGTGGTGCATAACACTAAAGAACTAGAACTTCTGGCTGCCAGACAAACTTAGGCTCTCCTGACTATTCTACACACAATGCCATACAATATTTAATTCATTAATTAGAGATCTGAAATACCATTTAGGTTAACATTTAGATCATTACAATGCTATTTAAAAAAAAACTCTACTCAGTGTCCATTTAAAAGGTTCGGCAGTTCTGATTTTGCTCTGTATTTCAGACTTCTTGGGACACATTTCTGATGCTAAGATGATCACCACCTCTTTGCATACATTTGATTAACAATGGGACAATGAAAAGCTGAAGGCAGACTCATAGGCGTCAACTTCAGGGGGGCTGGGGAGCTGGACCCCCCCCCCTGAACTTTTTCAGGACTTGCTGAGCCTCCCCTGGAGACAATGGCCTGTAATGTCTCTGGCCCAGCCCCAGCCCACCCCACCCCCCGGGAAATTGGAAAGTCTACGCCCTTGGACTGATTGAACAAACCAGCACCTGGCTTGCTGTCTAACATTATAACCTCCAAAAAGGAGGAAGGGGGGGATTTCGAGCTTCCTTTAAAAGATCCATTTAGTTGTTTGAGGAATACAAGGCAATTGATGGCAATCATTTTCAGGGGTAACCAGTCTATTACCAAGATTTTCTGATGGAAGCTTCCTAGGATCCCCAAACCTGCAAGAGACTACAATGAAATGGAATCAAGTTTTGTTCCCTGTGTGTCTTTTTCCTTTGCTGCATCCAGATCAAAGCCCAACTGCTGGGCATGTTTCAAAGCTCAGAGTGGTGAAGAAGCACCTGACAATTACCTAACAGCCATCGGATATTGGTGCTCTATCAAAAAGTAGATGAGGAATGCACCAGGCAATTGCCAAATACTGCCAAGTGCCTTTTCACCACTTTCTCTCCAACTTGCAAAGCACTGGGCAAATAGCTTCCATGTGGCACATCATTTCAAGGTATGGCTGGGAGATCCATCTTAAGCCCCTTTCTGATACTGCCCAACACCCCTCCCCCACTCCAGTAGATGCCAAGATTTCTATGGGAGACATGAATGTCATTCATATTGTACCGGTATAAGTGTCTTGCACATTGTCATAAGATCACTGGTGGAAATGTTACATAGTTGCTTTTATCGATATCATTGCGTAGAGCAGGGGTAGGCAAATTGCAGCCCGTGGGCCACATGCGGCCCGCCACAAAGTTTTTTGCAGCCTGCCAAGACAGTCAGCCACATGGTTTCAGTCAGGCCTCCGCTGGGCCCGGAGCGCAGAGAAGCGGCGCTCCTGGAGTGAAGTGTCCATGGGGTGGGCACATTACTTCCTCTCTCTCTCTCTCCCTATGTTCCCTGTGTGTCTCTCTCTGTCTCTGTCTGTCTGCCTCTCTCTGTCCATCTCTCTGTGTGTGTTCCTCTCTCTCCCTCCCTATGTTCCCCGTGTGTCTCTCTCTGTCTCTGTCTGTCTGTCTCTGTCTGTCCATCTGTGTGTGTGTTCCTCTCTCTCTCTCTGTCCCTATGTTCCCCTGTGTGTCTCTCATTGGGGCTTATTCCCCTCCTCCCTGTCCCAAAACTTGGTGGTGTTGCTGCAGCTGTGCAGGGATCCCCAGGCGCCCCCACATGCTGGGCATTGGAGCAGGGCCAGACTAGCCGTGGAGACCCCCAATTAAATGCGCTTGCAGCTATAGATGATATGAAATTAGCACAATAAATAAATTGAATAAAACTACCACTATTTTATTTAATTTATATTTATTGATTTTTATGATACAATTTATACCTTTTCTGAAATGCAAAGTTAACTAATGAATGCAATCATTTTAAAAGGTGCAGCCCTCCAATAACCTCCACTCCCACAAAGTGGCCCCCGAGCCAAAACAATTGCCCACCCCTGGCGTAAAGCCACTGGAGCCAGATTCAGAATGCCACGAAATGAAGCGTGTTGACCCAAGCCCAAAGGAACTCTCATATTATATTGAAAAGGCCTTATTTAAGGGTCCCCTTCACCCAGAAAGGCTTCCCCATTAGTTTAACATTCCTAAAGTATGCTTGACGTTATATCCTTGAGGGAACTTAGCCAACACACAAATAGGAACACTGAATTCATTTGCTGAGGACTATTTTTGGAATCATTAAGGTTGTGAAACAAACAGCCTTGCATTATTCTTTTGCCACAGTGCTCTAATTGTAATAGAATGGAAATCTATTTTGGTGAGACACTCAGTCCCCATGGGCACTAGAAGTTCACTGCCGACCACCTTGCTGGGAATTGAACAGCTAATCTTATGATGGATGGCATTTGCTGGTGCCTATTTTACCTTGCCTACCATTAAGTAGCTGAACAACTTATTTCATTATAGAAAAGAATTTCAGTTAGCTCCCAGAGAATTAAAAATAGACACACAAAAACATTCTTTGAGCTTGTAGCTGTAATGTTATGATAAAAGTTGACAGCTGCAGGAATTTCTGCCAAAGGCATGATATTCTATGCAAGGTAAATAGAAACTCTTTAGAGAAAGTTGAAATAATTGTAAAATAACTTCAATTTTCTTTACATATTTTGTGACAACAAATTACTACCCAACTAGTGAAAACACCTACAGTCACCCTAAGCATTAAGTGATAAATTAGTGCCAGGTAAAGCATTTCATAATAGAGCAGACATAAATTTAATGCACAAGGTTTGAATGCAAAATAGAACATCTTAGATCTGAAATCTTTCAAATTCCAAAACCCATACTTCTCAGTCTCAATTTATCAAGGATGCTGGCAGCCAAACTTGGTGGAACTCAAACTTTTATGGCAAAAATGTGATGGGTTTTTTTTCTCTTTTTTTCTATAGACTGAGTTTGACACCACCATTTTTGGGAAATCTGGCATTGACTGTTAATAAAAGAAAGCAAATGTTTTGAAGTTTGCCAAAATATTATTTTCTCAGTGTATTAAAATTAGACTTGTACAAACACAAAAAAGGAGTTAAAACTCATTGATCCATATTTATTTATTTACTGACATTATTTATACCCTCCAGAGCCTCAATGCAAATTGCTGCAATCAGCAGTATAAAACATCTAATAAGCAATGTAATAAGATCAGGATTGCAGAAATTTAAAACAGACCTGGTGTCTGAGTATCAGATATCTCATGTTAAACAATGCAGAACATGGTATTACAGAAACAGAAACACAATTCATTTTGCTAGACCAATCTGTTATGATATAGCCCTTTTTTCTGGATAAAACTGCCCTCTTAAACAATATGTACATTACCGTACTTATTTGCAAAAAAAAAAATTGCTTGTTCACATTCTAAAATAGTGTCTTGTCTTCTCTTATATTGGTGCCATCCCAATAAAATCAAAGGACACGTAGCATGTAACTGTTATGCCACACATAAAAACGCAGTTTCTCTTATACAAGAGCTAACGTACACACTCAGTAAAAATCACATGGTTGAGTATAGCCCCTCGGAATGCATTTTTGAAAGTGCACCACCATTTACAAAAATTCCCTGTGCTTGTGTGAGTGGTGTGTACAGAACAGACATGTGCTTCTGGATTGTGCTCATTGAGTACAGGGGAAGTTATCAAACTTTGTATAGAAGAAATATTTTTGTACTTAGTTAAATGCAGATAAAATTGAGAGTATGGAAATGGGGAACAAGACTAATGAAAGGAGACAGCAGGTTTCAACATCGATTTTTTTTTTAAGTATCTGCCTTTCAGGGGATTTTTTAAAAAAATGAATTGCAACAGGAGATAAATATAAATCTTTAAAAGCCCATTTTCTGGATTTTACTTGAACTTCGTTGAGTGACAGTACAATCCTAAACAGATTTACAAGCTTCCAAATCCATTGAAATCAGTGTCCTGAAAACGGTGTAACTCTGCTTAGTATTGCTCTGTGAATGTTTATGTCTCATTGTACTCAGTGCTAAAGGCCATATTACAGAGAAGATACATTACTGGATCTCCTGATTAATTTATTTTCACTACAACAAGAAAACAAAAACCTGGCTGCTTATTAAGGCCACAGAAGGTTGGGGTACTTAGAAAGATTATTTCTGTTATTGCTATGTGTTATTAGGTAAGCATCTAAAAAATCTGTGTATTCTACAGTTAGATTGGCCAGTCTGTGATCCTCTTTGCTGCTGTCTTCCAAACTGCATAGCAGCCTGGATGTGGGGTATATGGCATTCCCTGGTGATATCTCCTGACTGCACAGTTCAGTAGAACACACAGCATAAGTTGGGGGACATCGTACAATGGGTTTCCCCACGCCTCCGGTAGCCTACAGGATAGGCTGACCCTCAGGGTGAAGGTTCAGTGCGGTTGGGAAGTTGTTTTTTTAATCAGCAGTTGAATATTATTATATTGTTATAACAACATAGCAATACGTATATCAGGTTTTCTGAATTCCTAGTTTTCATGTGTGTCTCTCCCCCACCCCCAAAATAAGTTTCTTAACTCCTTTTATTCTGATGGTGTTAAGGGTAAAGGTATATCACTGCGATGAAAAAGGGCTACGGACTTTTAAAAAATGAAAGCTGGAATTTCAGTACACAGATCGTTAGACTGTTGTAACAATATTCAATTGCTGATTTTTTAAAAATGAAAAATCCCCTGGGGAGTGAGGGGAGAGCAACAGCAGCAAGGAAACTACAAGAAAAACCACCTTGTGGAAGCCTCCTTGCTGCAGCTCTGGATCAGTAGCTGCAGCAGCAGTGGGGGAATTATGTTAGCCTGTCTCCATGCAGAAAGCCTAGGAAGTCCCGTGCACCTGTGGCAAGCAAGTGTAACATCTAGGCCTGCTTAGTGTAACAAGGACCCCCTGAAGTGGGGTAATGAGATGCAGATACTTCACTAGGTGCATATTTCAGCTGCTGTGCGGGTGACCAAACGTAAGGGCTTCTTACTCCCCTGACTAGTGCAAGATCTAGCAGCCGCACTGGTGTGGTTTCTAGACAGCACAGGAGATCTGGAGTTCTTGCAAAACCTATTTTGCTTATAAGAATAAAAACAACATAAATGAAGCAACCAGACCCCTAAAACTGCCAGTGCAAGTGCTAATCCTGCATCATGTTCCTTAAGAGAGGAACCGCACTGCAAGGCTATCTCGACTTTGCCCAAATCCACTTGATTTCCTTTCTCCCTCCCTCCCTCCCACCCTCCCTTCTCCCAGTAGCTAAAGAGTTTCACTTTCCAAACAGAGGTCAGAGAGTTTTCTGCTCTCAAGGAATATCAATGTTCTTTCATAAAGTTCCTGACCAGATGTTAGTTTACCCAATGAGATCCTTCCACAGTAATCTAGACAGCCATACACAAACACCTGCCTTTCTGTCCTGCTCACACATGCCAAAGTTGACAGTCCTTGGGGCTGAGTTCTGGTAAGCATTAGCTATACCCCAGGAGGCTGCCAGTTTAACATAGAATGTGATTGACATTTGTTTGAAAGGCTGGTTTTGTGTTGAGTTGAACACTTCAACAAATAGTTTTGAGGATTTGCTCAGAATTCAACAGGAATAGCATTTCAAGTAGTTTTGCATTAATGTGGCAGCTGCTCAGATAGCCTCTGCTGACATGCGTTCACCGTTGTTCTGACTGTCTTAGACTAGGAATGTCCCCAGGTTCTTTAAGATCAACCAAGTTAGAGTGCATCTACTGCTTGTGGACCTGTACAGTTGGAAGTACCTGTCAGTTGGTATCATTTGTCATCCTCAGATGTCAAAACCTCTGGTTGAATAGAAGCAAGAAAACTACATTTTAATTTAGCGACAGGACTTTTCTTATAGTAGCATGACACTGTCTAAGTAGCATGAAGCTGCCAACTAATATCTAACTGGTCATCATCCCTCACTAATTCAAGCTTGTGTGTTTACAAAAGATGCTTGAAATGTGCCAACCCATTCTGTATCCCATACATCAGTTCATCATAAGCACCCGTGATAGCTGTATATATGTTTTGTGGTGGTGTTATAATCTGGAGGTATCTCTACGCCTAAACAGTACCACTGAGATCAAGTATGTTCTCCATGGTAAAGTGAAGGAGCGGTGTTGCTTTATATAATTAAAAACAACATATATTTAGGGAAAATAGGAAAGAGTCTTCTGTTGAGTTTTCCAGGGTTAAGACAAGAAGGATATAATGGTTGGTATCTAATGTATATCACTAGACCAGGGTAAAGGTGAAATTTATGAAAGTGTTAATCATTTTAGAAAGCATCAAAAGCAACTGACTTAAGAAAGATTTCAGATTGACTTCCAAAGGTCAAGAGTGACTGATAAAAACACTCATATTAGTATTATTATACGCCAGTGCTCAGTGGTCCCAGTGGAACTTGGACATTCATTATACCAGTATACTTGATGAACACTAGGGCATAACCTGGCAAAGCTCTTCTGTCCAAGCCCCACTGAAATGAACAAGAGCTGCACAAGATCACACACTCATTCAACTCAATGGAGCTTATGAAGGGGAATGATGCAAATTGTTCTATGTGGTCATCATGTCTTCCAGTACTGAACTTGACAGTGATGTGCCTGTCATGATGGGTCAGCAACACATTATGTTTTTCCTCATTATGTCCCTTGGGTGGGTCGTAGATAGGTTTTGGGTTCTCTGTGCTTCTCTGGTGTGCAGGGGCCCAGTTTACCTTTATACCATGACGTGTGGAGAGGGAGCCTACACATTTCTGACTTGAAATGGTCCTCCTGGGCAGCCACTATTTTCTTGGGGGGGGGAGGGTTGCATATGTGCTGATATTTAGATGTACTGTACACATCAGTTTCTGCAAGTGTTAAGTATGGGAAAGCAGCACGGGTAGGCATCTAACCATTTTAATGGCTTTGCTTTGTTGTTTTAGTTGTAAGCTGCCTCAAGCAGATCTTTGGAGAGGTAGCATACACATTTTCTAAATACATAAATATAAGCTCCCTCTCCCCACATACCATGATCCCAGTCCAAGTCGGAGGCCCATGTCTGGGAAGCAAAGAGTCCTCAGAACACATTTGGGATCCCAGCTGGGGATATACCCAGGAAAACATAACTTGTAGGTGGGTAGAGGTTGGGCAGTGAAACAAGAAGGGTCTGGGATGAGGGGGTCAGTATTCTGGTGGGACTCTTTAGAAAAGCAGAAAATATAGTTTTGTAAATTTAAAAGTTTTAAAAAACCTCCCCAAACCATGAAGACTGAGCATACTCCTTGCCCTTAAAAATTAATGAGAGAGAATCAGGGAGATGAGGAACTTGGGTGGCTCCAGGGGAGATTGCATACATACATTCCATTGTCACAACTCACTTATGGTGCCCTGGCAAGTGGCTTTTAAGGCAAGTAAGAAGCAAGTGGAGGTTGGCCATTGCCTTCCTCTGCAGAGTCTTCCTTGGTGGTCTCCCATCCAAGTACTTACCTTGCTTAGCTTCCAAGATCTGATGAGACTGGGCTATACTGTGCTATACTATATCTCTATGAGGGGAAATTTAGGGAAGGGAGATTTCCCAGTTGTTAAAGAGTTGCTTTTTGTGAAACGGCATAGTCAACAAACATAGCTCCGGCTTTTAAAAAATGAATTTTCATTGTTTCCCTTTGTAACGTCTTCTTCTCCCCACAGACTGGGTCTGACCCACCCCCTCAAGGACAAGGAGAAGGACAACCTGGGAGCAATGAAAGAGCAGAAGAGCCAGCTCGACATGTCTTCTCTTTCTCCTGGTTGAACTCATTGAATGAATGATAGCACTTGAACCAGCTAACTTCTGGTATACATTCTGAAGGAATTCATAGGCAGTAATTGACTTGGATGGAAGAGATAAGAAATAGTATATTAAAAGGGATGAAGGATCAGATTTTATCCAAAGAACTTTGTCTGAAAGCCCTCATACTGGATCTGAGTCTCTAAGATGTTTGAAGCCAATTTGGGAAAGGGACAAGAAGGAAAGGGGGAAACGTGAGCTGATAGCTAATAATGAAGCAGTTGAGGGTCAAGTCCATCCTGCCTTTCAAGGTAATGACAGACATCAGATAACATTATCACTTCACAAAGTCCAATTCACAAATGGATACTGAATTCATGTAACAGCTTTATGGGTGATAGTCAATCTGGGATGCAACCGAGCTATCCCATGATAGCAGCAGTTCTCTCATTAACTGATCCTGAGTGTGCTCAAACAAAATCAATTTCAGAAAGCAATGTGTTGAAAATAAATGCTCCATTGTTATTGCAGGTGTTAGACACATGTTCACAAATGTCTTGGAAATCCTTATATTCTTATGTAAGTGCTTTAGCAACGTTGTTAGATGTTTCCTCACTAATGTCATTATTCTTAATAAAAATTTAGACTTCTCATTGTCCAGCAAGGCTTATCACCTGCCCAAGCTTGATAGGCTCATTTGTAGGGCCTGGGGGGGGGGGGGGACAGTGACAGCACTGGCCTACCTAGGCAGGTGTGTGAATGTGTTCTCTGCAGTTGCTGGGAAGGCTAGAACAGGATGGGAAGGGGGTAAAAGGCAACCCAGATTCCTCTAGGGACTAAAGCCGTTCAAAAGAATTGAATGGATCCTTTCTTTGCCTGTTGTTTGCCAGATTCCAGCTCAGGGTTTTCTGTCCTGCCATCCTGTCCTGAGCCTCTAAGAACCAGGGTTCTGTGGGAGGGGGGCATTTGAAGAAAAGCCAAGAGCAGAGAGAATGCAGGAGGAAGACCCAGGTGGTTCCAGCAGTGACCCTCAGAGAGCAACCAAATTTATAGCACCCTTCCTCTCCCCTTTCTGATGTGCTATGTCCTCTCTACATAAGGTATTCCCATAATTTCAGAACTCTTGTGCTAGACTTTAAGGAATTTATTGCAGAACTGAATACTGTATAAGCAGTTCATGAAAGGCAGCAGTGGTCCTTATTATTTGACCACACTTTTTAATGTCCTCCTGCTTCTCCTCCCACCAATCTTAATATAAGATGAATAAGGTGACGAGGATGCTTGCTTATTTGGTGAAGTGAGTGCTGGGACTTTTGTAGACAATTAGAAACTCTGCAGTATTTCTCTGTAAGCACAATGAAAAGATTATTTCCAGACTGTAGGCAGATGTAACCCAGTTTCAGCTGTCTGAATAGCCTAGACCATCCTGAGTTTGTGAGAGTTCAGAATCAAAGCAGGGTTGGCCATAGTCCATATTTGGATGGGGGACCACTAAGGAAGACCAGGGTTGCTATGCAGAGGAAGGCAATGGCAAACCCTTTGTCTTCATCTTTTGCCTGGAGAACCCCATGAGGGGTAGCCATAAGTCAGTTGTGACATGACAGAATGAGAGTTTAATATGGACAGCATGGGTGAGCTACTACAAAGAGAATAAAAATTAAGACTGGGTGTCTCTTCTGTACGTTCAAAAGCAGAGCCAGTAGGGTACAGTGGTTATACTGTCATCATAGGGTTTGGGAAATGCAGGTTCAAATCCCTGCTCTGCTGCAGAAGCTCACTGGGTGACCTGGAGCCTGTCACCTTTTCTCAGCCTAACCTACCACACAGGGTTGTTGTTGTTGTTGTTGTTGTTGTTGTTGTTGTGAGGATAAAAGGGAAGAGGGGAGAATGAAGTTGTAGGCTGCTTTGGGTCCCCACTGAGCAGATAAGAAAGACCAAGGGCTCATCTCAGCCAGTGTTTTTAAAGCTCTCTCAGTCAGGGATTGTGATAGATACACGAGTTTTTTTCTCACCCCAAAGAGGTGACAAGCCAGAGCTGAACATTTGCCTTTGGTAATCACTGAAAAAATTGACATGGTGGGTCCAAACAGAGTAGCCACCTATGATGGACTCCTTCCACTTCCCTCACTCAAAGGCTAGGTTTTCCCTCAGTTTCTCTGGCCCTTCTCTTTGACTGAGTAGCCCTGGTAATGCATTTTCTTCTCCCCTGAAGAAACTTTGGCTGTCCCATGCTTTGAGTAAGATATATTTTGACTGTTTGCTCAGCCCAGAGGACCCTGAGGGAAGGGATAGGATCGCCCTTTAACTTAAACCATTGAAAATGGCACTTGAGAAAAAATAACAAAAGATTTTATTTTACATCAAAGGGAAAGGTCAGGTGGAGTCAGGGGTTGAAATTACTGAGGTAAAACTAGTACAAGCACAGACTTTGGATCTCATATATCAGGCTAGGGGAGGTTCTTAATTAATTCACAGTTACTAAGATCTTTATATTGAGAGGCTTTGATCCAGTGTTTCCCCCAAACAATCTAGTTCACTTTATCTGAGTAATTGCTAAGTCATTTGGTGTCCAGAAGGCTAATACCATCTTCCTATATCTAGTTCCTCTTCCAAACCCTTTCTTTTGGAACACCACTACTCTCCTTGAGTAGTTCACTGACTTTTAAGGTCTCTACAGGCAGTTTCCAATCAAACCGAACCAGGAATCTCTCTCCGCCTCAGAGATAACTCTCCCTGTTTAACTGGATAGGGAATCTTCTTTTTTCTATATAAGATCCAACCCACTTTACTTTGGCCTGAACTGTAGTCTTCTCTACTACCCAAACTTCCTTGCCAGACTCTCCACCAGTACTCCTGTCTGTGTTCAAACTGCTCTCAGCTACTGCTGAATTCAGACTGTGTTCAGTCAAGGTAGAAATCTGACTCTGTCAACACTAAACTTTTTTTCTGTCAGGGCTATTCACAGATGGTCTCGGCACACATCTCAGTTAAGGCAAGAATCTGACTGACTTTTCCTCAGTATCCAGCTCTCTCAAGACTTTTTTTCTTAGCTGATGCCAACCAATCAGATTGCTTAGAGCAGCCTGTCACTCAAGGCTCTCTGGCTCTGTGAAGAATTAACCCTCCACAGTCCTTTAGTTGTTGGTAGGGCACTTCTAAGCCCTCACACCACTGGAGATGACACAGAAGGGGATGGACACACACACCCCTTTCCTGCCTTCCCTGAAAAACTGCTCTTACTGCAGCTCTGCCAGACATTGCTGAGTAAAAGTTTCAGGCTGACACAGTACTGACTGCTTCTGCCTCAGCGGGTCTGTCAAAGTTCACCTAGGGCCACCAATATCCCTTCCCCCCTCCTCATGCCTTCTTCACACAGATGCCCAAAGGGCCACAAACCCTTCCAGGCTCCAGAAGTGCCATTTGGAGAGGGGGAGAGGGCTCATTCCTGCTCATGTCATGGTGACACCACCGCAGCTGGTGAAGGAGCCTGGCAAGGGGGACAGCCTTCCTGCAGGTTTTGTGACTCCCAAATAACCCCCATCCTCGGACACCAGTCTCAGGCTGGGGCTGAACATAACCGTTCTCTGAAAAGGTGGAGAGAATGGTCGTTTAGCGCTGTTGGTCACGATCACATCCCCGCAATAGGAAAGGGAGCTGGAATAGATGAGGTTGGGGAGGGGAAAGGTTTGGGTTGATTTACCCCCGCCCCCGCCCCCGATCTTAACTGAATGACTTGTAGAGAAAAGAAGACCCGCTTCTCTCCCACCCCTCCCCTAGGTCAGTATCCCTAGTCCATCTGAGCTCTTTCAAATAGCTCTTCTTTTTAAAACGATTTTTCTCTAAGCAGTCACCATCTCTTTCTCACTCATTCAACATTTTGCAAGTAAGATTTCAATGAAAAGAAACCGATTTTCAATTCTGTAGACACAAAAGAAAGTTGAGAAGTTATTTTCAAAATTGGATTTTAAATAAGTTCAGAGGTGCCTATAACTTAAGCTGCTTCGACGCCACGGGTTCCTGGGATGGAAAGAAAACGCGGGGCGCGGGGGTGGGTGGGGGGGAGAAGTTGCTGTGGGACTGTCAGGCGGGAATCCTTTTCTTTGGCCCTGGGGCTAGTCGGGTATATACTGGCACTTTTGACGGGTCCTTGGGAGATTGGCTGCCACGGTGGAAATGTTTTGAAATAGCTCCCTTTAAATCTACCCATGCTGCAGTGATGGCGAAGCGACCCCCACACCTTTCTCCCCTCAGTGGTGGCGAAAGGCTCTCTGTCCATGGACTCAGAGGTACCGGGGTAACTTCAGGCGCCCCAGGGCTGAGTCCTGGCGTTCAGTTTAAGTTCTGGGGTTGATTTATCTAGCCGATCTGGCCCCTCTCTGCCCCCGGCTCTCTACTCAGAGCCGCCTTTTGTGCGCAGGCTGATGGCGGCGGCCGAACGGATGCCGCGCCCGTCGGTGGGTCCCCAGCCCGCCCTGACACTCCTCCGACCCTCTCGGAGTCTCGAGACAACCAGCAGGCAAGGAAAGTGTAAGCAGCCATCGTTCCGTTGCAGCTTTTATTAAAAATATAAATATTGAACATTCTCTTACACAACCCAATTGACCGAGCGCTGAAAAGATGTTTTATTTGTGGAAATGTTTACAAAGAAGAGAGAACGAAGAAGAAGAGAAGATCCCGAGTCGGGTACACAGAGAGGCCCCCGCCCGCTCCCCCGCCCCTTCCCAGCGCACCCCCCCGGCAGGCGAGGCGCTCCCCTCCGCCTCCTTCCAGCAGCTGATCCGCGGGAGCCCACCCCAACCACGCCGCCAGTCTTGACACGGCGCGGAGAAGAAAGGCAAAGAAAAAAGACAGTACGCTACAAACGACACCGGGGTACAACGCTGGGCATGCTCGTGAGGAGGGTCTAGGTGAGGTGTGGGTCGACGGAGGGACCCCCGCCTGTCTGGAGACAGCTATCGAAGAAAAAGAACGAGATGGGACCGGGACCGCCCTGGGGAAGCAGGCGCGGATGCTGTCGAACTGGTGTGCTAGTTGGAGGATCTCTTTGGCAGGGGAGGGGCGGAGGGGAGAGGGCGCTTCATTTCCCGATGATTTCCATCAGTTTCCTGTTGCTGTGAGCTTGCTGCGCCAGCTGCTCCGCTCGGGCCATTTCCAAGACTTCTCGGAGGAGATGGAAAGTCAGGTCCAGGGAGATCGGCGGCTCTTCGGAGCGTTTTTCCCTCTCCGGGGCTTCCAGGTGGGCGCCGTCGTCTTCGCCTTCCCAGGGCTCGGCGGCGCCCTCTAGCGAGCGCTCGTGCAGGTGCGGCAGCTGCTGCAGCTGTTGCACCGCTGCTCGGAAAAAGTTGCCGGCGGATGCAGATGCTGCTAGGTGGTTGCTGCTGCTGCTGCTGCTGCTAGTGCCCGAGGAGGAAGAGAAGAGAGGGGAGGCAGCGGAGTTCTTGTGCAGGTTGCCCAAGCGCAAGAAATATTCTTCTCCCATACGGAGCAAGATGGGCAGCAACTGTGGTTGCGCTTGGAGAAGATCTGGCTGCTGCAGAGCGCTGTCGGCGGCTGGGACGCTCTTGCTGAGGGCTCTGCACTCATGGCAAGGCAAGAGGGCGACCAGCAGGATCCCTGTAGAGACCAGCAGCTGGATCTTCATGTTTCAGCGGCCAGATCTAAAAAAAGAGAACATAAGAGGAGGGGAAGAGAACTGGCATAAGTTACAGACTCTCTCCCGTGGAGCGGTGAGCGCCGGGCTCAGTAAACCACAGGTGTCCCGCTCTAGACGAACTCAGCCGTCGCTGTCCCTGGTCCTGCAAGCGTGCGGTGTTCCCTCCATGGAAGCAAAGGCTCGCATGCCAACAACCAAAATCCTTCTTGGGTTCACGGCGGGGGGGGGGGGGGGGCGGTTTGGTTGCATTTCCTCTTTGCTTCGAGGGCTGAACCTCCCTTGTTAGCAAAAGCACTGGATGCGAAGAACATGCTTTAGAGCATCAGGGAAGCTTTTTATGGGGATATGTGATTACAGGGCTAGAGCGCTGGATATAGAACCTTGACCCAACAAGCCTCCTGATTCTTTAAACCATTCAAAACAGCTGAAGTGACTCAAGAAACAAAACCCAATGTAAGCGCCCTTTGGTGGCTTCCAGATAATCCCTTACACAGCCCTTGCCACCCTGATCCCAAGATGACTTTGTTTTCTTCACCCATGCACGCATATACACCACCCAGACCCCACTCACACAGCAGAACCTGCTCAAGTTTAAGTTTGCAATGTCTGCGTGTGTGGTTAACATGGATCTTTGCATACCTTAGAGATGCCGATGGAGTCAAGTTGGACGGGTGGAGTCAATATTGGGTGGAACGGGTTTCCCCCTTTCCTCTCCGTCTGCGTGTCTCTTCGAGCCGTCTCCTGCCGTCCTGGTGATCAGATTGTTCGCTAATCAGGGCTGGGGTGCGTGATTTTTATAGGTTAGACCCTCTTCTGGAATCACGCAGCCCTTGCCTAATAAGCTGACGCTTTCTTGACAGCTCGCTTGCGTGCCCCGATCCACTGCTGAATAAATCATGGGGGCCGTTTCGGAGAGGCAATGGGCAGCGCTCTGCTATCACAACCCAGAATTTCACATCCAATTATATCAACAGATATTTATCGCCTCGTTAGTGACGTCAGCACAACCCGCGACGGGGGAGATCAGCACGACTCTCTTCCCATTGACAAAAACCCTTGAATGAAGTCCGGGGGGGGGGGGGAGCAACTGCAAGCGCCACCTCTTACTATCGAAGGTCAAGGAGGCCCCAGACTTTCCAGTCGGGTCTCAGAGGAGACAAATGCCCGCAAGTGAACTGCGAGGTTTCTCGGGTGTCGTCTGGGGCAGGACGCCCTGTCTCGACTCCTTGGCGTGGGAAGCGCTGGGAAGGAAGTGCTGGCCCCCACCCAGCCACCGGGTCTGTGCAGCCCCTTGCCCGACGCCCGCTTTGCAGGACAAAGGACGCCGCCACCAGCTTCTACTTAAGGCTGTGGGAAAGCATCCCCCGGAAAGACACGTTGAACCAACACTGTCTCTCCAACGCGTTTGCCTTTCCACCGATAGCGGAGGAAGGCAGGCGAAAACGCAGAGCTCCGCCAAGTGGGGAAGGCGCCCAGATGCCCCAGACATCGCCCAGCTGTTCCGGCCCCGGGGAGCGTGCGGGGTACGGGCAACTGTCTAGAAAAACTTTGCTAGCATTTCCGTCAAGGTGGGGAGTTCCTCAGTCTTCGACTCCTTGACTTCCCCTTCATTTCTTCCGAGTAAGTTGCTTAAGATGAGGTGAGACAGATGTGGGCGGTCTGCAGGAAGAGGAAAGGGCTCCTTCACTGCGGTGAAGGCCTCAGGCCAGGCCGAAGGCGGATCCCCCCTTCAGGGGCGCTGGGGCTTGGTGGCCTCCAGATTCCCTTCCGGAGCCGAGGCCCCGCTCCCATCTCCGCGTTTTTGTCCTTTCCCCCCCGTGGCTCTGCCCATTCGCCAGGCTCGCCGCTGAGAGGCGTTTGACTCTCGCAAAGCATTTGCAATGAAAGGGGGGGGGGGGCTGATCGGTCTCTGACCCCAGGAAGAAGGGGGCAGGCAGCGCCGAGGCTGGCCCACGGCCTTTCGCACGGCTCGAACCCAAGACCTGTTTAACGCCGATGATCAGAGGCAATCCTCATTCCCCAGTGGGATGCAAAAGTAGGAGAAGTGGGTGGGGGACCCAAACATGCATCGCTGGGTGGCGAGCGGAGAACCCAACCCAAGGTGGCTGTCCTCTCCAGGGAATCATTTCTGACTTGGTTTGTTTGCTTCAAGGACCATATCCCGTGCGGAGGCCCTGGAGCAGCTTGGGAATTTGTCCAGGGTTGTCTTTCTCTTCCTCTCCCCCCCCCCCCCAGAACCTGGCCAGAGACCCTCCGCCTCCACTCCCCCCTCCACTCCCCTTCCCCATTTCCTGCCCGGGGGGGGGGGGTTGAAACTGCCTTGGGATTCTCCCCTCCGGCCCCTCCCTCCAGCCCCTTGGCTCTGGCCAGCCAGCAGTGCCCTGGACGGGGGCGAGGGAAGGGCTGCTGCTGCTAAACGCCGCTCCGTTGTCCTCCCGGCGCAGCTCCCCGGCCAAGGCCCGTGCGGTGGGGTGGGCTCGAGGACCCCCTTCTGCGGCGGTGGCCTCTTGAGCGAGGGCGGCCGCGTAAGCGAGAGCGCCCCAGTTGCTTCCCGCGTAGCTTCCCGGCTGGCCCGCTCTCTCCCGACAAGCTTGGTGGGGAGTCAGAAGGAAGAGAGGAAGTCTCCTGCGAGCCTCACGTCGAGGAAGCCACGCGCCGATTCCACTGCCCTGCAGACAGGAGACCCCCCCCCGGGGGGGGCGGCAGCATCTCCGGAGGGGTCCCCTAGTTGGAGAGCGACCGGGGGTCGGAGAGGAGGGGAGAGGGGGCTTCGGCCGCTCGGGGGTGGGAAGGGAGTCTGGGGCTCCCACAGCGCGTTTCGCTTCGGGGGGGGGGGCTTCTCCGGAAAGGCCGTCGGGGCCACCCGCAGGCTCCCCCGGGGTCAGCAAGCCCCACTGACTGGACCTGGTGGGGCCTGGCTCTCTCCGAGAAGGGGAGCCGGGCGACGAGAGGGGCCGTTCAACCCGGCGTCGGCCAAGGGTGGCGCCCTACTCTCGCCGGCGGAGCGCCGGTCCGGTCCCGGAGGAGGACGCCCCCTGCCTCGCCTGCCCGACATGTCCCGCCCGGCTTTGCTCCGGGACCGGGGAAGGCTCCGGCAGCGCCCTGGCCTCTGCTCCGTCCGGGTTCTCGCCCTCCCTCGCTTTCCCAGGAGAAGGCTTCCTTCGGTGGGCACCTCTCCGCCACCCTGAGGAAATGACGGGCGAGGATCTTTCTCCGCCCCGGAGAGCCTCCCGTGGTCTTTGTGCCCCGTGAACTTTCCTCTCAAGAAAAAAACTGGCCCGGCGGTCCCGCGCGGAGTTCCTCCGGTCTTAGGCGAGGCTTGGACAGGAGTAACTCTGCCTCGGTGGTCCAGCTGGTCCAGAGGAGGCCGTTTTCGTTAGAGACCCCCTGGCAGCGCCTCTGACAGGTAATTAATGATGAGACAATAGGTGCAAGGGAGAGGCTACCAGTCTTCCAAACTGGTCTCTGCTATGACCCTGGCCTTGGTGCAGCTTTCATGCATGCATGCAGCAAGAGACTCCTAATCCACACTGAGCACTGTAGTGGCTGGAGAAAATGTAGGGTGCTTTCTAAATCTCCCCATGAAGCCACACATCCTTTCCATCATCTCCTGCATCAATCCATTCCTAATCTTTTTTCACTGGAAACAATAAAGTGGAAGGAACATCCCTGCATCTCAGTGGTCCCACGTTATCTTTAGATCCATTCTGTTTATTAAGCTGTCAGTGCTCAAGGACTTTTCAGTCCCATTGACTTGAGCACATTCTTAAACCCACTTTGGCTGGATCTGGTCCAGAGGCAGACTCACTACTGGACTTATAGGGAAAGCTCCTGATGGGCCATTGCTGGGGGGGGGGGGGCAGTGAGAAATAGAAGCCAGGCAAGCCAATCCCCAGTAGCTTTGCCAGTGCTGCAGGGACCTCTCAGCTCAGAACTGGCCAGCAGCATTCACAGTGGGTGTCCGCTCAGCAGTTGCCTCCTCCTGCATTTGCCACCAACTGCTGCCAACCATCTGCAGCGCTGTTGGCCAGGTCTCAGCCCAGCTTGCCAACCCCTGAGCATGACCCACTTGTTTTTAAAGGGGGGGGGGGTCTTGACATGTTTAGAATGAGTTCCCTAAGGCTATTTAGTTTTTTGAATGGGTAGTATAACATAGTCTGTACCAGTGCTGAAAATGTAGCTGTAGGAGGAATCAGCCCAGTAATACATACTTGAAGTGCTGCTGCAGGCTTGTTCAAACAATAATGCTTTCTCCCAGAACCTACAAAGATTGTTGAGCCGGAGTCAATTTTTAAGAGAGTGAAAGTGGTCCAAACTACCATCATTGCTCTCATACATATTTCTTTTGTCCCACTATTGTTGCTATCCATAGAGGTTGCTGGTGTTTCTTTTCCAGGGTTTTGAAATGCTACAAAGCCTGTTCAGGAGAAGAGATTGCAGGGTGATTATTTTTATGTCAGTGTTTAACATGGAGTGGGTTGTGTCACATTTTTTAAACTGACCGCTGCCCCTCTCCAGAACTTACTGCAGGAGTGAAATTTAGAAGCAGTTGTTTCCATCAGCTTCAACCCTCCATTGGCCTATAAGAGACAAGGCAAGCAACTGCAATTAAGGACAATATTTTAGTCGCTGCACTGAGGCGACCTCTCTCCTGAAGCATGTTTGGAAAGTTATCAAGTGGTACCATTGTGATCAGTGCATTTGCTCTGGTAGCATTTATGAAAAAAGTATTTCCTGCAACTCTGCGGAAAGTATTGCCTGTAGGTAGCCAGTTTGTCAGTCAAATGCAACATTGGAGAACAGCAATCCTTCTTTCAGATGAATTTTCCTCAAATGATATCCTGTAGGGCTTCTATACAGAAAGCACTGGCATTTGATTAACTCTGTCCTGGTTGGGGAAGGTCAAACAGTCTGTTCTTCCAGAGCTCTGACTCAAAATAACAATATGTGGTTATCAAAGGGGGGGAAATCTTATTAAGTTATCTAATTTTAGTCCCTCTCCTTGCCAATTCAGTTTTCCCATAAACAGACACATTCAGTAACTATAAAAATAGGCATGGATCTGGATATCTTTGCATTGATTCCATTCATAGTGTGACCCTTTTGAAACTGATGTCTGGTTTCACTGGAGGTGGATTTTACCCCAACAGTTTTGAAGGCTGGAAGAATTCAAGTGGACTGGCAAACAAATAAAAACTTTAATGTCTTCACTTTGGAAAAATTTACTCCACAAACAAGTTATTGATTCCCCATAATAATTTGTCAGTGAAGCTGTTCAGGAGTAAGTGAATTTAGAACTGAGATATTTAGTTACAGAAGAGAATAAAAAATGCAACAATAGTAATAGAACAACAATGATAAAAATAATAGAATGGTAAAACACCATCAAGGCTGCAATCGTATCCACATATATCCAAGAGTAATTCCTGCTGAACACTATGGGACCTACTTAAAAGAAGCATCTTACTGGAACCGACCAGTGGTCCATCTAGTTCAGCATCTTTCCTCACATTGTGGCCAGCCAGCTGCCCTGAAAAGCCAACAAACATGGCATAAAGGCCAAGACAGATTTGATTGGCTATGTCACATTGTTGTGCCATAACATCATAACACCAACTTTATGAACCCTGACTGACGCATTCATATAGTCAGCATGACGAAGCAACTGCTTTGGGGAAATGCTTTTGAAGGAGCTACTGGCTGAGCAGCAAATAACCCTTGAGTAAAATCAAAAGTGGTAAGAAGGGGTGGGTGAGTGGGGGTTAGGGCATATTTCCCTTTGTCAGAAATACCCCTTTCGTCCTGGAAAAATAGCATATTCAAACTCTTTTCAGATTAATAAGAACCGAATATAAATATGTCCGTAAATATGTCAGAATTCCTATAGAGGTCAGACCAACTGTCAGTATAGATCAGTAACCTGTCTCTTGATAGTGCCTAGACATAAACCTCATAGACTGAGACATAATGCTCATATCCAGATCCTGTTGTTAACTCTCAGCACCTGGCAGTCACAGTTCTGCTAGCCTTTCTGTAACATTTGGTGTTGTGCCTTTTGCTATCATCACAAGAAGCCGCCACTTGTCTCCCATCTATGCATCTGACCTGTTTTTAAAGGATGTCATTCACAGCTTCCACATATTGAATATGTACTATGTGAGGAAATACTTCCTTCCAGGGCTTTTTTTGTAGAAAAAGCCCAGCAAGAACTTATTAGCATATTAGGCCAACAGCAGAAACTCATTAGCATATTAGGCCACACCCCTGACAGCGCAGCTCCCTCCCAGCACCTGGGGAACCACCTGCCTGGGGAACCTGGGGAAGGACCACCTGGGGAAGCACCTGCCTTCCCTTCCTGGATCGTCTTGGCTTCCCCAGGCGCCCCACAGCTTGCGAGGTGCCTGGGAAACCCTGGGGGGCCTGTAGGTGTGGCCAACTTGGAAGCCAGCCAGAACTCCGTTCCTGTGTGTTCCTGCCCAAAAATAGCCCTGCTTCCTTCCTTGTCTTAAACAGTGTCCTGCTAGGCAAGACTTGAAAATACTAAAGCTTTCTAGACTTCACTAAACAGCTCCTAACTGAAGAGACGACAGCTGACCTCTACATTTATTTCATTAACCTGTACTATGGTTGGAAACTTCAATAATAGATGAGAAGTCTTTAGAAACTTTCAGTCATTAACATTAATATTATTTGCGCTAGGAAGCTTACAGTCATTGGTAACTTCTGAGGGATCCATCAAACAAGCCTCCCATAGGAACACTGGAGTAATTTGTATTCTTGAGCTGTTTTATAACACAAAAGAGCTGGCTGTGAACTGCTCCAAAGCAATTAGGCCAAAATGTGAATTGGCCCTTGGTCGTTTCTCAGCATCACCTGGATGTTGTTCTAATAGATCAATGCTTTAACACTGGGAAAGCAGTGAGGTGAGGCAGCATTTATTCAGAGCATGTTCAGCATCTAAGAGGAGGACAGCTGGAATAATTGGGAAACTCTGGGCCAGAAATAAACAGCTGGGTAAATCAGAAAGTGTCTCCTCTCAGAGCTATTGCTAAATCTATAACATGGCAAGGTCAGGTTCTCCTTAATCACAAGCAGGAGTGGGAGTAACAGCCACAGAGAAATTCCATACTGTTATCTACTGCACAACACCCATAATCTAACATTTGGAATTTACAGTAATATTATATTCCTCCAGTAATATGGAGCTATCCTGACCTGGATAGCGCAGATTAGCCTGATCTCCTCAGATCTCGGAAGCTAAGCAGGGTCAGCCCGGGCTGGTATTTGGATGGGAAATCTCCAAGTAATACCAGGGGAGTCACATGGAGGCAGGCAATGGCAAACCATCTCTAAATGTCTCTTGCCTTGAAAACCCCATGGGGTCACCATACATCAGCTATGACTTGACAGCACTTTCCACCACCACAACACAGAGTTTCATCGTAAAAGTGGAGTGCAACTACAACTTACTTGCAATCTATCTACAACAAAGGCAGACATCCCTCTGTCTGGAAACATATCAGCGCCATTATAAATTGTGAAAGACCAAAAGAACAAAACCACTGACTACTACTTACCAGAACAAAACAGAAACCCAGCAGCACCTTAAAGATTAATAACATTTATTCCATCATGAGCTTCCATGAGACAGAGCTCACCATGCCATGTATCATGGGAATTAAAAGGCCCTTTTCCCCCTGCCCACTTTTTTTTGCATTGTGTGTGTTTGTCTGTGCCTGTGCCTACAAGTCATAGGAACCTCTGGCAACTCCTACTGGGACATGGAGGACATTCAGAGAAGTGTCTTCATAGCCTGCCCCTGCCTCCCGGCCCCAGTATTCTTTGGACGTCTCCCATCCAAATACTTGTCAGGGTCAGTCTTGCTTCATTTCCAAGATCTGATTAGATCAGTCTTGCCTGGGCTATCCAGGTGTCTCTGTCTCTCTCTGTCTCTGTTTCTTTCTATCAAATAAATGTTGTTAATCTTTAAAGTGCCCCTGGATTTCTGTTTTGTTTTGGTATAGCAGACTGACAGCCAAAGTAGAAGTGACTGTGTCCAGGAGCCCAAACAGTGGGTGCCACTGTCATTTTAAGTGATTTTAAAATGGCATAAGGTAGTACAGTGGGCTGAGACATTCTTGTTCCCCCCCTCCAACACTTCTTTTAAACTGCCCAAACAGGTGTTATCATTGGACTGCATGTTTCTAAACTGCTCCTTCAATATAATCAAATGAACCAATTTGAAGATGTCAATTCTTGTAATGAAAGAGTGATATTTTGGAGTCAAAACAAAGCCTAAACCCTACACCCTTATTAAACTGTTAGTGATATTTCTGGATGACGAATTAACCACTAGCTTCTGTTCTTGAGATACTGGGCTGATCGCATTGTACGTATTCCCCTTCCCATAGATGCATACTGGGGATGAGGGAGGGGCCTTAAAAAGGAGGCCTGCCAATTGTCCTCATCTTCAGATGGTGCAGAATTGTCCTGATAATCACTACTGTCATTATCAGTTGTTAATGGCTCTGAAAAGACGGCTTTGCAAATCTTTTTAGAAAACCGTGGGTGCACCATATCACACTGATAATCAGCTTCTTCTTGCTTAAACTGATTGATTTTAACAGCTTTAAGTTCTTTTTGAAGCCAATTTAATTCAGCCACTAGTTGCCTAATTTTACTATTGAACTCACAGCCATCATGGTTGCTCCTGAACTCTTCATGCTTCTGTGAAAAGTTTAAAATACATTAGTTTGTCATAGACAACAGACTGTGTCAAATATGTAGTCATGCTATAGGAATAAATTAGTTGTTCAAATCTTAACACTTGTATTTTGCTTTCTGCCCTCAATAACATTTGTTGATCTGGTGAAATGATTTCACCATCCAGTTGGGATATGTTTTAGAGATTTAAATCTATATTTTTATCCCTTAAACAGTCTATTTAGAATGAATATTAACTTATGGTACCTGAAATTGTAATACAGGAATCTACTGAATTAGATAAGAACTGAATGGTTAAAAGGATAAATCCTGCAACCATTTAGGAAGACCTCCTTTTGGAATCTGGAAAAAGAGTGACAGAAAAATAGCAACAGTTAAAGCATGGCAGTTGAGAAATGTCAAGGAAATAACAGAACAGAGTGCACTGTTGAAAATAGACAATGAAGCCGAGGTAGTTAGGTTTTTACTTTTAAAAGACAGCAATGAACAGAAATGCTTACTGTTCAGAAAAGTGTCAAGCTCTAATGCAATGTAATCTAGATGGCTAAGAAGTACGTATGAAGAAGTTTATAGGTTACCTTCTGAGTCAATCCACTTGCTCATGGTCCTGAAGCAGGTTTTGTTTAAATATTTAATAAAATTTAGTGTTCAATAATAATTCATGAAGTGATACATCATTTAGCTGGAACTTCACTACAAACTTTTGTAAAGCTGATACTGCATAGTCAGAGGTTCAGTTTAAAGACACGCTGCAAATCGGAATAGCAAAAAAAAAGTAGAGACCGGTGGTAAGGTAGAGTAGGATCAACGAAACTCCCTATTTCAATCCCCTACCTGGGCAAAACTGGCAATAGCAGAACCTGGTGGGTCTAGCCTGTTTCCTCAGAACTGGCAAATGTAAACATTTGCTAAGCTCTTATGACAAGCAGATAAGAGAGCTGGTGCAACACAGCAGCTAGGACATGATTTGTCATCTGAGAAGTCCTCAATTCAAATCTTACCTGACTGAACGAAGTTTACACAAATGTAATTAAAGTGAAGTGTTCTGAGACATATACAGATTTATGGCTAACATGCTGGGTTACTTGGGGAAGAAGTAACTTTTTCCTTACTGCAATGCCATCCAGAGGCAGAAGAACATCATATCTGTGATGTTTTGATAACTCTGTTCCTTCAATCTGGGCCAGTGTTGTGACTAGCCTAGTCCACTTCAGGATTTGGGGTGGGTAGGAACAGGGAGAAAGGAAATTGTGGGCACTGGAGCCCCAGACAGAAAACACTAGACTTACTAAAACTGTGCTCTTTTGAAACTTTGTGCTTTGAAAGAGTCCAATAATTGAAGGGGTCCATGGGGTGTTGAAAACACCAGCCCAGTCACTGCTTTCTTAGACACATGTTCTTTTTTATTTCCAGTTGACCATTACAAGTACCTGAAGGTGTGATTAGCTTCACCCAGCTCAGGATTACAATACATTACAAGGGAGAAAAGCCATAGGGCTGCAACCTGCCTCTTTGCCTAGGGACCTTCATATGAGCCTAGCTTCCCTTTCTGCTCATGTGCCTTCTTCATCCAGCCCTTTCCTCCTCCTGACTATTTGTAGCCCCAGTTTCACACCTAGTTCTTGTGTTAAGCTCCACCCTCCTCTTTCCTGTCCACTGCTCATCAGCCAGCTCCTGTTCTCCATTCCCATGCCCTGATTTAAACCACCTGGTCCCTGATAGGCTTTGCTCCCTTCCCTGGGCTTGCTTGCTACCGCCTTGTCTTTTGAGCCTTCCTGTGGCAGACTGTCAAGGCAGCCCTGTTGCTGAGGCTACCCTGGCTGTTCCCTCTTGCACCTGGTCCCAACCTGTCCCACCCAGCTGAGTCTTGTTGCTGGGCTCAGAGAAGAGTTCTGTCCCATCTGCTGTATCATTGCCAGGTAGCCCACCACACTTACTTTTTAATACTTTTTACATGTCTTAATTCTGCACCTTTCTACGGTTGAATTCCTCTGTGTTTGAAATGCCAGATATTCACTGCTTGAATGCACCTGATAGCTAAATACATCTAGGCGATGCATTTTTTCCAAATGGGAACTATTATCTTGTACTGGCATATTCTGTGAGCAAAGGCAGTCCTTTCCTTTCATTCTCTCCTACCTCATTCAAGTTGTTTCTCTCACTTCCTCCAGTTTGCTCCTTGATTCTCTCTAGTCACCTCCAATTGCTCACCACAAAGTGCCTTTTATAGAAAACTCCCTCAAGATACCTCCCCCATACCTATACCCAGATCCAGCTTAGTGCAGTGCTTAAATCTTCTTTCCTATGGAAATGAACACCTAATGATCATCTCATGTCTCTAAGGGCAGAACTAAATATTACAAAACATGTGGGACTTTGGAAAAGAGCAGTCCTGAGTCAGGTTGTATCATATAGGGCAACTTTCCACATGTTTGGATGATATTATACTGCAGGCTTCCCTGCTGCTACCCATCTGTGACATCTAGCATAATTAATTCATAACACAAGGTAGGTTACCCTAGATGTTATGAAGAGGGAGGTGAGAACATGAGGTGGGGCTACAACTTGCAGCAGCAGTTCCATGTTTTTTGTCATGTTCAGTTCCACTACAAAGCTAGGAAAGAACATAGTCTGAACTTTGAATGCTTTGGTATTGACCCTAACCTCTCTTTCAGCTCATGCTGGGCATTTGTGCTTGCAGAAGAGGGGAAGGTGATTTTTCCAGTTCCCCTCTCTCACTGCAGACCCACACACACTGCAATCTCCATGATGTTCCAGGGGGTCCACCAACCCACAGAGAGACATTTTTAGTAGTTATAAAAGACTGCAGTGAGAGAGTGGTGGCAGAAAAGTAGTAATTCATACAGAGCAGCCCCACTTGTGCAGCACAGGATTCAAGCCTATATGTTATTTCTTGAATGGATAGGCAATCAACTATATATAGCATTGTCTCTGTCCTACTTAAAGTTATGACTAATACTAAACAATTAGGAATTCAGATGTCTGAGTACTTAAAGAAGCCAATGACTCTAATGCACTGTTTGTTCTTTACCACCAGTGCATGGAACTAAGGAATCTAAGGGTGCGATCACACGGGCATTTAAACCCGGGTTCTCCCGCGCTGCTCTTTCAAGCGCGATGGCTCAAACGGAAGGTACTTGTTTTTCCTGGTGGTTGGAAAAGCGGGCTCGAGTGCGGGGGGGGGGCGGCTTCGAGACGGGAGACAGATGCGGCCGTCTAGTCAGCCCCTTTAATTGCAATGGGGAACAGCCGCGAGGCCCGCAATAAACGTCCGTGTGATCGCACCCTAAGTTTCCATCTGTTCCAGCTACCAGGGCACCTTCTCAACAGGGGCAGGTGACTGAAAGTCAAGTTTCTTGAGGGTCATCTCAAAGAACAATGAAAAGAAAGAGAGCTTCTCATCATACAGGTTGTTGCATCTAATTGTCATGTATACAAAGATCCATTTCACATTGATCTTTATTTGCTGTAAGGACAGACCAGAATATAAACACAACTCTTCCTATGTTTTGTACTCTTCTAGGTACTTGAGCTCAGCACCTGGGACTAATTCAGACATTATGTTTCAATTACAGGGATGTACCCACTTGTTCATAAAGTTAATTCAATAGCTAAGATGCATGAGATTTATGCATGCTTTGCTGCTCATTTGAATGGAGATGCCAAGTGGACTCCCACAGTAAGAGACTCCTAAACATCAGAATGGTTTGCAGTTCACATACAAACCTGATATGTGCTATCCTACAGCATTTGTATCCTACAACACTATATAGATTACATATCCACAGAAAGAGGACTCCAGCTCAATGCAAGTAGATGAGTTTGGGGGTTGAACTGACATGGATGGGTTCTAATCCTGAAGACCCACATGTGGAATTAAGTACTACAGAAATATTCAAGACTCACTGTGACATAGTCACCACCTTCGATCTCCAGCAGAGGAGATGTATATGCCCAAGCACACCTGCACATATACATCCTCAACAGGACTGGAAAACCATAAACACAAATAGGACTTGTACATTAAGTTCCTACTGTATTCTGCACCAGGAGCTGCAGATGGGATTTTCCTGTTACTGGAAACATCTTTAATCCCAATCAGATGGTCCACACAGTCAGCTTTGATAGCCTTCTTTTACTTGTGACAGGGATTCAGGAGTGTAGGACTTAAGGCAACTACCTTTCTCCAAAGAAATCATCAGCTAACAGAAATGTCCACATAGAGCAGATGCAATTTGATAAGTGCAATCAGCAGCACATGGATACTGTACATGTATCTCTGGATGAGCTTCAATTTGTTTTGGATCAGGATCTAATAGTATTTAACATATAATCCTTGGTCAGCTGAGTCCAGTTCTAATGTAATAAAAGCAGCATAGTTTCAACCCATCGCACAGGGGGTCTCTTCACAGGGGAGAAGTAGCCACTTGTATGAACCAGTACCCTCATAGTTTAGGTTAGCTGTAAAAATGTCAGGACTTGTAGACTAAGGATTGAATCTTACCACTGAGTTCGTGTCTCAAGATTCTACTACTAAGAAAGCTGTAAAACATGAATAAGGCAATTACTACTTTCTCCAGGAACTGTTACTATGTGATTAAGACCTGAAAACACTTTAATAAAGACCACTGTGCAAGTGGATGTAGACTAAGGATGTAGTCTTACCATTGGTTATGAATTGATTTCCACGGAGCTGATGCAATCAGTGTTGACAGCAGGCAAAGTTGTGAAAGCTTAGATGGGTTTAAATGTGGGCATTCTTATACCAGCTTGAGCTGTTTGCCAGCGCTGAATAAGAAAGAAAGAAAGAGAGAGAGAAAGAGAGAAAGAAAGAGAGAGAGAGAGAGAGAAAGAGAAAGAAAGAGAAAGAGAAAGAAAGAGAAAGAAAGAGAAAGAAAGAAAGAAATGCAACAGCAAAACTAACAAGAGTCCTAGTCTAATGTATAAAATAAAAAAGAGTCCCAAAGTAATTATCTTTGCCTTCCACACATTTAATTGTTGAAAGAGATTCCAACATGTAACACATTTAAGTTCAATAGAATGACGCTGACAGCATTTATCCTACACGGTGCGTTTTGATGGACATAGTTCGTCCAACTTAAATGGAAGTCTGACAGATTCCTGTGGCTGCCCTAGTTAAGCTTGTGGGAACTTAAACTCGGGGGATGATGGAGACAAAACGAATCTATGAGGTGTCTTCTGTGTGTACTTGTTACCTCTGCAAAAAAACCCTCTCCTATCTTCCCTCACTTGAGCTGATCTGGGGACCCGGTATTCATTCTGCGTTCACATTTCCTTCTTTGCCCATAAGAGAATAATGAAAGATGCATATGAGCACCAATCCTGCTGTAACACACAAATGTGCAGCTGTCCTTATATTTTCACAGGCTTCATCACTTATATATACAGAGAGTGAAAGAGAACCCTACCATCACGGTTAACTATATTGAATCTTGGAAATGTAAATAAAGAAAAAGAAACAAGTGAATAAAAAGGCACCACCCTTTCCACTCATAACTTTCCCAGGTTGTGATCTGGGGATATCAGATTCCAGCCATGTTAGTGCTCTTCCATAGCACCCATTTTCTGCAATGGAGCTTGCCCAAGAAAATCGCTTTCTCTGCTCCCATGTGCCTGTTCCCATAAAACAGAAGGCTTCTAGTTCTATATGGTTGTGCTATCTTCATGGAATTAATTGCTCATGTGGGACCATATATCTCAAATAGTTTATATCCTTGTAATTAATGTTTTACATAATGATCTTGTTTACTGTAATTGGCACAGATATTTCAAGTACAGTAGAAGCTGCCACCTAATTCTCTGTTGAAGAACCTGATTGCTTCAAGTTGTTAGTAGAAATTAATAGTAACATTCAGATCCATTAGGCATTCATGATCTTCCTTCACTTTTACTAATTCATCTTTGCCTTGGCAAAGGCAGAAGTTGGCTCAGGATCTATCACTCTCCGTTAAGATTTTTTTTCACTGTTTCTCAAATCTTAAGAACATAAGAGAAGCCAATATTGGATCAGGCCAGTGGCCCATTCAGTCCAACACTCTGTTACACAGTGGCCAAAAACACCAGGTGCCCTCAGGAGGTCCACCAGCGGGGCCAGGACATTAGAAGCCCTCCCACTGTTGCCCCCCCCACACCAAGAATACAGAGCATCACTTGCCCCAGACTGAGAGTTTCTATCTATACTTTGTGGCTAATAGCCACTGATGGAGCTCTGCTCCATATCTTTATCTAATTCCCTCTTGAAGCTGTCCATGCTTGTAGCCACCACCACCTCCTGTGGCAATGAATTCCATGTGTTAATCACTCTTTGGGTGAAGAAGTACTTCCTTTTATCTGTTCTAACCCGACTGCTCAACAATTTCATGGAGTGCCCACGACTTCTTGTACTGTGAATCTTATAAATAGGCCAAAGGATCAAGGGGTATTTGACCTGATTAGATCATGTACCAGTGGTATAAAAATGTCACATACTAATTTATATCTTTCTCAGTTGATCACCTCTATTCTTTAATATATCTAGTATATTGAATCTGATAGCTGCACATAGAATGCATTGCATTAATCTAATCCAGATATAACCAGGGCAAGTTCTGAGGCCTTGGCTCTGTGTCTCCCGCTACCCAAAGTCTGGTTGCCACAGGGACAGCTTGCTGCCTTGTACACCACTAGGGGAGTAGCCACTTGCCAACAGACTGCCCTCCCCTGCATCCTGGGATTCCTTTTAACACTTAAAACTTGGTTCATTAGGAACTAATTGCACGACATATCAAACTGATGGATAAAACCTTTGACCTAAGGACCATATGCGTTTTGGCCCCTATGGGCCTTCCTCAGTGGTCAGTATTCCTTATTATACAATGACACACATCCAAAAATACATGCATTCAGAATTTTGTATATACATATATAAATGAGACCAGGTGTTGCTTTCTTGAATGCTATGTATTTGCTACAACTAGTAAAATGAGCCTGTGGTAGCTGTGCAAATTCTCCAAATTAGTCTGGTATCAAATGTCCCATTCGTCAGGATGTGTGTCACTTCCATCAAGTGAAATATGGTACAGAGAACCACTACCAGGATCAAAAGTTACAAAGTATTTATTAAAAGGAAAATGTTCAGAAGCATACTTTTAGCACAGCACCAGCTTGAGAAAGGGATTCAAAAGAAAAGGGTAAAACATAATTCCTTTGTCTACCATAGAGTTTTGCCCAAAAACCAGAGCATCACCCCCTCAATGTCCCCAAGGTGCCTATGTCACTTCCAGGTCCTGTAGGCACATCATGTTTATTTTTGGTGTTCTTCCCTGTTTGAGGGGAGAGGATCACCCAAAACTGTGGGTTTTGGTTCTAGGGGATCTGGTATCCCTACTAAGGGGGTAGCTGAGGTATGTCTAGAAAGCAGTTGAACTGACTTCCCCCTTCCTGCCTATTCTCTGTCCAGAAAGAAAAACTTTTTAAAACGCCTAGTGAAGGTTTTACTCAGTTCAAAAATCCACCCCAAAATGCATTTTACTGTACATTTTAAATTTGTGATTTTAAATAAATAGTTATCTTTGATATATTCAGGTGGGTAGCCATGTTGGTCTGATATTCATCTATTGTTATCTTTGATATTATATTGTAAGGTATGGACAAGATCTCACTGATTGTATTTTTATCCAACTCTTCCTTTTAGGATTTCATGTCCTCATTTTAACCTCACAACAATCTTGTGAGATAGCCTAGTCTAAAGAATAGCAACAAACCCAAGGTCACCCTTCCCAGCTCTCTGGTCAAGCATCTAGTATTCGAGCTCCTATACTGTGCTTATGTGATACTGGCACTAGTAGAAGTTTCTTCCCTTGACAGGACTCACTCATTGGTCTTCCAGATGTGCTGAAATAGACTTTGTCTGATTTTTGGTAAATGAAGTTAAGCCAGCATGGTGAGAGATTAATCAAAGATACTTTAATTCCATTGCAATTTGATGAGTGTTATACCTTTTTTAGAACCAGCGATAAAAATACAATCTGCTGTGACTGCCTGTAATGGCAGTAGGCAAGTACCAGTTTGTGTCTTGTCTACTTCTCCAAGAATCTCCATCCAACTGTTGTAGCTCTTAATTCATTGATTTCCCCTCACTACAAGCCTTCCTTTCCATAGAGCTTACTTACATTTGAATTCTATTCTCTATTCCATTTTGAGAGACGTTTGTCTGTTGAAGGCTGATAGAATTTGGACCATGCATGCCCCTTGCGTTTCCTTCCCAATGGGCTAGAGAGGCCTCTTGTGCTGATTTAAACACCTTATTACCAATACTTCATTAGAAACTACGTTACAGATTGTGTCAAGCTGCTCTACTCTTTCTTGCCAAAAAGTAAAGATTTTCAAGCTGTGCACTTCTTATCGTCAACTTTCCAATCTGTTTTTGGAATCTCAATCAGTTCTTTAAGGAATGCAAATGTAACTTCTCCCTTTAGTCCTGAATCTAGCTACTGGGAAATGCACTTGCTTAATCTTTGCCTGCTCATGCATGTATTGTAACAATAATCAGCACTAGAAAGGCAGCATACTGTATAGTTATATGGTCAGGATACACAATCCTTCCTCAGATAACACAGTCCTCCCATGTTTGATAAACCAGGCAGTTTGCATAGACGGTGGGGACCAATGGGGCACAAAGGTTGCTGGGGTGACTGGGACCAGGTGGCCACCTAGCAAAGGAAGAAGATAATGCATGGAGGCTTGTTGTGCAAAATGATCGGCATGTGGGGCAGCCAATCAACATGAGTGGCCCACCACAAGTGATATTTGATGGGGCAAAATCTGACCTGTTCAGACTGCCTCAGGGCTATCACCTTCTAGGATTTGAACCAGGGGCCTTAGATATGCTATATCTGAGCCTTTTCACCAAGATATGTCTTGTTACAGCAGAGCACAGGTACATGGGTCTAAAGCCATTAAGAACTTTGTAGGTGATAGCCAGTACTTTGAATTGAAAATAGTAAATGATTGCTAACCATTGCAGTGACTTCACTGCCACCCCAGCAGGAATAACAAGACAGACAACAGTTTGGAATTAAACAAGGGCCACTTTATTAACTAGCACGCCAGCGGACAAGCACGCCAGCGGACTGAGGAAAGCAGGAGCGGGGCAACGGCTCTCAAAGAGCAAGCCCCGCCCCCTGCCCCCTGGGGAATGCACGAAGCGTTCACTGTTGTTGCCTCGCAACCTGCGAGGCGGCAAATCGGCCCCCAGCGCCACGGTGATGCCGGGTGACAGGGAGCCCAGAATTGATATAGCATGCATGTTTCACCTGTCACCTGACAGTAACTAGGTTGCCGCTTTCTATACCTGCTAGAGTTTCTGGTTTGACTTTAATGGCAGACCCATGTAGAGTGTATTACAGTATTCTAAACTCAAGGTGACCTTAGCATGGATCCATGTGGCCATATCAGCTGAGTTGTTTGTTCCCTTGCTGTTGTCCCTAGTGTCTGCACCTTCCTCATCTGACAAAAGAAAGACTGTATTCCTTACTTTGTCACCTATATCCCCCATCCAAGCATCTGTGTGGGAAGGTTCTTGGGCATTCTCTTGGGGTTGCCTCTACTACAGAGACACAGGGACAATATAGTTGGAGCGGCCATGTTTCCTTCCCTGTGAGTGTGTCAGCAGAAGAGAATGTAGTAGCAGGAGGGGACTCAAGCATGCATCTGTGGGACTTTGCTGTATATTTGCTTGAGAGCACCTTCCACTCGTGCCATGGTCCTCCTTGCAGGGAGGGGTGCTAGTATGTAGGAAGCAGCAGGCTAATGTCAGGGGACATCATTGGCATGTACTTCGTATAATGGGACATCACTGGCATTTTGTGCAATGACTGGTGGGTGTCAGCAGGGTATGAATGCCAGTGTAATTGTTAGGCTGTCTGTTTCTTGGTGGGAGCTCTTTTTAAAAAAACACTTTTATCTCCTCTGTTGAATGAGCATGGGTTACAAATTACCAGCTCTGATAATCTAATCAGTGGGCTGCACATGACCAGGGACTTCTAAAAACGGTTGTTGAGGGATGAATCCTAAATTGGATGCTCCTGGGTCTGCTTAGATTTTCCCCAGGAGTTAATTTAGAAGCTGCTCAGTTAACTTTTTGGTATTAAGGGCAAATATACTGGTTTGCCTAGCCCAGTCTTGTCAGATCTCAGAAGCTAAGCAGGGTTGGCCCTGGTCAGTATTTGGATGGGAGACCACCAAGGAAGTCCAAGGTTGCGAAGAAGAGGCAAGGCAATGGCAAAAAACCTTTCTTAGTCTCTTGCCTAGGAAACCCTCCAGGGTTGCCATAAGTTGGTTGCAGCTTGATAGCACTTTCTACCACCAGACAGCATTGTATCATCAATGACCTGAAATCCTAATCTCTGCCTGACTAACTTGCCTTGTGCATGGAACAATTAGGTTTGTTGAAGTTACTGTCTTGGAGGTCACACATTTCAGCATCCTGCCCAACCTAAGTTTTCCAAATGTCATTGGTGCTGATGTATAACCAACTCCTCTCCAGCACTGTCTACCAGCTTATCTACAGAGCAAGAAATGTCCAAGTGTCAAAATGATAATGACTGAATGGGGCTAATTTGTACTGAGTGCCAATACCATTTTTCCACATGAATTCTACAAGGCAAGCAGCCGTTGATGGAGTCATCACTAGCCTCATTTCCAACAAATAATTCCAAGCAAGTGTGCAACACCAGTAAGATTTCCAATGTAACTTTTAGGCCATTTACACATATTTAATTCATGGAAATTAAAGATAAATTGAATTGCTCCATCAGCTGCATAATAAATACAAGAAACCCAAACTACCCTTGTTAATAGGATACCTGCTGGTTCAGAATGAATTGCTAATTAATTTTTCATCTGAGGTGTAACAATAAACATTTTCTTTTCCTGCCCGAAAGGAAACATCTAATAAGAATGTTTTGTAGCTTTGAGGGAGGCATGTGAGATGTGGAGAAAGGGTCAAATTTAAGATTTCACAATACTTGGGATAAAGTATTTTGAGTTGTTTAGGATATATAAATAGCTACTAAATTGTACATTTTCTTATGTTACACTGTTGTTCTTCAAGCATATTGGCATGGATCACCCACTGATCCAAGGAGACTAGTTATCGGTAGCCCAGCAAAAGATTTTGGCTCAGGAGAGAGAAAAGACAGGCCAGCCTGGAGTCTCAAGGAGATACCATCCCTTTAGTGAATAACAAAAATGGTGTTTATTCAAGCTGCAGTTCCTAGCCAGGAGTCCATGATACAACTGGAGACTCTCACCATCAGTCAGGTATGGAGGACATTGCCACAGCGTGTGCTTTTATTATATGACAAAGGTGAAACAGCAGAATGATAAAATAGCTTTAGTACTTGAGAATGCTTTAGTTAAAAATCCAATGCATGCATGGGTACAAAAATTCTGAAAAGAAGAGAACATACAAAGGAGGTAATAGATTAATTAATGACATTGTCAGCATGGAATAAATTTAGCAGAAAGCTGTCTCTGACTGTCTTTCCCGTGGTTTCAGTAGTAAAGGCAGGGGTCCTTTCATAAAAAAAGAGGTGCAGGAGCTCATTAGCATAAATTATTTGCATATGCCACACCCCCTGATGTCACCGGAAATGTCATAAGGCCACACATCCCTGACGTCACCGGAAGTGTCATAAGGCCACACATCCCTGACGTCAGGTGTGTCAGAAGGCAAGAAGGGAGGGAGGGGGAAGGAAGGAAAGGAACAGGAAGAAAGGTAGGTAGGTGGGGGAGAGAGAGAGAAGAAAGAAAAAGAAAGGAAGGAAGGAGGGAGGAAGAAAGAAGGGAGGAAGGGGGGAAGGAAGAAAGAAAGAAAGGAACAGTAAGGTAGGTAGGAAGGTGGGGGGGAGAGAGAGAAGGAAGGAAGGAAGGAAGGGGGGAGAGAGGAAGGAAGGAAGGGAGAGGGGAAGGACAGGGAAAGGAAGGAACAGGAAGGTAGGTAGGTGGGGGGGAGAGAGAGAAGAAAGGAAGGAAGGAAGGGAGAGGGGAAGGAACAGGTAGGTAGGTAGGTGGGGAGAGAGAAGGAGGGAGGGAAGGAAGGAAGGAAGGAAGGAAGGAAGGAAGGAAGGAAGGAAGGAAGGAAGGAAGGGGGAAAGGAAGGAACAGTAAGGTAGGTAGGAAGGTGGGGGGGAGAGAGAGAAGGAAGGAAGGGGGGAGAGAGGGAGGAAGGAAGGAAGGAAGGAAGGGAGAGGGGAAGGACAGGGAAAGGAAGGAAAAGGAAGGTAGATAAATGGGGGAGAGAGAGAAGGAAGGAAGGAAGGGAGAGGGGAAGGAACAGGTAGGTAGGTAAGTAGGTGGGGAGAGAGAGAGAGAAGGAAGGAAGGAAGGGAAAGGGGAAGGAAGGGGGAAAGGAAGGAACAGGTAGGTAGGTAGGTAGGTGGGGCGAGAGAGATAGAAGAAAGGAAGGAAGGAAGGAAGGGGGAAAGGAAGGAAGAGGAAGGTAAGTAGGTAGGTGGGGAGAGAGAGAAGGAAGGAAGGAAGGAAGGAAGGAAGGAAGGAAGGAAGGAAGGAAGGAAGGAAGGAAGGAAGCAAGGGGGAAAGGAAGGAAGAGGAAGGTAAGTAGGTAGGTGGGGGGAGAGAAAGAGAGAAGGAAGGAAGGGAGGGAGGGAGGGAGTATTGGGGGGGAGGAACAGGCTTCTCCTTCCCGGGGCCGGTGGAGCGCCGCCGGCCCCGGGACTATTGAGGGGGGGGAGAAAGGAGCTTCCCGGGGCCGCGGCGCTCTGCCGCGACCCCGGGAACAGTGGGAGGGGGGAGGGACGGGCCTTTTCTTCCCGGGGCCGGCGGAGCACCGCCAGCCCCTAGACTATTAAGGGAGGGGGGGGAGAAAGGAGCTTCCCGGGGGCCGCGGCGCTCTGCCGCGACCCCGGGAACAGTGGGAGGGGGGAGGGACGGGCCTTTTCTTCCCGGGGCCAGTGGAGCGCCGCCGGCCCCAAGACTATTAAGGGAGGGGGGGAGAAAGGAGCTTCCCGGGGGCCGCGGCACTCTGCCGCGACACCGGGAACAGTGGGAGGGGGGAGGGAAGGGCTTCTCCCTCCCGGGGCCGGCGGTGCTCCGCCGGCCCGGGAGCATTGACGTGGGGGGGAGGCCGGGGGGGCGGGGCTTTGTTAAGTGCCCGCCCCCCCACCTCCTCTCTCCCGGAGCGGCGCTCCGGCGCGCCCCGGCCCAAACGGAGCCCTGAGTAAAGGTGCAGGGACTTTAAACCAACTCAGCAGATAGAGACAGTATTTGGGAAGAGGCAGGCTAGGCTTGATATGTGAACTTAATAACAATAAGTTACTAATTTTGTATGAAACTGTTAAAACACAAATAAAAATACAATATTTAACTATTTTCAAATTAGGAATTGATATTTTTCTGTGTAGATATGGAGGCCTAAGAAAATTAATAAGGTATGAAGACTCCGTGATGAAACCTCTTCAAGGATTTTTATCCAAATGTTATGCCCTGCTGATGGAACTGGTTGATAAAGGAAGAGTAGTCATGAGACTGGATGGCAAAAAAAATTAGGGTACACATTCGACTCAAAGAAATGGCAGTTCATATGTTCCAGGGATTAATTTTTCTCTGTTAGCTTGTCAATACCTTGCTCCAACAATGGTACTTAACATCAGCAAGACTTTCAAAAATATACAATAGCCTGTCTAGTCTGTGTTTGTACTGCTCTAAGTAGAATGAGGATTTTATCCATATGCAGTGGATGTGTGATAGAGAGCAGAAAGATGCTGGGAAATGATTTCAGAAGTTTAGAAATTTTGAGAATCACTTTACCTTTTTCAGCACAAGCCTTCCTATTAAATTATGTAAAAGTGGTATCTCTGTAGATGTAAGAAATAATTCTGAACTTATTAACATTGGTAAGAATAACTTTGGCAAAGTCCTGGAAACCAAACAGGTTCATAATAATTTAGATGGGTTAAGAAAGATCTGGGACATAGTCAAGATGGTGAAGCTGACTGCTCTGAAACATGGTTCACAGATTCAAAGTTGAGATTTAGGCTGACAGCTGCTGCTGCATTATATAGAAAAAGGAATGTTACTGGATAACAACTTTTTAAAAGTAACCAGAGACATCAAAAAATAAGTTAACTCTGTGGGAAATATTTGAATTGTCTTTGTTGGGCTGTATAAATGCTGTTAAAATGATGATTATCCCAAAATTTAGTTTTTTGTTGACTAATCTGCCAGTAGTAATCCCCAAGACTACTCTGAAATATTGGCAGAATATGATCAGTCATTTAATTTGGGGGGAAAGGAATGCTAGGATTAAATAGGCCATAATGCAAAATGAATGGCTCAATGGAGGCTTGGAAATCCCTAGTATGCAAATCTGCCATGCTGCAGTAAAATGGGCAGTTAGCTAGATGGTTTCCAGACAAAACTGATTTTTTTCCAAAATTGCTATTGAGCACGTACATGTTAAAATACCTCTACAATCATTCTTATGGATTACAAAACAAGAAAGAAAGAGAGTAATTAAAATAATAATTTTGTGATAAGTAATCTTCTAGGTCACAGGGATACCTACAGTAAAAGGTTATCTCCAAGGATCTTTCCATCGGCATCTGCAGTTAAAGATCTAGATATATTCCAGCACTACCAATTTACTTTTCTCTCTGACTTGGAAGCAGCAGGTCTCAATGTGTGTGTGTGTGTGTATATGTATGTATAAATAATTATTCGTAATAAAATTATCCCACTGGAAGTGGCATATATCCAGCTTACAAGTTTGTTTACATAATAAGGTCCTAAGAGGGTCAAATCTAAGAAAACATCCTGAATTTGAACAAATGCATATTCATGAGGGTACGTATTTTATGTCTAGAATTTATGAGGTAATTCTAACAACTAATAAAGGGGGTATCGGTTTTCAACTGAAGTGAAATAACACTTGGGCTTTGTGGTGTTCCCATCAACAACAACAACAGCAGAGAATACCACCTGGCTCCTTGACATTGTCGCTGGACATCGGGGCCTGGCAGTGATTGGGACAGACAGTTCGCCGTTTAACTCTCCTGAGGGCTTTATGAATACTGCCATGTTTTGTAATGTTTTAATCTGTTTTACTTTTTATTGTATTTATTGTATTTATGAATCTTGGCTTGTCCAAGTCTTGTAAGCCGCTCTGAGCCTGCAACAGCGGAAGAGCGGCCTAGAAATCAAATAAATAAATAAAATAAAATAAATACCTGAACAAGTATAGCACTATATTCTTTCTCGTGGTTCATCTTTCACAATCTAATTTAGAGAGAAAATGTTTCAGATGCTTCACCAGAGGCACCTGATTAAAGGGAAATTTGCTAAAATTTACAATTCATGTTCAAGCAAGTGTTGATCAAGACACTGTTCTTTTTCACATGTGGTGGTCCACATGTAGTCAAATATTGGAATACCACAGCCAAAAAAAGAGTATGCCATTCTTACCGGATATAATGTTGTCAAATAATGTTATATCCTTTTCAAGGAGACTTCAAGATATTCTGCTACACCAAGTCACTACGGCCAGAATTATTTTTGCTCGGTAATGGAAGAAAGATTCACATCCAAGTATTTAAAGAAACTTAATCTTATGATCAAACTAACCCATTTACACAGAAGGGAATGTATAGCTGAGTTAGACCTGTTACGATTGCTTTGCATAGAAAAAATTGGAGCAAATATTTAAATAGTGTTATTTCCTGTGCCAAATCTTTTCTTCTTATATGTTAATATTTAATTTCTTTGTATCATTATTTGTGTGTGTGTATGTTTCCAGGAATAAGGACACTTTTCTGTGCATTTGAGATAAATTGCAGTCTTAAAATTCTTCATTTTAACTTATAGCAATTATTAAACACTTGTGTAAATTACATTTTTATACATGAAATGGTTCAGCTGTTCCAAATACTCTCATAATACCTTGTTCTGAACATAAAAAGGGCATCACTATAAATATATGTTTCAGTTCAATATTAAATTATATAACCAGCAGATTATCTCCCCTCCCCCTTCCCCCCCCCCCCCCAGATGGTAGGGTTTATAAACACTCTCGAGTTTATACAGAAAAAGAGAATGTTATATTTATTTATATCTGGTATTAAACTTTAGTGAAATTTGTGTGCATGAAATTGTTCTCAATATTGCAGGGTTTAGATTTGTTACTGGGGAACTTTCTTTCTCTGTACAAAAGAGACAGGCTTCACCTTTGTCAAAAGGGAACCAGGCTGCTGGCCCTTAATATCAAAAAGATGGCAGAGCAGCTTTTAAACTAATCCCAGGGGGAAAGCTGAAAGGAGCTGGGGAGCCTCCAGTTTGGGACAACTCAATCCAAAGGGACCGTTGTGTAAATACTCAGAGTAATATTGACAGGTGCATAATAGAACTCAGGAGTGAGGGTAGGGTGGCAAAGGAGGGCCACATGTGGCAACAAAGGGGCCGAGGGAAACAAGGGTTGCTTGAGAGGGAAAGTCTATACGCCAATGGTAGAAGGCTCAGCTAGCAGCCTCTGAGTCTTCCGTGTTCACTGTGGAAAGTGTGGGGCATGTCTGAAGAACTTAGTCAGATTGAAGTGATGAGAGATGAAGTTCTGGACCTACTAAGAAAATTAAAAAAACAAAGTCCCCAGGTCCTGATGGCATACACCTGAAAGTTCTTAGGGAACTCAAATGTGTGATTGTTGATCTACTAACCTGTATATGTAACTTATCACTACATTCAGCTGCTACACCAGAAGACTGGAGAATAGCAAATATTGAACATTTTTTTAAAAAAGGAGATCCTTAGAGAAGCAGGACATTACAGGCCAGTTAGTGTAACAGCTGTCCCAAACAAATTAGTGGAAACTGTAATCAAAGATAGAATGATTAGGCACATAGATGAACAAAGCCTGCTGAGGGAAAATCAGCATGGCTTCTGCAAAGGGAAGTCCTGCCTCACCAGCTTTTTGGAATCCTTCACAAAAGTTCACAAGCATGTAGACAACACTGATGCAGTAGATGTTGAATACTTGGACTTTCAAAAGGCTTTTGACAAGGTACCTCAGGAAAGATTCTTGAGTAAACTTAGTAGTCAGGGGATGAGAGAATGAGTTCTCTTATGGATTTAAAAACTGGGCAAATGGCAGGAAACAAAGAGTAGAAAGAATGGGCAGTCCTTACAGTGGAGGGAAGTAAGAGGTAGGGTCCCATAAGGATTGGTATTGAGGCCAATACTCTTTAATTTGTTCATATATTATCTAAAATGTGGAGATCAGTGTAGTGGCCAGTCCTCTAAATTGAAGGTTATTAAAGGGGCTGGAAATAAAATGCCCAATATTATGATGCTCCTGTATACATCTATAGTGTGGCCTCATTTGGAATACTGTGTGCAGCTCTGGTCACCATATCTCAAAGCTATTGAAGAGCTGGGAGGGAAAACAGAAGAGGGCAACCAATATGATTAGGTGGTCAGAGCACTTTCCCCATGATGATGAAAGACTTAAGAGTCTGGGACTTTTCAGTTTAGAAAAGAGATGACAAACAGGGGACATGATAGAGATTTATAAAATTATGCACAGGGTGGAGACAGTTGACAAAGAGAACTTTTTCTCCCTCTCCTATAATACTAGAACTCAAAGCATCCAATAATGCTGATGGGTAGTGATTCAGGACAGACAAAAGGAAATTCTTCTTTATACAATGAGAGATTAAAATGTAGAATTTGCTGCCAGAGGATGTAGCTATGGCCGCAGACATAGATGGCTTTAAAAGGGGATTAGACAGATTCTATCAGTGGTTAAATAACCTCCATTTTCAGAGGCAGTAAACCACTAAACACCAGTGCCAGAAGGCAAAATCAGTGGAAGGCCTTGGCCTCTACGCTCTGTTACTGGCCCTCCAGAGGAAATGGTTGGCCTCTGTGTAAGGCAGAATGCTGGACTTGATGGCCTGATCCAGCTGGGCTCTTCTTATGTTCTTAAGATGCACAGTAACATATTGTGTATGTTGCCTCTTCATAAAATAAAAAGAACCAGAATTTTGAACAACAGTCTTTCATCAAGAGCACTCTGCAGCCAGCAATCCAGTACAGGACAAATGAAACCAAAGATGTGCCAGATTGTTGGTCTGTGGAAGTGTAACAACCTTACTCTGAGGGCATAGCCTGGCATGCAACACTACCTCTGGGAGGAGATGCCTCTGATGAGGGGTAGGACATGCCCTGGCACTTTTAACCCCACTTGCCACTCCCTCAGGCTCTAGGGATGGCAAATCAATTTGCCACCACCACTGATTATTTGTACTTATAGGAAAGGGGACAGCTTGGATTTCCTCCTTCTCCGTGATTTCAGCCAGAAGGATTCCTGCTTTCTCAGGCTTGTTTTCTCTGTACAGAGGTTGTGTGCCCCACCTCAGCCAGACATGACAATCTCCACACTGAAGTGAGGGGGGGGGGACAGAAAATATAGTGCATTGTAGGGAAGTCCCAAAAAGGGATGCAACAAAATGGAAAAACTAATATCTTTAATTCTGTCTATTCCTATTCTGACACCTTCCTCTCTCTACTTGAAGAAGATAAGTGACCCAACCCCACGCAGCCTCCAACAACCAACTAAAATCCCAAACATTTTCCCCCAACTGACCCCAGGGCTCTGGGCAATGGAATCCTCACTGGCCTCATCCCCTATTCATGACAGGGAGTTTCACATGAGACTCAGGGTCTCCTTACTAAGGGTGGGGGGGTTTCCCCTAACCCAACTTGCATTTTATGTCTGACATGGGACTCGCCTTAAAAACAGGAAGGGAAAATTGGTTTTGGAGCATAGCGCAGCATCAGGAGGGGCTTCAGCCTTTCCTCCCTTCCACAGCACTCGACAGGACAAAAATGACCATAGACTGCTGTTTGCCTTGCTGCCAGTTCCAGGTGTCTGCCCAGGATGAGCAGACACATGGAACCAGCAGAGGGACAATAGCCCCCTCCCCCCCAAGGAAGTTCATTGATTGAAGATTTCTTGTTTGTGATCAAACCAAAAGCTTTCTTTTCCCCCTCTGACTGTGGCGCTTAAAACACCTAAAGCTCTACAGAATAATTAAGATCCTCAATATGAAAGGACAATTGCCTTAATTGCCTGCAAGAGATTCCAAGATGCAAGGACGCACTGAGCTTGGAGTTCTCTTTTGCTTGATCTTTTAAGTAAACATCATAAACAAGTTCATTAAGGACTTTACTTGACATCGCTTACATCTAAATTATCCATGGGGGATCCAACAAAAATAATGACTGAAGGCCTTGACACAAATGAACTAACAAAAAGGCAGTCTCTCTTAGATATATTTTGTGTAAGTGACATGATTCATCTCACTTACAGAAGTCTACATCCAAGACTGTTTGTATTTATTCAAGGAGCTCAAGGGCAATTGAATGAATGCTTCTGCCTTAGTCTTAATTTACTGAAAATGCCATTCTGCTGTGTTAATGGCAGACTGGTTTGCATGTACATGCCCATTCATTTCTTGTTGACCAGAACACCAAGAGATGATTTAGAGGTGCAAATGAACAAATGCATATGATTTGCTCCAGGCCAAACTATAGCATCACCCAAGTGCAACTCAAATACACTACTTTTAAGTGGGAACAATATGGCTAAGTGACACTGCACTGAGTGATGACACCCCCAGTGATGTACATGCAGGCATGTCTGAACCCCTTTCCAGCCTCCTGGTTGACCTAACATACCTTTTGTGCTGATAACTGAACATGAAATTAGAGTCACAGTAACAGTAATCCCAACCAGAAGAAAATGCTGCTCTGTCTCATGCTACCAGCAGATCGCAGGGAGGCTATCAAAACTGTGAACAGGTGCCTGGAGGCGGTTTTGGAACGGATGAGAGGTAAGAAACAGAAACTTAATCATGACAAAATGGAAGTGTTATGGGGGGGGGGGGTTTGACACAGGAAGTAGGATATTTCCTTTTGGGGGGTTGCACTTCCCCAAAAGGAGCAGATTGGTAGGTTGGGGTAGCTGCTGGCCCTGGGCCTCCTGCTGGATAAACAGGGGCCTGGGCTGCCTTTCACGAGTTTTGGCTGGTGAGCCAGCTGTGGCCCTTCCCAGAAGGGAAAGATCTTACCACTGTGGTGCCTGCCCTGGTAACATCTGGATTAGATTACTGCAATGCACTGTATGTGCCCTTGAAAACTGTCTGGAAGCTCTAGTTGGTACAGAATACAGTTGCAAGAATGATGACTGAAGGAGGGGATAGGGACCATATCTCTCCAGCCTTGTTCTGTCTATACTGGCTCCCAATTTGCTTCCAGACTGAACTCAAGGGGCTGGTACTGACCTTTAAAATCCTATGTGGCTTGGGGCATACAGCCTGTAAGGATCACCCTCTCCCATGCGAGCCTATCTGTGCATTCCAGTCATCTTTGGAGGTCCTGTTTCGGGCGCCCCTGCCGTCTAAGGCTAGATGGGTGGCAACCCAAGAAAGGGCCTTCTCAGTTGTGGTGCCGAAACTTTGGAACTGCCTCCTCAGGGAAATTTGTCTGCCTGCCTCTATCACTGCCTTCCACCAGCAGGTGAAAACTTTTTTTGATCTGTTTGGCGTACTCCCATTGGCTGATATTGGCCGTTCTACCTGCTTGTGTTGTTATGTGTATACGTATATTTTTATCAAATTGTTTAGTTTATACATACTTGTATTTTAAGTGCTTTTTGAACATTGAACTGTTTTGATGTTCACTGCCTTGGGGACTCTATTTGGGTGGAAAGATGGGATAGAAATGTTTTAAATAAATATACATCTATACCCTGCCTTTCTCCCCAATGGGGACACAAGGCAGCTTACATTGTTCTCTCAGCCACTTTATCCTGTGAGCAGGTTAGGCTGAGAGTGCATGACTGTCCCAATGTCACCCAGTAAGCTTCCATGGTAGAGTGGGAATTTGGACTTGGGTCTCCCAGATCCTAGTCCGACACTGGCATTCAACTGCATTTTTAAAAATGTAATTTTTTTCACCTGAGGTCTGAAACGCTACAACCACAAAGACATACATGTTTTATCAGCATGAAAAGATTAGCTGTTGTTCTCTTCATGGAAAGTATATCAAGCTGCACAAAGAGCCTGTACTGGAAGATGGGACACAAACTGTTTACTTCATCAGGTTGTTTGCAAACTTAATATAGAAACTAAGCAGCCAAAAATCTTGATACTATCCTATCTAAAAGGATTGTCACCAGGAGTGGGAATTTCCTGTTGGAGTGGACAATTTAGCATATCTGGATATTGGAGGTCACTACATCACTCTAAGTATATATAGATGTTATCTCCTTGAATGGGATGCCTCTCTTAATCTGGGAGCTGCCCTCTGATCCCTTCTTTCTGTCTGTCATCTCACTGTCCATACATGGCCCTCCATGGAGACACATGTCTCTGCAGGTCTCTCCTGTAGATACAATGCCCTCATACTTTCACACACATGATGCCAGATAAACTGGCTATTTGTGGTAGGGAAAGTAGATTAGGCTTCTTTCGACTGCAACCTGAAAGTGAACTGGATCTATTTGAATAAATGTAAGTTTACCTTTTTTGCAATATACTTCTTGGGGGATTTATTGACTGCACTCAGTATCACGCTTCTATGACTGGGCAAAACTCTGCTATATTAACCAAATATCCCAATATTTCCATGACAATTAAAGCAGATTTACTAAAAAAAAAACATATTAGAGCACTCACTGAAAACTACAAGTACTGGAGCACTGCTGTTAAATGGTCTGTTATGCAGAATTAAGATTAAACAAATACAGGCTCTTGCTGACATACCTGCAGTGAATACTAATTAGAGGTATCAATTTTTCCAGTGAGACTAAGGCAAAGAAGCCTCTGAATTCATGTGGAAAAGTACAACAAGTGAAGAGAAGACCTAAACATTCATTACCTGCTCTACCCTATGAAAGAGCGCAGTCCCAACGCCTGATTCAGATAATGAAGATTCGATGTATTTGCACAGACTAGCCTATTCTTCCTCCTTTATGTCAAATGTAAACTTTAGAGCTATTTCATATAATTCAGTAGTGGAGCTGAAGAAGGAGAAAGACTGGTGACAGATTGACAGTAAGCCTCAAAAGACAATGAAGTAGGAACATCCAGGACCAAGAGTGAAAGAAAAAACTGCAGGGTTCAGAAAGCTGGACCCCTTATGAGCAGTAATGTCAGCCCTTGAAGAACATGCTTCTGTACCCTCATACCTGGATTACTGCAACATGCTTTATGTGAGGCTGCTCTTGAAGACAACTTGGAAACTATGTAGGGTTGTCAGGTCCCCTGGGGGGGGGGGGGTTACCCGCTCAATGGGCCCTTTACCCACCAGCCCTGATCCGGCCACCAGGGGGAACTCCACCCCCCAAAGTGCCAGGATCGCAGTGACCTGCCCGGCATACTGACATCACCTGGAGGTGCCGTCATTGCGCCGGGCACATTGTGGGGGGGAGACGCTTTATAATTTGAGGGGAAATTCTATGGTTTCCCCTCAAATGACAGTGGTCCTGCCCCCAACGTGCCCGACGTGATGATGGCACTTCCAGGTGATGTCATTGCTGTGTGCATGCTTTGCGCACATGCCAAAGAAGTCCCAGAGAGGAGCTGGGACTCCCCCGCTGCAACGGTAGGACCTGGCAACCCTAAAACTTCAACTGGTCCAGAATGTAGCACCAGGAACATTATGAAACAGCTTCATTGGCTACTGGTCTGTTTCCAAGTCCTGGTTATTGTGAGATTGTGCCAATAGATGTAGTCCACAACAGGTCTCCTTAAACAGACAGTCCTTTATTTGCAGAAAAGATCTTGTTGGTCAAATACACTTCTTCTGTTAGTAATGCCCAAGCATAGGAATACAACTACAATTTATACTTGATATGAAATAACCTGATTACCAGGAAAGGCCCCACATATTTCCAGCCCAATTTTCGACTGGGTTGGAGTCCTTTAATATTTTTAGTTGACACATAGACAGAGTCTCCAGGGGAGAGATCCCAACCTGGGGTCCTCCCCTTATCAGCATATTTCTTATAGCCCGCTTTGGCTTCTTCCAACGTTTTTGCAATCAATGGCCAAGAATCACGTAATGAATTCCACCAAGTAGAACAATCACTAGACCCCTCAGCTGCTGGGCTTAAATTAGGCAAAGGAACCCCTTCAAAAACCTCAACTGCCATAAACGGAGACACTCCCATAGATGAATGTACAGCATTGTTATAACTACATTCTGCAAAAGGCAATAGGTCCACCCAGTCATCTTGTTGAAAATTAGTATAGCACCGCAAATACTGTTCTAATATCTGATTAACTCTTTCGGTTTGGCCATCCGTCTCTGGATGATAAGCACTGCTTAAGGCTGCTTCAACTCCCATGACTTGCAAAAGCTTCCACCAGAAGTTGGCAACAAACTGAGAGCCACAGTCAGATATTACCTTCTTTGGTATACCATGAAGCCTAATCACGTGGTTAACAAAAGCTTTAGCTAAAGTCTTTGCAGCAGGCAATTTCTTTAGAGGAATAAAATGAGCTTGCTTAGAAAAAGTGTCCACCACCACCCACACTACAGTCTTCCCTTTGCTAGAAGGTAGGTCAGTTATAAAGTCCATTGAAATAATTTCCCATGGACGGCTGGGAGTTTCCAAAGGCTGCAATAAACCCTGGGGGTTTTCCACCCTGGGATTTTCCCATCAAGCAAGTTTTGCAAGAGGAGACATAGGAAGAGACATCTCCTCTCATACGCGGCCACCAAAATTGTCTTTGTAAGAGGTTCAAAGTCTTTAAATAACCAAAGTGTCCTGACAGCTTAGACTCGTGTGCTGCGTGCATAATCTCTTTGCGCAGTGCTAAAGGAACCACAATTTTCTGTTCTTTAAACCAGCAGCCTTCAAGGCTCTGTATGAGGGAAGGCAGGGATTGGAACTCTCTGTTTTCCTCCTCAGAGTATTCTTGGGTGAATTTTATAATCCATTCAGATACTGCCGGCGTCACCCCCTTTTTGGCTTGACTTCTAGTTTGCACACACACACACACACCCAGTTGTTCTGGTGTAAACATAGTCTATCACCTTGTCTTTTCGGGAATCATGTTGGGGGAGGCGAGAAAGAGCATCAGCGAAGGAATTGGACCACCCAGGGAAATGTCAAAGTGTGAAGCTGAATTTAGAGAAAAAATCAGCCCATGAGCTAGGGAGAAGAGAAAGGAAGATAAGAGGGAAGCAAAGCTAATGAGCAACAAGCATGCGCAAAGTGAGCAAGAAGCGCATTCCCACCGCGGGGGTCACTCCACCAATGCTATCTCCCGTCCGGGACCTAGAGGAGTCCTATGGAGCTTCAAACCAAGGCAACGTTAAATGACCATCAGAATAAGCAATAGGACCCATAGGCATAGGTAAATGATAAGAATGCAACAGAATCATTGATGAGAACAGTCACCAGAAAACCATGGCAGTGCTAACTGAAATTTATGACCTTTAAAGCCCTTCATTACCTAGGACCCACATATTTGAAGAACTGTCTCCTTCTACATGTCCCTGTGCTGCAACTGTGGTCATCAGAAAGCCATCTATTGGCTATCCCACCACTTCGGGTGGCTCATCTAGCATCAGCCAGGGCCTTTTCCATCATGGCTACAGCTCTATGGTATGGGCTCCCTGAAGAAGTGAGAGGGGCCTGTGAAAAAAACTGGTTTCCTAAAAATGTCTTCCATTTGAAAGTTTGGTTTAGGCTTTGAAAGTGGCCTGCTTGTGGGTTAATACAGTTCAGAAACAGCCTTGCTAGAGCTAGAGCAAACTGACCTTGTGAGTTGCAGATAACATCGTCTGCAGAAGGGAGTCAAGGAGCTCAGTAGCAGCTCCCCATTAGCCACATTCCATTCAATTAAGCACCTGTGGGAACAGGGACAAATCTATCTGCAGATAGTTTCATTTCTTCAGATAGTTTCAGGGACTACCACTTAGGTCATCTGGTTTCCTATTGGCCTAAGGAATTGGCTATACATCATCACCTAGGGTTCTTATTGTCCTTTAGGCCTGAGGCCACAAGGGTTCCTTTGCCCATAAGAAGTAGGTTTCTAGTTTATTCAGTAGCTTGATGCTGACTGCTTGAGATTCTGACATGCAGTCAATTTCATGCTCACAGCAGCCATCTTGAATGTTGCTTGCGAGAACCAGACAGGAGAAGTCACAAAAATATACAACTGTTTACCAAGTAATAATCAAATTGCTTCTTTATACAAACATTGTGTATAAATTTTCATAAAGAATTCACCAATTAAAAGTCACATAACTTGCATGCTAATATCTCTCTTCATTGTTACAATCTCTCATCCAAGGAACAGGATGCAACTCACTGTAAACCAAAATAATTTCAACTATGCAATCACTATCTTAATGGTTTACTGAAAAGCAATAATTCATTCTCTAGGAGATTTGCTACCAATCAGTAACTCTCATTAGTGAAATAAAGTGTATGATGCTTTCCTCAGTACATTTCACAGAAAAAAATCCTTCAAGACGACAGTAGTTTAAATCCTTTAAGAAGGCAGTGATTTTTCCTTGCAACTCTGCTGATGGAGAGCTAGCTTGGAAACTCCATTTCAATCTTCTTTTATCAAAGACAGAATCACTTAGGAAGTCTCTCTTTTACAAAACTATAATAATAACAAAGTATATAATTGAATAAATATAATACTAACTAGAAAGGTTCATATTCACATTTAAGCCATTGGGTGTGAGAGCATTGAGCATATAAGGCATATAAGACTGTATATTTAAAGTCATCTTCACTATGATTCTGGTCAATAAAATGTGTAACAAGAGGAGCATCTGTCACTCCATTTCTGATTCTAGACCAATGCTCCAAAATGCAGGTTTTAATAGCCTTGTCTTTTTAATAGCCTCTTGTCACTTTTGACTCTCAGGAAAGAGCCACTTTTGGATTACTGGAACTTCAACTGAGAATGGTAACATCTGATATTTGGAACCTTTGAATTACTGTTTTAGTTAGAATGTGAATTCCTAGCTTTGTTTTTATCCTCTCAGTTTCTTGTCTTTTTGGAAATATTCTTGCTCCCTAATAAAAATATATTTTAATTACTTTTGTGTTTATTTGCCTTCAACTCACCTCAGTCGAAGTCCAGAAGCATAGACTGGCTGTCTGACTACCTACCAGAGTAACTTGCTTCTGTGACAAAATCACTCTGCAAGCCTACCTTGCAGGAAGGACTTTCTTGTTTAGTCCTGGGATGGTTGGGAATCTGCCCATTGGTTTCTAAACATGGGAATAGTCAAAAGGCCTGGTGGCAGACTACCAGGCTGGTGTGTGAGGAGTCACAAGCCAGGATTTTGTAATTTTGTATTTTGCAGCCCTATCCCAAAGAGTTCTTGGACTGGACTGGGACTCTGACTTATTGTTAATTGCCTCATATGTGTTACAGGGACTCCATTGCTTGTTGTATTTTGCACTAATTGACCTCTGAAGAAGCCTCTTTTGAGCCAAAATGCATCGGGTCATACAGGGGCGTAGAGTTTAAAAACTCCCGGGGGGGCGGGGGCTCTTCCATGCGCGTGCGCACCCGCTGGGACCATGTCCCTGCCGCCGCCTCCCCCCCAGCCTGACCACTCCTGCTTCCATCCCTCTGTCCGTCCAGGGGCCAGCTGGGCATTTGCTTAGCTGGCCCCTGGACGGAGGGAGGGAGGGAGGGAGGGTCGGAGTGGCCAGGCGGGGGGGGGGGGGGGAAGAGCCGGCAGCAGCCCTAGGAAGGGCTGAGGGAGGCACAGCGGAGGGCACACCATTTTCCCAGGGGGGCTCAGTCCCCCCCCAGGAAATTTTGGGAGTGGCTTGAGTCCTCGAGCCCCCCCATAGTTGACGCCTATGAGGTCATATACTGTCCTTTTGTGTGCATATGTAACTTTGAACATTTTATAGGTCATACACTGTCCTTTTGTGTGCATATGTAACTTAGAACATTTTATGAGGCTTTACTTGGGCCCCTATTAAGTTTTTATATGTCTTTGTAATTAACATTCTTTTGTACACTCTTTCATGTTTCTAACTTTTAGCCCTCTACCAGTTTTCTAAACCACCTTTGGAGGTTTGTGCTTTGTCGGTTCAGATTTTTTTCCCCCTCTCTTTTTTTGGTTTTCAGTCTGTATACTGAAAACTCATGAACTTTTAGACATTTCTAAAATACTTTTGTTGAAGAGGTTCTGGAACTATGTTTCAGCACATTCCCCCAGAAAAAAAAGCCCCGGTCAAGATCATTATACTGTAATCTGACTACCCATTTGTAATTCCAACCCATTGGGTTGGGGAAATCTAAGACATGATACTACCCACATTATTCTCACCTAAAGAAGGCCATAAAAACTAGTATGCCTAAATCAAATAAGATGAATATTTAGCATGACTGATCATATAAGGAGAAGAATCATGCCAGTCCATTGCCCTTTGTGCCAAGCGTCCAAGTGGCTCCTATTCAGCCATGTGTTACATATGGTGCTCCCAGTGCCAGCATTTCACTGGGTGAGGGATAGAAAAATAAACCATAGGCCTCCATAGGCTATTGCATTAAAGTAGGAGGCCTTTTTGCTATGTGTATGGGTGTAGCAGAGAAGGAAGCAGAAGAACAGTGGCAACAGCATAAGATACAGGAGCTCTTCTCACCTGGGAAGGATGTGGGAAATGGGAGAGGAAGTCAAAGATGCTAGACACCACAAGTGGGGCCATCTGAGCTCCTTTCATAAGTGACTCCAGTGCTCCAGTATGGTGCCAATTGCACCATTTTGAAGGGACTGGTTTGTATGACACAGATGAAAACTGTGTGCTCATTATAATATCTTGGAGTACTCTGCACAAGCAGTTGAACTCCTAAGTACTGGTCAGATTCCAGATGAGGTAATTACAGCTGAAGTCTGGCTCCTTAGAATTCTTCCTGCTGCTTTAATTAACAAAATTATAGGCACTTCCTTTCCTATTAAGAACGAAAGAGAAAAAAAGTAAAAGAAAAAATGGAAGAAGATTAACACTATTGGGAAAGAATGATTACTGTGTTCCATCTCCAAAGTCGCTACGTTGAGGTGAAGGTTGAGTAACTGTGCTTTTGTGCATATAATTTATGGAGAGCACTGAGCACAGATCATTAGGCAGAGATCACTCAAGAGGAAAGGTACTGCATGAATCTAAAAATCTGTGCTACAGATAACAGGGGTTTTATTGCATTAGTGAATCATAGAGCAATTTTACCAAAATTCTTACTCAGAAGTAAGTCCTATTTTGTTCAATGTCTAATTAGTGTATTTGAGATTGCAGCATGAATGTGTAAAGTTTTACTGCTTTATCGAGCCATTTCTCACAATAGTCCCATGAGTTGGAGGGGGGCATTAGTATTCAGATCAAATGAATAAATAAATAAATATTCTGGTTTTACAGATGGAGAGATGAAGGATTTCCCCCAAAGCCATCAACATGGTTGAATGTAACTTATTTTTTTTTTCATCCTGTGAGTTTTTAACCCCATTTTAGAAATAAATGTCAAGAGGTGGATCCTTTAAACACTACAGCACATTGTGTGGGGAAGCACTCCTGACCTGACATCATATTGCCTTATAAAAATGCACCCAGTGTGGCTCCATCAATTGAGTTTCATGAGTCACGGCCATGATATATCAGCCGGGATATTTAGCAAGTCATTTTGTCCAGGATCTATGATTAAAAGAAATGGATGTTTTCAGCCAGGAAGCAAAAAAATTGAAGACATGTCCTCTCCAAAAGGCTAGCTTCCTTTTCTATTTCACTCTTTCCCTTTTGGTTTCCATTGTATTATCAGCAGATTATCCTGAGCCTCTTCAGAATTCAAATAAATGATGAGGTATAAGCAGAATGTACCTTTTCAAGTGGCTTTTGCTGGTAAAATCTGGTTCTTGGTGCTTTCCTACATTTTCCTGTAATGTAAAATAAGCAACCTTTATCAAATGCATAGAAACTGACTATGCCCTTGGAGCAAGAGCTGTAACCTGATTTACAAAGGAAACAACTGGTTCTCATTAACTGCCAGCTATGTGGCGTAGAAGAACTTCCAGTGGAATTTTCCAAGGTCTTCCCCCCCTTCCCCATTTGAGGATTTTGTTGTCTGTCTGGATACATTTGTATATTTTCTACTCTAATCTCAGTACACTATTGTGAAAATATAGGATACACTGCTTATTTTCTTATGTGTATTGTATCATTAGAGTCCTGTAAATATAATTGTACAATAGCAGCCACAATATTCAGTTTGGTGTAGTCGTTACGTGCATAGACTAGGGTTGCCAGGTCTGGGTTGGAAAATACCTGGAGGGTGGATCCAGGAGAGGGTGGGGTTTGGGGAGGGGAGGGGCCTCAGCATGGTACAATGCCATAGAGTCCACCCTCCAAAGCAGCCATTTTCTCCAGGGGAGCTGATCTCTGTCAACTGGAGATCAGTTGTAAAAGCGGGAGATCCCCAGGCTCCACCTGGAGGCTGGCAACCCTGGCATGGACTCTAATCTGGGAGAACTGGGTTTGATTCCCCACTCCTCCACTTGCACTGCTGGATGACCTTGGGCAAGCCATAGTTCTGGCACAGCTGTTCTTGAAAAAGAGCAGTTTCTGTCAGAGCTCTCTCAGCCCCACCTACCTCACAGGGTGTCTGTTGTAGGGAGGGGAAAGGAAAGGAGATTGTAAGCCACTCTGAGACTCTTTGGGTAGTGAAGGGCAGGGTTCTTCTCTATTCAAACTCAATGCAATGGCCACTGTAATTCCTTTCAGTATCAATGTCATCTTAAAAAAAACAACACTTGTGAAATGTTTTGTTCTGTGGGGCAAGGTATGTGGAGGAGAAGGATGAGGTGGACCAGGAGGTGGTTTTTATACCCCGCTTTTCTCTACCCTGGGGTGTCCCAAAGTGGCTTACAATCATCTTCCCTTCCTTTCCCCACAAAAGACATGGGTTCTCTCTGGTTGGGTGCAACCAAAAAATGGCTACCACAGAAGTGTTTCCCAAACGGAATACACATGTAGGGTCCTTGATGGTTGAAGAATCCTCTTTGTGTGTTAAGTCCAACACATGCATTTCTTTGCAAATTTTATTAAGGGATTACAGTTTTATGAATACTGGGTTCCCACTCTGAGTGATGCTTCATATGGGTGGTACAGGAAAGTTCCCAGAAATAAACAGGCAGAAAATAAAACAACTGAAATCTTTATTGGGAAAACATAGAAATATCGAACTACTAAGAAACACAATAAAATAGATCTCACACACAAATACACTCAAAGAGATGTATAATTAGTAACCTGTCTAACATCTATGAGTGGGAAATTTGCTAAGGAGGCAATAAAAGGGATAACAAAAACATATAAACCTGATCCTGGTGAGAGTCGAGGTCTGGGAGAGTTTGGGGAGAAGGAAAAGAAATACACAAATCAGCACTGAGCATTAGGTGATCCAAGGCAGTGATAAGGGTGCAGGCAAACAAGGGAAAGCAGTGAAGAAACTGAAGTCTGCTTGAAATCTGCATGAAGGGTCATGTGTAGTTTCACAGCAGCAGTAGGTGGGGTGAACCTGACAGCAAAGTACCAAGGGAATTGAGGTGGAGCATACCACAAAATGTCTGCCACAGGAGTTGCAGACAATCACAAAATACCTGTCATGGGACTGAGAATCAACTACAAAATGCCAGGGAGTGAGCTGCCAGACAGAGACTGGTATCTGGTAGGAGATGAGGGTGGAGACATGGGAGGCACTAGCATGATGTGTAGCATGACATTACTTCCAGGGAAAACTGGAAGTGATGTCACATCAGTCTAGGAATTGCCAGAAACTCTATGATAGGGGTGGCCAAACTGTGGCTTGAGAGCCACATGCAGCTCTTTCACACGTATTGTGTGGCTCCTGGCAGGGCAGCTGGGGAAGCGAAGGAGAGGCATACTTTTTCTCCCTCCCTCTCTTCCTTCTTTTCTCTTCCCTCCCTCCCTCCCATCTATTTGCTTTCTCTCTCTCGCTCTCTCTCTCTCTCTCTCTTTCCACTTTCATTCTTTCTTTTCAACTCTCTTTCTCTCTCTTAGCAAATAAATATCATTAGCAAACAAATATCAGTGGACAAATATCATTATCAATATCTGTTTTTACCCCTCTTTGTTTTTATTTTTGGCAACCTCATTTAATGTTAATATAAAGCAAATTTGCATTTATTTATTTATTTATTTATTTTAAAACTGTGTGTGTTATATTTGTTCATGTCTTGTGGCTCTCAAACATCTGAAGTTTCTTCTGTGTGGCACTTATGTTGAGCAAGTTTGGCCACCCCTGATCTATGGCAAAACTTGAGTCTGGAGACTGGGAATGTATAATACACACTAAGTCATTGCTGAGAAGTTAGCCTACCTTCACCAGTCTGTGAAACGTGTGGGTTTTTTCCCCCTCACTGGCATTATACCAGCTGGATATCCTGGATAACACTGCAAGACTCAGATTGTAACACAGGAAAGATAAAAGCCCACCTCCAGTCTTCAATCAATGGATTAAAAACCTTAGAACTCTATCAATATTTGAATGCATGGCATGTAGACGGCAATTACATGTGGACTTATTTTTAGATATTTGGAAACCATTTATAGAAACTTATGTGTAGATCCACCAGCACTGTTGTTATATTTCTGTCTCTATGTATATCTCCCCCCCTTCTTTTTTTCCCCTTTCCTTTTTAAAACCTTATTAAGTTCCTGTATTTGTTCTTTTTTCCTGGGTTTTAAAATAGCTGGCTGGAGAAATGAAAAAGTCCCTTCCTAAGGGTCAGTGGAATGTCATGTACTCAATGGGACACAGAAGGTTCTGGAAAGGAAGAAGAGAAGAGAAGAAGAAGAGACTGAATTTATACCCCGCCCTTCACTACTCAAGGGAATCTCAGCGTGGCTTATAATCTCCTTTCCCTTCCCCTCCCCACAACAGACACCTTATGAGGTAGGTGGGGCTGAGAGAGCTCTAACAGAAACTGCTCTTTTTTCAAGAACAGCTGTGCTAGAACTATGGCTTGCCCAAGGTCATCCAGCAGGTGCAAGTGGAGGAGTGGGGAATCAAACCCGGTTCTCCCAGATTAGAGTCTGCACTCTTAACCACTACACATTCTAGGCATACTAGACATTCAGGAGGACAAGGGGTGGACTGTGATACAAAAAAAAGGAATCCTTTCATTGGGAGAGATGCAGCACAAGCCTAAACGGAATTACACCTTCGTTCTAAATCCATTAAACTCAATTGGTTTAGAAGGATATAACACTGTTTAGGATTGCACTGAGGGGAGAGTCAGAAGTAACTGTGATGTTTTGGCCAGAGTATCAGATTAGGAATGAGCTACGAAGTTCACTGGGTAATCTTGGCCAATCACTCTTTTGAAGCCTAACCTGTGAGGGTAAAATGAAGGAAGCTAGGACCACTTGTCCTGAGCTCCCTGGAGGAAGGGTGGGAGATTGACAGGGGAAATAGTTGCTTTCCCAGATCAAGAAGACATTATGCAGAAGATCCACGATTGATCCCAAAACATGTACTGAAATGTGGACGGTTTAAAGCACAACAGTTCCCTCTGCCAGGAAGACAAGCCAGTTTTCAGTTTAAAAAGCGTCTTTTCTCCTTAGCACTGGGAGCTATTGCACAAAGAACAAACAAAGCTCCAGGGTTATGCACACAGTCCTACTGGGTTTGTAGTTTTGAGGAGAAACAAATATATGTGATAGTGTGAACCTGGAATCTTGAGTGTAGATCAGAATCAACACTTCTATGCACAAAGGCTTGCATTACAACAAGGACAAATATGGAAAGGGTGGTAGACGTGCCAGTCTCATGAATAAATCACTTATGGAGAAAGGGCAACCCTGGCTTGCACGCTGCAGGCCTTTGCTCAGATTACAAAGAGGGGCCTGGTCCCACTGCCTCTTGTGATGCCCCTTTAGACACTGTTTGAGAAGGCTTCTTGTGAGGAAACAGGCCACAGCTAGTGGTAAAAAGGGAAAACTATCCAACAATCAGTGCTGGTGGGGTTTTGAGAAAAAATGTTGCACATCCACCTTTCAGAGATGAGGCCACCAGAGGCCATATTGAGTTCATCCTCCACCCTGAATAGGGATCAAATTGGGAATGGAGGGAGTTTTATCTTGATCCTGGTCCACATTCTTCCATTAGGACTCTCCCATCCTTTTTGTCCCACGGGTCCATGATTCCAGGGCTGTAACACTGAATTGATTGATCTTCATGAGGTAATTTTCAAACATTCGGATGCACTCATCCAGCACAACCAGTCACCGTTAGCCATACAGCACCCATTCATAGCCTCTTCCAGGCTGCAATTGAAACAATCTGCCATTGAAACCACTGAAACATTATGTCCAGTTAAAATCATATTTTTATCCCACTCTTCCTCCCAGGAACTCAGAGCAGTATTCATGGTTCACCATTCCTCATAATAACTGTGTAAAATAGATTGTTCTGACCTGGACAGGCCAGGCTAGCCTGATCTCATCAGACCTCAGAAGCTGAGCACGGTCGCCCCAGTTCAGGCCTGTACCTATGGTGGAGGGCCTGGCCCCAACTTCCTACCAAGCCCCCCCAACTTCCTATGAACACCAGTCCTCCCAACTCACTGGGCCGTCCAGGGCTCCCAGGCGAGGAAGCAGCACCAGGTAGGTAGGTAGGCAGACCGGCAGGCAAGATGGGGATGGTTCAGGGATCGTCCTTTGGGCTGAGCTGGACTGGGTCTTCCCCTCCCAAAGAGCTGCCTACACAGAGAAAGCTCCCCTCCATTCTGTCCACTCAAACAGAATTTGGCTCCTGTGCACAGCGGCAGCAGTGGCGCTCCTGAGGGGCTGGGCTGCTGCATGCTGCCGTCCCCTGCAAGGCAGACTCCAGGCGGGGGGCTTGAAAGGCAACCAGGTAGGCATCAAAACAAACTTGGCTCCTGTGTGCAGCAGCCGTGCTGGTGCTCCTGAAGGGGCTGGACTGATGCGCGCCGCCTCCTCCTGTGAGGTAGACTCCAGGGGGGGCTGAAAGTCTGAACAAGAGGGAACCAGGAGAATGAGGAGGGCGGAGTGAAGCTGAGAGGCTGGAGACTGGGTGCATCAGGGAGAGGGGCTGGGAATACCAAGCTGTCAGCAACAGCTGCATGGGGCTCCTCTATGAGGAAATGGCACAAGCAACCAGGGAGGCGGGCCAGCAGGTGAGGTGAGGCTGGCGGAAACTTTTAGTGGTGCTCAGAAGCCGGCCAGGCGGAGCCGGGGCACCTCTTCCTCCTCTTTTGTCTGTGCCTGGGTGCCCAGCCGGAGCACCAGTAGAAGCCAGCTCCCCAGCGCTGGGTTTCAGAGCTTTAAAAAAACACCCTTTTAAATTTTAATTTCAGTGCCCCCCGATTTATTTAAATGCCCCCCGATTTAATAAATCCTGGCTAGGGGCCTGCCCCGGTTAATATTTGGATGGGAGAGTCACCAAGGAAGACCAGGGTTGCCATGCAGAGGTAGGCAATGGCAAACTACCTCCGAACTTCTCTTGCCTTGAAAACCCTACAGGGTTGCCATAAGTCATATGTGACCTGATGGCAAAAAAGAGGGGGGAAAGGATTAGCTTGGAAAAGAACGACGGGCCCAGGATCATCAGTTAGCTTCACAGTGAAGGGCCACACTAACAATACTTTTTGTCCACAAGTTGAATTGCACATTGCAGCCCCACAACAGGCAAAAACGCCCCTCCAGAGTCAATTCAGGTCAGGAAAATTCAGCATGCGGGGAAGAAGCTTTTCATCCCTCTGACTGTGGTCCCAGTCTAAAACTGGGCCCTGAAGTGCTTGGGTAAAGAAATTCCCCATAGCTGCCATGTGGCTGTGGGGAAACTGAGTCAAGTCTTGGCAACCCTGACCTGACTCAGGGGCAAACGTATTGTCTAGTTTGGCCAGAGTGAGACTTTGAACCTGGTCTCCCAGATCCAAGTCTGATACTGTAACCATTACGCCACATTGGCTCTATTTAACTGTTTAAAAAGAACAAACATCTGAGAACAGAAATATAAAGTATACAACTTTTTTAAAAAGTTTTGTATTGAAGCCACAGTGTTACACATATTACAGAAAAAATGTGGCCAATTAAAAAAAAAACAAGTTCACACAATAGTATGGCCAACAAAACATCCCACAATGCCAATCAGAAGCAGGGAGACAAGTAATAGTTAGTATATAGAGATCATACAGATATTACACAGCTCTGGAGCTGAGCTTTCAGGAAGTTCCATGCTGAAATCCTTGCCGTGTAGGGGTTTACACTCCACCCCCTTGACATTTGAAGAGGGATCTATTAGTCAACAGATGTCATTAACTAAACCACATTCTTTCTAGGGATGACACCAAAAATCTAATCGATTGGCTTTATTAAGCTAGCATCCATCATCTTAAAGATGCAAGCAGCATTCAGAAACAGAAAGCAGCTTTACTACTAAAGGAAGCAACCCACTTCTTCAGGCAACTAGTAAAGTGCTCCAACAATTTATCAATTTTACTCAGCATTGTTCTTATTTGTACTATTCAGTGGCATGAATGGAAATATTTATGTGTAAAAATACTCTAATTCCAGTGCAAAGCTGTTTACATGTTACAGTGAACACATGTACAGCCTGCATGTACATGTGTGCACCTGTTTGTAAGAAAAGGCCAATGTGAGTAAAAATGAAACCAGGGATGAGTAACTGGATAAATGTGGGGTTTCATTTACACGTTCTGCTGTACATGCATTGTATGTAACATGAGAATTATTCAACATCTGTATAAAGAAAAATCAAGTGTACACTATACATGGATCGTATGTGCATTTACAGTAACTTGTGAACAGGTGTCTGGGAGCATTAGCAGCCACATTTTGGCTGGCCAGCATAGAGTAGGTTTATAAACAGCCTGTGCCTTAGCACTCAATGAGTATTTTTCCTGCAAGCATCCTTTTGCCCATTTTGGAACACAGGAATAGCCATTTGCTTTGTGACCTAAGCAAGAACTTTTACCCCTGGACTCAAATTGTCTAGGGCAGTGGTTCTTAACCTGGGTTCGATCGAACCCTAGGGGTTCGGCGAGTCAGTCTCAGGGGTTCAGTGGGGCCTCCAACTTAGTACTATTACTAAGTACTAAGAATTATTTTCCACTAAAGAAGGGTTCGGTGAATGCGCATATGAAACTGGTGGGGTTCGGTACCTCCAACAAGGTTAAGAACCACTGGTCTAGGGTATTTGGGGGAGGGGATTGCTGACTCAGCATTGCTTATGGCTTGGTGTGGGCAGTTGAGTTGTCACAGCATGGCTAACCATTACAAGCCGGTAGTTCACAGCTTGCAGGGACAGTGTGGTGGGTTGGTAGGAGTTCCTTGGTAGGCTGTGCCCTGAGGGATCATTTAGGTGCTCACCAAGGAAACTGAGGGAGGCTCCTGCAGTAAACTGTGGCTATGGTGAGCTTCAACCAGCTGTAGGGACTATTCTGTATTTCAGAGAAGGGCAGGTCACCATACATGGCAATTAGAGAGGGAAGAAAATTTTGGTTGGTGGAGCATGGGGAAATCCAGGTGGCAGGGGGCAATTTTATTTTGTTTTAATTTTTTTGCATTTTAAAACTTGGGGAGGTGGTGAGATTGGAGCTTCCCTGACTATGCCCAGGGTCATTTTGGAATACCCACATGCACCTGACATTTTATAAATCTTTTTTGGATTGGGGGGGGGGGATTTTTGTCTGTGGGGGCGACACTTATCTGTGGCGGGCATTGCCCTCAAATGCTCCCATGGCTACAGGCCAGATCCAAACTGAGATAGAGTATATCCACACAGATAATGGAAGACATTTAGATAGCTTTTCTTCCCACTGTTGTGGCCCAGTTTTCTTGTCAGTCACTGTATCTTGCCTCAATATTCCTGCAGGTATGTACACACCCAATATATGATTAGTGCCTTCTTATTAGACAGATTTGATCCCCTGTTGGGGTACCCTTTACTCTCTTTCCATATTTATGGCTGGTCAGTTTGATGGATGTGTTTAAACCATAAGCCATAATATAATTAACAGGTACAAATGTTTAGAAATAAAGTATGTGTCATGCAAAAAAATCTTTTAAAAGGATATGGTCTAGGTACCCTGGCACAAGCCAGTTAGGGTCTTAAAGGTAAGAATCAACACTTTGAATTGTGGCTGGTAGCAAATAGGTAACCAGTGTGGATATTTCAGCACAGGGGTATTGTGATCCATGGAATCCACAGACACATCTGGCTTAGCTGTTCAGAAGAAACAGAGCTGGATGTCATCCACATACTGGTGGCACCTCACTTCAAATCCCTGGATGACATCTACCAGTGGTTTCACGTAAGGACAACCCATGCGCTTAAGAAGCAGTCCCCTAGTACAACTTTCTGGAATCAGTTGAAGTAAAAGCAGAACCACCGAAGCGTGCTGCTCTCTACTCCCAGCCTAGCCAGCCCCTCCAAAAGGATACCATCACTGATGGTATCAAAAGCCACGGAGAGGTTCCAGAAAATCAACAAGGGCACACTACCTCTATCACTCTCCCTTTAGGTCACTTGAGTGCAGGGCAGTGTTCCCTCTAAGATGAGTTAGTGTGAGCTAGCTCACAGTTTCTTAGCCTCCAGCTCACACATTTTTTGTCTCGGCTCAGGAAGGATGTCTCCAGAGCAAACTAGTTCATGCCGTAGCCAAATAACTCACACACAACTTTAATGCCAGTAGCTCACAAAGTAGAATTTCTGCTCACAAGCAGGGCTCTTTTTGTAGAAAAAACTCAGCAGGAACTCGTTAGCATAATAGGCTACACCCAACAGCAGAAACTCATTAGCATATTAGGCCACATCACTGACAGCACCGTGTATTAGCATATTAGGCCACACCCCCAAGTTACCAGAAGAGTGGTCATCCAGCCACACTCACCTTTTGCTTCTTATTCTGTTTACCTTGTTTGTTGTCAAAACCCAGGGCTTTTTTTGTAGCACGAATTAATTTTCATGTTAGGCCACATACCCTTAATGTAGCCAATCCTAATGAGTTTCTACTGTTGGGTGTGTCCTATTATGCTAATGAGTTCCTGCTGGGTGTGGCCAACTCAGGAGCCAGCCGGAACTCCGTTCCTGTGCATTCCTGCCCAAAAATAGCCCTGCTCACAAGACTCCACAGCTTAGAGGGAGCATTGGTCCAGGGATGCCTTTTCAGGAGGGGGGTCTCACAAATTACCACCTCTTTTAAAGCAGTCAGAACTACACCCTCTCACAGAGAGTCATTTATTATCTACCGCCTGGACCCAGTCAACCAACTCTTTCTTAGTTACATGTGTAAGTACAAAACAATGGTCTCTGGCTGAATTTCCAAATCTTATCCCTCCCTGTTCCTCACTTTCAGCTGCTCTACTCCTATCTATGAAGTAGACATTAGCATGCGATTTAGCCACAGTGTTGTTTAAACTGGTAGACCTATAGTTTGAAGGAATGTTTATGCTCCTTTTTAAAATCACATTACCCATGTTCCACTACAAGGAATGACTCCTATTGGATATTTCTTTAAAAGATTCAATACTTTAAGAAGCACTGAGGCATTAAGAAGTGAGGGGGTGCCTCTTTTTGAAAAGTGCTCAGAGTTTGACTTTGTATAAGATTCTTAAGGCTGCACTCCTGAAGTATATATTTGAGACTAGTAAAGCGTGGTCACACAGCACCCTAATCCCAGCACACAGCACCCTAATTTTCTTACGGGTTGGGATGTCCCAACCCCGGGAGTGGTGGCTGGTGGCGGCGGCTGGGGGAGGCACGCAGGAGAGCGCTCTACACCCCCCCTCTGCCGCTGCTGCCACCACCGCCAGGATGGCGAATCTGGACCGATCCTGGCTGGCTGGCTCACCCCACGCTCTGCTCCAGCCCCAAGCCACCGCCTGGTAAGTTTGGGGAGAACCTTTGGGACCACTAATATTCTTGGTTTCAATGACCAGGTCCAAACACAGTTGTAAGTGGTTCTGATCAAGTTGCTTGCTGTGAGCAGTTTAATAATCCTTCCCCCCCACTTTGTTTTTATGAGAAGCTCAAAAGCCAAGGAAGCCTCCCCGTAATGTTCTTAGCAGCCTCATTTACTTTTTAAATTTTTTGGCCGTTCTGCCTTCTTTATCCCCAAATAAGAGACATCACTGCTGTCAGTGCTGAGAGTTCCAACCATCTGTTTAGCGCTGTATAGACAGTTCCAGTTCAGGAATAGGTTTCAATTCATGTGGAGACTGAGCCCAAGAAACCTCTCATGCACAGTTTCTCTGCACACGTGGTTCCTGATCCAGCAGGGAATCTCTGTGTGGATTGCTCTCACTTTACCAAGATGTGTAGGTGTAAGAACAAATGGCTCGTAAAAATCAGTTAATAAATTTAGACTGGAGGTCAGTAAGAAGTGTAAAATATACTCAATCGCACTCAGAGAAGCAAAGATGATTATTGGTCTGGAACTGCACTTGGCTTCCTTTATAAAAACTATTTTAACATTTACCAGCATAGATCCATAAATGATTTTTCGTTACACAAAACTATATAAGGATTGCCTGCAGTTTCCAAAATATAGTGTGTTTTTTAAATACAAATTGGTTGAACTGTTTGATGTCCTGACAGATAACACAGGCTGCTGGTAAATCATAATTTGGTACCACTAGGATAAAGTAATTTGTTGGGGTTTTTAACCTAGCTAAGTGATTTTCAGTGGCTCAGAAGCCACCTGTGGCTCTTCTAAGTGCTGTTCCCTGGTGATTTTACCCATTCTCTACAGCTAGATTGCTCTTCTCAGGTGTTCTGGCAAGGTCAGTCTCTAACCTGAGCTACTGTGCCTCATGCCGAGGAGAGATCAAGAAAATAGAGAGGGTAGCCTTTCCCCTCACTCCAGTTACACAAGGGCTGACTAAGGCCGAATTTACACCTCCCCTCTGAAGTAGTTTGACTGCTGTCTTTTCCTACGCTCATTTCACGCTGGTTTCAAATTTCACTCCCTGGCTCTGAAGAGTACTAAGCAACAGGATTTGTTTAAAGCAGTATAATGCTAGCTTGACCACAGGAGGGCAATTAACAAATGTAAACAGTAATTTTTAAACTAGAACAAGTATGGTTTGAAACTAGAAACAGGTATAGACGTGGGGGTTTGAAACAAGAAGGATTCCAGTGGGAAAGTCAGATGTAGATTTGACCTAAGTTTCAACCGTGGTGGGAGAAACAACCCTACATGCCCACAGTTACATTGGTAATTTAAAAGGTCATAGTTATGTATTTAATTTTATTTATTTATTTATTTAATGAATGGGCTTTTTAGCCCACCCTTCCCTGTGCAGCAGGGCTCAGGGCAGTTTACAACATATCTTCTATTATTGTGCATGTGTGTTTGGTGCAGTAGAGCACAGGGCCAATAATAGTTATGTGGCTCTTTAAGGTTGATGGTAAATTTAAATGTGGCTCTCTGAGAGCTGCAGAGTGAGTTCCACTCACCCAGCTCTTGCGAGGTTTTTCTCCTTCCTCTTGAGGCTCCCATCACCCATAACGGGGGGCTAATATTCTGAGTTGTTACCACTGTGCCACAGGAGTACTTCTTAAGGATTTTTTAAAAAAATCAATAATTCTATATATTTTTAACCCTCAAAAAGCCTTCCAGTGGTGCATCAGGGAAACTGGTGGCCAGGAGGGTCTGATGGAAAGAAAGGAAAAGGAAAATGGCATTGCTATGGGTGGAACGCTTGCAAATGTCCACCTTCCCATCCAGGCAGCATAGTAATATCGGGCTGCATTCTTTATGAAACAGTAACACCGATTTGAGACTATACCAGGAACAGAGCAAAGCTGGAAAGGGAATGATTAGGGGACAGTGTCATGTGAATTCTCAAAAAAACCAAAAACAAAACAGTGTTCCAGTTTGGATGCAAAGGTGGAGAAAATCATCCATGTGGAAAGAGCCCATGGTAAAAGTTCGTCATTTGATTAATGGTGTGGAATTTAATTTGTACACTGTTATGCTTTCTCCATTTCCAAGCAGTGAGGTTCTAGAGAACGAACTACTGAGTACAGTTTTCTTTGAACAAGCAAGATCACTGTAGTCTCCTGGTGTCTTACAACGCAAGACAAACCAGCATTCTTACATGTTTCATGGGTTTTTTTCTTTTGAAAAACAATTCCATCAGCCTTTATTCTCGCACCACTTTCTATTTCCTCACACTGGTTTTTAAAAGTTCAATTAAGGCATTTTCAATGTTCTTTTTGTGTTCATTGCATACAAAATGGAATATAAGTGGCATAAAAGCAATAAACATAATAATCAGACTCTGTCAATAAAAACAAGACAAAGAGCAACTGATGACAATAGCAACATATAAAAGCATAAAGAAAGGGAAACGGCCATCTCACTGCATCCGTAGTCAGAATGCACCCAGAGCATTCTCAGCATTTTGTAGAGGAATGAGAGACCCTTACTTATTCAGAACTTCAGATGTGCATCAGAGTTCAGGCATGCTTGTCAGACTCCTTGGATCTAGGAGTTAATAACTCCCATAAATGAAAACTCACTATTTGTGATATCAAAGAATTATTGAGGGAAACAAGTAATTTATTTAGAAGTAAGTTTGCCACCTCTGTAAAAGCAAAGCCAAATACAGAAGAATATGTGATCCTTTTCTCCACTCTACTTTTCAGTATTAATTTGAATGCTACAGAATTGTAATTTCAAATGCACAGACATGCACATTGAAACCCATAATATATGCAGTTTGAAAATGTCACCCAATATTCCTCTTTAGACATGGAAGTAGTGAGATACTGCCAGTAAATGTGCAGGGCTTGCCGTCCTCTATCACAGGTTTATTTACAAGTAATGAAAGTGAATGTATCCAGTGAGCTTGAAATTAAATCCTTTGAGCCTTCAAATCTTCCCACATTCATCCTACCATGAAGCATAACAAGGTGTATGGACAGGAATTCTGCTAATTCCACACCAGAACTATTGTCTCAGTTTGCTCTCTTCTGTCTGAAAGAAAAGATGGCTTTTGTGTTGTTTCCTTCTGTGTCTTAATCACTGCACAAATTAATCTATCGTATTCTCCAGAAATGTGTAACTGTGAAACAGGTCAGGGGAAAGATTACAGAAATGGAAATCATGATGTGGTGGCCATGCATCCTTGAGGACACTGGTCTTAAATAAACCAGCTGCAAGCAGACCCAAGGTGTGACTCTAATACCACTGGATATGTAAGGGGTAAACAGCTCAGAAGTATCATGGAAGTCATCATATGAGTTGGATGGCACATAATACATCAACCTTCCTGCAGATCTGGGTGTTGTCTGGATGGGAGACCTCTTGAGAAGTTTAGGTAAGCCACAAGGAAAATATCAAAGACTTGGACAAGAAGGCGACTTGGTTCTTCGACCCAGTGCAGGAGGATACAGTGTTATCACACCCCACAAACCTGTCAACATGTGTTCTGACTGACATAGAGAATTAGCTGAAGCACAATCACGTGCAGCGTCAATGATATAACAAAGTATAATAATGAACAAATACAAAACATAGCATCAGTCTTAGAAGACCATAATAAGTTTCCAACGAAGAATCCAGATATGAGCTTTGTTTCATAGGTTCTTTTTCATAGGAAACTGTAATTTACAAAAAACAAAATAATATATACATAATTCCAAACGTCCATTACAAACCAATGGAAATCGAAAATATCGCAATAATAACCTACCTAATTCAACTGCTGAATAATACATACATTTATTCACCTAGTCTGCTGACTTCAAGGGGAAAAATTCTCCTAAGAGAAAATACACATACAGTCCCAAAATTAATAATTTACATCAAAAGCGTAACAATGTGGGTTTTCACAGAAAAAAAGTAAAATGGGCAGATAATCAGGATCAATCTGCAGACTTCGATACCACAGAAGTAGAGGATTCCGCAACCACTTCAGGTGACGAAGGTCCCTCCAATAGACCGATTTTGACTCGTAAAACCAAGAGCAATGCCCAAAAGATTTTTTTATGCCAACTCCTCCCTCGCCAGGGGAGGAGGAGAGTTTAGTTGTTAATTTGTCAACTAGACCACTTACGCACCAAGAAACTAAAGTACTCAGTTTGGGGTTAGGTTTTGTTCCAACTCCCCACTATAATCCCTTCAATACTCGAGTGGATATATTTAAACTTGTTAGATCTTTAAAGCTAAGGCCTTTTTTTTGGTGACTCTGATGATATGCCTCTGAATAGGTTTAGACCTAAATCCCAATTTGTGCCAGGCATTAATGTGCCCTCTATTCAGGTTTTTGAGAAATTAGTTTTAAATGAGGTTATATGATTAGAGGAATTGGGACGATGCTTTAAACACAACTTGACCTGTGAGGAGGAGCTCCTCCTTAAGGATTTAGCAGCAGATGATGGCGTTGTGATTAAACAAGCTGATAAGGGAGGTAATATTGTGATATTCAACAAATGTGCTTACCTTATGATGGTGGACACTCCTCTCTGATGTTAAATTTTATAAAGCAGTCTCGTATGATCCAATGGAAAGAGTAATGACTATTATTAGAACCGTGGTCAATGAAGGCTTAGCCTTAGATTATATTGGCCAGCCGACAGCAGCCTTCCTCATTAATTCTTTTCCCAGAGTCCCAATTTTTTATGTTTTAGCCAAGATCCACAAGCCTGGCCATCCCCCACCGAGACACCCCATAGTGTCCGGCTCTAATTCTTTACTGGAGCCACTATCAAAACTTGTGGACTTGTTTTTGCAGCCATTTGTCACCAATATACCCACATAGCTCAGAGACACTAAAGACTTCATTAGTAAGATTGAAGGAACACCTGTAGCTGTTAATGTAGTATTGGCAACCTTAGATGTTGCCTCATTATATACTAATATTTGCCATGAGGAAGCCCGGACATCTCTTATAGAGACCTTGCAGTGTGGGGACTGTCTGTTGCCACCCACACATTTTTTTATTGACCTTGCTGATATTATTTTGATAACAATTTATTAGGTTTCAAGATGAGTTCTATTACCAGGTTCAGGGTGTAGCCATGGGTTTTGCACCGAATGTGGAAAATTTTCATGTCCACATTTGAACAACACTGGATCATGGATCCTGAACATAACCCTTATTTTGCTAGTATTATTTTGTTCAAAAGGTATATTATTGACCTGTTTTTCTTGTTTCGTGACTTTGAGACATTTGGCTTATTTGTTGAGTGGTTAAATAATAGGCATCCATCCATTAAATTTACTTTGTATGTGAGTGCTATTAGTGTCAACTTTCTGGACACTACAGTTTTTGTTTCTAAGGCAGGTACCCTCGCTGCAAAACCTTTCTGGAAGGCTACAGATAGAAAATTTTTCCTTCACTTTTAAGTCTAGTCACCCCAGACATCTTAGAAATAATTTGCCGTTTGGCCAGTATTTGTGTATAAAGAGAAACGCTTCGTCACAAGAACATTTTGAGGAAGGTTGTAATTGGTTGACCAGGCAATTCTTAGCTAGAGGTTATCCAGCGAGGCTTGTGTCTGACATTGCTTTAAGAGTGTGCAAGGTGGATCAACGAGCTTTACTCATGAACAAGAGCAACGGGACTGAGTACAGAACCAGACTACATTGTGCTCTTGAATATACACCTTTGGCCAGTTCCATCAAGCAAATTATCCTCGATCATTGGCATGTCCTCAACGATGTTCCGGGGTGCGAAGAGAGACCCTGAATCAGCTTCAGGAAAACCAAGAGCCTTCGGAATACTCTCACACACGCTGATGTTCACTTGGTGCCCAGAGTCATTACAGGACCAGTTGGTCAATTTCCATGTGGAAGATGTAACATTTGTTCTCTTGTATGGCAAACGGACTGTGTAGACTTCCCGGACATTAATTTTATTTATAGAATGGGAGGTTTTTATACATGATCTACAAAGGAAGTTATTTATTTGGTCCGGTGTGTATGTAATCTCAGCTACATTGGTATGTCCATGTGGGCGGTTAGGACTAGGATTGTGGAACACCACTCCCACATTAGGCACAAACCTGAGGATTCTCTGCTGTTACAACACTTTATTACCAGAAATCAGTGAATGATTTTAGATTTTGGTATTAGAAGTATTTACTGCTGATAGATATAATAGGATTAATGTTCAGAAATGGTTGTACCTGTGTGAAAGTTATTGGATTTTCCATACACGATCTTACCAGGGCTCATTTCATAGCAGGAGCTCCTTTGCATATTAGGCCACACACCCCTAATGTAGCCAATCCTCCAAGAGCTTACAGAGCTCTTCTTACAGGGGCTACTGTAAACTCTTGGAGGATTGGCTACATCAGGGGTGTGTGGCCTAATATGCAAAAGAGCTCCTGCTACAAAATGAGCCCTGGATCCTACCATCCATTTGGTCTTAACCAGGACTTGGAATACTCTAGCTTTCTGTAAAGCTATACCTTTAAGAGTGTCGGATGACGCTCTAGCCAGGGTTAGCGTTTCTGTATATAGCCCTCTCTTGTGGTGTGATTTTTGAGGCACACCAGACACTTATGGTTTGAGGAACTGGTTCCCTATTGCAACTGTGGAATGGTGGCCCATTTATAGAATAGACTATATGTGGGTAAGTGTACTACTCTGTAAGATTTTGAAGCATTGTTATGGTTTTGATGTAAATTATTAATTTTGGGACTGTATGTGTATTTTCTCTTAGGAGAAATTTTTCCCCTTGAAGTCGGCAGACTAGGTGAACAAATGTATGTATTATTCAGCAGTTGAATTAGGTAGGTTATTATTGCGATATTTTCGATTTCCATTACTTTGTAATGGACATTTGGAATTATGTGTATACTATTTTGTCTTTTGTAAATTACAGTTTCCTGTGAAAAAGAACCTACGAAACAAAGCTCATATCTGGATTCTTCGTTGGAAACTTATTATGGTCTTCTAAGACTGATGCTATGTTTTGTATTTGTTCATTATTATACTTTGTTATATCATTGACACTGCATGTGATTGTGCTTCAGCGTCTTATTACTCAGCTCTTGCTCTATTTTGTTATTGTATTTACTGTGTAATCCACATCGTTGCTTATAGAGAATTAGCTGAGAAATAACTAGAGAACCACAACCCCACAAACCATGGGCAAAGAAGAACAAAAAAGTCGTGCAAAACGCTAATTATAATCTAAATTACATATTAAACACAATAAACATAGAACAATGTACAAAAAGCATTACAAAGTCCATAACAGGTGAGTATTTTCAGGTGGGTATTTTCTGGTAAATGACAAGGTTCTCTGGAATACAATCTCGTTTCGTGGACAAACCTCATCCGAACAAGTATAATATCATATGAAAAGTTGCATGACGCATACAGAAGTAGAACATCAATATCAGCAAGTCAAAAAATCAGTGATTAGTACTACAGATCACTCATGACAAAACATATTAAAGTGTAGGCTAATTAGGAATTCTGAACTTTGTAATGCTTTTTGTACATTGTTTAATGTTTATTGTGTTTAATATGTAATTTAGATTATAAATAGCGTTTTGCACGACCTTTTTGTTCTTCTTTACCTATAGAGAACTAGCATGTTTATGCAGGGAGTGAAAAACAGATTTTTTTTAAATCTAGAAAGGTAGCTGATAGTAGCAAGCTTTCAGTAGGAAAAGAATGACAGAGACTTGAATTTAAAAGGAACATGGAGTTTATTGAAGGATCTGATACATGAGTGCTTATCCAAAGCAAATACTAAATCAAAACACAGACAAATAGTAGTCCATATCCAAACTAACAGCAACAACCCAAAACCAATCAGAGGTGCTTCAATTTGTAGCAGGAGTGACTTTTAAAGCTAAAGGTATAAATGTGAGGAAAAGGGGAACAGGACAGAGGAGAAGTAGAAACCACTGAGACAGACAGGGGCGTAGAGTTTTGAACGTGCTGGGGGTGGTGGAAGCTTCTTCATGCGCGTGCAAAGCGCATGTGTGCTGGGCCGCCCCGCTGCTGCGCCAGGTCGCACTGGGCCACTCCTGCGCCGGGCCACCAGGCGGCAGTGCCGGGCCGCCCCTGCCACTGGGCCGCCGCTGCTGCGGCCGCACCAGGCTGCTGCCGCTGTTGCTCTCCCAGACCAAGCCGGGGGGGAGTGGGTGGGGAGAGCAGCTCTGGTGGTGGTGGCTCTGGCAGCGGTGCGGGGGAGCAGTGGCACGTAGCGGCTGGGCACACAGGCACTCCATTTCCTGGGGGGGCTTAGTCCCCCCCAGGAAATTTCCAGGGTGGCCTGAGCCCCCCCCCAGTTGACGCCAGTGGAGACAGATGTGCCCAATCTTCTAGATGTGAGGCCTAAACTGCAGAGAGGAAAAAAGTGGCAGTTTTCTGTGTTGTGCAGTATGATTTGGAAAATAAAGGGAGATAGATCAAGATGGGGAGCAAAGATATATTTTTCCTAGTCTGCATAGAAATCAGATGAAAGAGGGAGGGATCCAGTGTGTTGGGAGCCTGTGTTGCAGTCCATGGTGTAGTGCAAGTCAGATTCAGTGATTTCGGAAAGGAAGTAGACCAACCATGAGGTTGGGGTAAAAGGTAAGATCCAGAACCCAGCTACAAAGGTCTGGGGGTTGAGAGGTGGCTTTTATGCACTATTAATTGCACTGAAAATTGAATTTTACAGAAGTGGAGGGTAGAAAGAACTCCAAATATGGGCATAATTAATCATGTTCAAAAGTATGGGGAAACATGGGAAATGTCAGCCTGGGGTGATGAGAATACCAGCTTAGCCAGATTCAACAAAGGACTGGGCAGAGTTTGATGGCCCTTCCTGGGTCCATGATAATCAGAGTGGCAAGCCTGATTAACAAAGGCAAGGAGATGACTGATGAGCCTGACCTCACGTGATTAGTTTTCCAAGGAATTCTGCACTGCAAGTTACTCTTCTGCAAACCTGGATCGTTAATCATAACCTGGACTTCGATGAGCCCTCAGGAAACCAAAGAACTGAACTACTGACAAGGGAGTGTCTAGCCCCCCCTGGGGAATGTGACCACTTGCCTGTGAATCAGCTTTTCTGGTGCCTGCAACCTGATCTTAGTTTCTCAGTTTTAATATCAAACATGGCTTCACTTCTGCAACCTCAGACAATATATGGCCTGAGAAGTTATGAAGGTGACCCAAAAACATGGCTTCCAACTCAGGTCTATTTTTAGGGTTATAGCAGCATCCAGTCCATTTCCAGAACTCCCTCTCCCTGAGTCCAAAAAAAAGCCCTAAGACACCAAGACATCTCTCATCATGAAAGGCAAGTTTCTTCCTTGGACTCAGAACCCGCTACCCAATCGACCGATCCAGAGGCCTCTTCTCAACTGCCACATCTGGTCCTAAAATGTGAATATGCCTTCTAGCTCTGCCTGATCACCATATCCATAGTCAAGCAAAGCACCTTTAATTTTCAGCAGTCTTTTTTTCTGAAGAGGCAGGGCTTGAATGCATACACCTCCCAGTAGGACTTCTGAAGGCTCTCAAACAACCTCCAGCTTTTGCTGGAACAGCCACCTCAGCTTTCTGCTTGCCTTTATCCAGCCCAAGTGATCTTTGTGGATACTCTTCTCCTTCCCTTTCTAGTCTTGTCAGTTTACCACCATGGGCCTCAGCCTAAAACAAAGGGTTGCCAGCAAGGGGGGGGGGATTCCAGAAGCCCGAACACACTGATGTCACAGGAAGTCAGGGCTTTTTTTGCAGGAAAAAACCAGCAGGAACTCAGCATAATAGGCCCCACCAAACAGCAGAAACTCATTAGCATATTAGGCCACACCACTGACAGCACAGCTTATTAGCGTATTAGGCCACACCCCCATGTTACCAGAAGTGTGGTCATCCAGCCACACCCACCTTTTGCTTCTTATTCTGTTTACCTTGTTTGTTGTCAAAACCCAGGGCTTTTTTTGTGGCAGGAATTAATTTGCATTTTGGCCACATACTCCTAATGTAGCCAATTCTAATGAGTTTCTGCTGTTGGGTGTGAGTTGGGTGTGAGTTCCTGCTGGGTATGGCCAACTCAGGAGCCAGCTGGAACTCTGTTCCTGTGCGTTCCTGCCCAAAAATAGCCCTGCAAGAAGTGATGTCACACCCCATACCTACATCACCCTGAAGTGACATGGACATGTTGGGAGTGACGCTCTGGTTTTGGGGCAAAATTCTACGGTAAAATTGCCCTCAAACCATAGAGTTTTGCCCAGAAACCAGAGTGTCACCTCTGGTGTGCCCATGTCACTTCCAGATAATGTAGGAACATCGTGTGACATTGCTGGGGGGGGGGGAATTTCCTCCCACTGGCCAGCTGGCCAGCAACTTGCAGGAACCCACAAAACTGGGCAATCTACCATCCCCAACTGGGGAATGGCAACCCTACTAGAACAGTACACCCCCTTCAGTTATGTAAAAGAAGAAGAGTGGGTTGTAAATGAAATAATAACAGCCAAGTGTTAAATACTAAACTCCACACTCTATCCAATATGTACAGAACTTTTACAAAATCAAATACAATTGAAACCATTCTTTCAGAAGAGGAAATTACATTTGGCCAGTGCTGAATCTGACTGGACCACTTGTCTGAGACAGCAAAGAAGCAAATGGACTGTGTGTCACTTTTTCCATGGATTCAAGATTTCAGTAACCTAAGGGTATATAAGAATGTGGTATGTTAGTCACAAACATTTTTGTAGTGTTAAAAAAACTTCTGTGATTGACTTGAGGTTTCAGTACCAATACTTATTTGCATCCAGGTGTGACACCTTTTGTCCACTCACACAGAGAGTGCCTACCACCCTCTTAAAACTCTCTCTCAAGTTATGGGTTATATTTAGGTCAGGACGTCACAAGGGATCCTTCTTGTCTCTTTTAAAATATTTATTTATTTATTGGGCTTATATCCCATCCTACCCCACAAGTGGGCTCAGGGTGGTCCCAGCATATAAAACAGAATAATTATTAAAACATATAATCTAAAAACAGATTTAAAAGAGTACAAAACAAGATGGCAGCTTAACAAATAACTTCAGGTACTCCATAATGCCTCCTGTAAGATGTTACTCTTGGCACTGGGACTGATGCAGCAGACAGGGGAGGCTGAGATGACTGGACTTCTGCTGCCTCAACCAAAGGCCTGGCAGAACAGCTCTGTTTTACAGGCCCTGAAGAATTGTAAAGTCCTGCAGGGTTCTGATCTCAGCTGGGAGCGCATTCCACCAGGCCGGGGCCAGAGCAGAGAAAGCCCTGGGCCTGTTTGAGGCTAAAGGGACATCTTTCAGGCCAGGGACTACCAGAAGATGTTGATCTGCAGAGCACAAGGCTCTCTGGGGCACATACCGGGAGAGATAGGCACATACAGAGAGCCATGACCATTTTACACCTCAGGTCCTGTTTCTCACTCTCAGAGACATCCACAGAGAGGGTAGCCTAGACCCCTTTAATAATAAGCCCCACTCACACAGAGATATTGGGGTTGGGGCTCACACACTGTCCCAATCACTCATTACAACCATTTATTCATATCCTATATGTATATAGACTGAGATGTTAAATTGTGTATGCATGTGCTTCTTTCCCTGAGACACACTGACCACAGGGTTAATCAAAACAAGAAAACTTTTATTTATGATATGAACAAAACCCAGAGGAAATTAAGGTATAAGTAACAATGTTTCACTTCCACTGAACTTTTGAACAAAGGTCCTATTCCTACAAATGAGATTCTTTAGTTAAAAATTTACTATTTTCAGCCTACACTAAGCAGATCTTTTGCACAGTTCTTCTTTTTAAAAATTAATTTAATATTTTATACCTATTACAATTCAACAAACTCATAAACATCAATAAAATGACAAGACAAATTCCCTAAAACAAACTGTTAGAAAGTTATAAACAGAGTATAGATTTTACGTAATTGCATCTATATATACAATTTGCTTACCATGTTGGCCGTTTCCAGCTCTCCAATTAGCTGTGCAGTGAGCTCTATCAGCCACTGGCCCGTCAGCCACCACTCAAGAGTACTTGCATGCCATTGGCTGGGTGCTAGGTCTGCTCCTCTTCCCTGCCCACTCCCACTTCAGCCACTATTCCCTGTCAGAATGACTGGCAAATGGCTGTCTCTCCAGACGAAGACACTTCTCCAGCTTGGCTCCTCTGTGGCACTAACTTTTTCCTCAGTGACTGTTGGTAGGCAACCAAGCTTGGTTCTGTCAGTAAAAAGACAAAGGAAGGAAACCCTTTCCAGGCCTTTGTGAGGAACTCATTGGGGCCAGTCCTGACTAGGGTTGCCAGCTCCAGGTAGGGAAATTCCTGGCTATTCTGTGTCTAAAGAAGCCAGTCTAAGGAAGCCAGTGTGTGGGGAGGGGAGAGGCCTCAGCTGAATAGAATGCCATAGAGACCACCCTTGAAAGTAGTTATTTTCTCCAGGGGGAGAGAGAGAGCTGTTGTCAGGAGTTCAGTTGTGATACCTGGTGATCTTCAGACTCCACCTGGAGGTTGGCAACTCTTGGCGTAGCAGTTAGCGCTTCAGAGCAGGGTCTGCCAGACCCAGGTTCTTGCTGTGGAAGCTGACTGGGTGATTTTGGACCAGTCACAGACTTTCAGCATAACCCGTCCCCCACCCACTGCCAGCTTGGCCACTTTCCTGTCAGAATAAACTGCAAAAACAGCTATCTCTCCTGCTTGGCTCCGCCATGGCTGCCTGGCTAATGAGTTGGGCCAATGGCCATCAAACCATTCTCTTCAACACCCTGCTGTGCAGCTAACTTTCCCCTAGGTGGGACCTGGCGATTGCCTGCTGTTACAATTGATCTCCAGATGACAGAGATCAGTTCCCCTGGAGAAAATGGCTGTTTTGGAGGGTAGACCCTACAGCATTATACCTTGCTGAGTCCTTCCACCGCCCCCCCCCCCAATGCTGCCCTCCACAGGATCTGCCTCCCAAATCTCCAGGTATTTTCCTACTCAGAGCTGGCAACCGTACTTTCCCCTCAGTGCCTGTTGCTCAGCAACCAAGCTTGTTTCTGTCAGTAAAAGGCCCTTTCCACACCTATGGTTTTGGCCTTTGGGAGAAAACTTATTGGGGCCAGTCCTGACTAGGGTTGACTAGAGGAGAATGATGTAAGCTGCTTTGGTCCCCAATGCAGAGAAAGACTACTTTCCCTCCTGGGCAACCAGGTGAGGGCTGGAAATCACTCAGAATTACAACTGGTCTCCAGATGGCAGAGATCAGTTCCCCTGAAGAAAATGGCAGACTATGTGTCCTTACACCCTGCTGAGATGGCCCCCCTATGACAGCCAATGTGATGTAGCAGTCAGGGGTTTAGAGCACGGTAGAGGCTGCAGGTGGGAGAGGAGATGGAAAGCTGAAATCAGAGGACCAGATAACGGTAGGTTGATGCTTGGCTGGGAAGGCGATAGGGTTGCCAACTCCAGTTTGGGAAATTCTTGGAGATTTGAGGGGTGGAGCCTGGAGAGGGTGAGGTTTGAGGGGGGGACCTCAGACAGGTGCAAAGCCATAGACTTTACCCTCCAAACCAGCCATTTCTGCCTGGGGAACCATTGTTGCCAATCTCCGGGGGGGCTGGAGATCACTCAGAATTACAACTGCTGTCCAGGAGGGAAGGGGGATGAGATGGAAAGCTGAAGTCAGGGGGCAGATAACAGTAGGTTGATAGTTTGCTGGGAGATAGGGTTGCCAACTCCAGGTTGGGAAATTCCTGGAGATTTGAGGGGTGGAGCCTGGAGAGGGTGAGGTTTGACAAGGGGTGGGACCTCGGACAGCTACAATGCCATAGACTCCACCCTCCAAACCAGCCATTTCCTCCTGGGTAACAATTGTTGCCAATCTCCAGATGAGGGCTGGCAATCACTCAAAATTACAACTGCTCTTCAGGTAGCAAAGATCAGTTCCTCTGGAGAAAATGGTGGACTCTGTGTCATTATACCCTGCTGAAGTCGCCACAGCAAATTAACACTGAGTGCTCAAGGCCAGAGCACTCTCCCAGAGCCTCTTTCTAGAGCCCATTGTATTTATTGCCACAATGGGCCTTATTCCTAGTCAACTCATAATTTTTTTTTCTTTTTCTTTTTCTTTTTTATTATTAAATTTATAAAAGGCATAACAAGAACAATGGTAAGTATACAGAGAATAACAAGTGGGCAAAAAAACACTTAACAAATAAAAAAACATAAAAATATAGGTAAATCAATTTAACACAATACCACAGGAAAAGGCATTAATTCTAAAAAGACACTAACAAGTTGAAATGTATAGGCCGGAGCTTTTCTCTGACAAAGGATAGTATTTATGTAGGCAAATGTTACTCAGTCAATACTGTAAGGTGAGGATGAAGCCATAATAACCACATTAGCAATCCTGTGTATATAAGTTTTACCATTTGACCTTATCAATCAGTTGAGTCGGGATAGGATAAATAAGGCCATAGAATAGCAAATAGACTATACTTAGTTACCAATCCAGTAAAAGAAAGTATTATAACCTACAACACTAAAAAAGATTGTAACGAGCTAATTTCGTCTTGAACCTTATCTATGTCTAGTTTTTGTAAAAAGGAATACCATTTATCAAGAGGATTGTAAAGATCTCTTTCTTTATGGCTGTTATTGAAGTAAACTAGACATTTCTCGAGTAGAAAGAACTCCCAAATTTTATTAACCCACTGTTTAATAGTGGGCGGGGAAGTGTCCTTCCATTTTTGGGCTATGACAACCTTAGCAGCTACCAGCAAAGTGTTGACTAGGTCTCTGATAAGGGCGGGAGGGCGGATTTGGGGCCACAGATGCAGTAGAAAAAGTTGTGGATTTAGTGGCATAGAGTGACCTATCAAGCTCTCTATAGTTTTGGCTACCTTAGACCAGAAGGGTTGAACATAAACACAGTCCCACCAGTTGTGGAAAAAAGTGGCTTTAACTCCACATTGTTTCCAGCAAAACGGTGAAGCGTTAGAGATGAGGTGGGCTAATTTAGCCGGCGTTAGATACCAGCGAAAGAGTACTTTGGAAGCCGCAGCTAGGATAGAGTTCGATAAGGAGAGCTTGGAGTGAGTAGCCCAAATTTCGGTCAAGTGTTCAACTGATAGAGTTATTTGGAGGTCTTTGCGCCAGGTATGCTGATAAGGCATCAATTTGGAGCAATCAGCCGTAATAAAGGTTTTGTAAAAAAAGGCTATGAGGCCTCTTTTTTTATATACATTGGTAAACATGCGTTCTATGTTAGTTAATGGTTGTTTAATTTTGTCTTTCAGGTCGGGTCTATTCAGTAGATGCAGCAGTTGGAGATATTCGAACCACGGTAGGTGAGTTTTACAATGGTCTTCAAGTTCGGCTTTAGTAGCAATCCTTTTACTTTTCAAATAGACATCTAGTAGCCTAGTGATACCTGCTTTCCTCCATGCTGTAAAGGAGTGTGGGTCTTTGGCAGGCAAAAACCAGTCTTGCCCTGTAAAGGAGACCAGAAGTGAGGAAGAAAGGTTGAACTTTGAGCGAACAGAGTACCAGATTTTCAAGGTTGATTGTAGGAAGGGATTGCAAAGATTTTTGTAGATACGGGTTGGGTTACTGACCCATAAAGCTTCTTTGATGGATAGGTTACGAAGGTAGGTAGCTTCAATATAGGCCCAATCCAAAGTTTGTTTGTTGTGATATTGTCTAAAAAGGTTAGAGAGTTGCACTGCATTATAATAAACTTGAAGATCTGGGATCGCCAGACCCCCGTGTTTGGAGGGATGATGTAAATAGTCGACTCATAAATCAGATGCAATACCTATAGAGGAGAGATGATACAATAGATCAGATTTTATAACATATATACAATGCAAATATCATAATAGGATTAGAGATTTTAAACTTTTTGGGACTACCTCAATCTGAGATAAGTAATCCAGTACAATAGACCACTCTTCTACAAAATCAGTTCGAGGCGGATGTGATTTATATTGATTGATCTGATATGTAATTCTTTCCATTACATACATTTCCCATATCTTATGATGCCAGAAGGAAAACATAGATGGATCAGAACACTTCCAAGTACTGGCTATAGATGATTTTGCTGCTAACAGAAAGGTGGGGATAAGTTTTTTCCTGATTTGTGGGATTGTGGCTTCTGGCCAATAAAAACTGTTTAATTTTTGCACATTGCCACCAGCAATGTGCGTATGTTCCTACCTGCCCACATTTCTTCCAACAGAGAGATGAGTATGTTGCAAAGATGCACAAGAGTTTTTGTGGTGTGAAGTACCAGTGAGTTAATATTTTAAACATTTGGACTCTCACACTTAATGTCCATGAGGAAAAAGTATGTGAACTCCAGATCTGCGACCAGTGTTGATTTGACAATGTTAAGTCAAAATTAAGCTGCCACAATTTCTGATACGACAAAAGATTATTTCTTTTTCTTTTAATTAGAATTAAATAAATCAATTTATGGTTACTATTCATGCAGTTCTGAAGAATGTATTTGAATTCCATTAATGGAGATGACAAATGCTACCAATATTTAAACTATCACAGAGGTTATGCAACTGTAAATAAGGAACCATGGTATCTGTTTATCAAATTTGCCTTCAAGCTTAGCTTTGTCAAGAATACCTTGTTTAGAAGTAATGTCAACTAGTCTGATGATATTGGAATCTCTCCATGAATCAAAGAGGGTACGATCTTGTCCCTATAAGAACCAATCTTGATTAAAAAATGAAGCGAAATGAGACATGGACAGTAGCATTTTCTTCCTCCTAGAGTCCAAAACACACAATAGAGGAAAGGAAACAATTATTATTAACTAGGTCTGGCCTGAATTGTCTCTTATTCCAAATTGTGTCTGATGTAGATTTGGGATAGGTGTATTCAGACTGAATCATGACCCAGCCTGGGGAATTCTCCAATCTCAACATTTTTGTAATATTTGATAACATTATGGAATCATAGTAGATATTCAAATTAGGAAATGCCTTTCCACCCTGTTTAATTGGTCTACATTAAGTATTGAAAGCTATATGTGGTTTTTTATTATCCCACATTAAATTATTTAAAGTGTTTTGCCAATTTTTCAAAGTTTCAGAGGGGATTTCTACTGGAATCACTCAGAAGAAAAAACAAATTTGGGAAGCAAAAAAGACTTAATAAGATTATAGCTATCAATCCAGGAGAAACTTAATTTTCCCCATTTTTTAATTTGGTGTATCAGATCCTGATGAAGTATTGTATGGTTAAATTTCAATAAATTTTGTAAACTATGTAGAATCTTAATACTTAAATAAGGTATGGATGTTGCAACCCACTGAAAAGAGTAGGCATGTTTAATCATATTGATCAGTTGCAGAGATACATTAATCAGATTCAGTTGAGATTTGGAGTGGTTAACTTTTAATCCAGTCAATCTACTGAAGACATCTAAAGTGTCTTGAAGAGCTAGGAGGGGTGTTTATTTTATTTATTTTTATTTAAACTTTTAGACCACCCTTCCCTGTAGGCAGGGCTCAGGGCAGTTTACAACAGGATGTTAAGGGACTGGCTATATATAGCAAGAGATCGTCCACAAAAAGACTAATTTTAAATATTTTTTTACCTAACGCTGTGTCTATGTTAATATTATTTCTAATTGCTGAGGCTAATGACTCTACCACTAAAGCAAAAAAGGAGAAGAGATAGTGGGCATTCCTGACACGTCCCTCTCTGTAATGTAAAATTTTCTGAGTATATATTATTAATTTTCAATCTTGCATGTGGAGCTGCATAAATAGCAGCAATTGCTCCTAAGAAGGAACTACTGAAATTCATGTGAGTCAAAAGTGTTTTTAGGAAGAAGGTATCTAGATATCTATTATCCCTTTTCAAATAGAAAGCAACTTTGAATGTCTGTTGCTGTTTCCTTGGGGTTGAAGCAGACAGTTTTTGAAAGAAGAATTGCTACTCCCCTGGCTTTAGATGAGTCTGACTAGAGAATACTTTTCTACATTTTACTTTATTATTCAAACCCCTTGTGTTAAGGGAGAGAAACCTAATCATGTCAAGCATTACTAGTGAATGGCCCTACCAATAGAAAAACTTATTGGAGGCTTACAGGGAAAGGAACAAAAGAGTTGAAAACCAGTCTGAGAAATTAAGTTATTTTGGTCTATTTTGTTTTTATAAAATCTCCTCTCCTCGCAATGGAATAATTTAATAGTTGACTATGGCTGGAACTAAGAAGGAATATAAATTAGTTATGAGTCAGTCTTGAATTAGGGTTGATTAAGAAAAAATGAGTAATACAATTTACTATATTCCTAGCCCAGAAAATCTGGGTATTGCAAAATTATCAGTGTCAAACAACTCTACAAATGAAACTCTGTCAGGTTAACAGTCTATATAGTTCTGTTTGGTGCCACATTGTTACCAGTGCTAAAGAGACAGCGAGTGGGATGGGAGATAGTAGTGTTCAAGTGTCTGCCATTGTTAGTGCTACACCACATGCCCCACGTGACACATGCACAGTTCTAACTATGTCAGACATCTCCCCCCAACTCCTAAGCTGTCTGCTCCTCTGCTACTAACTCCTGTCATTTTCAACTACAGTTTCCCAGGTTTTCCTGTCTCAATATTCCATCAGTTCTCATTGGTTGTTCTTAGAGAGATGAGGAACCTAGTTTGTCCATCACACCAGGTACCTTTGTTTTTATGATGTAGGCCAATTTTATGAAAGAGAAGCGTCTTCCAGTTCATTTGTATTTAGATATATGTCAGCATTTGTAAACTTGACATTTCCCTGTCCACATTTGAACTGAAGGCTCTGGACAGACTATTCTATAGTCCTATTTTGCTGTGACAGCTTTATAAGCTGGAATGATTAAACTCTTGGCTATGGCACCTTTACAAAACCAACAGAACGGTTGGACTATATGCACTAAGTTCAAGTGCAGCAACTGCACTTGGAGGATCCAATCTGCCTGACGCGAGTTACTTGTGCTCCAGACACATCTAACTTGCAAGGCACAAATAAGAAAGGCTAGACAGGGATATGGGAGGCAGATATGCACAGATCTTGCCTTCCTTCTGATTTCCCACCATATTCCCTGCATATAGGCAGGCAGAACGAGTTCCGTTACATTCTATTAGAATCACTCAGCAAGTTTAATTGTGGCCTGTTGGAATAATTTGCACTACAGTTAAGCTGTCTCTTAAGAATTATTGTCTCTCAGACCACTTTATACAGTGTGGTCCCACAGCATAATCTGCTATGCAAGGCAAAACGTATCCAGGATAAAGTTGTCACTGTCACTAACAGCCAATATTTTGATTTTTCAAATTATTGTTACTCATGGAGAAAGCAATGGGGAATGCAATGAGCAGGCCTACAGGGTTTAGTTTCCTGTGGGTGGGAAAGTACTGGAGCCTTCTTTGTTTTATTTTCAAAGGTGTACTCAGAGAATATGGACAGTAAATGCTCTCTATAGGCAGGCAGAACAGCCAATAGTTCTGCATCCAGATCCCAAATGGGGCCACTGTACCCAAAAATGCTTCAACTAACTTATAGCTCCTTCTGGCAGAATTCACACAAAAGTTATATGAAAATTCCTGTTGTAGATTGTTTTTAGGATATACAATTTTTGTGGTTTGTATACAAATCTGTAACTTTCAGCATTCTTTATTTATCTTGATTTGAGTCCAGTTGCACTTTAAAAAGGTAAAGGTTTCTCTTGCTCAAAAGCCAGTCAAATCCAACTCTAGGGGGCAGTGCCCATCTCAGTTTTCAAGCTGAAGAGCCAGCGCTGTCTGAAGACTTTTTCTGTGGTCGTGTGGCCGGCATGACTAAATGCTGAGGCACACGGAACGCTGTTACCTTCCATATGAAGCAGTACCAATTTAATGTTATCATTAATGTTAGCACCATTTAATGTTGGAATGTTTTATATGGCTTTAGGATTATTTAAATTGTTTACTTGTGTTTTTTATTCTTTTCTGTAAGCCGTCCTAAGCTGGCCTTCGCTGGGAGGGTGGGGTATAAATCTGATAATAAATAAACATTTAAAAAAAATAAATCTACTTGCGATTCTTGCTTTTGAACTGTTAGGTTGGCAGGAGTTGGGGCCAGAGATGGGAGCTCACTCCATCACATGGCACTCTGGTCTTGAACTGCTGAGCTACTGACCTTCCAGTCTGCAGCTCAGTGTCTTAACCTCTGAGCCACCACGGCCCCCAGTTGCACTTTAGAGACCAACACATTTTGGGGAGTATAAGCTTTCAAAAGTCAAAACTCCCTTCATTAGATACCCTGAAGGGAGCTTCCACTCTCAAAAGCTCATACCCCAGAAATCTTGTTGGTCTCTAAGGTTCTACTGGCCTTGAATCTAACCATTCTACTGCAGACCTCCACAGCTATGCTCTGAAACATCTTGGTTATATTTTTTACAGTGTCCTTGGTATTGATATGACTTATGGTCAAAACTGAGGGATGGTAGCATGACACAGCCTGATCTCATCAGATCTTGGAAGCGAAGCAGAGTTGGTATTTGGATGGGAGACCACCAAAAAAGACTGAAGACAAAGGCACTGGCAAACCACTTCTGCTTCTCAGTTGCCTTGAAACCCCTTGCTGGGGTCACCATAAGATGCTTGTGATTTGACAGTAAGTACATATGCTCAAAACAATAAACTATGACTTAAGCCTACATGATCTCAAGAAGCCTCCTACGTCTTCTTTGCAAAAAAAAAAGGACTTATCCTGGAAAACCAGTTGTATAAATCAAAATAATCAATGTATGATGATATTTTCTCCCCAATTATGTGGCAGTTGCTTTGAAATTACTCTCAAATGTGCAGCAGTCAAGGAGATGATTTAACAACATAAAAATCAGAGATTAACAAGGTCTCACCTGGCAAGGCAGCCTGTCACTTTTTGGAGGTGGGTGGGTTTTTGATAAATCAGCAGGATAATTTTGGAGCTGTCATTTGGGAGCATTTTGAAATATGAGTTAATGGTAAGGGAGGAAAAACAAATGAGCTTTGTGCAAATCTCCAAGGATTTCAGAAGCTGCAAACAGAGGAGAAGGAGCTATTGATTAGGGCTTAATATGCCAGATGAGAAGAATGGGGTTGCAACATTTCCCTAATCACTGTGTTGTATCAAATCAAATCATCCCATCTGCAGTGCCAGAGTCAATATTTCAAGATGCCTACAGTTGAAACCTCATTCATTATGTCAGGTTCTAATGTGGGCCTGTGAACACATCAATTTGGGGGTCAAACTGGACAAGATGCTGGAAGAACTGTGATTAGAGCCATGATCTGGAAGCATTTCTAATGCACAATGGAGTTCCAGTGTATATATGCAATTGTGTATCACCTGGGACTTCTCCCATTTTCTTCAGTAACAAAGGGGGTTCTGAATGTGCAGTGGGGATGCATGCACAGAGTTGGTCCCAGTTTGTGGAAGGTGAGAAATCTTTTGATCATACTGAGCAGCATAGATTTTATTCTCACAGCAACTCTGTGAAATAGGTTAGGCTGAAGGAGAGTGTCTGGCACAAGAACACTGAGTGAAACCATGACTGAACGGGGATTTGAAACCAAGTCTCCCAGTCCAACACAATACCACACTGGCTCAAACTAGGCTATATTATTACAGATGTACAATGTGTGTGAACTGGAACCTCCTTGTGGGTGCTCCATTTATTTCTTGGTTGTTGAAAATTTTTATCCCAAGAGGATCCAAAAATATCAACAATGAAGCAATCAATAAAAGTTACAGCTCGTCCAAAAACCATTTAAATCACAAGTCAACTGTCATCACGCCCAATGGATGGGCTCCAGCTGCCATCAAGCAAAAAAAAACAAACCCCCAAATACCCTTCATTAGTAGGGCAGAGGGACCCAAATGCCCTCTTAAACAAATGCATTCCTGAGAACTGGCAGCATACCCCTGACCCTCAATGGTATTTCGTTCTATACATTAGGGCCACGTTCCACAAAGCAGGGTGAAAAGCCCACAAAAGGGAGCTGGAACCATTTTGAGTGATTTGGGGAAATGAGACAACAAAAGACTATTGATGTGATGAGTGTAGATGATGCACAACTTCGTATATAAACATCATTGCATATAAGCAACAACCATAGTTTCTGGAATGGTAGAAACACCCTGGGGAACTACTACCATTATGGAAATCACAGCCACTGCAATGTACAGCATCTGTGAGGAAGAGTTCGCACCTCTGCCTGAACACAATCCAGCCACGAGCCTGACAGCAGACCCACACACAGTGTAGGTGACCAGGAAGGATGCTCTGAGGTGAACCACAGGTGAGCAACAACTGTACTAGGGAATGACTGCAGTTTACATTTAGTGAAAAACAGAGAGTGAGTGTAATTATTTATTGTATTTATTTAGAAAATGTTTGTGTGGCCTCTCCAGGAGCCTGCCCCCCAAATAATAAAAATAAAACATTAAACAATATTAGCATTATGAACATAGATCGTAAAAATAGACAACTTAAAATGACAGCTCTGAGGATAAAATAGTGTTTAAAAGTCAAGCCCTTAATTAAAAGCTTGGCACCTAAAAGAGTGAAGTGTAGGTGCCAGGTAAGCGTCAAGGGAAAGGGCATTCCACAAGCAAGGTGCCACTACTGAAAAAACCCTGTCTCTGGTTGCCACCCACCTCACTTCTGAAGGCTGAGGTGCTGAGAGCTCAGGATTTGTGAGGCAGATCTTAACTGGCAGGTTGGATAACATGGGAGGAGGTCATCCTTCCAGTACCCTAGTCATAAGCCGTTTAGGGCTTTATAAGTAAAAATCAGCATTTTGAATTTTGCCTGGAAACAAATGGGCAGCGGTGGAGATCTTTCAGGACTGGGGAGATATGATCTCTGTATCCCACCTTGACTCCGTGGGTCAAGGACAGGAGCAAACGGTGCCCCTTCCACTTACGACAGTTTCCTTCCTGGACTGGAATACCCTCCAAGAATAAAAAGAATAAGAAATGATTCTACAATCCTCACCATTCTTAGCCCAAGTTGATGAATGGAGCTAATGCATAAGCCATTTTTTCCACAGACAAATCTAAAGTGTCAGCTTTATTGATAAAGAAGCAATGGACACAATTTTTCACCGTCTCTTTGCTTCTGTGCATCCTGTGCTTTTGCTTCTGTGCATCTCAATGAGTGCCGCCATTAGCTTCATGGAGTAAGATGGGGTAAGGGTAGTTTCAGTTTGCTGGTTCACAGGCAGCAATGTTCGTTTTGGTTTTTTCCTCCCTCCTGATGGAACAAACAGAAGGGATACAAGAGCAAATGTGTGGCTGCTGTTCATGCATAACTTTTGCTGTAATTCATACAAACAAGCATACAGTTTAAAATAACCTTGGGGACTTCTTTGATGTTAACTGAAATGTATTAACATACATTATTTCAATCGTTTCTATTAGCATCATAATTGTTCATTAACTTTTCTTTTAAATATTTTGCTAATGTTCTTTAATAAGAGCAATAAAACACATAGAAATAACAAAAATGCCAGTCAACAACTCTAGGTCCTGAGTGGAAGAAAGAGGGCCTCATGAACCACTTCCCACAGTGCTTGCAGCTTTTCACACCATGAGGAGACGGGCCAAATGTCAGTTCCCAACCATGCCAACCCCTAGTTCCAAGCTGAGAACGGAACCCATATTCTTTCAAATAAAATGTATACATCCCTTTGCATCTAATCACATCTAACAGTTTGGTGTAGTGGTTAAGTGCGCGGACTCTAATCTGGGAGAACCGGGTTTGATTCCCCACTCCTCCACTTGCACCTGGCTGGATGACCTTGGGCAAGCCATAGCTCTGTACCAGCTGTTCCCTCAAGGACAGCTTGGGAAAGAGCTCTCTCAGCCCCACCTACCTCACAGGGTGTCTGTTGTGGGGAGGGGAAGGGAAAAGGAGTTTGTAAGCCGCTCTGAGACTCCCTTGGGGAGTGGAGGGTGGGGTATAAATCCAATCTCTTCTTCTCTTCTTCTTCTAACAATTACAAAGCTTCTGCTCCATACTCTTTAAAAAACAATCTTCTACAGAAGTTGTGTCAGTAAAGGCCGTTTCAATATTTTTAATAATGATGCATTTAGCTATTATATTCTTTTCTTTCATCTCTTTTAATGCATACCAAAATAATAAGGGGGTTTAATTAAATTTCCTGATCAATATAGCTTTAACTATTACTTGTATCTAAAAATGGGAAACTTAGGACAAAGTACATCTGTAAGAAGTTCATCTGTACTACCTTGATCAAATCTACAGGAGTTCTTGCTTAAAGTTAAATATATCTTCCTCAGTTTTACTGGGTTCTTTACCATATATATAGTGCCTTTACAGCGATTTTCTTTTTAAGTTGGAAGCAAAAGAACACTTTGTTTCCTGAGCAATGATGTATTTCCATACTTCTTCTGAAATATTACAATTCAGAACTCATTCCCATTCTGCATTAAATTTATGTTCTGCCTGATATTCTAAAGGTAACAAAATATTAGAAAACTACAATAAAAGTTTTTCTGTATCTTTTATATTACCAATCAGCTGTTCAAAAGTAGCAAGCTTTCTATTCATATGAAGCTTCCTTGTCTGTAAGAACTGGAATCAAGGGAATCCCAGCTTCTCATCTTTATACAAATGTCATCATATTCTTTTTTTGAAAGTCCCTCTTTTATTACATCTATAAATCTCCACACCTCCAGCTTCCTCCAAACTTGCAAAAATGTCAAGGTTTTCCAAAACTAAAAAGTACATGGTAATGGAAACCTCCTCCTTATTCTAGTCCATGATCTCAGTAATGCATTAACAACTCGGGTGTGGCCAGTTTCCTGAGACCTATTCCTCTTTGAAAGCAATGCTAAGCAGGTCTACTCAAAAGTAAGTCTCACATTATTCAATAGGGCTTACTCCCAGGACAGTATCCTTAGCAGCCTTCTTTATCAACACTAGGAATCCTAAAAAAATATTGATACCTTTTTTCCTTAAGTACCTCTGAGATCTTTTCAGATTATCCATAAATCAATACGTCTTGCCTGTCAGTTAAGAAATGTTAAAGTATGATTGTGGTTTTAGCGTGTTCATCTCATTCTTTTTTTATTCTTCATAATAACGGCATCTTAGCTACTCTAGGTTTTTTGTAAGTAATCACTAATTAATGTTGTTAACAAACTATCTCGCTGCCACAAAACTTGATCAAAAGATTGAAAAATACATACGAAAGCCTTGGGCAAACATTAATCTTTACTATTGTAAATCCTGCCCATCTATCATTTTTTACCATTCTTAAAAATTCTTCCATGTTCTACCTCAATGACTGGTAGATGGTTTAGTTGAAACCAGTCATCCAAATCCACATTCACCTGTATCTCAAAATAATTTACATGCTGCTTGTTGCGGGAAAATATTACAAAAGTTACCAATCCATCTTTGTTCCTCTTTACCCACATTTATGCCTATCATGTTGGATTTTAACTTATATCCAAAAACTTTACTATAGTTTTTTTTTCTTGTGAGACTTCTTCAAAGAAGATGCTAGGATCATTAGTGTACTAGCTACATCATCTGCTTACATAATAATTTTATAGTATTTTGTTTTTACTATCTTATGTCTTATCATGTGTTCCCTACACCTTCTGTTGCATAGCTATTTGTAATTCATGACAACAACAAAAACCCTGGAACCTACAATCAAGAACCTATAGAGGTAAGTCAAACAGAGTAGGGGGCCAACAATAAAAACTCCAAAGATGCAGTCACATGCCAAATTATATTTGACTTCTGAAGAAGACCTATACAGGCTGAACCGTGTCAGGTAAAGTACATTGGCCCTTGTGTATAAGATTTTGGTATTTTTATGAGGTATGATTGGGCCCTGATATGTTTTTTAATTCATTGCTAATAAATACATGTATTTTTATATCATATACATTAAGTTTTTATTGTTGGCCCTCTACTTTGTTTGACTTACCTCTTTAGGTTCTTGAAAATTCTATATATACATGATGCAAATAATGCGGGGAAAGCAGTCATTTTTTCCCTAGCCTCTTGTCGAAAAATATACTCCTTTTTCCCTCTCTATAATATATATATATATATATATATTTCTAGATGACAAATTATCATAAATTAACATTAACCAATGAATGAAATAATAATTGGAGTCAGTCCTTCCAAAAATACCATTCCATCATTTCACTTTATAAGCACCTAAAATACTGTTCTGTCCTCATCTAATACATTCAAGTTTCCTCACATTATCTGCAAGTCTGCTTTCTGAGATCTAAACTTTATTTGGTCCATATTTATACATGGACAAGGAAATATTCAAATGGTTTCCCGGTTTCTGGGGTTCCAACCCACTGCTGGCCAGCTAGTCAGTGGAGAAAGCCCCATCTGCAAACAGGCACGTCACCCTGTGATGTCCCTGTCACAATGACATCACCCAGAAGTGATGTCATCATGTCAGGGACATCAGGGGTGACACTCTAGTTTTTGGGTGAACTCTTGGATTTTGAAGGGAAAAAAACAGAGTTTTGCCCAAAAACTAGAGCGGCACCCCCAACGTCCCTGACATGATGACATCACTTCTGTGTTACATCATCGTGAAGCCTGCATGAAGCACGTACACCAGAAGATCCCAGACAAGAGGCAGGATCCCCCCCCCCCCCCCCCCCGCCAGGAGCCAGGTAGGACCTGACAATCCTGAATAGTTTGTTAAGGATGGATTCACACACGGTGGGATATATCATAATCATTTACCTCCTGCCTTGTCTGCACAGAGCAATCCTAAACAGGTCTACTCAGAAGTACATCTCGTGTTATTCAATGGGGCTTACTCCCAGGAGAGTGTTTTTAGGAGTGTGGCCAACAATAGCAAATAGTGCGGTATCTAATGGCATGTGGATCCAGTCTATGCTATTTCATTTGTACTCAAAATACCCACATGAAGACCACATGGAGCCAATAGAGTAGTTTATTGAGGAAGTGTACAGACTTACTTTGAAAAGAAGTTCAGTGCTATGAATGTGCTTTGAGCTCTGCTTTTAATGTACATCTGATTGTAGCTTATGTGTGAATCATGACCTCTACAACCACTCTGTTGCTGTCACCATCTCCTTCTCCTCATCCCTCTCCATTCCTCCTCACAGCCAGTAACACAAACTGTGCTGACTCCTTTTCAAGCATTCAAGTGTAGGACAATTTCATCCCAAACAGCATTAGGAGGAAAGCATAGTTGGTGGCTGTGCAGTGAAAGAAAGCATTCTGCCTCCAGCAGATTACAGTTAAAGTTTTGCTATTCTGTACCTGATTATCCAGAACACTCCAATGCTATCGCCTAGAGGGTAAGCTCCTCTAAGTCAGCCACCATAAAGCACACGCACCCCACTCTTGCCTCCCCAGCCAACCGCCTTGGTGCCTCGGGCCAATCCAGGGCTTATGTCAGCTGGTACTGCCTGCTGACCAATGCTCCCTAAGCCGTGGAGTCTTGTGAGCAAAAATTCTACTTTGTGAGCTACTGGCATTAAAGTTGTGAGTGAGCAATTTGGTTACTGCATAAATTAGTTTGCTCTGGAGCCATCCTTCCTGAGCTAAGACAAAAATGTGTGAGGCTAAAAAAACTGAGCTAGCTCACACTAACTCAGCTTAGAGGGAACACCGTTGCTGACATCATTCTTGGGTGCCTCCTTCCCTCTCAGCCTGCCTCAAGCTGTCAGAAGTCAGCCATATTGGACATCTCCTGGGCAGCTGGCTTGCTTGTCTGTCTGCTGCACAGGATGGCTCTATAGCCTCGGGGGGACAAGAAGTGTCCTACCAGGTGTGGGGGTCCTTAGCCATGGTATTGCCAATAGGGTGGGGTTTGGTCACTACCTGGATTTTTCTGGGTAGAGTATACAGCACAGCAATAAACTTGAGTATCCAGCACATTTGATTAACTGGCAGCACTCATTCCCCATGAGTGCTGCCGATGACAAAGCTTTCATTATATTTTCTTTCACTACCTACTTTTCTTCCCCCTCTCCCTGATGTTGGGAATGAAAAAAAAAGTTCCAGCTAAGTGCTCAAGATGGAAGCAGCATGTCTCAGGTAACCAGCTGTGGCTCTCCTTGAGGAGTGTCTGAGAAGGAGGACATGGCAGCAACAGACCAACCAGTGGGCATAGCACACATTAGCACCGGATTCACTCATATTCTACAGACATTAAAACTCTAACTACATTACAAATTCTGTGAAGCACTTTTTGACCTGTAGACAGCATTACTAAATATACTAAATTGAATTAGTTGGACATTACTTCAAGTTATGCCAAGGGAGATCACAACTAAACATTGGTGGGGGGGTTCAAATATCAAAGTAAATTTTGATGTCCTCATAATCCACTTGATATTTTCTCTGTCAGATCGAAAGAGACCTCTACTGACAGTTTCACAATTTATTGAGAGTAATGAACCATTTAATTCCTGCTTGATCTATTTACCTTGCTGTTCTTAGCAGTCTCCTACTGCTTTAAAGATGTGAGATCTTCCTCAAGGAAGACTTGTACATTCTACCAGCAAATGCTTGACTTCTTTTTCTTTACCAGTAAGAAGCCAAATGAGTGGATTAAGGCTGCCATTCTTGGCATCTCACTTTTCTGTCTCAACTCCACTGCTTGAGGATTTTCTGCTACTTGCTGAGATTAGTATATCTCTTGTCTGTCTATTCATCAGGTAAGTAGCCGTGTTGGTCTGAAGCAGCAGAACAAAGTTTGAATCCAGTGGCACCTTTAAAACCAACAAAGTTTTATTCAAGGTATAAACTTTCATGTATGAGCACACTTTGTCATATGCAGTGAAACAGAATTGCCTCAATCATTACATATAGGGGGTTAATTGCCAGGAAGGGCCAATTAGAGTCAAGACAGAGGCAGAAAGAAAAATGGAAATTACCAGTCCATAGATATAGGTAGACGGTGAGCGGTAAATTATCGTATAGCATAATGAAGACTTTTAACAGATTCAAGGATCAAACAGGGATAATAAGTTTAGATTATATGGTTACCATTTGTTTGGGTTCAGTTCTGGGGGGGAAACAGTGAAGAAATAAATATGTTGGAATTATTTGTGGAATTCTGATAGTAATTAGTTGAGACCCTGCCATCTGTCTCCTCTCAAGCATGGAGGTGACTTTATAGCATCTTCCTCTTTGAAGTGAGGCGATTGTCTGTGCACATTTATCTCCCCTGTCCCCAGACCAGAGAAATACATTCCAATTTCTACTATTCATTATGTTACATTACAATCTACTATTCTAATCTATTATTCCAAATAAGAGTTAAAATAAAATGGCCCTTCTGGGGATTGGTGAGAATACAGTCGTAAGGGCTGAATGAGGTGATATATTCATAAGTCATGTTTTTCTCTGCCCCGCCTCCAAGGAGCTCAGAGTGGCATACATGGTTACTTTTCACACCAACTGTATAAAGTAGGCTAGGCTGAAAGAGAGTGACTAGTCCTAAGCCATCCAGTGGAGTGTCTGGTGGAATAATGGGATCTCCCAAGTTCTAGTCTGAAACACTGGAACTCGTATTGCTCACATTAATTTCAGCGCTTGGTTGATATTGCTTAGCTGTCAGTCATTCCAATGCAGGCAGAGATGAGTTCCTCAGAAAGACAAGGGGGAATCCTGTAGACTCCATTACATTCTGTGGCTAGGGCAACCCCTAAGCAAGGCTATACAACTACTGCATGGAGATCTGCCTGGCCTTGGACTCTGCTGAATCAAGGGACTCTAAGATGCACCCCCTGTTCCCTGTTCCTGGTCTCCACCCTTACTACAGGATCCTCCCAGCCAGCAGTCAGAACTCAGGGACAATGAGGATGGAATCTGGATAGAAAATACCTCTAAATTGCAGAACACTAGCACTGTGGTACCTCCCTTCCTCAAGCATTGGTCCAAAAAACAAGTATTTGCAAGGATCAGGGCCTTTATTGATGCACCGGCACCAGAAAGGGTAGGGCTGCCAGGCCTGCTTTACAACTTCTTATTTGCTACCAGGAAGTTCTTCATACACCACGTTTGCTGCCTAGTTGTCAGTTCTCCGGCTGTTTCAGTAATTCAGTCTTGAAACTACCTTTCCTAGCAAAACAGTTCCCCAGTCTTGCTTGTTTGTTAGTGCATGAAAGAAAATGAGGAGTTGAACATAATGTTGCATCCAATTCCTTATCAATGAGACCTTGAACAGGCTTCTTGCCCTATTGGCAGCTAGACTACAGCACCAACTAGCTCATTTTTTTTGCATTCATTCTGAATGGATTCCTAGCTCTGTCACACTCTGGTTTTGTTATTTTCATTGTTCCTGGCAGAATGCTTGAGGAGAGCCACAGAAGTCAAAGGGAATCGTTTAGCAAAATGACAGATCTAATTATTAATATTCAAGAGTCATTTGAATGTGCTCACTTTTATTATCTCATTTCCTATCAGCGACTACACACTGAAGCTACTTATTTTTCAGATCAAAACTTCTTCAAGCAAAAGGCCTAGACTCAAAATAACTAATGCATCGTATATACACACAGATATTTAATTAGAGAGCAGGGAAAATCCATCAGAAAGTTCAGAGGATATGAAAAAGTTCCGTCCTTAAAGACTTGCCTCCTCTGATGCCTTTTTCTTCTGGCATACAAACATATCTGTGATTGCAGTATCATTTTTTTGGTTATTCTCATCCAAAAATAGTTTACAATTGTATCCTTCCTCAGTAGTGGGTCTGAATTTTCCTCAAAGCTATGTCTTCCAAATGAAGTTAACCCAAGGGATGTATCATAAGAACATAAGAAGAGCCCAGCTGGATCAGACCAGTGGTCCATCAAGCTGAGTATCCTGTCTCACACAGTGGCCAACTAGTCACTCTGGAGAGCAAACAACAGAGCACAAGTCTAGGCCTTCTCCTGAGGTTGCCTCCCAGCACTGGTATTCAGAGATTTACTGCTTCTGAACATTCCCTTCAATCACTATGGCCAGGGCTCCGTTGGGGCCGGGGCGCGCCGGAGCGCCGCTCCGGGAGAGAGGAGGCGGGGGGGCGGGCACTTAAGAAAGCCCCGCCCCCCCGCTCGCTCTTCCCAGGCTGCGGCAGGCTGCTCTGCCGCCGCCGGCCCCTTCCCTCCCCCCCCCCAGTCAGTGTTCCCGGGGCCGGCGGCACTCCGCCGGCCCCAGGCAGGAGAGGCCCCTTTCCTCCCCCCTCCCCCTGCTCCCGGGGCCGCGGCAGAGCGCCGCTGGCCCTGAGAAGCCCTTTCCCTCGCCCCCCCCCGTCAGTGTTCCCGGGCCAGCGGCGCTCCGCCGGCCCGGGCAAAAGAAGCCCCTTCCTCCCCCCTCCCCTTGGGGCCGCGGCAGAGCGCCGCTGGCCTCGAGAAGCCCCTTCCCTCGCCCCCCCGTCAGTGTTCCCGGGCCAGCGGCGCTCCGCCGGCCCGGGCAAAAGAAGCCCCTTCCTCCCCCCTCCCCTTGGGGCCGCGGCAGAGCGCCGCTGGCCCCGAGAAGCCCTTTTCCTCCCCCCCTCAATACTTCCTCCCTTCCTTCCTTCTCTCTCTCCCCCCACCTACCAACTTACCTTCCTCTTCCTTCCTTTCCCCCTTCCTTCCTTCCTTCCTTCTTTCCTTTCTTCTCACTTTCTCTCCCCACCTACCTACCTACCTGTTCCTTCCCCTCTCCCTTCCTTCCTTTCTTCTCTCTCCCCCACCTACCTACCTGTTCCTTCCCCTCTTCCTTCCTTTCTTCTCTCTCTCTCCCCACCTACCTGTTCCTTCCCCTCTCCCTTCCTTTCTTCTCTCTCTCTCCCCCACCTACCTACCTACCTTCCTGTTCCTTCCTTTCCCCGTCCTTCCCCTCTCCCTTCCTTCCTTCCTCCCTCTCTCCCCCCTTCCTTCCTTCCTTCTCTCTCTCCCCCCACCTACCTACCTACTTTACTGTTCCTTTCTTTCTTCCTTCCCCCCTTCCTCCCTCCTTCCTTTCTTTCTTCTCTCACTCTCTCCCCCCCACCTACCTACCTTCCTTCCTGTTCCTTTCCTTCCTGTTCCTTTCCTTCCTTCCCCCTCCCTCCCTTCTTGCCTTCTGACACACTCCCGATGACGTCATCACTTCCGGTGACGTCAGGGGGTGTGGCATATGCAAATAAGTTATGCTAATGAGCTCCTGCACCTCTTTTTTTACGAAAGGACCCCTGACTATGGCTAACAGTCACTGATAGACCTATCCTCCATGAATCTGTTTAGTTCCTTTTAAAAACCATCTGTGCCTGTGGTCATCAGTACATCCTCTGGCAGTGAATTCCAGATTTTAATCCCTCATTGTGTAAAGAAGTATTTCCTTTTGTCCATCCTGAATCTACTGCCCATCAACATCATTACCTGTCCTCAAGTTCTAGTATTCTGGGAGAGGGAGAAAAAGTTCTCTCTGTTCACCATTTCCATGGCCTACATAATTCAGTAAACCTCTATCCTGTCTTCCCTTTTCTAAACTGAACAGGCCCAGACTCTTCAGTCTTTCCTCACAGGAAAGGTACTCCAATCCTCTAATCATTTTTTGGCCTTCTTCTGTACTTTTTCCAGCTGCGCAATGTCTTTTTCGAGATATGGTGACTGGAGCTGGACACAGAATTCCAAATGAGGCTTTAGAATATTGGCTGTTTTATTTTCAGTCCCTTTTCTAATAATCCCCAGCATAGAATTTGCCCTTTTCACCACTGCAGCACACTGGGTTGACACTTTCATTGAGCTATCCACTATGATAGTGGATCTTTCCCTCTTAGTCACAGCAAGTGCAGACCCCATCAGTATGTACTTGAAGCTGAGAATTTTTGTTCCAATGTGCATCATTTTACACTTATCAGCACTGAACTTCATTCGTCATATTGTTGCCCACTCACCCAGTTTGTGGAGATCCCCCTGGAGCTCTTCACAGACAGCCTCAAATTTTACCATCCTGAATAATATTTTAGAATGCTGAGGGGCTAACTGGTCTGTGCCACTTCAGACTAAAGGTGCTGAGAATAATGATCCCCAGTGTAAAAACCCTGCAGCTTTCTTAAAAACACAGCAAGGAGAGTAATTTTAGCATAGACCTATGATGAGTTACTTTTCCACTCACAGGGAATTGATTGGGTAGGGGGAATAAATGCTTAATATGTATTTCTCATGTTATATCATTAAAAGTTTAATTTTTTTTAAAGTATATATTTGAAGCTGAGAATTTTTGTTCCAGGGTGCATCACTTTACACTTACCAGCACTGAACTTCATTCGTCATATTCATATTCGTACCAACATCATGTCCATGGGTGCCACGGGGCCCACTGACACCTTTCTTGGCACTCACCAAGCATTTTTAGAAAGTGGGCAGGTGGGCCAAGTGATTTTTGTTGTTTTTTTAAAAGTTTCTGATGTTTATGTTATAATGATGACTAGGGCTTTTTTAAAAGGGGGTGCCAGAACTCTCAAGAGAGAAATGAAGGTTTCAATCTGTATACTGAAAACTCATTAATTTTATAATATTTTAAAAATAATTTTGTCAAAGAGGTTCTGGAACTCCATTCCAGTGGGTTCCCCCAGAAAAAAAAAGCCCTGATGATGACAGTGGCTTCTACTTGTGTTGTTCAATCTGGTATAAATCTGCTCACCAAAGCATGCATCCTTTTCTCAGAGATCCTCATCACGTGAAAACATGCTGTGCTTGTACTTGATCTTTTTTTTTTTTACAAGTTTCTCTTTATTGTCATGATTTGCTGCATTCTTGGCAAAAGTATTGATTTGGCAGAGTACGGTTGATGAGTACACAGTAGATGGCCCTGAAGCTTCTCATGGGCTGAGGTGAAAGACTCATATTTCAAATGTCACTTGGAGCCAGCACTTCACCACGCCCACTGAAAGAACCAGTAATCAGTCTATGTACCATTATTCATGATCATAGAACTGTTTTGATAAAACTCTGTTTTATCCAGCAGCTAGCACATTGTTAGTACAGAAAGATAACTGAATGATTTCTAAATGATGAATGTGTGTGGCTATTTTAAAAAATAAGAACAGATGAGGAAGGGTAGTGTAAGATTTACAAAGCCACAGGTCAGGAAAAAAAATCTAACGTGCTGCTGTGCTGCATGGACTATTTTAATAAGAATAAAGAAACTGTGCCATTGACTTCAATAGACCTTTTCAGAAGAAGAGGTTTGTGGATTACTTATTTGCATTTGTGTGTGTGTGCGCGTGTGTGCCTGATAGCCTGCCTCTGCCTTCCAACCCTGGTATTCTTTGGAGATCTCCCATCCAAATACTTGCCAGCGTCATCCCTGCTTAGCTTCTGAGATCTGACAAGATCAGGCTTGCCTTGGCTATCCAGGTGAGGGTCAACATATTATTTAAATTGTTTTTATCCAGCTCTTCTTCCAAGGAGTTCAGGGCAGCGTACACTGTGGTGCGTTCCTCCATTTTATCTCCACATCAACTTCTGTGGTAGTTTAAAGTGAGAGAGACTATGAGTGGTCCCCAGTAAGCTTCATGGAGAAGTGGGGATTTTCACGTTATTTTATTGTAGTTACCTTTTGGAACTGTTAATTAAGAGTATTTTTAATCGACTTTACTTGCTGCAGACTGACTTAACAGAACAATCATATTGCTGATGGATTTGCATATAGATTTCCCTGAAATCAGGAGATTTTATCCAGCTGTGCATTTATAATAGATATATCCATTCTACAACCTTAGTTCTATAGCCAAGGTTGTGATTACTGTTAGATTTCCAAGAAGAGGGCAGAATTTGTATGTCTTTAATTAATAGCTCCACACAACCTATATATAGCCCTAGGTCTCCAGTTCAACCAGACTATTTTTGCTGGTAGGTTCTGGATCATTTCTTATCCTGGACTGAAGGCTGTTCTGTAGGCCTGGGCCAACCCTTACATGTGGATGTCGTTTGACATCATCATTGATCTGTATCAATGCACCAGCTTTGCTAACATCTAGTCAGATCCAGTTTCCCAGTATGTGATAGCCTCTTCTCCAGTCCGTGTCAGGCTTGCAACATCTAATGCATAAGAGAAACTCTCTAGACTCAAGACAGCCCCCAAGAGTCTAGAAAAGCCCAGAATCCACTGTGAGAATCTGGTTAACGCCATATTCCAACAGCAGCTCTATGGAGGATGGACACAGCTTGGAGATATTCCATGCTGTAGGAAACATATAGTCTCAGCCTAAAAAGAGGTATGCCCTCCTATGTCCATTGAAGTTGCTGGGAATGGTACTGATGGAGCAGTTCATGTTAAAAAGGATGGGGTGATGCTGCCACCACCTCCTCCTATAACGTCCTTTTGCAATTTTCCCCAGGTAGGATCTATTTGGACTTTAGTTGGAGCATCCTGCCTCAAGCAATAAGTTTGGAGATGTCAGAAAGGAACAGTGAAGTCCAGACAAACTTGAACAGAAGAGTTACTGCTGGATAGACTCAGAGGTGGGGGGTGGGAGGTGAATATGGATTCTTTAAAAGTGAGGGTTCTTTAAAGTACTACACATTCCTTTCTTTGCTATAGTTCATTCTGAAAAAAGTTGACCAGATTTGATCATATGTTCAGCAAAAATTACGATGATGATGATCTAGTTGAAATGTAAGACTGAAATTTAATTAACATTTGATATTGTATGTGATTACTAAACCGTGCTGAAACACAAATCCATCTCCAACCTACACAATTTAAGGTCTATTTTTAGATCACATTTCACTTTCTAACTTGTCCTACAGCAAAATAGCAAAAAGAAACCGGCTGGCAGAATTTGAGTGACACTTCTGTTTAAAATTATTTTATGCAGGCCTTTGTTCTTTGAGGGTCCTCTGTATATGTTTCTACAATCATTTCACTTGTGAATTAAAGCACGAAAGGCAACACACTGCAAATTCTGTTTTATGAAGACTTGGTTTGACCCTAATATGAAAACCTGCGAGAATTCAAATTGGATTAAAATTGCCTCCATATTTATAATGGTGTCATTCTATCTTTGTTAGTGGAATTCTGCAGCATTTTCTTATATGGAGACACTCTTAAAATAACCAGATAGGATATTGTAGGTTATCCATAGCTTCAATAGCTGTGTAGGAGGTATCAACAAAAGTGTTGGCTGAACTTGATATTAAATTTGGATAATGTGAATCATCAAATATTACAATACCTTTTTAAATAACTATATTTAGGCTGAAATTTGCAATAGGATAAATATATGCGTGTGAGAGTGAATAACCTGTACCTAGTGATGCATCCATAAAGCAGTTAGGATGCTTAGTACTTCATTGATGCCCCTGGTGCCATCTTTAAAGTGACCAAAATCCATTTTGGGAATCAGAAATGCTAGTCATTTCACCAGGGTTCTACATAGTTTCTCTGCCTGTACTCCTGGAATTCCCAATTCAAATATTAATTAGTCTGTTTTTCCAGGAAGAAGTGCAGTGCTGCAGCTCAGGTATATGACATCTTTCACTAATGACTGCCTGGCTCTAAGGGGCCCAAAGTCTTGGAGACAGAAGTATAGTCCGATTACCCAAAGAGGACTAGGGTTATTTTTAAAGCTGCAGGCCTGGTAGTTCTGTCTCTTGCTGTATGTACTTGTTCGGGCTTAAGGCTGGGAAACCTGGGGAGGGGAGGTCCATGAGGATACTCCAAGGGCACCATGAACCCTTTGTAAAGAGAGAGAGCTCTACTTATACCCAGGGGTCATTTTGAGCAGGAGCTCGGGGGATCTCAGCTCCGGGAGTTGGTACCAGTCCTCCCCCCATGGGGGAATGCCTGCTTTGTGTCATGGCTGCAGCAAAATGACCCCGCCCCCTGGAAAGGTCCTTGTTGCTCCAACCAGCCTTCTGAAGGCTTCAGCCACCACTGAAGTTATCTTCCCAGAATAGTGGTATTTCTGAGGCTTGGATTAGTAGCTGTCCCCTCTCTGCCAGCTCTTCCTTCCTTCCTTCCTTCCTTCCTTCTGATATACTTCCAGTGATGTCAGGTGGTGTAGCATATGCAAATACGTTATGCTAATGAGCTCCTGTGCCTCTTTTTCTACAAAATGAACCCGGCTTATACCCATCCTATTAACATGAAAACAGAACCTTCACATTTAATGGTAGCAAGGTCTCTCTGCCTCAGGGACAGTATAAGGTTTTCCTGTTTCACAGGAGGAGTCCATAGAGCTGCATACTGTCATCTAGTTGTCATATCACTTCAGAGCACTAACCAGAAAATACTGATTAGTTACCAGGATTTGTTACCAAAGCCCTAAGAGCACTAACTGGCTGAGCTGCAGTCCTAAGATATTGATCATAATTGCTTCAGGTATAGAACTGAACTGATTTTCACTCTATTTTGCAATGTAAATAATTTCACCTTGGGCCTAGAGAGATGCCACTATACATCTATGGACAATGATTGTGGTTTCCTAGTGAATACCAGACATTCAGGTTGTATGTGACATTGATCTTGTCTTGTTCTTTTGACCAGCCTTGATGTTTTCCCAGGCTTCTTCTGTGCTCTGCTCAGCCAGCCTTGGGATGGAAGTTTTTACCTAACAAGGAAGTTTCTTGTTGTCTCTAGTTCAAAGCTCCTTCCAATCAAGAGGTAAAATTTATATGAATTTGGGTCAGGGCCTTTTCAGTTGTGGCTCCATGGAATCTTGCTGGCCTTATAAAACAATACTAACATTTTACTTAAAGTTTGCTGATATGGTTCTCACTATATTGTTCTGTGGACATTAGAAGATGAGGGCCTCCATTGTGTCATGCACCGCTTGTTGTGCACTTTGAAAGTGGACTCTGTGGCATGTAACAACCACAGGGAGGAGGAGAGGTCATTGGGTCTACATTAACAAAAATTAAATCAAAATGGAGACCCCCCAGGATTGCTAAAGTTTGAGTAACTTCTACCTAATGACCATATAGGAAATAGATCTTGGAGTCATCTTAGTGAGATGGCTTGAAACAAAGAATTTATGGAATATGTAGAGCTTTGAGCTTTAGTTGGCCCTTTCATCCAGTGTCAGCACTGAAGAAAGGTATCTGCCCAGCTAGTCCTGTCCTAGAGCTTTGAAGCTTATCTGTCCTACAATCTTGTATTCCGCTATTTTAACACAATTTTGCCTCTTTCTTGTCTATAATAAATTGTGTTTCACAAGCTTTCAATCTAAATAAACAGATGCATTGCACTTGCATTGTATGAAAAAGCATGCTGATGTTGTTTGATTACAGAGAGAGCCAGTATGGTTGTAGTAGTTAGAGTACCAGACTAGTATCTGGGAGACTCAGGTTCAAATCCCTGCTCTGCCATTGCAGCCCTTTGGATGACCTTGGGCCAGTCATACACTTTCAGTATAACCTACTTCACTGGATATTTGCGAAGTTAAAATGGAAGAGAGCAGAATAGTGCTTTGGGGCCCCTTTGGGAAGAAAGATGGGATTTACATGCATACATGCAAACATACATACAGGGGTTATGAAAAAGGGCTTCCTGTCCAGATTAGCAAGAAGAACTTTGGAGCATTTCTTCTATATGGCTTGTGTATATTTTGGGGACCCAGGTAAGAAGCTGGTGATAATGTTTACTGGGAAAAGGTCCTTGTTAGCAGATTAAAGCAGTAGATAGACTTGTACTGCATATCTTACTTCTATGAAAAAGCACCTAGAAGTTTAGAAGAAATAAAACAGGAGTGAAAGGAGTTAAGGACAATTACAGTTTAATCTCAATATACAGGAATGCTTAACTTCACAAATGTACTGCCTTAGAATGATTTCTGTTGCTCAAAGGGGTGAAAAATGCAAGGCAAAGGGTCCTTTGAGCTTCACCCATGGTCTATTCATTGAAGAAGTGTTGTAAGGAGATACTTCGTTGGCCATTACTGGTGAATCAAAGATCTGGGTATAAATGCAGCAGCCAAAACTTACTTCCTGCACTGTACTGTGGAAATTGTGGTTGCTCCATCTGGCAGACGACGGGCATCATTATCACACAGTTTTATTCCCTCAGTAGGGAAATACAGTGCTGCACTGTTGCTGTGGCTTCTGTAAACAATCGCTAGGGTCTCAGAGAGGGATGTAACCCTTCCCTCCCACTCATCATTTCCCCAATAACAGCTGGGAGCAGGGTTGGAGGTGACTTCTATTAGCCCTTAAGGAAGAAAGGCAAGCACCCATCACACACTGCCAGGATGGCCTCCAGGTGGGGCCTGGGGTTCTCCTGGAACAGAGATCACTTCCCCTGGAGAGATCACTTCCTCTGGAGGAACTGGCAACTCTGGAGGGTATACTCTAAGGCATTACACCCTTGCTGAATGCCCTCCTGTCCACAAATTACACTATGCACAGGCTAAGCCCCCAAATCACCAGGAATTTCCCAAGCTGGAGTTGGCAAGCCTAAATAGAACTGATTTTTTAAAAAAATAAATAAATCCAGATTTCTGTTCTATCCAGAAAATGGCACTGGAGGAGGGGAGACTAACCATCACCTCATTTCATGTCACGGCTCAAATTATCCTCCCCCACACACATAATTACTTTTAAAAACTATAATTTTACATCAGGAGGTCAGACCATAAATCTGCCCACATAATGCACAGTTCAACCCTAAGAGATCAAGAATGTCCATCGTGTTCATTCAGCCTCCATCCTATCATGGAAGGCTGAGATAATATTTGTTAGGATGGTGAACATATTCATTTCATTCTTATAGACAAAGGAAACACAAAGCAAGAGGAAATGTTGATTTCATCAGAACCATGATAACTAACAATAGTGCCACTTACTAAGTTTTAGGATGGTATTTCTCCACACAGAGAATACCCCTGGATCTGCTGCCTCTCCTGGCAATGAGGGGCAAATGAAGTCAAGAGAGACAGAGACGATGAAGGAGCAGAGAATTTTGCGCGCTGTTGTCCCTAATTAATTAGTTACACAGATGTTCCTGGAAATTGGGGAGGGGGCTGGGAGATCAGGGTTTGGGGAGGGACCTCTGCAGGGTATAATGCCAGAGAGTCCACCCACCAAAGCAGCCATTTTCTCCAGGGGAAATGATCTCTGTTGTCTGGAAGTCAGCTGTAATTTGAGATTCCCAGGTCCTGCCTAGGGGTTACCAGCCCTATGCATCATAGAGGTCTTTGCTGACTGAACTGTTGTTCATATTTTGTATTCTGCCTTGGAAACAGGGTTGCCAGCCTCTAGGTGGCAACCAGCTACGAGACATTTTCAGTGCAATCCTAAATAGTTATGCCTTTCTAACCCCAATGACTGCAATTGATTTTGAATGGGGTAACTGTTTAGGATAGCACAGTTTGCTCATTTCTCTCAGGTGCTGGTGAAGGAGACCGTAGTAGCAAGGCAAGAAGGCAGGGAGGAACAATACTGACATTACGTTTGATTCACTGGTCTTCACATCTTCTTTTCAGCTGCAAATTCTCCATGAATTCCCTCTGTCTTCACCCTGATCAAGATTACTAATGTGCAATTAAAATTGAATTCTTTGTAACTCATCTGCTTGGCCTTTCCCTTATTGTGGTTCTTGTTATTTAGTCTGATATTGATTAATCCATGTGTATTAAAGAAAAGAAACCAAATTTATGTCCCATTGTTCATTCAGGGAAATGGAAACCTGTCTTCAGTTCTCAAGACTTAATTAGGGTTGCACAGAGTGGGTGGATATAAATATTACTTACAGGTCACTTCTTCATGTGAAATCTTCTGAGGTGTTTTTCCCCCCTCTGTCTCCAACGCCTTCTGGTTCTGCTATATACATTCACATCAGGAGTTTTCAACACTTGGTCACAATCTCTCAGGACGAATTAATGTTGCTTCCAAGCTTGCAGCTTGCAAGATGGGGAGGTGAGAGTTAAAACCCAACATGCTATTTGTGGCCACTCTGCCCTCTGGAATAAAATCCAGATGGAGCTGTGAGGAGCTAGCAAGAGCTGACCACCAGGCAGTGTGGTTCATGTAGATGGTGCCACATGATATTTTATTGTTTCTTTTGGCCTCTTCTGTGATTAGCTCCAGCACTTCCTTCATGTCACATTTTTTAAAACTAAAGGCACAAAAACGTGTGCAGAAATCAGGGGATAAACCAAAGCAGTAAGGGGCCAGAACTGACAAAAAAACAAGTGAAAAAGTCCAGAGACTAGGGAGGAGTCTGGTCATTACGCAGAGGAGCTTCAAGAGAGCAAAGAGAAAGGGGTCTCAAATAAAGCCCTCTGATCAATAATTTGGCTTATCTGTTTATAGCAGGCAATCTCCCAGCAATATTAGCTGCTGCCTGCCAGTGCTCAGTTGGCAGACAGGCAGAAACAGGTTAGCCAAACAGGGAGGCAGTGAGTATTAGCCCTATGTGATGTCATTTCTAGCATGACCCAGAAGCAACAGCATCATGTCATGATGATGCTCTAGAACTCACCCCCAAACTTTATGGTTTCCGGCACAATGCTGGCATTTCCAGGTTATGCTAGAAGCAATGTCATCACGTGAGAATTGTGCTGCTGTCGAGAATTGTCTCGACATTTTCATTGAGTTATCTACTATGACTCCAAGATCTCTTTCGCTCAGTCTCCGCCAGTTCGGACCCCATCAACATGTATTTATCATTAGGATTTTTTGGCTCCAATGTGCGTTACTTTGCACTTGGCCGCATTAAACCCCATTTGCCACGTTGATGCCCACTCGCCCATCCTTGACAGATCTCTTTGGAGTGCCTCACAATCCTCCCTGGTTCTCACCACCCTGAACAACTTTGTGTCATCTGCAAATATAGCCACTTCACTGCTTACTCCCAACTCCAAATCCTTAATGAACAAGTTAAAAAGCATTGGACCAAGTATGATCCCTGCGGTACCCCACTGCTTACCTCCCTCCACTGAGAAAATTGCCCATTTATTCTCACTCTCTGCTTCCTTTTAATTAGCCAGTTTTTGATCCACAAAAGGACTTGTCCTTTTATCCCATGACTACTGAGCTCACTTAGCAGCCTTTGATGAGGAACTTTATCAAAAGCTTTCTGGAAGTCAAGGTAAACAACATCTATTGGGTCCCCCTTGTCCACATGTTTGTTCACTCCCTCAAAGAACATAACAGGTTAGTGAGACAAGATCTTCCCTTACAGAACCCATGCTGAGTCTTCCTCAACAGACTTTGTTCATCAATGTGCCTACTAATTTTTTCCTTAATAACAGTTTCCACCAACTTACCCAGTATCGATGTCATACTGACTGGCCTGTAATTTCCTGGATCTCCTCTGGAACCCTTTTTAATGATGGGAGTGACATTCACTACCTTCCAGTCCTCAGGAATAGAGGCAGATTTTAAGGAAAGATTACATATTTTTGTCAGGAGATCCACAAGTTTACATTTGAGTTCTCTCAGAACTCTTGGATGTATGCCATCCAGGCCCAGTGATTTATTTGTTTTTAAGTTGTCTACCAGTCGTAGGACCTCCTCTCTTGTCACCTCAATCTGACTCAGGTCTTTCAACACCCCTCCCGAAATCAGTGATTCTGGAGTGGGTAGGCACTTTTCATCTTCCACAGTGAAGACAGAGGCAAAAAATACATTTAGCTTTTCAGCCATTTCCCTATCATCCTTCACTACACCTTTTACCCCTTGGTCACCCAACAGCCCCTCTGCTTCCCTGGCTGCTTTCCTACTTCTAATGTATTTGAAGAAAGTTTTACTGCTGGTCTTTATGTTTTTTGCGATATGCTCCTCATATTCCCCTTTTGCCTGCCTGATCACAGACTTGCATTTTACTTGCCACAGCCTGTGTTCCCTTTTATCAGCCTCACTGAGACTAGCTTTCCACCACTTAAAGGAATCCTTCTTACCTTTTACAGCATCCATTACTTTGTTTGTTAATCATGTAGGCTTTTTTCTAAACCTTTTTGTGCCTTTCCTAACCCACGGTATATATTTTCTCTGAGCCTCTAGGATTGTAATTTTAAATAATCTCCAAGTTTCCCCAATGGTTTTGACCATTTCTACTTTTCCTTTCTGTTTTCTCCTCAAATATCCCCTCATATCAGAGAAGTTACCCCTTTTAAAGTTAAAAGTGGTTGTGTCAGTCTTTTTGGGCAACTCCCTATTTATACAAACGTTGAACTCAATAACATTATGGTAATTGTTCCTAAGAAGTGCAATCACTTTAACATCTCTCACCAGGTCTTGGGCATTACTTAGGACCAACTCCAGGATCGCCTCTCCCCTGGTAGGTTCTGTAACCATCTGCTCCATAGCACAGTAATTGAGAGTGTCTAGAAATTCAATCTCTTTTTCCCCGACTTGAACACATATTGACCCAATCAATGTGTAGGTAGTTCAGGTCGCCTATGACAACACAGTTATTTCGTCTAGCCGCTATCTTTAATTCATTCATCATTTTATAATCCTCTTCTATCTTTTGATTTGGTGGGTGATAACAAACTCCCAATGTTAAGCTTCCTTTTGGGCCCACTAATTCAATCCACAGCATTTCCAGAAGCAAATCCAATTCTCCTACCCTCTCAATCTTACTGGACTGTATACCCTCTCTGAAATAAAGAGCCACCCCACCTCCAACTTTCTCCCCCCTATCCTTCTGATATAATTTATAACCAGGAATCACCGTATCCCACTGATTTTCCTCATCCCACCAAGTTTCTGAAATACCCACAATGTCTGTGTTTTTCCCCAACACCAAGCACTGCAACTCCCCGATTTTACCTCGGACACTTCTGGCATTGGCATATAAACATCTATCGTTTCCCATACATGTTAAGCCCACAACCTTCCTCTTGCTGCCTCGAGACCTTGCCAGGCAGTCCCTATAATTTGCCACAGTCTCAGAGAACAATTCTAATCTTTTTCCTTGTAGGAAAGTAACAGCTACCCCTTCATCTCTTTGAGATGAACCATCCCGAACCAGAGATTTTTCATCTCCTGTCGGCTTTCCCCCAAATGAAAACATAGTATACGAAACATAGTTTACGAAAGCAAAACAGAAACAGTTCAGCCTTGCTGGAAAGCAAATAAACTGACCCTACAAGGGCTGCCTCGAACTTTTCCACTACTTTTCACAGAAAAGAAAGCAAAACAGAGAAGAGAATCAACAGGACCTGTCCTGAAACAAGCTGGGTAATAGCCTAAATCGGAGGCATGTTAAAAGCTCCCAAGGAAGACCACAAATACCACCTTCAAAGTTGTAATGATAAGTTTTACTTAACAGCTGGTGCCCTCAGGTGCTGGCAGGTAGGATAGCAGCCACATCTCTGTTACATCATAAAACTCTGAGCCTTAAAATGCATTAGCCCACCATATTTCATCTCACATACTCAGAGACCATCAAAACAGACAGGTAACCTCAAGTCAGCAATACATGGAACCCTCTTACTTGGGGATTTAATGTAGTCCAACCCTAGTTACGATGGTAAAAAGAAAACGCTGTATCTGCAAATGCGGACGCCGAAAGGCTAAGGGATGGAACAGGAGGAGTAGGAAGAGGAGGAGTAAGAAGAAAAAGAATGGATGTGGAAGGAAAGTGGTCAGCAAGAATGGTAACCACATATCCTGAAACTACTTTAATATGAATCGGCAGCAGTAGGATTCTTCTGTGTTGGAAGTATAGGTAAACAAGTCAAGACAAACAGGTTTTCCAGATAAAAGGGCAGGCCACCATTTTCAATGTTCCTCTGCAGTTGACAGAAATCCACACAGCCACTCCCATTACACCCCAAGGCAAATCATTCTTGGTTGTTGTTTTTACCATTATTGTATGGCCTTATTGTGAAAGCCAGATTTACACATACACACACCCAGAAAAGCACACCGCTTCATGAAAGATAATAGTGATTCTTTGTTCCAGAACATCAAGGTTCCACAGAACACAATCTATGCCTCGTATTTCACAATTCCATTCTGCTGTGGAACACTGTGGCTCCATTGCAGCCTTTCTCATTGAACTTGCGTCACAACTATTAGTAGTAGCAGCGGTACATCTGTCACTGACTACCATTAATGTTTACGGAGGCACACCTGCTCTCCCTGATACCTCAGAAATTCAGCAGGTGTAGCTTCCCCAGGGAGATACAAGGATGGTTACTGAATTCCAGTCCGTCATTCAGCTGTTAAAAGCGCAAACATGCTGCCACATAAAGATGGTGATCTACTCCCCTTCTGTACTAACTCATATTTACTGCACTTTGGGATGGCAAACAGTACTGTGTTGTCTAATTTCTGAGATGTAGTAGAACAAATTTAGAGTCCAGATCAACAAAGTTTTATTCAAGGTATTCGTGTGCACGCACACTTTTTCAAATACACTGGAATAATAGGTAAGGTTCAAACTTATAGACAGGGTTGAACAGCAAATTAACATGTAACATGATGAAGATGTGCAAAGACATAATTAAATAACAAGCTAAGGTTATAAGGTCAACAGTTGTAAAGCAATAAATTTGCCAAAGTAGCAGATAAATGTGTAAAGGTATCTTTTCTAACTGTGGGAAGTAAACGGATACTCTCCATTCTCTCCTCTCAGGCATGGAGATCACTTAACAGTATCGTTTTCTTTTTTGAGGTGTATGCAGCAAAACATCCCAATACTCCTTGCATTACATTGAGTATTCTAATATACTATTCTAGTATCCGTTTACTTCCCACAATTAGAAAAGATACCTTTACACTCTAAATTTGTTCTACTGCTTCAGACCAACACAGCTGACCACCTGGAACTATCTTCTGAGATGCAGGTCAGTTCACTTTTCTCACCATCACCCATATATACCTTCCACAACAAAAAGAAACTTTGTATACAGCTACTGGTTACTGCCATTTCAGGTAAAAGCTCACAGCATTCCCGTGGGCTTCTATTAATGGAGAAGGATTCACTCTCTCATAGCTTCAGAAAAATACTAACATTATTTCCCAACTTTTTTTAAAAAAAGAAATACTGCAGGCACCATACTTTGCAAGCATAAGATATATTTGAAGAGAGACAGATGAAACACTACAACACTATTTTATAATCAACAGTATTTGCTGTAGTAGGAAGGTGAACTAACCAATCTTAGCTAGTAAATGGAGTGAACCAGAAGCAGCATACTCTTTGGCCTGATTGTGTGTGTGTGTGTATGTCTCCTAAGACACCACGCACACACGCACACACTTATAGTACAAAGAGGTACCAGTCCTCATGAACAAGCCATCCAAGCTTGCTTTTAGTTATGACTCAGGGTTTTATTATACGATGGGCAGACTGGATACTGTATTATTTGTTCTATGTGTCCTTTTGTTTTGTTTTAATGTTATCCTATACAGATATATTTTGGTTAAGATCATAGCTTTTTTAAGTAGACCGACATAGTTCTAACAACTTATACAAAAGTGGAATCACAAAAGTAGTTATCTCTTTAAAACTTTCTGTGGGCCAACTTCAACACTACTGACACCTGGCCATTTGTAGCCTCTAGCACACAGTGAATCCTGGTACCTCCTCACACAACCATTTAGGAATTTTGTGAGGGCAGGTAGTAGGGAAGGTAAAGAGCTCAGGATGTGACAATATGGCATGAACTGTAAGTTCTCTATGCATTTGAAGCCACCATATGTTACATTGTGAAGTGCACACCAAGTATCTAGCTGGGTTAGTCTTGGTCTTGTTCATCTATTTTTTTAACCTATGGAAATGTATTGGTCTGTCACATGTGCTACTCAACAGGGTATATACGCATTACGACCATGTGCCGCTACAAGAGAAAATAACCTATGGTTTTGGCATCTCTTGGAAAAGTCCACCTCAAAGAATCAATCAGCCATGAAGCCACTTGTTTCTTGAATGTGAAGAATGGTAATCATCAACAACTTCAAAGGGCCAGATCATCACATGACTGACACTGCAGGACCCCGGAGCAACTGCCCTACAATGGTTCCATTGGTTGCCTGTCAATACAGCCGCAAAATGTATTTATTGTCTTATATTAGTCCGGATAACTGGGGAGAGGGGATTGTTGATAACTATTATCAGGGGTCATTTAGTAGAAAAAGAGGTGCAGGAGCTTATTACCATAACTCATTTGCATATGCCACACCCGCTGACATCACCAGAAGTGTGTCAGAAGGCAACACCCACCGCTCAGGCTCCACCCCAAAAATCTCCAGGTATTTCCCAACTCAGAGCTGGCGAGCCAGCTTTACACTTTGACTAAAGACTCTAGGTTTCCTTTGCTCTTGCAGGGAAGCTAGTCTACAACAAGCATAAAAATACAGATCAAGTTAGTATACTATCACCATATGTGCCCGCTCCTGGGCTTGTTACTCCTGGAACAGCCCTCCTGCGCAAAATGACCCCTGACTATATGTGTGTTAAATATGTAGAATCACTAAACTAGCTAGCAATGGAATAACTGATGAAGAAATTAAGGTATCTTTGAAACTAACCATCAAGAGTTTTGTAATGTATTTTAATTTAATATTTTCATTCAGACAACTCTTTCAGAGAAGGAAAACATCATAAGAGCATCCTCCAAGCAAATTTTCTTCCTTGCTGGAGGAAGCTTAGACATCACATATATGGAAACTGTTTCAAACTACCAGGTAGCCTCAGTTCATGTCGATCTCCACAGGACCATGAAAAGTACAGATCAGAGCTATCCCCACTGACTGTTAATTTCTTCCTCTCATATTGCATTGTTTATTCAATGTATTATACAGTTTTTATTTCATTGACAACAACTGTGTAATCCAATTTTATTGCATTGCTTATTTGATATATATGCTGGTCTTATTTTATAATTCTGTAGTCCACCTTGAGTCTCAATGAGAAGGGCAGACAAAGATTATATAAATTACAAAATTCAGACCAGAACATAAAAACTAAATTGCAAACACTGTACATTTAGTTCTGTCACTCAGTATAAGCATAGCAATGCTAAAAGGGCAGTTTAATTTTAATCAGTGGATAATATACTGCCTCTACATTATATCTCTGTATTCTGAGAAAAGATGTTTTATTGCACCATATCCTGATGTGTTTGTGATCCAGTCAAAAGTTGATGCCAGTTGAAAGAAAGGAAAACAGTCCACAAAATTAAAGGCTTATTTTCCTACTTCTTTCTTTCATTCTACACAGGTTGAAAGAACAAATTCTGTTTTATAATCATTTTTTTCTTAATTTTTTGAAGTATACATATAATTGTTTCTGGGCTACATATATGAAAGGTACTTTCACCCATGCTAAATAATGCAATTTCAATCCATTTCAGCGACCATTTGGAAGTAGATTTTGCCATTCCTCACAGCAAAATGCAGTTGCAAAGTACATTGAAAGTGCATTATTTGTGTGTGTGTGTGTGTGTGTGTGTGTGTGTGTGTGTGTGTGTGTGTGTGTGAAAACGTTTATAGTAAGGCTTCTACCAAACATTTTAACAGCAAAATTATCTCTATCTGGAAAATACACTAAAGCAACCCCTCTTTCAATTAAACAATTTAGCAGCCGTGGGACTGAACCCACCGCTAGCAAAATTAAGGTTGCCATCTTCCTGGTGGGGCCTAGAGATCTCCTGCTTTTACAACTGATCTCCAGCTGACAGAGATCAGCTCCCCTGGAGAAAGTGGCTGCTTTGAAGGGTGGACTCTCTAGCACTGTACTAGGCGGAGGCCCCTCCCCTCCCCAAATCCCACCCTCTCCTGGCTCCACCCCCAAAGTCTCCAGATATTTTCCAACCCAGAATTGGCAACCCTAAGCAAAATGACAGCCTTCATCTGGTATTTTAGCTATTCAGTCCTACTACTAGCTGAATCATGTACATAAATATGTAATAGGCAATGAAATCATTCCGGAAATACTTAAAATGCTTAGTTTAATTTGGGAACAGAATGCTCAATGCGTGAAAATGAGTTACTTTCATCTCATCTAAACAAACTGAAGAAAGGATGTTGAGGTTTCTACTTCCACTGAGCTGTTTTCTTTTTAGTTAAAAAAAAGTATTTGCTTATTCTCTAGAGAAAATATGCTGTGCACTGCTGTTGACTTTTTCCATAGCCTGCTTCCCATTTCTACACTCAAAGAAAAAAATACTATTTAAAATGGGTTAGATCTAACCAGCTTTTCAGCTGGTAAAAAATGGAAGAGGAGGTTCCATCAGGCCACCAAAAATCCTATGTTGAGGATTGGGAACCTGCATGGATAAAGTGGTGAATTAGGTGAAATCAAACCCTATGATTAATAAATATATGTTGCAGAAAACAGATGTCGAATTGTCACCAAACTGGACCCATCTGAGACCAAGCAACATCACTGTTTAGACACAACTCCAGCCATATGAGAGCTGCTCTTCCATTAATTAAAGCAATGTGGATGGATTGTCTGAAATTCATGAAACTGGCCCCTCATCAGGCACAACTGGTTCCATCTCCATTGCTGCATTCTGATGAAGCTGCTTTCTGTCAAATCAATCCACTGATCTATCTAACCCAGTAAGTATTATGACTGGTGGTAGATTTTCAAATGCCTCAGGTGGAGGGTTTTCCAAGCTCTACCACCTGAGATCTCTTTAACTAGAAGAGTCAGGAACAGGAACTCTCTCAGAAGTTTCAATTCCATGGGGGTACTTGCAATTGTGCTATATGGCACTGATATGATGTTGCTGTTGTTGTTAGCCATTCAGTTGTGTCCAACTCTTGGCGATTTTATAGGCCAGCTGTCTCCATTTTTTCTGATCTTGTACTGTTTCTTTGAGTCGTACCATGCTCAGGCTGGTGTCAACTTTTATGGTGTCTAGTCACCATGTTCTTTGGCGGCCCGGTTCCCTTTTGACGCTAACCAATCCAAGCATAATTGATACAATAAATGGGTATAAATAGTTTACAAACACAGATTAATAATGTCTTTCTCTGAGGCTGACTGTAAGAGAACGAAACATTGTACTTATCTGAAGGTTTCTTCTCTTCTGTGGGGCGAAGGCATCCAAACTGGTTAGGTCACGCCTCCACTCACTCCAGGGAGGGCTATGCAAATTTTTGTATGTCTTCCTTGGACCCAGTGAGGGTGCCCTTCCAGACATAGAATAGCCTAGCCCAATAAGGGTCCTCAAACTTACTCAACACCATAAGTTGTTTAAATCACATCAACCTATTTATTGAAATGAGTCTATACCAACCTTTCCATGTATATGTAGTAATGTTTCACAACAGTAACAGAAGTAAAGCTTTAACTGTTCAAAAAACATCACCAGATAAGCCTCCCTTGGCATAGTTTAAGTTCAGACATATTGGGAGGGGAAAAATGGATGACTTCGCCCCACTGAAGAGAAGAAACCTTCAGGTAAGTACAATGTTTCGTTCTCCTTCAGTGGGGGAAGGCATCCAAACTGGTTATATAACCAAACTATACTGGGTGGGTAAACAATCTGCAGAGTTATGCACTTAACACCTTCTGCAGAACCCTCCTTCCAAAAGCAGCCTCCATCGAAGATTGTTGGTCTATCCTATAATGCTTAACAAACATCTTGAAGGAAGACCAAGTGGCTGCCCTACGTATTTCCTCAATAGGAGCCCTCGTGTCAAAGGCTGCTGAAGCTGCAGCTGCCCTAGTGGAATGAGCTGTGATCCCAGCTGGGACCCTGAGACCCCTTACTTCATATGCCTCACAAATACAACTCCTGATCCAGAAGGGTATAGTAGATTTTGATACCTTCCTTCCCAGATTCTGAGACCCATGTGAAACAAACAGAGAGTCTGATTGTCTAAAAGATGCCGTCCTCTTTACATAGATGCGGAGAGCTCTCCTTACATCTAATTTAAGCCACCTTTTTTCCTTCTTATGAACCGGCTCTGGACAAAAAGACAGCAAAACAATTTGCTGATTCACGTAAAAAACTGAATTTACCTTTGGGATGAAGGACGGATCAGGTCTCAAGACTACAGCGTCCTTCTGAAACACACACAACTCTTTTCTCACAGGCACCAATCTCTGAAACCCTTCTAGCTGATGTGATGGCCACTAGGAAAACCACCTTCCAGGATAGGTGCTTTAAGTTTACCTGGTTCAGAGGTTCAAATGGAGGTTTTGTAAGTGCCTGCAATACCTTGGATAAGCTCCAAGAAGGAAATCTATGTCGCACCAGAGGTGCTAACTGTGTTGTGCCTTTAAGGTATGTTTTAACATATTTGTCAGAGGTAACATGCCCCAAACCTCTATTGCTAAGAACTGCCACAATGGCAGCAACCTGTCTCCTCAGGGTGTTTGGTCACAGACCCTTTTTCCACCCCGAGTAAATAAACCTGATCACATCTAGGCTAGTAGGTTTAAAATAATCTACTCCCTGACCAGCCGCCCATTTACAAAAAGCCCTCCAAGTATAATTGCAAATGCACCTTGTGGCTGGATGCCTGGCATGAAACATAATGTCAGTTATATCTTTTGATAGACCAGTTGACGTTAAGTCCTTCCTCTCAGTCTCCATGCCATCAGCTTGAACCACCCGGGATCTGGATGAAGTATCGGACCCTGAGTCAGGAGATCTTCCCTCTCTGGCAGTCTCCAGGCTTCCCTGACTGACAGCTGTATCAGTTCGGATAACCAAGGTCTCCTTAGCCAGTATGAAGCTACTAGGATGATGTCCGCCCTCTCCCTCCTGATTTTCTGCAGTACCCTGCTGAGGACTGATGTAGGAGGAAAGGCATACAGTAGACCCTTTGGCCAGGGGAGTTGCAAGGCATCCATTCCCTCCACTTCCTTCTTGTGGAAGTGTGATAGGAACCGTTGTACCTTCCTGTTCTTCTGTGTTGCAAACAAGTTGAGTATTGGGACTCCAGATCTCCTTGTTATCTCCCAGAAGACTTGGCTGCTCAACTACCATTCTGCTTGGTTGATGTCTTGCCTGCTTAGCCAGTCTGCCTGAAGATTTAACGTTCCCTTGAGATGTTAGGCTCTGATGCCCTACACATGTCTCTCTGCCCAGATGAGTATTTGCATTGACTCCTGATGAAGAGGCAGAGCTTTTGTGCCCCCCTGCCAGTTTATGTGTGCCTCGGTCGTGATGTTGTCTGTACATACCAGGACTGCCTTGTTTCACAGTATATCTTGGAAGGACCTGAGGGCGAGTTTTACTGCCCTGAGTTTCAACAAGTTTATGCTGTGTTTGGCCTCCTCCAGGGACCATCTCGCATGAACCATCTTGCCTAGACAGTGGGCACCCCAGACTGGCATCCGTTGTCACTATTACTTGGGGGGGGGCAGACACAGGGGAACTCCTTGTTTGAGTTTCCTTGTGTGTGTCCACCACAGAAGAGACCTCCTCAGTTTTGTCTGAATTGGAATCAGTTTGTGTTTTCGCTCTCTGATTAGTCTCTGATACAGCAACAATGACCATTGTAGGGTCCTGGCATGTAGTCTGGCACATGGTACCATCTCTATGGTCGCAATGAAATAGTGCCAATAGTTGAGCCAGCTTCATCAACTCTGCTTGACGATGCTTGAGAATATCTTGAGTTAGCTTTTTTACCTTCGCTATTCTCTCTGCCGATAAGTACACCATTGCTTGTCTGGTGTCTATTTGCGCACCTAGATGTATCAATCTTGTGATGGAGACAGCTTGCTCTTGGGAATGTTTATCAGGAAACTATGACTCAGTAAGATTTGTACCACTTCCTGGGTGTCCTTCATGCTCTGACTGTAGGTTTGATCAGAAAGTCATCTAAATAGGGATAAACATGGCTCCCCTTCTGTCTGAGTGCTGCTATCACAGTAATTAGTACCTTGGTGAAGACCCGAGGAGAAGACAACAGGCCAAAGTGTAGTGCCCTGTACTGAAAATGTTGGCCCTTGAAGGCAAACCTTAGAAAACTTCTGGACGTCGGGTGAATTGGTATATGCAAATATGCTTCCTTGAGATCCAAGGAAGTCAGATAGTCCCCCTGATGCACGGTTTGTAAAATGGAATGTAGGGACTCCATACGAAACTTTTGTTGATTGACCCATATATTGAGGATATTTTAGTTCCAAAAAGGTTTGTTGTAAATCCCTTAGGTGAGAATCTCTACCTGTAGGATTGGAACAGATGTGGCTGTAGCTTAGAGCCTGGCTGTAGACAATAGATTGTTTGGTATGTTTAGGACGATAGCTGGATGCATGTAGATATATTTGTCAATCAGTAGGTTTCTGGTATAAGGTGTTGTCTATGCATCCATTGTGTATTTTTACAGTAGTGTCCAGAAAATGTATTTGTTGCATAGACTGGTTCATTGTCAGGTTGATGGTGGGGTGAAAGTTGCTGAACACCTGGTGGAATCTGTCTAGGGCTTCTTTATCACAGGTCCAGGCAATAAAAATATAATCAGTGTAACACAGGTATAGGAGAGGTGTGAGTAGGCAGAAATTTAGGAAGCACTGCTCCAAGTCAGCCATGAAGATGTTAGCATACTGTGGTGCAATGCGGGTGCCCATGGCACCACATTTTATTTATTTATTTATATTTCTATCCCACCTTCCCCGCAGGTGGGCTCAGGGTGGGTAACAACAATGTAAAATACAACACAGTTAAAACCAGATTAAAACAACATTATAAAATGCTATACTCCTGTGTACCATATCAGCTCTGATAAAACCATATCATTACAGAGTTCTGGAGCTGAGAAAATACTGCTGTACACCTCTTCGAATAGGTTACTAAGCGGGGGTAAGGAGAGAAGAATGAAAGAATCAAGAATAATCCGAGCCCCTACTTTGGGATTGGATTTGGGCAAAGGTGGCCCTCTCAGGAGGTAGACAAAAGACAGGGAATGGATGAGACGGGATGTGAACAGCCATAGCCCAAAAGCCGGGAGAATACAGGTTTGGAAGAAAAGACTGATTTTGGGAGAGGGTTCATCAGAGGGCTCTGCTCCCTGGTCCTACCCACTTTTACGTGGGAGTAACCTAGAAGTTCGAAAGCAAGAAATTGCAAGTAGATAAATAGGTACCACTTCAATGGGAAGGTAACAGTGTTCCGTGCGCCTCAGCGTCTAGTCATGCTGGCCACATGACCATGGAAACGTCTTCAGACAGCGCTGGCTCTTCGGCTTGGAAACAGAGATGAGCACCGCATCCCTAGAGTCATATTTGATTGGCTTTCGAGCAAGGGAAATCTTTACCTTTACCTAATTACAATGTTACATTTGCATTACAGTTCAAACATGTCAACATAAACATAATTAAATGTAGTGTCAAATCACAGCCAATTTATGACGACCCTGTAGGGTTTGCAGAGCAAGAGACAACAGAAGAGGTTTGCCATTGCCTGCCTCTGCATCATGATCCTGGACTTCATTTGTGGTTTCTCATCCAAGTACTAATCAGGGCCAACCCTGCTTAGCTTCTGAAATCTGACAAGACCAGACAAGCCTGGGCTAGCCAGGTCTGGGCTTAATGGATTTAGAAAGCTGTAACATTGCTTAGCATTGCACTATAACACACAAAAGCTCTTTTTGCTGATCTATTCAACCATAGGCTCCAGTACAGTTCCTTTGAACTAGCAGTCTCAACGCCTTTTATTCTGGTTGAAACTGTCAGCTGCACAAAGTGTGCATAAAATATTTTGTTGACAAAATGCAATACCATCTGGTGGTAATAAGCAGTATTGCTTTACAAAGGAAACCAAATTGAAACATAGAGAAAACACGTTCAACAACCGTTTTAAAATTGATCCTGAGCTGCAACTGTGTACTTAAAAATCACATTTAATTTAAGTGGCAAGGTTTTCCCTTATTCCAGAATGTATAGGGGATACCGGAATGAAGTTGTGGGGGCAAACTATACTGTTTTAACTTGACAACCTTTTTTCAGACTGTCAAAAGAAATTGAGAAAATATTAAGTTGTATTTCCACAAACAAGGCCGAGCTGAAAAGCACACTAAAACGGAGCTACCCTGTATGCTTGGTATCCATTCATTCATTTTTGCCTAATAATAACGTGTATCAGTGCTGCCGTAGAAACACTGCCAAGTAGATATACACGGGAAGTTTGAAAATTCTGACGGCGCATACCTCCGATTCAGAAACCTCAAGCGCATTCAAAAGCCCCTTTCTCGCCTTCAAACAGCGGAACTCCAGCGTGAATTCCCCGACGTAGCACAGCACCACCTGCTTACGTTGAATACACTCAGCACTTCATTATTGCTTCACTTATTGCCTTTCGGGGGGGGGGGTATACACGGACTACAAATCCCATCATGCAGGGCTCCGTCACAGTCTTGATACTCGAAAGACTACAACCCCCAACAATGCCACGTTACACCGGAAGTGCCTTAGAAAGTCCGCAAGGGCGCACGAAGCCGGCTGTTTCCAGACCGGAACGGATCCATTTGACCCTTCCGTGGGCCGGCGTGCCAGACTTTTCTCCACGTGGGGGGAGAGTGGTTACTCAGGGTGGAAATGGCTGTCCTGTACGTAGAGGATTTGCTGGCGCGCGCCGAGGAGCGCGAGGCCGAGACACTACGCAGTGTGACGGTGCACAAAGAGCTGGACTTGGAGTTCGACGCGGGCAACCTGCTGGCGGTGGATAAGAACCCGGTGTCGCGCGCCGTGGCACGTGAAGGTGGGGCTCGCGAGGACCTGCTGAGGGCCCTGGCCCGCGACAACACGCAGCTGCTGGTGGGCCAGCTGTGGGCGCTGCCTTCGGAGCGGGCCGAAGGAGGGGCGGGGCCGGTGATGGTCAAGCTGCCCCAGCCTTCGACCCGCCTGCCCAGGGAAAAGCCGCTGCCCAAGCCCCGGCCGCTGACGAGGTGGGAGCAGTTCGCCAGGCTCAAAGGCATCCGCCCGACGCGCAAGAAGCGCGGCACGCTGGTCTGGGACGAGGAGGCCAAGGAGTGGCGCCGCCGGTGGGGTTACCGCCGCGCCGGGGCCGACCCGAAGCGCAACTGGGTTCTGGAGGTGCCTGAGGGGGCCGACCCGCTGGAAGACCAGTTCGCCAAGCGGCGCCAAGAGAAGCGCGAGAGAGTGGCGCGCAACGAGCTCAGCCGCCTCCGCAACCTGGCGCGCGCCCACCGCGGAGCCGCCCCGGAGCTGCACCCCACCGGCCGCCAGGACCGGGCCGAGCTGGGCCGCGTCACCGCCGTTGCCCGCCTCTCCACCGCCTCCCGCGGCCGCTTCCAGCCTCGTCTGCCCAAGGAGCCGCCCGTGTCCAAGAGCCCCGGAGGCGGGAAGAAGCGCCACTTCGGACCGGTCCTGGGAGATCTGGAGGGCGAGAAGAAGCGGCAGCTGGAGCTGGTGCGGAGCCTGAGCGCCAAGAAGCCGGCTCTGGACCTGACCCGCGCCGTCAACAAGCAGCTCCGCCAGGAGGACGCCGAGGCTGCAGCGGCCAGGGCCAAGGGCAAGAAGCGCGGGCAGCGCGGCAAGAGGGGCCGGCGGCAGCAACAGAGACCCGGCGGCGGCAAGGGCAAGAGAAGCGGAGGAGCCGCCCGGAGAGGGAGCCAAGGGGGGGCTGGACGCCTCGGCGGCAAGAGGAAAAAGAAATGAGCCGTGCCACCCTGGGCTTGGGGTGGAGAAGACGGAATGGGCCCCGGGAATAGCCTCCTTCTGCCGCTGAGATGCTTGCGGCCCCCCGCCTCAGCTGCTGATTCTTTACATGGCTAAATGACAGTGTGGCCTAGTAGTTGGACTGTGGCCTTACACCCTCAGGAATCTCAGCTGCCATAATTTCCTTAACTGGAGTGGGTTTGATCAAACTGATGATCTTGGAAGGGACACTCTTCACCTGATGAATTGTGCTTTCCTAGGACACTGACACAGTGCTCAGATACCAGTGCTAGTGTAAAACAGGTGGTGCGTGTTATCAAGAAGGTTGATGGAGCTCCAGATCAGTTACCTTTTTCAGATTTTATTGTGATTTGGATTGATGTTTACCTTGCACCCAAAGAAGTTAAGTCATTGCAAGGGTATAGAGCTGAAATATTTTAAAGTCTCTTTTATACAGAATAAAAAGAAACAAATATACTATCTTAATATGTGTTTGGTTTTAATTAGATCTGAAGTAGAAGCACCCTTCGAAAATATGTAAAAGTTGTAACCAATGCTCCTTCTAAGCTGTGGAGTCTTGTGAGCAAAAATTCTACTTTGTGAGCTACTGGCATTAAAGTTGTGAGCGAGCAATTTGGCTACTGCATAAATCAATTTGCTCTGGAGCCATCCTTCCTGAGCTAAGACAAAAATGTGTGAGCCGGAGACTAGAAAACTGAGCTAGCTCACACTAACTCAGCTTAGAGGGAACACTGGTTGCAACTTTCTATAGACTGCAACAGGATGCTGGAGCATCAGAGCAACTGCAGTTTTTATGCATAATTTGCAGTCTGGTATTAGATATGATATGAATCTATTCACAGCTGTTGCTGTAAGGACACAACTTTAAAGAGATGCACGAGTCCATGTTTTCGGTAAAGGATTACATTTTCTATGCTTGAACTAAAAGAACATAAAAAGTGTATCTTTCTCTTAAATTGAATGGTTCACTAAAATAATTTCCTAATTTGGAAGTAGATTTTATTGGGAAATCCAAAGAAGAAACTTTAAGGAGGTAACCTAGGACTTTCAGTGGAAAGTGCTGACAGTCACAGGTCTTCGTTGCTCCCCCCTCCCCCATTTCCAACCCTGAGAAAATTGTTTCCAGAGATCCATATGGAGTAAAAGGTTATGAGGGTTGGTTGGTTGGTTGTTGCAGGGAGCCATGGGAAGCAAGCAAAATCACCTTCTGGCGGAGGAGGAGGAGGGAATGATTTTGCCCCTTTCTCACCACAGTGTGATTATTACTATAGCTTTTGCTCTGCACAGATCCCACAAGCAAGTGGGTCACTGGATCCAATCCTGCTTATTCTAGAGAAACCCTTAGTTTATGGAGACTTGGATGTCTGAGCAGAGACAGCTGTTTTAAAGTTTGGATGGAAAGTGGGAGAGACCTTTGTATCGGTTTTATCCAAAGATAAACCGAAGTATCGGTTTTATCCAAAGAAGCATTGTGGACCACTGCAGCTTTTTCTAATCAAAGTAGATTGTTCCAATGACAAATTTTACTATGGAGCCCTAGTACATTTAATTATGTGAGTGGAATACTGCTGTTCCGTTATACAGACTGGGCATTAAATCTTGGGTAATATGTTTTCCCTGAACCCAATTAAAAAGCCAAGTCTACCCATGCGCTTGAAGTAGGTCCCTATGCAAAACCCAACATTACCTGCAAGTTGTACATGTGTTTAGTATTGTCTGGGGGGTTTTGTGCTCAGTTGCATAATACGCAACTACCTTGAAATTTACTTGATATCTTGAGTGACAAAGTTTGAGGTAAGGGGAAACAATGGAACTATAGTGGGTAGTTTGGTTATAGAGCAGTTTTGTTCTGATTCCATGTTTTCTAGAAAACATTTATTTTGTACGGTTATGTTATTTTCTTTTTGAGGTTTTCATTAGGTATAACACCCATCTATCTGAACATCTTTTGAAAAGACATCTCTGAAGAGGTAAATTAGTGGTTGTGTAGCCTTGTTGAGATTACCTTCAGCAGATGGTTCTGCCTCTGTATTCCATATTGATCCTCAGAAATGCCACAGCTCTAGTATTTCAAGCTGAGTTAAGTGTAATTTGAACACTCTAACCATATTCTTTTTACCTGGGAGAGTATTACCTGTCTACCTATATTACATTTATTTAAATATACCCTGCCTTTCCTTGTGGTTGAAGGCAGCTTACAACAATAGTTAAACATTTTCAATTAAAACCAGAATAAAATAACAAACCCAAGATCTTTCCCTCATCCTCTAAAGATGCCTGCCATTCAAACTCCCCTCAAAAGCCCTGGTAAACAAGCAAACTTGCAGTGCCATCTGAAGATGTCCAGTGAAGGGACCCCTCACTTCTTCAGAGCCCATTCAACAGTGGGAGAAACAATGGAAAAGGCCCAGGCCCTGATCAGTTGCACACAGGCTGCATTAACTGGTGAGACAGCTGTCTGGCTGAAGGCCATAGTTGGTGTACAGGGATGTATGGAAGGATGCAGTCAAATATTTCCTATTCCACTTGGACTGCTTCAGCACAGCAGCAAGTAGTTCCCATTGGTGTTGTGAGTGCAGTCAGTCACAACAGCCACACAGTTTTGCCTGTACTTTTCTTATCTCAGCTGCAAGCCCACCAGTATTTTGCTCTACACTACCAGTAAGTGTTTTTTTTTAAATCTGCATTTGTTAGATTGCTATAGCACAATAGAATTATAATGATATATTGTCACTGTCTTAACTCCTGAATTCCTAGTGTTCCTTTTTTAAACCCAAAAAGAAACCTCTAGCTCATTTGGTTGCGAAGATATGATATGTGCCTTTCTAGTTGGCCTAAGCTAGCCCAATCACATCAGACTAGAAGCTTAGCAGGGTAACTATGCAGACACAGGCAATGGCAAACCCCCCTCAGTTTCACCACCGCCTTTAGTTGTTGATGTGGGTTTTTTTCAACAGGCACCGGTGAAGGTGGAGAATGGGAAGACTGAAGGAAATTGGTACTGTTTTTAGATTTTAATTACTGATATTTTGTAAACAGTTGCCAATCCCATTTCCATTAAATTGAGATTTTAAAAAGTTTTGTTTTAATCCATGTATTTTATAAATTTAGCTTACCTGGATGGCCAAGGTCAAACATCCATCTTGTCAGATCTTGGAGGCTAAGCAGGGTTAGCTCTGGCTTACTCTGTTAATCTCTTGCCTTGAAAAACCTACAGGATTGCTGTATCAAATATTTGGTAACATTTCTCTAAAATAGAAAAGGGAGGGGGGATTTCATTTTCTCCATCCTCTCGCCCAGTCATCTGCCTTTTCCTCAGCTACTCTCTCTACCTGCTCTTTGCACAGTGGGTTGGACCATTCATGGATATTCAATATATGCTGGGGCACACCAGAGTCTGGCCCCTATTAAACATCTGGTCCCAAAGTTATCGTCTTTCATTTTCCCCATTTGTAGGAGGTGAATACCGTCAGAGTCTTTGCCAAAGTTATTTCCCTGTGTTCCATATTTTAGTCACTCCATCCCCAGCAGCACCCATGCTTTGTGTGTGTACAGTGCCAAGTTTGTGCAAATGTTCAAGAATGCTAAAGCAGCTTTTGATTTAATGCATTAGAATTACTGACTTTAGCTTTCTGCGTGTAGCAAAATCCTGACAATTATTTTTTGACATCTGTTCAGCAAATAGACCATTCTGAGGATTAAAACTTTCCATGTCTCCATATCATTGGTTGAGCAATAAAGTGTTAAAACTTTACCTGATAAAAGTTATTGAATGACCAGTGGGTAAACAGTCTGAATTAACCAATTGCAAAATCTGCTTGGTCTTGAAAACTTGCTCTGTTAGGCAGTTAAACCTGAACAGTGAAAAGCTGCAATGAACTAACTTGCCAAAAGTTCTGGGAATATGGAAAGAGCGACTGCTTTCTTGGTTCCTCCTCTTTGTTTACAGTTTGCAGCTCCTGGCCCTGAGTTTGCTTTCCCATCATGCTGTGCTGTCCCAAGCAGCTGCTGCAATGGCAGGAGGGAGAGAGAGGGTGGTTTATTTGCTGAAACAGCTGCATCGTGCGTCGTGAGTATTTGCACCTGCAGGAATTTGCTCCAATTGGGTTGTCATGAATCAGCAGGGTGGGCTCCAGCAAAGCCATCTTGCTCCCTTAAGAGGTTAGCCAGGCTGAGAAACTTTTTTAAGACACAAAAAATCACAGTGACCATTTGTTGCAAGAGAAGTCTTGATAAATCTGCAGATCTTAATGTCGAGGAACTAGATGTGGTTGGGAAAATGAGCAATCTTAGCCTTTCCATTTCCATTTTCCTTGTTGCTGTGAGAAACAACCAGCAAAAGGGTGTTCAGAGAGCTCAGGAGTGGACTTTAGTATTTGTAGGAAGTTTGGTCAGAGAAGATTCAATTAGGCCTACAGCAGGCTTTTGTGGGTACAGAATGTAACTGTAGACCTGATAGTTTTTCAGTATAAATATGATTTTTTTTGCCATGTGAAATCTTTCATATGGCAAAATGCAGTTCCATGTGCATTTACAGAAATGCTGCCAGATTTTTGGCTTCAAACTATAAGGCATGTGATCAAAATGTACACAGAACTCCTGTTGCAAATTTATGGAATGGTTCCAAAGAAGTGTCAGAATTATAGCATTTGTTTGTTTGCTTGTTTCTGGTCCTCAGTTTTCTTAGAAGAGTTTTCAAGGTTTTTTTATTTGTTTGTTTTTGTAATGAGAACTCGAGTAATTAACCAATACAGCAGAAAGAGCTGGAAATGCATTCTTTAATTTTTTTTTCTTTCTCTGCCATTTCCAATTGCTACCTAGGAACAGTGAGGGCCAAAGTACAAGTGACAGCAGCCATGGGTCCAATTTCTGACCGCCAACCCCATTTTAGAAACATTTGTAGGTTTTTAAAAATTGCTGTGAGGTCCTGATCCTGATCAGCTGTGCAGTTCAGCAGCCTCAAGAGCTCTTGTTCCCCCCCAGGTGCTTTAAAGTGAAAGGTAAAGGGGAAAGAAACAATTGCACCTGTGGCCATTGCTCACCTGGTCTGGATTTGGGCCTTGCAGCAATTTTTTAAAAACCAAATTCTTCTAAAATGGCATTGGTGTTAATATTTTTTCCACTAATTTTTACCTCACCATCTAAATCTAATCCCACTTTCCTTATGATATGTCCTGCATATAGATTGAGGGCTACAGTTACTGCATCTAAACTGAGGCATATAACTTGATTAGAGCTTGTACTTGAGAAGAAACTTGGACTTATATTTTCCACTCAAAATCTCCTCCCATCACATCAGCAGAGCTAAAGAAAAGTTGAGTTGGAGAGAACTGTGATCATACTATCGAGCTATATGGCTATGCACACTTACTTGGGAGCAGGGCTCCGTTGGGGCCGGGGCGCGCCGGAGCAACGCTCCGGGAGAGACGAGGCGGGGGGCGGGAACTTAACAAAGCCCCTCCCCCCCGGCCAATGCTCCCGGGGCCAGCGGCGCTCCGCCGGCCCCGGGAAAGAGAAGCCTTTCCCTCCCCCTGCTCAAGGGGCCGCGGCAGAGCACCGCCGGCCCCGGGAAGGTCCTTCCCTCCTCCCCCTCCCCCGTTAAGAATCCTGGGGCCGGCGGCACTCCGCCGGCCCCGGGAAGGTCCTTCCCTCCTCCCCCCCGTTAAGAATCCTGGGGCCAGCGGCGCTCCGCCGGCCCCGGGAAGGCCCTTCCCTCCTCCCCCCTCCTCCTTTCCCCCTTCCTTCCTTCTCTCTCTCTCCCCCACCTACCTATCTTCCTGTTCCTTCCTTTCCCTCTCCCTCCCCTCTCCCTTCCTTCCTTCCTCCCTCTCTCCCCCCTTCCTTCCTTCTCTCTCTCTCCTCCCACCTACCTACCTACCTTCCTGTTCCTTCCTTTCCCCTTCCTTCCCCTCTCCCTTCCTTTCTTTCTTCTCTCTCCCCCCCCACCTACCTACCTTCCTGTTCCTTCCAGTTTGGTGTAGTGGTTAAGTGCGCGGACTCTAATCTGGGAGAACCGGGTTTGATTCCCCACTCCTCCACTTGCACCTGGCTGGATGACCTTGGGCAAGCCATAGCTCTGTACCAGCTGTTCCCTCAAGGACAGCTTGGGAAAGAGTTCTCTCAGCCCCACCTACCTCACAGGGTGTCTGTTGTGGGGAGGGGAAGGGAAAAGGAGTTTGTAAGCCGCTCTGAGACTCCCTTGGGGAGTGGAGGGCAGGGTATAAATCCAATCTCTTCTTCTTCTTCTTCTTCCTTTCCCCCTTCCTTCCTTCTTTCCTTCTCTCTCTCCCCCCCCACCTACCTACCTACCTTCCTGTTCCTTCCTTCCTTCTCTCTCTCTCCCCCCCACCTACCTACCTACCTTACTGTTCCTTTCTTCCTTTCTTCTTCCTTCCCCCTTCCTCCCTCCTTCCTCCTTCCTCCCTCCTTCCTTTCTTCCTTCCTTTCTTTCTTCTCTCTCTCTCTTCCACCTACCTACCTTCCTTCCTGTTCCTTTCCTTCCTTCCTTCCCCCTCCCTCCCTCCCTCCCTTCTTGCCTTCTGACACACTGTCGATGATGTCATCACTTCCGGTGACGTCAGGGGGTGTGGCATATGCAAATGTTATGCTAATTAGCTCCTGCACCTCTTTTTTTACGAAAGGACCCCTGCTTGGGAGTAAGTCCCATTGCCAAATCTGGGTAGGGAAATTCCTCGAGATTTGGGGAGTGAAATCTGGGGAGGGTGGGGTTTGAAGAGGGGCGGGACCTCAGCAGGGTATAGTGCCATAGAGTCCACTTTCCAAACCAGCCATTTTCTCCAGGGGAACCTATCTGTGTAGTCTTAAGATTCATTGTAATTCTAGGAGATCTCCAGGCCCCAAGTGGAAGTTGGCAACCCTAAGCTGCATTGCCGATATCTTTTAAACTGATCATACTAGATGGTCGCTTGCACTAAAGTCACACCGGACTCAAATATGTGCGTGGTCAAGCTAAATCCTCAACACAATTACCTGTGAGCAAAGAAATATAAATTTATTTTCTCATAAAAATGACTAGTTTTGATTATAAATGTAGTCTCAGTTTCTCCCACCAATTTAACACAGTACAACTTAAAGTGGGAACTAAAGTAATCTGTTACCGTTTCTCTGAGGCCTTCTGCAAGTCTCACACTCAGTCTTTGCTCTTTGGTGCACCACAGCTGGCTCTCTGGTGGTGATGGTGCTCCTCTTGGGGCTTTTGTGGCTGCTGCAGCTCTCTAGAGGCGTCTTCTCAGGTCACTCTGTTCTCTGCACTGGGACCCCAATGGCTTCTCTCTCTCTTTTCCCAACTCAGAACTCTTTTTCCTCAGAACCCACCTAGGCTCATCTGAGGGACAAAGTACCTTTCCTCCAGCCTCCAACAGAGGGCCACGTCCACAAGGGTTATATAAAACTAGGAATAAGGCCCGTTGTGGAAATAAATACAACGGGCTGTAGAAAGAGGCTCTGGGAGAGTGCCCCGGCCTTGGGGACTCAGTGTCAATTTGCTGTGGTGACCTCAGCAGGGTATAATGACACACAGTCCACCATTTTCTCCAGGGGAAGATCTCTACCATCTGAAGAGCAATTGTAATTCAGCGTGATCCCCATCCCTTCCCTGGAGATTGGCAACAATGGTTCCCCATGAGGGAACAGCTGGTTTGAAGGGTGGAGTCTATGGCACTGAACCTGTCTGAGGTCCCACCCCTGCTGAAACCTCACCCTCTCCAGGGTCCACCCCTCAAATCTCCAGGAATTTCCCAACCTGGAGTTGGCAACCCTACCTCCCAGCCAACTGTCAATGTATCATTATCTGCCCCCTGGCTTCAGCTTTCCATCCCCTCCCCCCCTAGAGAACAGTTGTAATTCTGAGTGATCTCCAGTCCCCACCTGGAGATTGGCAACAGTGGTTCCCCACGAGGGACTCACTGGCTTGGAGGGTGGAGCCTATGGCATTGTACCTATCTGAGGTCCCACTCCTCCTCAAACCTCACTGTCTCCAGGCTCCATCCTCGTCTCCAGGAATTTTCCACCTGGAGTTGGCAACCCTATCTCCTTCCCAGCCAATCATCATCCTCTTCAAGTTTCCATTTCCCCCAATCCCCCGCCGCAGCCTCCACCATGCTCCAAAGCCCTGACTGCTATGTCACATTGGCTGTCATAAGGGGTCCATCTCAGCAGGGTATAAGGAAGTAGAGTCTACCATTTTCTCCAGGGGAACTGATCTCTGCCGTCTGGAGAGCACTTGTAATTCTGAGTGATTTCCAGCCCTTGCCTGGAGACTGACAACCATACTTCCCCTGGAGGAAAAGTAGTCTTTCTCTGCAATGGGGACCGAAGCAGCTGACATAATTCTTCTCTCCCCCTTTTTGACTTGCACAACAACCCTGTGAGGTAGGTTAGGCTTAGGTCTGTGACTGGCCCGAAATCACCCACTCAGCAAGAACCTGGGTCTAGCAGATCCTGCTCTGAAGCACTGACTGCTACGCCTAGGGTAGCCAACCTCCAAGTGGAGCCTGAAGATCGCCAGGTATTGCAATTGAACTCCAGACAACAGATCTTCCCCCCTCCCTTGGAGAAAATGACTGCTTTGGAGGGTGGCCTCTATAGCATTCTGTTCAGCTGGCCCCAATGAGTTTTCTCCCAGAGTCCAACATAGGTGTGGAAAGGGGCTTTCAGAGAAGCAAGCTTGGTTGCCTAGCAACGGGCACTAAGCAGGAGAAAGAGCCTGAGGAATTTCACACAGCCAATATGCTCCGTTTCAGGAACTCTTCAGTAACAGTTTCTGTCAGGCATTTCACACAGAACTGTATTAGTACTGGTTCCCTAATGGTACATATTGGCCCTTTCACACAGAATCGTGCCGTTCCTGTTGGGGAAGTGTTCCTGAGCCGGTTTACCTGGAAACCTCCTCCCAAGCATTCTTCAGTTCTTTGTACCAGTCCTGAAGCACTACGGGGTGCTGTGTGAAATGTCCCCTGTTTCTGACAGTTTATTCTGGGCACGCTAGCAGTGTGTGGGGGAGGGGGTTATGCTGATAGTCCATTGTCTTTTCACTGACAGAAACAGGCCACTGAGGGAACAGTTAGACCCACCTGGCAGTGGGCGGAGGAGAAGTGTGGACCCAGTCAGTCCTTCCCCTTCGCTGGCTCCCTCCAGACTGAGGCTGAGACGCTGGCCGGTGATTCTGTGCGCGGGACAGAGGCAAAGCAGGGAGAGAATGCAGCCAGTGGCCAGGGACCCCCTTTTGAGTGGCAGTCCGTTCAGCCAACTGATTTTGGTGCCCCATGGAATGTTGCCCCTTGGAATCTTGAAAACGGCTTTATATAATAGGAAAGATAACACTGTAAAGTTGCCTGAGCCTTTGGCTAAGAGCACAATGCATCTGTAATGTTGCCAGTCTCCAGGTGGTGGCTGGAGATCTCCCAGATTTACAACTCATCTCCAGATGACAGGGATTAGTTCCCCTGGAGAAAATGGCCATTTTGGCAGGTGGACTGTATGGTATTATACCCCACTGAGGTTCCTCCCCTCCCCAAACTTCACTCTTCCCAGGCTCCACCTCCCCAAAATCTCTAGGTATTTTCTAACCCAGAGTTGGCAACCCCATGAATCTGTGTAGCAAGGGTGGGGGAGTCAGAAAAATGAAGCAAAAGTATGGGTTTGGTTTTTGGAATTTCTGTGCTGCTTTTGTCCCGAAAGCCTTACTGAAATTTCCAAAATACAAACAAGCAATTCATATAATTTAAATAAAGTAAATTAATAAATGATTCGCTAAGCTGGATAAAGCAGTCTCCAAGCTATGAGCCATAGCTTTTGAGCAAAGATTACGGCTGTTGTGTGGAATTTTCCTTTCTTAGTGCTCTTTGATGCTCCCAGAGAGGTTAGCCTGAAATCACACAAGTCCTGTTTAAAGTGCACTCAAACCAGATTCAACAGTTAGTCAAACATATGAAAAAGACTTAATTGTTATTTCAGTAAGGAAAAATTAGTAACACTTTATGACACTAGATGGCAGGATACTGTTGTGAAAAAAATTACGATACAGCACATGTTCTTTCTTTTCCTTAGATGCATGTGCCCTGCTCACTCCCACACTTATTCACAAGGTAAGGCTATCTTTTTTCGTGTGTATTCAAAGATTATCCTCTGGTAAGAGATGAAAAATGTTGGAAATGGGGAAACACTGTGATGTATTTTTAAAGAAAAAAATGAGATTTTAAGGCAGGGGTGGGCAAACTTGCTTAATGTAAGAGCCGCATAAAATAAACATAGATGTTTGAGAGCCACAAGACATGAACAAATATTACCTGCTTTTATTGGAAAATAAGCAAATTTGCTTTTTATTAACATTAAATGAGACTGCCAAAAATAATAGCAAAAGGGGTAAAAGCAGATATTGATAATGATATTAATTTGACCAATGATATTTGTTTGCTAATGATATTTAGCTTCCCCAGCCTCCCTGCCAGGAGCCACATAATATATGTGAGCCGCATATGGCTCCTGAGCCAGTTTGCCCACCCCTGTTTTAAGAGAATTGAAATACATGCAATACTGATTTTCATATCAGATCTAAACATAATGTACTGCTTTAAAATATAAAATGAATAATTTGTGACTAGGGTGATTGGTAGGAGACCGCACATGGGCAGGCAGATCACCACAATTGCTTGATGTCACTTCCTGATTTCTTGATGTCATTTTCCTGATTCAGAAGTCATGCCTCTCTAGGACTCACTGGAAATGCTGTGGTTCCACCATAGAGTTTCAGGCAATTCCTAGAGAGTCGTAATGGAGCTTTCAGGTTTTCCTGGAAGTGATGTCATCCCATAGGCCTATCAAGTTATTTTTTTTCTCCCACTGCTGCTCCAAATGGAGATTGGAAAGCTAAGGATGCCCTGTCTCACCCCCACCAGGGGAATGACATCCCTATTTGTAACTTAGTGTCTACAAGTGGTATTTTTATGAATATGTGGTATTTTTATGAAATGTAAAAGTATAAATACTTCAGTTTTCTACAAAGGAGAATTGCAAATTTCTGCACTCTGTGCTACCTTAGCACATGTATCAGTTTTTGACAGCAGAGACGTGGGGGGAAGTTTTAGAAAAAAATATCTATGTCGTTATTTGCATGTATTTTCAATCAAATACGCACTGTTTAAACATGACTAATGATGGCTATAATTAATATCACAATGCATATGATCATAATGAAGAGTTCAGTGTTCTAAATACTGTAACATTTAACTCAGTGTTCAGTGTTCTAAATACTATAAAGATTAACTCAGTGTTCAGATGCTGCTGGCCTTATAATAACTGTGAGACTGTGGCTGTCTGGGGTTGCCAACCTCCAGGTGGGGCAAGGAGATCTCTTGGAATCATAACTGCTCTCCAGGCAAAAGAACAGTTTACTTGGAGAAAAAGTCTGCTTCAGAGGGTAGCTGAGGTCCTTCCACTTTCCAGGCGCCACCCCCAAAATCTACAGAAATTCCCAACTTGGACTTGGCAACCCAAAGATTGTGATCTAGGGTTGGCTCCAGATAGCTTTTTTTCACTGATTCTCACCCACTCTCTCCCGTTACCACAGCACGTTCCCTTCTTCCTGGCTTATGTAGATAAAAAGCCTGCGTGCTTTTGGTAGAAAGAAAGTAGACGAGCAAGGCAAATTATGAGGTCTGGGGATGGCATATACACTGTAGTTATCTAGTAGGAAGTAAACTGTAGAGTTCCACAAAGAAAATACGGAATCAACCACTGAAGTGTTACTTTAGCTGGACCAGAATGTTGCACTATATCTGCCATGAGAGCACTTTATCATAAAGAAGTGTGGACTTGACTTAATCAGCACATGAATCACAAGGAGTTCTGTGTAAAGGTGCTTTTTAAAAGGAACCATACTATTAACATGTTTTATATTTGTTCCATTAAATGTAATGGAGTTGGACATTTGCAGAAAGAAATCGTATCCTGTGGAGGAATCAAAGTGTGCATTTAACCACAGTGATGAGATGCTAAAAGTGTGACTTTACTGTGACTCCTCTTTAAAAACCAACTTACGTTTGATGAGCATGTATATTCTAAGGGAAACAATAAAATCTTCCAAGCTCAATAAAATCTTTAACAAAAGCTAAGCTCCGCCAAATAATACAACAGCAGGACATCTATTGGCTATCAAAAGAAAATAGTGTAAATGGCTTGGAGGGTCTTTGGGATGTCAGATTAATTACAACAAGTACAACAGGCTTAGCCATTAGGGGAAGTCAACCATGAACAGGGCTGGTGAGACACGGTGAAAAAAATGGCAAGCCTGTGTCTGACCAGAGAACACAAAAAGTATTTTAAAAATATATTTATGTGTTTAATTATTTGGGTCACCACTCCTGTGCACCCTGAAGTGTATGTAGACCATTCAGCATGGCTTCACTCACTGGACATGAATCCAAACAGCATATATTTAATTCAGCTACCAGACAGAAGGAGCACTGTGTTCTATGGCTGGGGGGTAAAAAGGGCAGTGTTCGATTCCTGTGGGGATTATTTCTGCCTCTTTTAGCCAGAGTGTTCTACCAGTTTCATAGGAAGAATTCTAATGAACTCCTGTGTACTTCCTCAAAGTAATATTAGTCATACATAAGATGCCAGCTTCCAGGTGGGACCTGCTGATCCCACAGAATTACAGCTCATCTCCAGACTACAGAGATCAGTTCCCTTGGAGAAAATAGATGCTTTGGAGGGCAGACTCTGTGGCATTGTAGCCACTGAGGTCCCGGTCCTCCCCAGGCTCCTTCCCCAAATCTCCAGGAGTTTCCAATCCTGAATCTGGCAACTCTTCCCCCCCCCCCCATCCCCCACTGGTGGCCAAGGGGGGACCTGGCAACCTTAGTCACAGAATGAGAAACACAGAAAACTATATATATGTAGGGCCAGCCTGAAATTCTTGAAGGAAACTTTTGGAAGGTTTAAGTCTTTGCAGATATTTTTTTTTACAACAAGTGTGCTTTTTAAAAACAGGGAAGAGCAGTAAGGTTTTGAAAATAGCCATATTGACTGAATTATATATATTTTGGTCTTACTGAAGGTTTTATGTTACACAGCCGCCTAGACACAAAGTAGTGATATTTTTGCCCAGTTTTACTCCTTTTGTCTTGAGAGTTCCTCAAGAGCATGTAAAACTGCTGTCAGGTGCTGAGTTGAGCTGACATAAAAATATTGTTTCTGTGAGGTAAGCCTCCATAGGGATGTACTACTAAAGTAATGTGTGGTATACTAGTTAGTGTTGATTTAGGTCTGGACTCAGCTAGGGTCCAACCTCCACTTAGCTGTAATGTTCACTGGATGTTTCTGGACCAATCAGTCTCTCTTGGATTAACTACTGGAGTGTTTTGTGCATAAAATGGAGAAGGGGAGAACTGTGTACTCTGCCCTAAATTTCCTATAATGCTAATGATATATTTTTGAGCAACCAAAATATGAAATACTAAAAGAAAGAATAAAGAGAAATATATCAACACCCTAAGGTTTACGCTTTAAAAGGATCCACAGTGACCATTTACTTTCCTGAGGGCCTCTTGGACTGAGACTACCTGTTCCTGAGGGCCCTGGATTTACATTGAGGGGTTACTATGGTTGGCAAATGGGGGGAGTTTGTCATTTATTGGTTTAATTATTTTTTTATTTCATGCCATTTGGTTTCAAATTGTACTGTGCAGACTAAATTGTTACCTATTTAATAGAACTTAAACACAGTTTTGTCTCTTTTTCTTATAAAATTTGGTATATAATTTCTTTTCCAGGCACAGAAAGTGCAGTTTTAGGGAAAACAGACTATGCTTTTGAGGTAAGCTTAGGGCCAAACTACATGGCATGTTTTTTAACCAGTATGGTATGGGTATTCTGTGAATGTACAGCTGCAAAATGGGGCAAATAATGCCATTCCAGCAGTTTGGAGTCAGAAAAACAGCACTGGGGGGGGGGGGGCAGAAACGCTTCACACTGCAGTCCCAAGCCAAATCAGACCCCTGTGGTGCTTTAAAAAGCGGTTTCCCCCCAGCTGTTGAGTCCCTGTCTTGTTAAAAAGCACTCAGTTTGATCCTTAATTAATTAGTACATATGAAAAACTGTACTTTGTTCATTTAAAGCCATTATTCACTGACTGTAAAACATGTCAAGGATTTGTAAAGGTTACTGTTGTTAGCCTACCTTCATATAGTTACTTTTCCAAACTGCCTTATTGTGTAATGTTTGCAGATGGCTGTTTCCAATATCCGATATGGAGAGGGAGTTACGAAAGAAGTGGGAATGGTAAGCTGATATTTTACATCTTTCTTGTAAGTTTTGTTACTTAATTGTATTTTTTTAAAATGAGTAATTTCAGTGAAATTGTGCAAAGAAGCAGACGTTGTACTGTAGAACCTTAAAACTTGCTTTTAGGGCTTAAGATGGGACCATACAAATCACTGTGTGTCTGCTGTTTAGCAACCCAAATGTTTTTCATTGCAGACAAATATGTCTGTGTGAACGTTCATGAGTAGATTTTTCTCTGCAAAAGAAATCTTTCATAGAGATACATTAAATTGACGCGTGTCATTTTAAAAACAAATAGATGTTTCTCAAACTATTGACAGTAATCCACAAATACAAACTACAAAATAGATCCTGAATGGGTGAAAGCCAGCTGCAGCAGAGAAAGGGACACAGTTCTGTTCAGCTAGTTACACCTGACTGCAGGCTTCTTTTTTACATCCCTGTTTTGTAGGGATGTAGAACATGAAATCAGTGTTATGCATGTTGCCAGTTTTATTGTGTTCGTAGTTCTCTTGATTCAGGACACTTTTTTACAACTACAAGAATGGTTTTTATTTATTTATTTATGTGCACTGCTGTTGCATTTAAAATCTGATGCTCACGCTGTCATGTTGAATGTGCACACTTTCATGGCTTAAAGTCCATATAGTATATACTTTAACAGTGCAGTTTTATATGATGTCTTATTGTTCTAAGCTTTACATAAGGAGAAATGTGATTCTTCTTGTTCAAACAATGACAACAAAGTTGATTTGTTTAATTCTGAAATTTTCATACATATTTAAACATAAACACTTGGTAGTGGCTTGAGGACCTTTGCATTAAAATTCTAATATGACTCTTGCAAGTGCAGTCTTCTCAAGTGTTAGGCTGTCCTGCCCCCCTGTGACATCAGTGGTGGGTATAGAAAGAAGACAGATGCTGAGGAGGTGATTACCACAGTGAGGTGAAGGGAGAACAGCAGCATTGAGGAAGATATCACAGCACCATATATCAACAGAGAATAAACCACAAGTGCCTGGTGGATTTAAAGTGCATGCCCAGACCTCAACATCTGGGAATCGTGCAGCTTTCGTTAGTAGCCAATCAATCCCTGTCAGGGATCCGTAGTTAAAAGATAGTGCTTAAAGTCTGGTCTAAAGCTGGCCGACAGGCCATTGCCAGACTGTCCACCATCAGGTCATTCCACCAGCGCGCAGTCAGCCCATAGGCTGAATGGCTGCCATTTAAAAAAAACTCTTAGCCATGCATGCATAACCGCTTAAACATGCGATGTCCACAGATGGTGAGGCACATATGCACATAAGTACATATGCAGATATGCACATATGTGCATGCACAAACAGGTTTTTTTTAAAAAGCCGACTGCACAGCTCCTTAAGGTGGATGCCGTCTAGACAGTCCACCGCGGAGTCACACACGGTAAAGCGATTCATGGGGGAGCTGTCTGGTCGTGCAGGACTGGATTAAAAAGATCTAAATCAAATTACAGCCGAGCCAATGGCAGGATTAGCAGCCTGTTTGAACACACCCTGAGACTTCCTGGACCTGTACTGAAAACAGTCTTTTTATATCTATACACAGGTTTATGTCACTCTTGCTCCACATATAATTCAGGATGACTATTATAAAAAGCTCTTCATTTTATGTTTAATGAATTGTTAGTTGTAGTAGGTAAACATTTACTGCCAGCAGTGTGCAGGTATCTGTAGAGAATATAGAAGTTATATAGTCTCAGTCCTGAGGAATGAAGCTCCGCTTTAGCTGGACTGGAAAGAAGCGAGGGGTGGGGGTGGTGATGTAATACAGCTTATCGTTTTCCGTGGCTTTGATGTGTCTTTTCATCATTTAGATTTTTTTATTGTTTTTCTTTCAATGTGTTTCTAAAATGATAAAAACTAAATTGTTCTATTTGGAACATGATGCACAAGTTAACTTAGCAGATTTTACATGTATTTTCTAATTCAGGGTTCCCCAGCATGGTGCCCATGGGCACCATGGCACATGCCATTACTTTCCCTGATGCCTGCCAAGCTTTGCTAAAAGTGGGCATGGCTACTGTAAGGCAAGGCTTGTTATTGGCTGCCCTCATTCAAATTAAATTGTTTCCTGCTGCGGTAATATCCACAGCCACTCTAGGAGCTCCTAGATTTTCCTTAGTCAGTGTGTGGTGCTGTTCAGCTTCAGGCTTTCCCTCTTCTTTTCCCCTTCACTTTCTAACCCCCCCCCCTTGGGCTTTCTTTGATTTCTTTTTATTCTGTCTCTGTGATTCTTTTGCAAAGCAAGGAGAGAGGTGTTGTGTCTGGTGCCTCCTCCTGTGGCAGCCATTTGGGGTTTGGCTCTGCCTTCTGTGGTAGTCATTTTGGGATGGCACTCACCACCTCCTCTTGAAATTCCATGGATGCCTACAGGGTCAAAAGGTAGTGGACCCCTTGTTCTGATTGTCAACTAAAATTTTGCAAGGTTTTAAAAGAAGCATTTTGTTATTTGAGTACTTACATTGTTTAGATTGGTTTAGGATTTTGATTTGTTTTATCTTTTTTAAACTATTTTTTTCACTAGGACCTGCAAAATATGGGCGCCAGAAAAGTCTGTGTGATGACAGATAAAAACCTCCGTCAGCTCCCTCCTATGAAAGCAGTCTTGGATTCTCTGACAAAAAATGGGATAACCTTCAAGATGTATGACAATGTAAGAGTGGAACCAACGGACCAGAGGTACCTGTTCTCTGAAGCATTTGTGTCAATCAGCTCTTGCCAAGTAGATCTCTATTTACCCTATAATTTCCATGAGCTATTGATGTTTGCATTGGCCAGAAATTAGTCTTATCCATCTTTTGTTCCAGTAGTAATTTTACTGCACTGATATTTTGAGGCACATAAGCTCCCTAGCACAAGTTCTAAACCACTGAAGTCCACTAAAACAAACAGACCAACAGTTTGGTGTAATGGTTAAGTGCGCGGACTCTAATCTGGGAGAACCGGGTTTGATTCCCCACTCCTCCACTTGCACCTGCTGGATGACCTTGGGCAAGCCATAGTTCTGGCACAGCTGTTCTTGAAAAAGAGTAGTTTCTGTCAGAGCTCTCTCAGCCCCACCTGCCTCACAGGGTGTCTGTTGTGGGAAGGGGAAAGAGTTTGTAAGTCGCTCTGAGACTCCCTTGGGTAGTGAAGGGCGGGATATAAATCCAATCTCTTCTTCTCCTTCCTATAGTGCTGTCCTAGGCAGGATTATACCCTTCTAAGCCCACTGACTTCACTGGATTTACAAGGATGTCACTCTTGCACACTGAATCTCTCAACAACACAGTATGTTGGATCCAATGACTCCCTTCCCACAATGAAAAGGCCTTTTCCAGTGGAAAGAGATTTTCTGTGTTGAAGGGTGACTTCTCACCTAGCAGAAGTTAGTCACTGAATCCAAGCCAGTTATCCTGACCTCTTGATTATACTATTTGCTTTGTGGTTGCTCTACAACTATGCAATCTATTATTGTAGTTTCAGGGGGTAGCCATGTTGATCTGCAGTAGGAGAGCTAGGTTCAAGTCCAGTAGCATCTTAGAGATCAACATGATTTTTAGGGTATGAACTTTTGGGAGTCAGAGATCCCTTCATCAGATCCCTTCATCTCTTAACGTGCAACTGAACTTGAATCTATGACTCTATAATTGTTGACTTTCTTGTTTGTCTTCTGAAAGTGCTGTAGAACTAAGGTGGTCATTTAGCAATCAGAAGTAAGTTTAGAGTATAAAGAGTAAAGGAAAAATATAATCTGATTGTTCCTTAAAGTTTTATTCTGATTAGATATTATGTACCATATTAAAGTAAATCCTGTATATGATCATAAGAGTAGAAGGACACTGCTATGAGAATATTTTCTGTACAGTTTCTTTACAAACTGTGTATTGTAGGTTTCTGAAGAAGGGATCCAGAATACAGTTTGTAGGGAAGCAAGAAGTATATGTTAACCTTTATACTTATTAGCTGCGGCGTGCTTGGCTGGGGAAGCTTTCTTCCCCAACTTTCTTGAATAGTTAAGTTCCCACTGCCTTATAATTAAAAGTTGCTTTTAAAAAGTGTTTATTTATTTATTAGATTTGTTAGCTGCCATTCCAAAAGTGCAGAGCAATGTACAACAAATAAAATCTGACAACCATAAAATCATTGAAATGGTGTTTAAACGTCAGTGATTAACTACAAGATGAACTAAGTATTCCGCTGAGAGTGGAACTGTAAAATAAGCAGGATCTGAAAACTCTGACAATAGATTTAAAGTCATTTCAGTTAAAAGTCCTGAAACTCAGAAATGTTTTAATGCCTCAGCAGAATGTTTGTTGCAGCGGGGACCAAAGGATTCCAGAGCTCTGGGACAACCACAGAAAAGGCCCGGCTGTACGGGGAGGCCAGTAGATATTCTGATGGGGAAAGCTTGGGGGGATTAAGATCAGTAACTGTAATTAAGCTGAACAAATCTATCTGCACAGTTTCCTGTTTTCAGTTAAAGAACAGGATATAGACCCAAGAGTTTCTGAGTTTTTCCTGATCATAGCTAGCTGTGTGTTCCCCACATGGGCATATATTTTCACAGATATCAAGGTTTAGGAATCACCAGTGCAAGTGATTCCCAGCTGTATTTGTAATGTTGAACTGCCAGCTCTTTATTTTATTCTTTCAGTTTTTGAAGACTGCTGTGCTGTGAATTGTTGAGTACAGCAAGATAAAGTTTCAAATAAATCAAAAGTTCTTTTCTTTCCAAGCTTCTTAGATGCCGTCGAGTTTGCTAAAAAGGGAGAGTTTGATTCTTACCTTGCTGTAGGAGGAGGTTCCGTAATCGACACTTGTAAATGTGCTAATCTCTATGCATCCAGCCCTGAATCTGAGTTCTTAGATTATGTCAGTGCTCCCATTGGAAAAGGAAAGCCCGTTAAAATCACCCTCAAGCCACTGATTGCAGGTAAAGGAGTACATTTTAAAATGTTGCTTATAAAACAGCAACATTTTGTGAGGTATTTTTGAATTTTAAAGTACCATATAGGCAGGCTTATCCCTCTAACTTGCCTGGTTGGGAGACTGACTGGGAACTTCCTACATGATGCTGTGATTGAGCCCTTAGTGGGTTTAATAATCAAACCATGTCACACAAATTTCCCTCAGGCATAGAGATCATAAGTTAATCTCCACAAATCTGTTCTGCTTGCGGTGGTTCTTTCCCTCACTTCAAGAAGCCTTCCCCTGCTAATATTGTTTAATTTATTTCTTTCATACTCTACAATTCTCACTAATGGGGCCCCAAAGTGGCTTACACCATTCTCATTTCCTCCACTTTATCCTCACAAACACCCCTACGAAGTAGGTTAGACATCTGTTACGTGTGATTGGCCCAAAGTTTCCCAGCAAGCTTCCATGAGGGTGTGGGGATTCAAACCCAGGTCTCCCAGATCCTAGTCTGACACTCTAACCACTACACCATACTAGGCCCAGTAGACAGAAGAGGCTTTTCTACCAATGGACCTCTTGAATTGGGGGAGGCTTCTTGTCCTGAAGAAAGCACCATCTCTAATGGAACAGATTCATAGAATCCAACTATTTGAGAGTCTATTAAGCCCAAGCATGTGTATGCTATTGTGTATGTTATAACCATCCATTCTTTTTTGAAGTTCCTACAACAGCTGGAACTGGAAGTGAAACCACTGGAGCTGCTATTTTTGATTACAAAGAACTAAAAGTAAAAACTGGTAAGGAATTTATATTGTACCTTGGTTCTGTACCAGGATCTTCTTTTTAACATTGTGGCGTATTATTTTCTATTATGTTCAGGACTTCCATTTTTTCTGCACATTCAACAATAAATCTCTCAAGAGGAAGTGTCTTCTCAAATGTTTTATAACAGTAAAATGCGTGTGCGATGCAGGAATTACAGTTGAAAGGAGAACAAAAACAGAAATTGAGTTGGTGAAAACTTTGCATACCCAAGTCTTTTGTTTGTGTTTTGGATAAACTCAAAGCTTTTTCACGCTTGACTCATTTGCTACTTGAGTTCCACTTCCATGTAACAAATTTCATACAGCTCATGTGTACTTTATTATATGAACTATGAATATGCACGTATCTGGGTTGCTGTGTGTACAAGATTAAGGTGTATGCCAGGAGTTGGAGCTTCCCAGCTGTCAACAAGTTGCTGCCACACTGTTGCTTCAAGTGAAAATCTAAGTGAATGTGAAATTTTCTCCCGACATGGAAAATATAAGGAATTTTAAGGAAGGCCAAAATATTTTAATAAGGCCAATAAAATTCAGAGGGGCTTGGAAGTTTTTCCTTGGGCAAGGTATCTGAAGAATTTCCAGAGAAACCAAAAGAGTTTTGAAAAGAATAATGGGATTTCTGATATGGGAGGGCAGGTGCACATAAAACTGTGTAGATATAACAAAGCAAACTTGCATGCATTTTTCATATGTGAGACATGGTAAAATGTATGTGGGGTTTTAAACAGAGTGTTGTTAAGAACTAAGCACTTCTGTCAAAGATGAAAAGTCTTGTCCATGATATATTGTTCCTCATAAACTTTTCATGTACAGTATAACCAGAGAATATCTACAGAGTAAATACCCTTCCTTTAACAGGTCCTTAGGAGAATTTTTTCCTAAAATTGGCAATCCCTACTGGGATCATATACATATTTTCAGCAGCAGTAACTTGAGCCTCTGTTACATTGCAGCTCAACATCTTCCAAGCAGCTTTTATATTGTTGCAAAATCCTTTCAGAGTCCCTATTTCTAATTACACATTTATGTAATGTCCATGTTTAGGCATTGCTTCTAGAGCCATTAAGCCCTTTTTGGGCCTTGTTGATCCCTCACATACTCTCCATATGCCTGAGCGGGTGGCAGCCAACAGTGGCTTTGATGTTCTTTGGTAAGTTACTTTGGTACATATTGGACGCTTTCTTTTTAATATGTATATGGATGTATATATTGATGACAACTTTGTCATTCTTTCTTAAAATGATTTAATGCAATCTGGCTTACCATTTAGGTTTTCAGTTGCTGTACTCCTGGGTATTTATTCCTAGTTTCCTTGTTCTTCTTGCTTGTCTGAACATACCCACACTACAAACTTAAACTGGTTTAGCAGTCAGTTCTCAAGGAAACCTGAGGAGAATGGGGTCAAACAGAGGATTCTCAACAAGCTCATGTAAAATTCTCAGGAGTTGTTGGTGTAAGTAATGATAGTTATATGCTATGAAACTTGCATAAGTTTGTAGTGTGGATATGCTCTCCATGTGTTTTCCCATATTACTAGCTGTTGCTATAATGTCTCTCATTTCTTTCTTACATCACAAAGTTGTCCCAATAAAAGTACAGCATAAATTTTTCCCTGATTTGTTTGAACCTAGGGAACAGAGGAGTTGGTGGTAACCACTGATAATGGCTGAAAATGTAGATCCCTGCATATGAAAGAGACACGTTTGCCTACTTTCCTTTGAGACAGTCTTCAAAATATGCTGGAAAATTTGGATTTAGGTGAAGTAGCAGAAAAGTGACTGAGGCTTTTGTCAGTGAGGTCTTGAGAGGGATGAGTGGATCCCCAGGTCTCTTCCATCTTGGCCAGAAGTGTCTCAACAATTCTTGGACAAAAGTGTTATGCTTTGTCCTAGAGATGGCCATTCCCTCTCCATCTCCCCTCTCTCTACTTGAATTCAGCCTGGATCAATATAAACAGGTGACTGGGTGTATGAATGAGTGAAAGTGCCCTTGCCAATCTGTCATCCACTGCTGCATTAAACTACTACACAAACAGATTTTCTGCCCCTGAATCACTGGAGGGGAGAAGAAATAGGGCTCTGGCCTTACTGCTTTTTTCAGGGATGGTTGGGTCTCTGCTTAACACACACAACACACACTCACACACATACACACCATTTCATGGGGCATTCAAAGTGGTGGCCAGGAGGTGCTTCTGCACTGTTTGCAAAACTAGCACATTTATTCACCATGGCAATGGCAAGAGAAAGCTATGCACTCATTTTAAAACAGAAATGTCTTGCTAAGCTAACCCTGAAGAGAATTAGTACAGAAAGTCAGTTGGGCCCAGAAGAGTCACAGTGGAGTGTTCTCAAAGGCAAGCTTCCATGATGGTTTTTCAGACCCGCTGTTCCCCAGGAGGGCTGAGAGATACCATTGCTTTGCCTTCTCTGTTCTTCAAAGGGCTTTTCTTAAATATACAGAAAGCATAAAGTGGCAGTCAAAGAAACGCAAAGCGAAATGCTTTTCTAATAGGCTTCCTGCCAGGCTTCCTGCCATAGTGGTAGGCCTCCCACTAGCAACCCTAGTTGCTTGCTACTACTCTGCATGGCAGCGGGAGAAAACTTTTTAAAAATAATGGTGGCATTGACTGTGTGGCTACATCACTTCCAGGGAAGACCCAAGAGTGACCTAGGGTAACTCTAGAAATCATACCCTTAAGAGTTTCTGGTGATTCTGAGAGGTTTTCTCTGGAAGTAGCATGGTGATGCAGCTATTGCCAAGCCCCCACTTCCATGTCCCTGACCCTATTTTCTCACTTAATGCTTGTCTTAGGTAACATACACTGATGTTTGTAGCTTACTCTGTTTGTAAAGAACAATTAAAAATGAAAGTCTTCTCTCTGCCTCTTTGGCAAGAAGTGCCATGTGGAAAGGAAAGAGCAAGTTTTTACCAACTCTAGAATGAAGACAACTGAACAACAGACTTAGCTGCATCATATAGGAGAACTTGACTGTGAGCTGGCCCCAGTGTACAATACGATCCAGGAAGGTAGAGCATGGCTAATGCAGGCACAGACTGCAGAGAGGATTATATTTAAGTCAGCCCACTAAATCTAGTACATTAACAACTCAACATTACTTGTCTTTTGTCATGCTTAAAAACAATTGCCTAAACGGGGGCTATTTTTGGGCTGGGATATGGAACATTTGGGAGCACTCAGTCCTCCTTTGTAGTGGTTCTGCAAATCCTCTAGGACAGACTAAATGAATTCAAGCTCTTCCATTTTATTTATTCTCTCCATCCATTCTCCTGCCAGCCATGCCCTCGAATCCTACACTGCTCTTCCCTACAATAAGCGCAGTCCCTGTCCTACAAATCCAGAGAACCGACCAGCTTATCAAGGAAGTAACCCTATCAGCGATGTCTGGGCCATCCATGCACTGCGGATCGTTGCCAAATATTTAAAGAGGTAAAAGATATGACCTTCCACCTCCTTTGTAAAACTTGTTCCCGTGCTGTATGAACAGGGAGAAAATAATCTAATTCAAATAACAGAGTATTATTTTGTTAGGATAAGTGAAATCCTTACAGTGGATTAGAAAATAGATCAATAGAAAATACAGTGGATTAAAAAAGACAAGATGACTCAGAGGATTTTGCTTCCTGGCACAAGTTTCAGTAGGAGAACATGAAGACTTGCTAAGCAGCTCAAATACATATCATGGAAGCTCCATAACTGAGGTCTCAGTTGTAAAAAAAGGAACGTACAAACCTTTCAGGGGTACAAGTGCAGTGAGCACCACTTGCAATGTACTGCCATCATTTGTGACCATTATTGGCACAGACCTAATTCCAGTGATTTTCAAACAGACAGCTTCTCCTACACTAGTGGATTTTTAATAATGATGCAGATAAATCCACAGCCTTTGCTCTTTTCAAAGAGACTGGGTGTCTTTGTAGCATTGTTGCTGGCCATTGTCCTGCTACAATTTCTATAACATCATGTAAGCAGGTAAGCAAGGACTGTGTCCCACACAAGACCCCAATTAAAGCTTATTTTCTCTAAGCGTGTGTTGAAGTGGGTTGTTGCCCATGAAAGCTGAGGCCAGGATGAACCGGTTCATTTGTAATAGGCTACAGCATAGTGTGTTTTTCTCCTGTATACACATCTGCTTATTTGGGTAAAATATTTCCATTCTGCACAGAGCCATCAGGGACCCAGAGGATCGAGAAGCGAGGGCTAATATGCATCTTGCTAGTACTTTTGCGGGCATTGGCTTTGGGAATGCCGGTGTACACCTTTGGTGAGTTGGGCACAAGCTTGGCTGCTATTCTAGAGCTCTCTGGTTTTGTTCTGTGAGATTATGCAGTGAAAATGTAATATCTTAAAAATAAACAATCACAATTGTAGATTAAAGAAATCCTTTAGATGGCAAACCAGAGCATTTAAAAAAAATGGGTATTGTGTGCTTCAAATATGATTAGTGCTATAAGACAACTTCTGATATAAAAACTTGGCTTTTTCAAAGAAGCAAGTTGGTGCCTGTCTAAAGGTGGAAATATTTATTTATTTTATTTTATTTTATTTGTACCCCACCTTTCTCCCCAATGGGGGACCCAAAGTGGCTCACATCATTTTCCTCTCCTCGAATTTATTCTCAAAATAACCCTGTGAAGTTGGTTAGGCTCCGAGTGTGTGACTGGCCCCAGGTCACCCAACAAGTTTCCACACTCCTGTGTTCCACTAGTGAGTGTCTGCACATTCATGTGAAATAAGAAGAAGAAGAGATTAGATTTATATCCCACCCTTCACTCACTTGGCGTCTCAGAGCGGTTTACAAACTCCTTTCCCTTCCCCTCCCCACAACAGACACCCTGTGAGGTAGGTGGGGCTTGAGAGAACAGCTGGTACAGAGCTATGGCTTGCCCAAGGTCATCCAGCAGCTGCAAGTGGAGGAGTGGGGAATCAAACCCGGTTCTTCCGGATTAGAGTCCGGGCACTTAACCACTACACCAAACTGGCTCACACAAAAACCTTTACACATAGAGAAAGGGCAGATGAACAGATCTGCCTTCCATGTGAGTTACTTTGTCCCATTATGTACAGAAATTCAAGTTACCATATGGAATAGGGGAGAAGTTCTGCCTCAAAGTAAACAAGACTTTCTATTGTGACAGAAGGCATGATTCAGCTAAACCGTTTGCCTTCAGGATGAGTAATGCATTTGCTGCAGCATTCAGGTACAAAATGGCTGTCAGCCTCATTCACCTTCAAATATAGACAACTTCTTAGCACATAGGCTTTTCTGGATGAGTCACTCCATTTTTATTTGTATTTGAATTATTTATTGCTATTATTTCATCATCACCAGAACACTGGTTTTAACCACTGGCCCAATTAAAACATGAGCTGAGTTGAGCCAAACTATTAATAGATTCTTTGAGAGTTGCCTTCTCTGATCAGTTATAAAGAAGAGTTGGTTTTTATACCTCACTTTTCTCTACCCTAAGGAGTCTCAAAGTGACTTACAATCACTTTCCCTTCCTCTCCCCACAACAGACATCTTGTGAGGTAAATGGGTCTGAGAGAGTTCTGAGAGAACTGTGACTGGCCCAAGGTTACCCAGCAGGCTTCATGTGGTAGAGTGGAGAATCAAACCATTCTTAACCACTGCACCACACTGATATTGTCACACTTTTTAGTTTTTCACTGTATTTATCCATACAAAATTCTAATATTTTAATTTATTTCTTTTTCTTATAGCCATGGCATGTCTTATCCCATTTCTGGCATGGTGAAGAATTATAAAGCAAAGGATTATCCTGTGGATCATTCTCTAGTGGTAATAATTTACATATATCTGTTAGTCATTTGTATACTTATTGCTAGAGATATCTTCAAGTACATCATAAAGCCACCTTATTGTAAGTCAGACCATTGGTCTATCTGAGTTGGTATTGTCTACTCTGACTGGAAGCTGGAGAGCTCCACCACTGAGTCACGGTACCATCCCAAATCCTTCTATGGATTTTTCAATATTATGATTAACGTGCCTTATCTTTTGTTTTCCTTTAGCCACACGGTCTCTCTGTGGTGCTCACATCTCCAGCAGTGTTTACTTTCACAGCACCCATGTGCCCTGAGCGACATTTGGAGGCCGCCCAGATAATGGGTATGTTTCTGTTAATTAAATATGAGAAAACAAAGGAAAGTTATTCAGAATCAGTAGACAAAACCTGTTTCAGCCCTTTTAAGCTTCATGACTCTAAAGTATGCTAATGCCACCCCCCAGAAATAGATTGTTTAGTTTAGGTAGGAATAGTTAAGGAGCCTAGAGTTTTACAACAGAAGTCACTGCCCAAATATTCCAAAATGGAAGCTGGGCCAGAGCCCACATGGGAGGTCTTTCATATCTTGTGCAGAAGCCAATCCTTTTGATCACAGCAACCTTCCATTGTGCTGGGCCCTTTCATTCTCCAGAGGGCTGTGCACAATGTGAGCAAGCATTGGCAGGGCAGGATTCATATCTTTGCATTTGGCTTACTTCTGTGGAGACCAGCCAGCCACAAGAGGATGGGGTGAGTCACGATCCCCATCCTTCTGGCTTCTCCATCATCTGCATCACCCATCAAGTACTTTGCTAATAAAAGCCTAAAGTACACAAGAACAGTGGTTGATTTGGTATTTCAGGTTGTTCTTTGAACTTAATTTCTGAATCAAACTACTTTTTATCTTTATTGGAAAATTAATACAAAATTTCAGAAGGAAAGAGAAGGTGGCGGGGAAGGGGAACAGCCTACAAAAATTTATTAAATAGTAATCAGAAACATTAATGAAATTCATATAAATATCACATTCATATGTTATTAAAATAAAAATAGTTAAAACATGAATAAAAAGTTGGTTGCACTTTGAACCTAAACAAGCATATACAGACAAATCTAATCCGAGCCTGCTGTGCGGGGAGAGCGGCCTAAAAATTGAATTAAATAAATAAATAAATAAATAAATCTAACTGAGGAATAAAGTGATATTCAGTGCTTACTCCCTTATGAACCTGCCTGACCACTACGATTATCTTCGGAGGCCCTGCTTTGGGTATGTAAAGAAAAGCCATTTTCTTTTCAAAACAGGTCTGAACCAAAGTTTGAAAGCCTGTTTCAAAAAGCCACTTTGGTTCTAAAACTTTCCCTTAGAGACAGAGAAGAGAGATAACAGTGGGGCAAAATGACTTTGTCTCCCACTTGCCTCCTTCCGAGCTTTCTTGCTGTTATGTTAAAAGCTCGTTAGGCACATTCCGGTTCAATTACCACCAAAGTGCACCTGGTTGTGAGATCGAGCTTGTTAGCTGCAGAAATAAGTTTCATTCTTACAATTATGGGATGTTAATTAGCTTAGCAACAGAGAAAGAATTACATCATTGAAATGCCCTCTGGTCACTGGCCATGGCTCTTTCAGAGGCCATTTTTCTATAAAGTGCCTTGTTTAATGGAACACGGGGCTAGCTGTTGTCTACTCAGGCCGGGGTGGTCAAGTGGGCGAGTTAGTCACAATGATACCTGGTGACTAGGCCTGGACATGCCTCTCTCCGATTTATGGATTACAACTGCGTGGACCTCTGTCTTGTCTGAACCTGTGAAGGTAACTTGTTTCTTAAATGTTTAATTAGGCTATATAAGCATAAGTTTTTTTGTTTTATCCCTCCTTCAAGTCTTGTCTTGTTTTAAGCAATATTTGCACACAAAGAAATAATATATATTTTTACTTTGAGACTCTCCTTGAATTCTTGCAACCGTAAAGCCTAAATCTATTTTGCCTTGGACCAGACCATATTTCTACTGAGTAACTTGTTTTAGTGAAACCCTGAGAGGCTGGGAAGTGTGGTTCTCTATTTCCATGCTGGTGGGGTTATTTTGAGAGAACCTAGTGGCAGTACTACCTTACACTTTTGGAGGTGGTAGGCTTTCTCAAGTGGTTTGTAAATTTTTGTGCTGTGCTGTGACCTCTATGAACCCCACAGTTTACCCTGGAAGGGGTGGCTGCGGTGACAGGGTGCCCTCTGCTTTCTGAAATTAGGCAGTTTGCAACCTGAGAGAGGGCCTCCTTTGTCATGGCACCAAAGATCTGGAACCCTGCCCCCAGAGAGAGTTGTCTGTCCCCTTCTGTTGACATCTTCTGCTCTTAGTGATGCCTCCTTCCCAGGGGTCATTTTGAGAAGGAATGCGCAGGAATGCTGTTCTGGGAGTAACAAACCCAGGAGCGGGCACATATGGTGATGCACTGTGGAAAAAAAGAAAAGCATATTAACTTGAGCTGTATTTTCATGCTTGTTGTAGGGTAGCTTCCCTGCAAGAGCAAAGGAAACCTAAAGTGTCTTTAGTCAAAGTGTAAAGCTGGCTCATCAGCTCTCAGCTCTGAGAAATACCTGGAGATTTTTGAGGTGGAGCCTGAGCGGTGGGTGTTGCCTTCTGACACACTCCCAGTGACATCAGGGTGTGTGGCATATGCAAATAAGTTATGCTAATGATCTCCTGCACCTCTTTTTCTATGAAATGACCACTGCTCCTTCCTAACCAATGTTTTAATTGCTGACTTTATGATCTGTATAATTTTAACTCTGTTTTTAATTGGTTAGATGTGTGTTTGGGTGGGCTGATTTTAATGGTTTAAAAAAGTGGTTTTATTATGTATGTTTTAAATTGCTAGCCGCCTTGTAGAAGGAGAAAGTGGTGGTGGCTCTTGTAGAAGCAGAAAGACAGCATACAAATTTTGTAAATAAAATAAATTCACTTGATGTTGTTTTTACACAAGTGGCTGATGTGTATGAGTGGTACTTTCAGTTGATGTTACAATGTCCTCCTATTTGCTAAAAGCCTCTCTCTTATTTTAGGAGCTAGTATCAACACTGCCAAAATGAAAGATGCTGGGCTTATTTTGGCAGATACTCTCCGGAAATTCTTATTTGATCTGAACGTTGACAATGGCTTAGCTGCTCTGGGTTACTCTAAAGCAGACATCCCGTCCTTAGTCAAAGGCACCCTGCCTCAGGTAAGACAGATGGCAAAGACATTTTCTTTTAAATAAACTTTCATTCAGATATTTTACTTTGTCAGCTTTGTTGTTGTGTTAACAGAAAAGAAGGAAAATTAAATATTGGATAAAATCATAATCTTTTTTATGTAACACAGAAATCTTTCTTAATAGAAAATGGAGTTCTTTTTCTCTGATTTTTTTCCTCCCATATCATGTGTTTATGTTATGAAAGAATGGCTAATGACAAATAATCTTATTCTGTGAAATGGCTACACCAGTGCAGCCATACTCTTTCTTGCTCTCAGATATGCTTAGAGAGATAACGAAAAGCAGAAGGTTCTATTGTTAGGAAGTCTTTGCTTTTAGATTTTGATTTAGATAGACGCGCACGCACACACGCGCACACACACACACTTTTCTGTGAGAAGTTAGCCCTGACTCTATTTTTTAAAGTAGATAAGTCTTTACAAGGTGAGATGGTTTCCATCTGGTTTACTTTTGTAAAGTGGCCTAAAGAGTTTACATGTGCAAAATTGACAAATTACTACACCCTGTAAATATCATGCTGGAGATATTTTCTGTACATTATAATCTTACCACAAAAATGAGTTTTTAAGGAACATCTTACCAAGAGAAATTTCAAGGGAAAAATCACTACAGAGTGAATCTTCCATGTCAGAAACAGTTGAGTGAACCAACCTTCATTGATTCATTCTGTCTGACATCTGAATCAGAAAGCAGACAGAAATCCATCAATAAAGGCTGGCTCACACAACTGTTTTTGTCAGACACAAAATTTACAGCCTGAAAGTAGAATTATGGGATGAATATGCTGAGCTGAAGCCAAGATATTGTCTTTGATTTATACATTCTGCTTCAAAACTGCTTCAGAAATACTAGTTAAACTGAGCTCGCTTCAGCAGCACATATACTAACACTGGAACAATACAGAGAAGAGAGTTGCTCCTTACAGGATCCTGCACCAGACACTGTGCATGGTCCCTGCACAAGGATGATTTTTTTAAAAAAATAAATACTAATAAAACTATCCCCACTGTTTTTATATCTTTTTTTCATTTCACTTCTTACTCCACTTTTCTCCCCAATGGGGACCCAAAATGGCTTACATCCTCCTCCTCTCCTCCATTTTATCCTGGGAGGTAGGTTATGCCGAGAGTGTATGATTGGTCCAAAGTTACCCAACAAACTTCCATGGTAGAGTGGAGATTCAAACCTGTGTGTCCCAGATCCTAATCCAACTCTCCAACCACTATACCATGCTGATTTTCTTTGTGTACAAATAGTTGGCATCTCTTGTTGAAATCTGGAGAATGGACAAAGCAGGGTCGCACCACAATGCTCATAAGGCAGAATCTAGCTGCTGTTTAATATGTCATATTATATCACTTGTATGATCAGGTAGACAGTGCTCTGGTCCATCGGCACGAATTGTTAGAAACACAACATTCCAGACATTTTTCTAGGGTGGCTGCGAAGGCGATCCTGCTGAATTAATGAGTATTGATTTTTTTCCAAATTAGAACTTATTCACTGTAGCATTACCTGATATAACAGTTTATCGATTTCAGATTCTCCTTCACTATTAAATATATAAATAAGCTAAATAGAAGATGAGGGCTTCATGATAAGTTACTTGCAGGAGGGTTCTCTAGTCCCACCTTTGGCTTGAATTGGGCAGGGGGGATGTAAAGTACTAAGTGTGTCAATGAAGATGCTGGAGAGAGAAGTCTTTATTTTCTGGAGCTTCTGTGTGTCTTAAAATCAGTTAATGTGAAACATTGGTGATGATCTTCTGTGTAGTTTTCATTGCCGCTGCAAATTCATAACAGCTGCAGAGCATCCACATGGCAGTTTTTCCTGTACTCTCTTGCCTCAGCTACATCCCACTATCAGCAGGCTTTTTAAAACTGTGCCATTGCTTGAGTGCTACAGTGCAATAAAGTTATAATAACAGTGTATTGCCATGATTGACTAACTCCTCTGAGTTCCCAACTTTCATTAAAAACAGTTGCAGAAATATAATAGGTACACGTTTCCCCTTGTATTAACACAGCAAAAAAGGCTAAGGACTTACTTTTTCAGAGAAGCTAGTAGATACTGGCAGTACATCGTTACTATATTACTGTTCTGCAGCTATCTAGTAACTGCTAATTTTTAAAAAGCGGGGAAAGGTCTTCTGTGGGACAAAATGACAACTGCAGGGGGCTAAGACAAGGAAAACAGCACCTTCCCACCCACTGGCCTGCTCCCCATCTTCAGCTTTCCCTCCTTCCCTCTCCTTGGAGCCTCTCCCTGCAAAAAGTCTGGCCCAGTTGTGTGGTACCAACCTGGCCACTGGGCTAGAGCCAGTAGTGCAGAACCAACCAGGCTGGGGCCCAGTTGCATGGTGGAGAACCTGCAATTACTTCCGTGGAGCACCTGACTTTCCCCGGTATCCCCCACTGTTTCTCTATTGGTAGCCTATTCACTACAAACAGTAACCAGGAAGAGCCAATTAGAGTCAAGACAAAGACAGAAACAAAAATGGAAAATACCAGTCTATACATACAGACAGAGGACGAGCAGTTGTAATGGTTGAGAAAGTTCTGTTTCACTGTATCTGAAGAGTGCATGCACATGAAAGCTTATATCCAGAATTAAACTTTGTTGGTCTGAAAGGTGCCACTGGACTCAAACTTTGTTCTGCTGCTTCAGACCAACACACCTGAAAATATTTTATAAAACATACAATAACAATAAGATTAATTAGTTTTATTAAATACCCTCAAACTGATGAGACATCTTATTAACCCTCCATCCTGATGATCATTTTCTCACTTTTTCTTCTTCTCTTCTTGTCCTGCCTCTCTTGATTTTATGGGCTGATCTGCTGTAATGGTACAATGAATTTCTGGTAACAGAGGAGATATCCCCTCTAGCAGTTATTAGATTGTTACACTGATGTCAGAGAGTGGCTAGCTTGCCATGCAGATCAGTTGAGTGGAGCCATCTGCTGGGAACAGACATAATGGTTATTGTTTATGTTGGGATGCTTTGCATCACAGCATGCTACTATCACCAAAAAAAAAACCCCAAACCTTGCAAACCTTAATGGAAATGTACTCATTAAACTACCCAAATGGTCAGTTCTACACCCTTCCCCAAAGGACTTGGGCCCCAGTTGGGAAGTTGGGTGGGAAAGTATTTTGAAGAACAGTTCCAGAGAGTAACAAAAGAGAGAGAGAACATGTACAAACCATGATTTTCATCACATTAGTATCACAACCACATACTTACTGAGGAGCATATCACATCTTAATCAATTACTAACAAATAGAGGACCTTTCAGTACCACTCACCATAGGCTTAGAAACTTCAGTATCAATATTTGCCTATCTAATTCTATTTTACTTTTCTTTTCAAGGAACGAGTGACTAAGTTGGCACCTCGTCCCCAGACTGAAGAAGAATTATCTGCCTTGTTTGAAGCTTCCATGAAACTTTATTAGTTTTAAATATTTTTTTAAAATTTCAACAACCTCTAAAGTTAATTTTGTTGCCATTCTAGTGTGATAGAAAACTCAAAACAGAAATGGGGATGTGATAATAACCAATGCAACCCCACTACTCAGAGCCTTTTTATCATTTGTGCTTATTTCTGGGTATGATCTGCTAAGTTCTCATCTTGCTTTTACTTATTAGTAGAACTAATCAATGGAGATTTTTTTACCGTGCAAAAAACAGTGTACTTAATTAACTTTCTGGCATGTCATTTAATTGTCTCTGATACAAACTGTGTCAGGCATTTACAGATACAAAAATAAAACTACAAGTTTGGAAATGCTGCCTTCTATTTCATTTCTCATTCACAACCAGTCACACAAAGAAGCCTTTTATGACTGCATTGTTCTCCTGGCTCAATGAGATTGTTACCCATCCACTCAGTGTTGGAACTTGTACATCAGTATTCCAGATGTAGGGCTGGAAGTCAATTTATTGCTTGTAAAGGACACTGGAAGGAGGAGGAAGTGGAACATGTCTATTTATACACAAGTTGTGCAGGTACCAGGCACACAAATTACCCTAGCCAGCTTTGAGAACTTCTTGGGCTCAGACCTTACAGAGAAGTTTTTAAAAATTAGTACAAAATAAATGAATAAATATGAGTAAGATAATTATATAAACAATTAATATAAAACCATTACTGCCTCAAGTAATATATAGTAGGCAACAGCTCAAGATGAATTAGGGCAGAGATGTACTACAAACTCGAAACAGGTTTGTCACAGATTGCTTTCTAAGAGTTATAATGGGGAGAGATAACAAGGGATCTTTTACAAAGCATTCTAGGCATCCTCACAAAACTACAGTACCCAAAGTTGTCTGGAGAAGTTGTTTGATGCAGATTTAATGTTCCAGTGTTATATTAGGACCACATTATACTGTAGGCCTGTGATTAGATTTTACAGCGTGTAATTCATCCTTTAAAATCATCTGCCAGGAGGGAAGCTGTTTGGATTATAACAACAAACTGAGGATCGCTTAATGCATCACACAGTGGCAAATATAGTTGTCATCAAATGTGAATTTGTGGATCTCCTGACAAAAATATGCAGTCTATCATTAAAATCTACTTCCATTTCTGAGGACTGGAAGATAGCTAATGTAACCCCTATCTTTCAAATAGGGTCCAGAGGATATCCGGGAAATTACAGGCCAGTAAGTCTAATGCTGATACCGGGTAAATTCATGGAATCCGTTATTAAAGATAGAATTAGTAGGTACACTGATGAACAAAAGCTGTTGAGGAAGAATCAGCATGGATTCTGTAAGGGAAATTCTTGTCTCACTAACCTGTTAGAGTTCTTTGAGGGGGTAAACAAACGTGTGGACAAGAGTGACCCAAAAGATGTTTACCTAGACTTCCAGAAAGCTTTTTATAAAGTTCCTCATCAAAGGCTCCTAAGTACACTCAGCAGTCATAGGATAAGGGGACAAGTCCTCTTGAGGATTAAAAACCGGTTAATTAAAAAGAAACAGACAGTGAATATAAATGGGCAGATTTCACAGCAGAGGGTGGTAAGCAGTGGGGTACCACAGGGCTCAGTACTAGGTCCGGACTTTTGACTTGTTCATTGATGATTTGGAGTTGGGAGTAATCAATGAAGTGACTAAATCTGCAAGTTGTTCAGGGTGGTGAGAACCAGGGAGGATTGTGAGGCACTCCAGAGGGTTGAGGCTGGACGAGTGGGCGTCAACATGGCAAATGAGATTCAGCGTGGGCAAGTGCAAAATAATGCATATTGGAGTCAAAAATCCCGACTATAAATACACATTGATGGGGTCCAAACTGGAAGAGACTGACCAGGAGGGAGTTGTGGTAGATATCTCACTGAAAATGTTGACCTAGTGTGTGACAGCAATAAAAAAAGTCAAATGCTATGCTGGGGATTACTAGGAAGGGGATTGAAAACAAATTACCTAGTATAATGCCCCTGTATAAGTGATGATGCAGCTCCATTTGGAATACTGCATACGGTTCTGGTCACTGCACCTCAGAAAAGCTATTATAGCATTGGAAAAAGTGCAGAAAAGGGCAACTAAAATGATTAATGGGATGGAACACTTTCCCTATGAAGAAAGGTTAATGAGATTAAGAATCTTTAGCTTGGCGAAACTATGACTGAGGAGTGACAAAATTATGCATGGAACAGAAAAAGTAGAGAAAGAAGTGCTTTTATCCCTTTCTCATGATACAAGAACTTGTGGGCACTCAATGAAATTTAAGAGCAGGAGGTTTAGAACAGATAAAAGGAAGTAATTACCCAGAGTAATTAACACATGGAATTCACTGCCACAGGAAGTGGTGGTGGCTACAAGCATAGACAACTTCAAGAGGGGATTAGATAAACATATGGAGCAGAGGTCCATCAGTGGCTATTAGCCATAAGGTGTAGATGGAACACTATGTCTGGGGCAGTGATGCACTGTATTCTTGGTGCTTGGGGGGGCAACAGTGGCAGGGCTTCTGGAGTCTGCCCCTGCTGGTGGACCTACTGAGGGTACCTGTTTTTTGGCCATTGTGTGACAGAGTGTTGGACTGGATGGGCCATTGGCCTGATCCAACATGACTTCTCTTATGTTCTTATGTATACAAACTACAGCCAGTCCCAGCACCCTAACAAGAGTCATGCATTTTGCCAATTTGTTCGTCTCCATTCATACATTAGGTTTTCACATATATACCTTAAAATATAGTGTGTGAATCAGTCCCCAAGTCCAGTTATTTTGGAAAACCTGTTTTACTGCTACCGCCTGTTTCAACCGAATTCACCCTTGTGTGGGAAGTGGTTTGTTTTGCCAGAAGTCTCACTTGCATATAGCAAAGAGTCCTCCGTCACCCCACTGACCTATGAGCTGAATTTTGCACTTTTAATGAGATACACGAACTTGAATGTTGGTCCCAAAGGCCTTAAGTTCACTACTTGGCATTCAGATGCTGATTTACAGCTGCAGCTAAAATGGATAACACATCTTAAAGATGGATTGATTGTCAGGGGCTCCAATGTGCTGCTGCCCTTTTCCATTGTAGTGTCACTTGCTTCTCGGTGCTTGAAGGGCACCAATAGTTGTCTGGCATTGTTGGTGTTGCTGTGGACACAGCTGTATCCCCCACCCTGTGACTGTGACTGTGTGTACATATTAATCTTTCTTTAGAACTGATGCAGTGCAAAAGTGAGATTAGAAAGTATGGCTATATTTACATACATGCAAACACTCATTTCTGGCACAAGAACTGAAAGATGAGGTGATATGGGGCCTTTTGTCTCAGTTTAAATATAGATTAAATGGCAACAGGAAGTAAATGAGAAATAAAACTCTGTTGCCTCTAGTTTGCAAACACAACCTTTTAGTAACCTCTGCCAAAGATTTGCTTCATCTAATTCTTCATAAAAACATCTCTGTCATAAAAGCTGCAGTAGCTATCTTTACTATTATCCCCAGCAATGATAAGAGCTTTCTAGTGAGAATGCCATCGCAATACCCTGCAGCTTCTGTAACAGCTACATAGCAGAGCAAGCCTCACGGTGGCTATTTGGTTGTATTTATTCTGCATATAAATGAAAGCACGCAGTTTCTATATTTGTCAAGCTAGTTTGTTACATAAACTATGAATTCATTTCTGAAGTGCATAGGTAGGATGAGGAGGTAGATGTCCGTGGTCCTATATCTGTCAGCTATCCAGAAATGCAGGGCAAGGGCAGATGATTTAATATGCCTAAAGCTGTAACCTTCCAAGCAGTAGCAATATATCAAGGAGCTGACAATGGTAGAGAGACCTGCCAAACATGGCTAGGCCATCTTCTGTGTTTTCCACCTAGCCAAGGAAGAATCCAGCTGATGCTTCTGTCTATCACTACATAGTCACCAGGGCTTCAGCTTGACCCAGTTGGGCTATCCATGTTCCATCTATAAAGATACATACTTGTATCAGTAGCAAGGCGAAGGGCAAGCAAATGAGAGATGGAATTACAGGCTTGATCTGGTCTGTCACTGATAGGAATTTCCTTGCAGACAGAAATAAACTGTAGTGGGGAACCTTAAAATCTATAAGGCGTGTTTTTTTAAATTCTAGCATAAGCTTTCATGGACTTGAGCCCACTTAGACAGAACTATGCACAAACATTTAACAGATTAATGCACCTAAAATGTGAAAAAGCAAGCTAATTCTACAATAACGTTTCACAAATTTAATTGACATACAGTTAGATTAGTGGAAGGTTTACCACAGTTTTTGATCTCCTTGTTTGGCAAAACATCACTCCTAAATAATCTCATGGTCAGTATGAAGGCCACCATTTCTATACGTCCCTTGAAATTTAGGAATCAAGAACAAAATTTCTAGTTTTACAAGGCCTAGAGCAAAACAGGTGCCATGTGTGGTTGTTTTTTCCCAGCCCGATGCAGATTTCCCCTTTTTTCCTTTCAGTGCAGCATTTTGTCCTATGTATGTATGTTCAGTAATGTGTCCAGATCGGATAAAAACTGTGATGTATTGTGGTGGCATTTTAAAAGTTTGTTGTCTAAGGGTCAAGGACACGTGATCCCGGGGAATCAGTGTTTGGATCTCCAGATGTGTAACTGAATTGGAAAAGAATGCTGAGGGGTAACGTGGATCTGGCCCATGGTACTAGGGAAGGAGTGTCAACCCTTACCCCCTGCACTGTTTCCCGGATTGCAAATGCCTGATTTTTCAAGTCCAGGGAGGGAAAGCAGATAGGCCTGTTTTCCCTCCCGGGTTTAGAGCAGCTGGTGGGGAAAGGCTCTCTAATCAAGGAAGGGAGCCCTATAGAAAAGGGGGGAAAGGACCCTTTTCTAGCACAGTGCCCTGACTCATAGCTTTTTGCACCTTGGTTGCACATCTGGGCATCTGAATATAGGTCCCCAACATCACATGTGGTTTTTCCCGATAACAATATATATTCACAAGTTCTAGCTAGAACTGGTTTTGCAATCAACCTATTAAAATACAGAAGACTAAGAAACTGAAAAATGAGAATTGATTGTGGTTTTTACAGATAAGGAAAAAATGTTTGGCCTCATGCATTCTCCTTTTGCAAGGTCATGTGTCTGAGTTGATAGAAATTTGTTAATAACAAATGATACTGCTTTTACATAGGTTTCACATGCTCATCCATGTTAACTTTTTGCAATGCAAATCTTGTTGTTATTTGTCCTTTAATAATATATAGTTCTTTGCTAATGGATGATCATTCACTTTCTTCTCTTTCCACACATTGCCTGTTGCCAAGCTCAAATAAATATTTTAAAAATGTGAGATGCACAGCACCCAGATGTTGCTAAGTACATTAGTACAGCTCTGAATATTCACACCAATGTACTGCTGTCTCTAGAACAGATTTCAATTTTAATTGCAATCAATCTGAATTTAAAACAGTAGAACAAATTCTGAGTCCAGTGGCACTTTTAAGACCAACAGAGGTTTATTCAAGGTATGAGCTTTCATGTGCACGCACATGTCTTCAGATACAATGAAATGGAAATAGAATTAACAGTCATAGATATAGAGTGTGGGCAGTAAATTAGCATACACACCCTCTATATGACAGCCAGTTTGGTGTAGTGGTCTGGAGCACGGACTCTAATCTGGGAGAACTGGATTTGATTGCCCACTCCTCCACATGTAGCTGCTGCTGTGACACTCATAAGTTCTTTTAGAGCTGTTCTCTCAAGGGCAGTTCTCCAGAGAGCTCTCTCAGCCCCGCTCACAGGGTGTCTGTTGTAGGGAGGGGAAGGGAAAGGGATTGTAAACCACTCCTTTGGGCAGGAAAGGGTGGGGTATAAATCTATCTCCTCCTCTTCTTCTTCTTCTATATGTATGACTGTTTTTCCTAGTATCATTTCCTTGTCCTCCCCAGGCTCCATCCCCAAATCTCCAGGAGTTTCCCAGCCCAGAGCTGGCACCTACCCTCCATCCCTGGTAACCCTAAAGAACACATTTTGCTTTATACCACGTTATTTTAAAATGGTTACTTGTACAGTGGTTAAGTTCATAATCCCATCCCAGATACCTGTGCTTTATCCTTATCCTACTGATAAGTTAACTGTAAGAAGTAGGCCAAAGTAGCTCAGTAAGAGATCGATTTACTGTTCTGCAACAGAATACAGAACATAGTGAAAATTATGTTATTATAAGCAGTGACTCTGTAAGGACTCATAGGAGGGTCACAAGCATCAGCCCTGCAAAGCTTCAAACATTTCCACTGTGGCAAGTCAACTCACAGCTCGGCTTCAATCACAAGAGAACCACACAGGTACCTTAGGAGTGGATTCAGATTGGCATTCTGATCAGCAGGTAAGTGGCTGTTTTTAAACTAGTGAGAAAATTGCCGGTTCTTCTTCTCAAGGCAGGAAAGGGATGTTCTTTCTGGTAAAATTTAACATTGACTCTTTTAAGACTAGGAAAGGAACAGCAGGACTCAGAGTATTAGACACCAGATATTCAGCCTTCACATATCAGTGGACACAGAAGCTTTAAACTGACGTTCACCATACTTACAATGGCATTTAAAGAAGGGGCTTTAAATAATACAGAAAAATCCTATATAGCTAAAGTTCTTTTTTTTTTCTTGAAAGGAGGATTTCACAGTTGTATATTCTCCCTTCTCCCCACAATTCTTCACAAGCCACCAGCTTGTTCCCTCTAACAGCAAACTTCATAGGTGGACCCATAGACAAGGAAGAGATTTCTTCATACTCCCAAGTACCTAGAAAATATTAGTTTTCAAATTAAAAAAGGAAAGGAGAAAGCAAATCTTCCCCCCCACACACACACCACCACATATACACCAGAGCTCAATAATGAATGGACATGCTCGTTTTTCTCCAGGAGGCACATAAATGCTGAGGGCAGCTGAATATTAGTTGAAGAGAGTGGAGAGGGAATTATTGTGCTCAGGCCTCCTACAGTACTTAGTGTCCTGAAAGGCATGACATCTGTACCTTACCGCCATCCAAAAAATATCATCTTCCAGACCTGCACTCTTGTAGGGGGAAGGAATTCCAATTGTGTATTCCCCTTTCAGTGATTTGTGTTTAATTTATATGTGGAAGAACTTCCCTGCACTTCCCAGTTACATTTTGCAGTCCCCCTTTTAGAAGAACAATATTATATCTTTTCTGAGCAGAGGTGAAGGTAGACAGAAATTGGCAGGTTCACCAGCAGCTGCAAAATAAGTTAGGGAGGATGGATACTATCACTGTTGGATGTTCTAAGCTTTATGGGGCGGGGTGGGGTGGGGAGAATTCACCTTAATTTCCAGTGGAACTTCCATTAGCAAGAGTATTGTGTACAACAACAGCTGTTAGATGGACATTATAATTAATGTTTATTGTAGCCCCTGGTATTATTTTGATGTACTAACTTATACCACAGTTTTCTCCCCAGTGGGGGCATAAAGCAGCTTACACAACTTCATTTTCCTCTCCTCCGTTTTATCCTAACAAGAAGTACCCTCTGAGAAAAATTAGGCTGAGACCGGGCATGACTAGCCCAAAGTCACCCAGCAAGTTTCCATGGCTGAAACAGGATTCAAACCCGGCTCTCCCAAATCGTAGTCTGACACTCTAACCACTGTACCATGCAGGCTAAATAAAATGCTTTCCAAAACATGAAAAGAAATAGTATAATGCCTTAATGTTAATGGTAAAATTAACATTGATTTTAATTGATGTGGAAGCTCTCTTGTGAGCATCTTCCTTACTGGGTATCTTAAAATTAGCGGGGGGGGGGGGAGACTAAATTTGTTACAGCTTTCCATTTTTGTCTGTGGTTTCATGTGAGCCCCTATTATTTCTGATCATTTTTGAAAGCTTTGAAATCCCCTCTGCATAAACTCCACTCTGCTCGCCGCTGAATGCAGAGGGCGCTGATCTTTTTATTAGTCAGTAATGGATTTGGTTTGATTGCTTGACACAAGAACAATGGAAGGATAAACAATTCCATTTGTGCCATGAAATTCCCCATCTGTTTAGCGTGTTTGTGTTCAGGAAGAAGTGGACAGAGACAGATGAACAAGCCAGCCGTGTCTGATGTTAATGGCATCAGTCATACAAGCAGAACATGTGGCATAATAAATCAAAAACTAATTGAACTTTTAGCCGATTGTATTGATTGCTTTCTGAACATTTTAAACATGCCAGTGTTTTCTAGAACAACAGCCATTCTCCCTCACACCATAATAGATTTGCTGGCATGGGGGGGGGTTTGGAGGGTCAACAAGTGAGGCAAATATTCCCTTGAATTTTTTTTTGTTTGAAAGTATAGCCTCATTCACGACTTACAGTGAGCACACATACAATTTGAGTACAGTAAGCACTTGATATTTTATACATGCATTAAAGTAATTATCATGTTACACTGAACACACATAGAGCTGAACATGTGATTTAAACCCCACATTTACGCCGGTACCGGTCCTAACTCCACAGTTAAATTTGTAAAGTGAACATGTGTTGACTGCTTTTTAGAAACAGGTATGCCTACACATATGGAGGTTGTATGTGTGTTCACTGGAATATGTGAACAGGGCTCTTTACTGTAGTGTCAAAAATACGAGCAATCTTTGGTTAATTTGCTCAGTATACATTTTTTCCCTTAAACATTTTATTGCATCATGACAGTGATAGCAAGTTTTCTTCTATGACATCATGCACCAGGGACCAGTGTTTCTGACCCAGTGTACCCTATATACAGTCAGGTGAAGAGTGCATTTTTAATTATAAATTATAACTTCTCAACAACCGTCCTGAAGATGGCTGGAGATCCTGGAGGTTTTTTGTCATCTTCTGGGCATGGAACAGCGGTCACTGGGGATGTAAGGGGGGAGGTATTTGTGAATTTCCTGCCTTGTGCAGGGGGTTGGACTAGATGACCCTGGAGGTCCCTTCCAACTCTATGATTCTATGAAAAGATTTATAAAATCGAATACGCTCATTACTATGATAATTGCTGAAAACGATAACCCTAAAGTGAATTAGTTCTTAAATACCTAAGTTCAAGGTGGGGAAAAGACAGTGATTTCAATGGGCTTTCCTCCTGAGTAAGTGGATGTAGAATTATAGTTGGTGTCTATTGGTTTTGGCGGGAGCTCAAGCCACATCAGCAAACCAGGCCACCTATTAAAAGGGCTGAATGTAGGCTTGGAGTACTTAAGAGCAAGCGTCTATATTTGAAAATGTTGATCTCTGTGCTAAAGGCTTGGGTGTTGTTGGAGCATTTTAGCCCTCTGGCTTATAAAACTGTGTTTGCCTCACAGCATGTATTAACTACTGACTACTTATTTGATAGAAAGGAATATGTCTGCTTCTTTAGGTGTAAAGTGTAACTGAAGTATATCAATAAATACTACAAAAGAAAGCCTATGTTTACTTCAATAATTTTTTATTTGATCATTCACTATCTGTGCACAACATGCCTGCATTCCTTCAGTACTTCACCACTTATTATTCCTGAGGGTGCGCCTGCAAACTGTATGGTAATAAGAGGGGCTATGCAAATAAAATATTACTGGCATGGCAGTGGCTTTAAGGAACAGCTAAATCAAACCTTGGCGTGAGCAGAATTCATACAAAGGCAGACGAGGGTAGAAAATGTGGCAATGAAGAATATGGAATGAGATGAGATCACAGCATCAGTCTGTCCTTTGTGGACCTGGACAATGATCACGGAGCCAGATGGGATTAGTGAAACCTATTTACTAGAAGTTCAGAGCAGTTGCATGAAGCTGATAGGCAGCCAGGAGAGGGAGAGAGGTGAAAAAATGCACCAGATTTACAGCTGCGGTGATGAAAATTTAGAAGTGTTCACTGTGATTTCATCCAAACGTGAGTACCAGTCAATCAAAGTTATTGCTGGGGCTGTGGGCTTTATTGAAATGGCATGTGGGGGGTGGTTCTTCACAATGATACATTCAGATGCTTTCTTAGCTGCACTGTACTTGCTGTGTTGTGATCTGTTCCCCCCACCCTTTCCCAGAGAGAATATAGGCAAATATCTAAATGTTTCCAGGAGAATAAACAGTGTGCAATTGTGGGACTTTATATGGCTTTGTTTCTAGGTCTTTGAAGTCACCCTTAAGGAGACAAAATGTAATGTTAGGAATATTTTTAAAAAATAGATGCAGAATAGTTAGATGCAGAACATGGCTCTGTTTGTGTGTGGCCCAGTGGATCAAAGAAGGAGCTGTTTGCAAATGGGTGTTTTCAGGCTGAAAGTGTAAAGCGTAGTGTTACCCTGTCACAAAGAGCACAGTTCAGACAAAGATCCATATGCATTCACAAGAACAATAATTTAAGCTCCTTAAACCAAAAGAGTGAGCTGCCTTTGAGTAAAAAAAAACATGTAATCTATTTTTTCTCAGCAAACTCAGCCCAGGGATACACCGTTGTCTTTTTCCAATCACAAGGAAATGATACAGATGGAATTGTCACTAGGTGCACAAGAATATGCTTTTCATCATTGGAGTTATTAGGGGCATGAACTAAAACTTCCTTATTTAAACATTTTGGGGTAACCTATACTTAGTACATTGCAAGTTTTTTTTTTAGTTTCCACTAATATGTTTCAGGTCCACTATCTTTTCACTCCTGACAGGACTATAACATTCATCTAGACCAAGGGGCAGGCATGCCTATCAACATTCCACCCCACAAGTGGTCCCCACCCCCTCCCATATATGCTTTTGAAAGAAACAAAAATTAAATCATAATTTTGTCAGTCAGGTTCCATTGATCACTTCTCCCTCCCATGCCTAAGAAAGGCAGTCTGCCTTGTATTCTTTATTGTGTCTGACATTCCAAGGGAAATTGAGTTACTTCATTCATATCAGTGAACTTGGCCTATCAAAAAAAACCCAAGGCCAAACCAGCCAGGCTGAGTTTCTTCAGGTTTCCACAGTGGAGTTTTGTTTCTGACAGGGCTCCTATGCCTTTAAGAATTGTGTGACAGGCAGGGATTCAAGATGGGAAGCTTTTCCTGATATATATATATATATATATAGATATAGATATATATATGGATTATCCGAAAGGGGCAATGTTCTGGTACATGTAGTCTGAAGTTGGAATATACACATATTGTCCCTTTCAGACAAAATGGTAAGTGTGTGTATTGGGAGGGTCATGTGCCCCCATTACATGATTGCCAGGTTTCCAATAATTGTGACAACTGTTGTGTCAGGTGCATGATAACAACAAGTACCTAACTGTATAGCATTCATAATACAGAGTTCCAAGTGTATCTTTACTACAGGACAGCCGTCAAACAGTGTTGTCTCATAGCGGTAGGGAAACAGCTGTATGATCCAGCTCCTGGCTCCTTGACTTCTCTCAGCACAACCAGCCTGTTTAAACTCTGTCTTAGATCAAACATTGAACTCACTCAGTGCCTTCACTTCATTCTGATAATCTTTCTGTCCTTTTTTTGAGCATGTAACCCCACCAGGAGAAAAACCAAAGGTACACAATGCATCCGATCAAAAAAGGTAAGAAAAAAATGTAGGTTACAAAAGTAGATATCATGGAATTGATAAACGGATCATTCAAGAATATGGAGTACCACTAGCAAATTTAAGGATACAAAAAGAAATGTTAAATGATGACATAAACAACATACCCGGGGGGCGGGGGGCGGGGGGGTTTGCCAAATATTTTATTACTGTTGAAGATAGCCTCTCAGGGGGGAAAAATCATGTCCAGTGTTTAAAATATCTGAGAAGCCAGTGTTTGGAAGTGTTTGGAATAGATTTAATGAATTAAAATATAGATTCAGTGTTGCATGGCTTTGCATGTTTGTAGAGAGAACAACAATGTCCCTCCTAAGCTCAAAGGGGTTTTTTTTTGGGGGGGGGGAGATTGCCCTGCTAACTAATCAATTCCAAAAGAATGACTGACATGCCACAGTCTTCATACTGTAATAAGTTGTCTCAGCGATGTAAAAAAATTAGAACATTTCCCCTGTTATTCTCTACTTGCAGTCAGTAGAACCAGCTCCCGCAGGATGAAAACTGGTAGCTTTTCCTCTACCACCCAAAGAAATAGCAGAATGGGTATAACAAAAACAGAATAATCCACTATACACATCATAAGCTGATGTATAGGGAAAGAAATTTGGAGAGAATAACACCAAAACATGTATACAAATGAATGCAATATTAGGTTCCGGGTATGCTCTGATTTAAGGGGCTGCAATGGCTCAAGTGGTTAAAATGCTGAACTGCAGACCGGAAGGTCAGTAGTTCAGCAGTTCAAGACCTGAGTGCTGCATGATGAAGTGAACTCCCGTCTCTGATCCCAGCTCCTGCCAACCCAGCCATTCAAAAGCTAGAAATTGCAAGTAGATAAATAGGTACCACTTTGGTGGGAAGGTAACAGCATCCCGTGTGCCTCTGTGTCTAGTCATGCCGGCCACATGACCACAGAAATGTCTTTGGACAGTGCTGGCTTTTCGGCTTGGAAACGGAGATGAGCACCGCATCCCTAGAGTCGTATTCGACTGGCTTTCGAGCAAGGGAAACTTTTACCTTTACCTATGCTCTGATTTAGGAACGTGGCAGAAAACAGCTTGAAAAACTGTTCTTTCATATGGTACAGCATGAGGTTCAAGCTCAGATTGTGATACGTACTAGCAACGAAGGCAGGAAAAAAGCCAGAGGAGGGGTAAAACGTCCCTCTCCTCTCTGGGTTGTCTTCCCCCTTATTTATTTGTTTAGCAAATGTGTATGTCTCCTCTCCAGAGACCGGCTGAAGGTGGCTCACAAGTAAAACCATACAAGAAAATTATAAAAAACAGCAGCATAAAAACAAGACCAAAAAAATTACATGAAAACTAGCCATTAAAAGCTCTTCAAAAACAACTTGGAGATGGGGAAAAAAGCTTTTTAGTTCTATACACACATGACCCATTTTTATCTGGGAACAAAACATAAACTGGTTTACAAATCAGATTTTACAATAATATTATCAAAATTAAAATACAGCACAAATAATAAGAACCAAGGGGACCAGTCCCACAGAGCCCAGCAAAATAACCTACAGGTCACTTGACCAATCAAGAAATCAATTACCAGGCAATTTTAAAGCCTTCTTGATAAATCCTGCTTTGTGCAGTTGCAAGAACTGCTGTAAATTAGACATCTTCCTCACTCTGGCAAAGGAGTCTGAAATGTTGGAGAAACAACAAACAACTTGACCTAGGGCCAACTTGACATAGATTTTGCCTCCCTCCAAGATGGTGTTATTATTGAAACTTTGGATAACATCCAAATTTGCCCCATAGATATATATGGGAAAAGATTGTCTGAGTTGCAAGGGTCCCAGACCATCAAGGACTTTAAAGATTAAAACCAGCATCTTGAATTGAACATGGAAGCAAATGAGCAGCCAGTACAGAGATCAATGTTAGTCCATTGCTCTGTTAATCATCATGTCGCCAAATGAAGCTTTCATATAACTGGAAAGAGATGTATTTTACAATATATTCTTCCCCCAATTCAAAGTAGGGGGGGATATTTTTTTAAAAATGCCTCTACCTGTTATTAGAATTGCAACTCTGACAGAGATTACATGAGGTCTTTCACTCGTGTAATCTTGATGGATACACTCCTTTAATCCTAGACGAGGACAAAAATAGCAGTCGCCTGGAGACTTGCCAGGCTCTTCCACAGCCATAATACTTGTGCGAGCCAGGGCACTGGGAACTGCTGCTCAGTCATATGACTAACCCTGTGAATTAGCCTCAGATGCCTCCCCATTAACTGTTTCCTTGGTGCAATCCCTTTTAAAGGACACGCATCAGTTTTCAATAAAACATGACATTTATTCTGTGTTTTATCACTGCTCCTGTGGGCTGAAAATCTCCAATAAACTAGATATCTAGAGTTTTCCAAAGTCAGGAAAGTTGGTGACCTCTCCAAATCTGCCTGCTGCTTGCTCAGTATTCATCACCCTTTGCTTTAAAACTTGTTTCACCTGCTTATATCCCGTTTCCAAAACAGAGTGAGGGGGGAAAGCCCAAACTCACCAGCTTGATCCTAATTGCCTTTAGCCATATAGACTGATAACTATCCTGAAGAATCAAGGGAGTTAAGCCTCAAAGACTGTAATTTAGCTTTAGCCAAAGGTCAATGGAGGCAAGGCACACCCTAACCTCAACTTCTACCATGCCTGTCTCCAAATGCAAATTTGCATTTGAAACACAGTAGGGTAGTTGAAGGGCTGCTCTCAGGAATTTTGGTTGTACTGACTCCCACACCAGAGATGCAAAACAAGAAAACGGTGACCCAGTCATGGTCCCATATAAGAGCTGAGCCAATGTTTTAGCCTGAAATAGTTTAAGACAGCTGGAATATATTGATCACCCTTAGTTTGTAAAAATTCAATTATATTATAGGCAGATTTTTGTCCAGCATCAGTTACATAGCCACAATGGGCTTTCCTCGAGCCAGAGGCATGCAATACAACCTCTAAATACTTAAAGCTGGCCACTTGCACTATCTTATGGCCATTTTTGCTCCATACCCAGGTTTTAGGTCTCCTGCCAAATGCCATAATTTTGGGTTTTCTGCAATTTATTACTAAATGGTTCTTGCTACAATATTGGGCAAACATCCTTAGTGCTCTTTTAAGTCCTACTGGAGTCCTCGATAGGATTACAGGATCATCTGCAAACAATAATACGGAGATCATACAATCCATTAGCCTTCCGCGATTAATAGGTGGTTTCCTTCAAAGGTAACTTTTGGAATGCATTAGTGCTGCACAATATTTTTAATTCTCCACACCAGGGCTTTTTTTGTAGACATAGCCCAGCAGGAACTCATTAGCATAATAGGTTACACCCAACAGCAGAAACTCATTAGCATATTAGGCCACACCCCTGATAGTGCAGCTCCCTCCCTGCAGGGCACCTGGGGAACCCAAGGAGGGGAGGCAGTTTAAACTGCCTTCCCTCCCTGGATCAGCTTGGCTTCCCCAGGCTCCCCGCGGCTTGCGAGGCACCTGGGGAACCGGGGGGGGGGGGGGAGCTGTAGGCAAGGCCAGCTCAGAAGCCAGCCGGAACTCCGTTCCTGTGCGTTCCTGCCCAAAACTAGCCCTGCTCCACACTGATATCTGGGTAACTTGGCTGTAGTTTGTACAAGAGTAGTTGACAATATTGCCCTGATCTGGATAGCCCGGGCAAGCCCAATCTTTTCAGATCATGGATGCTAAACAGGGCTGACCCTGGCAAGTACTTGGAAGGAAGACCTCCAAGGAATACCAGGACTTGGATGTAAATGCAGGCAATAGTAAGCAACCTCTCTGAAATGTCCACGCCAGAAGACTACCATGTCTTCCAGGTATACACACACATGCAAAAGCCTTGTCTGCCGTCTTGCATCGGTGTATGTTTCTTGCACCAGAGCCCAGTGCTGCCCTTAGGGAATGGATCCTCGGGAGCCAGCCCAGTGTTTATAAAAGGCAATTATTGGTCTCTTGGGAAATGCCTTGAAGCAAGATGGCGGGGGGGGGGGGGGGAGACATGTTTTGCAAGGCTCCATATGTTTTACATAACTCCACAGCAGAGGAACAAACTAACCCAATGAAAGGAATAAGTGGCTGCTAAAACAGTAATCAGATATGTAGAGAGAGTTGCCCAGCAATGCTGCTTACTTGGACGGACTCTGCAGTTCATCTGAACAGCTGGCAAACTCACATTTGTTGCTGTGATACAATTAGAAAAGAAAAGTGACTTCAAGATTATCCTAGAGATTTACCTTGAGTGTTCAGAATGACCTAGAGAAGCATGAAATCCTGCTTAGATCTAAACTGTGCTACTATATACATGGTTTCCTGACCCACATAAATCATCCAGACTTAGTCTGGCACGGTAGGAGGCTAACAAAAAACACATGTGATTCACATGCATTCCTAGTTCTTTAAAGTATTAATGGTAGAAGAAGCAACTACATACTGCAATTGGTGGGGGCTGTATGAACTGCAAGACAGTCTCGGATTTTGTGTGCATGTATATTTCTATATTCTGTAAGAGAACAAATATTGTTCATCTCTGGCATGAAACCCTTCAGATCAGCTCTGACTGGTTCATCAGTTGTGTCATTTCCAAGGCCGATTCCGCACAAGGGCTTTGCTTCCCTTTCCTCCCGGATTTAATTGGTCTGAATCAGTGTGCGCGTTTCCGCAGTACATGAATCTGACCCGGGTTGATGCCGGTTCTTCATTTCCGCATCTGTCCTTGCCCCGAATCTTGAGCCCCCACCTGTCTCCCCCTTTTTTAATGTAGGCGGAGTTGCGTTATGATGTCGTGACGCAACAAAGCCGTGATGGGCCATCTGCGCTTCCAAGCCCACAAAAATCATCCGTGTAAGAAAAAAAAGCTTGCACCAGAGTTGGAGGGGAAATGGAGGGTGGGAAAGGGATGGGAAATGGAGGGGGAACATACAACACAACACATGTAACCACTGCAAAAATTGTGTCCACACCACCACTCCACCCGCAATACATTGGCCCCGCAAAAAATGTTAACCGCACAACGATGGATCAATGTCGTGTCGTGTTGTTGTAATGCAATGGGGGGGGGGAACAGTTCACGCTGTGCCTCAAAGCCATCAATACATATTTTTATAGTGGCATGACTCAGGCACAACTTTTGTGCAACAAAAGATGCAACACAGAAATGTGCAGACATCAACAAAAGTACATTTTTAAAAAGACATTTAAATGCCAGTCAACGGTGGATCAATGTCATGTCGTGTTGTTATAACGCAACAAAGTGGGGAACAAAAAAAAAACCCGCTCGCACCAGGGCGGGGAAGGGGAGGGAAAGGTGAGAGAAAGAAGCAGAGGGGCGTTAAAGGGGTGGAGCAAGAAACCCCGATTTCGGAGTTCCCCACCTGAATGCCCCGACTTCACTCCTGTGGCAAAAAAACCCCCCTGAAAATCCCAGAAACGGAAGATCCAGGGAAAACAATGATTACATTCGGGCCAACTGCAGACCCGGAGCAACAAGTGTGGAACTGTTGCTCTGCCCCGGATTTTATCAGGGAGTGAAGCCGGGGCAACAACTAGTGCGGAATCAGCCCTAGAAAAGCAAAATCTGGACACAACCATGCACGTGGAGCAGTGGGGAATCAAACCAGTTTGGTGTGGTGGTTAAGAGCAGTGGACTCTAATCTGGAGAACTGGGTTTGATTCCCCACTCCTTCCCCTGCAGCCAGTTGGGTGACCTTGGGTGAGTCACAGTTCTCTCAGAGCTGTTCTCTCAAGAACAGTTCTCTAAGAGCTCTCTCAGCCCTACCTCACAGGGTGTCTGATGTGGGGAGAGGAAGGAAAGAAGATTCTAAAGTGCTCTGAGACTTCAAGAGAAGGGTGCAGTTTAAATCCCATTTTTAAAAATTATCCCTGCTCTGATCTTATCCAGATTACAATATTTTCTGTAGGGCTATTTTTGAAGACTTTCTAGAAACATTAATTGCTGAGAACTTCATCCGAAATCCTGCTCTGCGTGTCTTCTACAGAGGTTGGATGGGTACTTACCAGAGACCCAACTTTTCTTGTTTGGATGTCTCACTCTAGTCCACAAAAATGAGTTACCTTACGTGATTTCTATATTAGGTTGCATCATCTTTGGAGGGCCTTTCTGGTGGCAGAAGACTGGAATGCCCTCTGCTGCCAGACAGAGCTCACACTTTCCCTCGTGGTTTTTAGGAATATAGTGAAAATTTTCTGTGTTCAGATAGACATTCGAACTAACCTAGGTGGCTTTGCTGCAGGAATCATTTTAAGAACTGCTGGTCTGTGTTCATGTGCCTTCTATATTTGTCTTTTGCTTTAAATGTTATGGCATTTTAAATTGTCCTTACTTATATTTTAATTTTCTCAGCATATCTTTATGAAGCTGAAAGCTGCTTTGTGGGTACTACTACTGAAAGTTTTTAATAAATACTTTTTCTAGCTCTTTACTGCTCCCTTCATGTATACCTTCTTGTTAATAGCACTTTTACTGGTTTTCCACAAAGATCATACAAATGTTTCATATTTTATTTTATCAGCCAAGAGGCTGGCAGTTCATCACCATTACAAGTTATGTTTAGATTCAGTCATTAAAACTATCCATGGCAAACGGGTAATGAGACAGTTTCATCTCTTTCCCCATAGGTGGTGGCAGTGTCCAGCTATCAGCCTCAGGGGACAGATGAACTGTTGTCACACCAAGGTGATCTCATTCAAGTCTTCTACAAAAACAAAGATGGGCAAGATTGCAGCCATCTACAGAACAGGCAGAAAGGATTCTTCCCTCATCCTATCAAGTGCCCTGAAACACAGAGTAAGTCCCCAGAAATTAAGCAATAACTCAGCCTTTGCAACTATTCCACAAGGGTGGACATGTTAATCTCTTCTTTAAAAAAACAGACAATCCTGTTTCACCCTACAGACCAACCATAACACATTAATTATGGCATGCACGAACAAACGGAACATACTTGATGAAGTTTCTTTTCATCTATATGAAGTTTTGATAAGGATCCCAACAAAATTAAGGCTGTGCTAATCATGTCATAGGATATTAACCTGCAGAAAGTACACTGAACTGAGAATCATTGTGCCCATGTTAAGCAACATTCAAGGCTGTTCCTGTACAAGATAATATATAACATTCAAATATCCTTGTAAAATTAAAGAACAAGGTTGCTTCTTGTTTTTTGCACTTCCACAGAACATAAAATGTATTTTTCAAACATCACACTACCCCTACTGCCCCCCTTTTAAAAGTATTTATCTGGCAACCCTTGTTCAGAATAGGAAGGGAAGATTCAGCCAATCTCTACCTTCACCAGTCGGACAAAACACCTTTCTGACTTTTCATTCCTCAAAATGTCTCATCCTGTTGAGTTCTCAAACATACAAGATTTCACATACAGAGAAATGAAAGCATGAATGAAGTCTCTCCTCTTTATTGTACATTGCAGCAGAAATATCGAAACAACAGTCATCCAGCTGTGGCAATGATCAATCAGATATAAAGTCTTCGGTAAGTAAAACATAATACAAAGCCAGCTTTGCTTTTCACCTGTGATGATTGTTATAGCCTGCATGAGAGAGTTTTAGTACAACAGCTCATGAAATATCCTCAGTCCTTTTTATAACGGGTAGTGGCCCATTATGCATTCACATTTACTGCAGATTTTCAGAGAAGTAAGCCTTTGATTTTGACTTTGGATTCTGTGCCTGCCTTATGCACCATTTTTTTTAATTGGGTGCATATATATTCTGAAGCTACAATTTTTAAAATGCACTTTTCTAAATCAGGATGGACCGTCACATATGATGTGTGGGAAGAGTGTCTACAGTTGTTGTTTTTTTAAAAATGCAATTGCCCTATTGCAGGTGCTCAGTAGCGTCCAGCAGGCATCTTCCATTTAAATCCTTATGATTCAGGTTTTGTGCATGAATTTTAACTTTAGTTCATTGAATGAAAGGGAATAGAAAGGAACACAGACAAAGGGGGGGGATGATGTTGAAACTTACCAGACTTTTGTTTGAAACTGACAAGCAGATGTGAAGCCCCATTTTCCATCTTGCTGAGCACTAGGGGATTCTCTGCTGTTATTGGCCACTGTGAAAAATGGGAGTCACATGATCTCATAATATGGGGGAACATGTTGAGTGTACAGAATGCACAGTAGAACCCACTGACACTGGCACTGCAAGCTGTGATTGTTGGCAATGTGTGTGTGTATACTTGTGCACCTGTACAAAGTCGGCTGCAACTCCACCACACTTTGCACAGGGCTGAAATTTGTATGGGGGAGGAGTCCTCTGGCAGAAGCTCTGGAGAACTTCTTTAGTCTTGTGCCACTAAATTGAAAAAAAGGGGGGGGGGTATTTTTACCGATGTCCCAGTGCAGCTGCATAGTAACACTAATTTCCTGCCCTTCCTTGCAAATTTGTGTGGTTTTCTCTTTGTGATTCTCTACTTTGATCTTGCACAGTGGTCATGATGGCAGCTTTTTAGAACCTGTCCTGTGCAGTTTGTACTCTGTCCTCCAAATGGATTGATCCCAAGCGATTCTTAAGTTCAGTGGTTTGCAGAAGGTTCATGTGGCTCAGCCACCATTTTAATTTTAGGCTTCCAGAGACTACCAAAACGGTCCCCCTCCCAACTTTGTTCACTAAAGCATTAAAGGGGAAAATGTTTTCAAAGCTTTAGGCTTCCCATCCCAGTCTCTCTCTCTCTCTCTCTTTACATCACATGACAATTTTATTCTGCACAGACAACCCGCCCTTTATTTTGTTTGCATGCATCTCTGAAATCCTCTTTTTTTTTGTACTGGGGACACTGCTATTTGCCTCCTCTCTGATCCCCCTTTCAAGTCAGTACCAGCAGGGAAGTAAACTTCACGCAGCTTCTTTTACTACTGTTTTAATTTTTTTGTATTCAGCAATCTGAGACTAGCAACAGTCTCATTTGGCTAGACTCATGCCACTTGTCAAAACAAATTAAAAGTTTTAAAATGAGGGAAATTTGAGTTTGTACACCAGTGAAGGGGGGAGGATGGCAGAAGGTGCAGAGTGGGTGGAGCAACCTTGATGCGAGTGGGGGGTGACCTTTGAGGGGTGGCAAAAGGGCAGGGAGGGAATTTGAGGAAATCTGTACACTTTTGGATTACCTTCATCTTGGAAGCAAAACAAGGGGAAAATTGGCACAAAAGCACTCCCAGAAAACGGCAACCAGAAAGTCAACTGAAAGCTAATGGGAAGAACATCAATGCAGAATGACAAAGAAAACTTGACAGACTTGGATGGTAAAAGCAAGGGAAAACACCCGTGCATAATAAGCCATCGTGTTTACTTGGGTTGGATCGTCCTTCCAATAGAAATACAAGTAGAAAATGGCACACCTAGAGATAGGACTGCAAGTGTCAGATCCAGAATGAGCTTAAACTGTAAAGAATATATGAATGAGGAATATTCTACAGAATATCTGAGAAGTATACAAGCACTGTCCCTTGTTAAATTGTTTTTCAGTGTCCCCCCGAATGCAGTAAGCATAAAGATAGCAATGACTGAAGTTTTCAAGAATGAGGGTGGCTGCGCTAAATATTGTTCACTCCCACCCTTAACTCTTCACTCTCTAATTTAATAACTTTTTATTGATAAACAATAAAAGCTAACTTGAACTACCAGAGACCAGCCTTTGATACCTGCCAAGTTTATACAATGCCAACATTTCTTCTTCTACGTAGTTATTAAAAATACAGTCACACTACTTTCCCATTGCATCTGGTAATTCTTTGTTAGGATGTTATAGCCTTTCTTGTTCCCATATGATTTAGCAGCCTCAAGCATCTCCTGGATCTCACCACAGTGCAAAATGGATTGCAGCCACAGAGCCAGCAATAAGGGATGGTGTTGCCAAAGAGTAAGTTGTTGTTGTTGTTGTTGTTGTTGTCATTTCATACTTTACAAAGTATTCCCTTAGGATATTTCACAGTATATCTGCACTAGAAATGTTTATATCAGTTTAAATGCCATGTCCCCCATCCCCCCCCCCCCCAATCCAGGGAACTGTTCTTTGGTGAGGTGTGCAGAGATTTCCATTAGAGATCCCCAGCCACTCTTTCAGAACTACAGCTTTCCACCTCTGACTGCTCCCAGAGTTACTTTGGGTGAGGGAATGTCTATTAAATCAATTTAAATCTGTAGTGTAGTTATATCTTCGGTTTCTTGTTCACGTTCCAGCTGTGTGAGACATTTGGCTGTTTGGGCTCTTTAAACAGCTGGATATAAGGCAAAGAATCTGCATCCTCCCACCCACTCTAGCAAGGGATGGTAACTGGACTTAGCATTCCTGGGAAAGGGTGGGGGGGAGCCCTGAGGACTGTGACTGAAGCCAGTTCTATCCAGCTCTTGGATTCCAAGTGAACTTGACAGCTCCTGAAGGAAAAACGTCAAAGTCCAGACCAGGCCCCCTTCTTGACCATTATGCTGTCAAACTGCCTGGCCCTAGTTATTCTGAAGTTCTGTAAAGCTTAGAAGCTCAGACACTCCTGAATCCAGTAGATGCAAATGTTTCATCTGAATTTATTCTTGCGTTTGTGTTATGTGCCATCAAGTCATTTCCAATTTATGTCAACCCTATGAATTAATTACCTCCAAACCATTCTGTCATTAACAGCCCTGCTCAGGTCTTGCAAACTGAAGGCGTGGCTTTCTTGATTGAGTCCAATCCATCTCATGTTGGGTCTTCCTCTTTTCCTGCTGTGATCAACTTTTCCTAGTGTGATTGTCCTTTCCAGTGAATCTTGTCTTCTCATTATGCAATCAAAGTATGATAATCTCAGTTTAGTCATTTTAGCTCCTCAGGAGAACTCGATCAGTCATTTATTACAGGCATAGAAAACCAGAGCAAAACATTCATGAACAGAGTGGCTATGAGAACATATATACAATCTTCCATTAAAACTAGGGAGAATGCAGGTTTGAGTTGACCTAGAACCCACTTTTGTCTTTTTGGCAGTACATGGTATTCATAAAACTCTCCTCCAACATTATCATCCTGTCATCTTTCTCTACTGTCTATCTTTCACATCCAAATACAGTAATGGGGAATACCATAGTAAATTAACTATCTTGATGCTGGCCTCAAGTGACACTTCCTTACACACCATGATCTTCCCAGTAGCCATCTCCTTCTGATTTCTTGGTTGCAGTCTCCCTTTTGGTTGATGAGATTGATTCTTATCAGACAATGACATGACTGGAAGTGGGAGACTCACAATGACTTGCAAGGCAAAATCTCATGGTCCCACTTCCTTTTAATTTTCTTCTTTGCCTCCCTCAGCAGTGGCTGCAGCCTCTCCCTTTTCCTTCTCGTCCACCCCCCTACCTATCTCCTTTTACTGTTTCTTCCCCTCTCCCTCCCTTACCCACCTCCCATTTTCTGTTCCCCTCTCCAGCTTTCCCTTGTAACTCCTTTTGCTTTTCCCTACTCCAGCATTACATTCCCTCTGCCCTATATTTAACCTTTTTAAGTCTCTGTTTCTCCAGCCCCACTTTGGGAGTAATTGAGGCTTGAAATCCTCAGGAGTGTTGGCTGCAAGTTGCCTAGTAACCCCCCAAATGGCCTCACAGTGTAGTCTTGTGAAATCATAATGGCACACTCTTCTTAAAGAAGCATACAGTGCTTCTATTGGGTTTTTTAAAGTGTTTATAACATTTTAAGTGTTTATAACCCCCCATTTTTTAAAAAACATTTCATATTGTTCTGCAGACCTGGAACTTCTACCATACTTTTTGTGTGTTTGTGTGTCTGTGTCTGGGGGGGGGGGGGGGTTGATCTATACTCTATGGCCCAGTTCAGAATTGGATATAATAATATACTACTTTAAAATGAAGAGTGTAAAGCATGAAATAAATTAGCAGGCACCCCATAGTTATTCTGAAAGAAATTAAGAATGAGACTGTCTAACCTCTCCCAATTTCAACTGTAGGCACACAAAGCTTTCATGGAAAAGTATGGAAGATGACACAGCCCTCACTCATGGGACTGAAGCCTCTTTACCTTTGACGGGGAGCACTCTGCAAGGCACACCAAGCCTCCTGAGAAAAATATGGATGAAGCATAAAAAGAAGGCAGAATATCTGGGGGCCACCAATGGTGCCTTTGAGGCAGACTGAGAAGTCTCAGCCTTGCTTTCGCGGGACAGAGGTTCCTTTGAGAGAATTCTGTCGCATTTATCCAGAAATGAATTAAGTGCTGGAGCTGCTCATACAAAACCCACACAAATATAATTTGTCCAACCACCAGAAGCAAAAGGACTAAAATCAAGGTGCCCAAGAGAACAGGGAACAATGCAAACAACTTGATGGATATATTTGTACATGCTTTGATCCCCATGAACTTGTTCACAGATTTGGCTAAGATCATGAATCAACACATTGTTTCTTTATGTGTCCTGCTTGGTTTGAATTTATTAAGCAGCTGGGCTCAGAGAATTAATGTACTTCTAAATAGGCCCCACATCCACTACAGTGTGCCAGTAAAGTACAGTCCTATAGGTTATTGCCATTCCTGACAAAAGATTCTGGTTTTCAGCCTTTCTATTTTCCAGGGGTGGGTGGGTGGTGGTGTTGCTTTTTCCTTGTTTACTGAGGAAACTCCTGCACATTGCAAAAAGATTTTCTAGAGCAAACATTCAGTTCTCATGGTGGGCAGGCCAGGCCTACTGATTTCACCATCGCCCCATATGAAGATGCAGAACTCCCAAAAATATACCCAACACGGTCCTGCAGTTTGGCCTGAAAACCAGCAGTGGAGATGAGCAAACATCCTGAAAAGATGTCTTCCATTCCTGACTTCTGCTTAAGGAAAAACTGCTACGGAATTCCACGGTTCTCTAGAATAGTTTGAAAACCACTGCTCTAAGCCAAGCCCAGCTATCTTCTTGCTCGCTCTCAAATAGGAGACTTAAAAATAACTCAAAGAAATATACACCACTCTTGTGCAGTCAAGTATACCGGAAACTCAGCTACCAGAAAAAGTGATCTTTAAAACCATTGAAGCATAGCATAGATCAGGGACCAGTTAGCAGGAAAGCCTTGTAAGTGCAGAGGTCTCTAGTATTCTGCTATAGCATAGCATAGCTTTAAACAGTATAAAGGAGGGGTACTGCATGTGGCTATGCCTTCTACCTAACAAACACAGTATTCTTTTAAAAATCATGTTTCCCCCTAATTTATTTAATTTATAACTCAGATATACCTGCAAAGGTTTACAAAAGAAGTCATAATTTATGTTATTTGACAACGTTGAAACTCTTTCTTAAATGTAGCAAGCACCTGTTGTATTATTTCAAATAAAGTTTGTCTTCTCCCTGCAGTAAATTCCATAGAGCTGTTTGCCCTCAGAAAAGGTGAGTGTGCATGTATGTGGGTGGGGGACCATTGTTCTATCTGAATTTAATAGGAATAAAGACAGGAGTGGAAGAAAATGCAAAGTTATTTCCTTACTCTGGCATTTTTACTGTATTTTCCATCATACTTCTAAATACACTTTATCAAAGTTATTGCACAACTAATATGATGCTGGCTAGACTACATTTCAGTTTACTGGAGGGTTGGTTTACATATTATGGAAGAACTGCAACTGTAGGGCAAGTTGCCACCCTCCAGGTGGGGCCCAGAGTTCTCCCAGAATTACAACTGATCTCCAGACTACAGTGATCAGTTCACCTGGGGAAAAATGGCATCTTCGGAGAGCAAACTCTGTGGGATACCATAGATTCTAGGTGCAATCCCTCCCCATTCACTCCCCTCCCCCTCAAGTCTCCAGGGTTTTCCCAGGCCAAAGCTGGCAAACCTAAGCCCACCAGGCAACAGCCTGTATCTTGCAGTCAGTTACATCTTTCTCTCCCACTAGCAAAGATATGTGAGATCTACAGGGGCTGATTGCAAACTTGCCTGGGATCTAGAACTTCCTGAAACCTTGCCAAGCCGAACTCTCCATGCATGGAGAATATAGTTGGCACGCATCTCATAGGAGCTTTTTTGGTTTATATTATAATACACACTGCACATTAGAGAAGAGGAAGAGTTTGGATTTATACCCTGTCCTTCACTTAGAGTCTCAGAGCGGCTTACAAACTCCTTTCCCTTCCCTTCCCCACAACAGACACTATGAGGTAGGGTGAGGTAGGACAGAAATGGATGTAGTTGGTTGGTATCCCAGGTTTTAGCAGCCTGAAAGCATCCAAACCCTGCTTCCTAGTGCAGTTTATTTCCATGATGGAAGATCAACCCCATGAATAGTTTATAACACATGGGGCAGTACAGTCCTGAGGGCTGCCTCCACCCCAGTGGGTGGCCACTAGCCCGCTCCCTGATGTCTCTTGGCAGAGGCTAGGAAACAGCCAAAAGATGGAAAAGTGGCACTGTAAGTGCTGCAGCCATGCCAGTGGGGTACAATGCCATAGAGTTCAGACTCCAAAGCAGCCATTTTCTCCAGGGGAACTGATCTCTGTAGTCTGGAGACGAGCTGTAATTCCAGGGGTCCCCAAGTCCTGCCTGGAGGCTGGCATCCCTACAACACCAACCCATGTTCTTGAAGTAACAGGGCCCTGCCAAACAGTAATGGGGAAGCTAACAAACAGTAGTTGGCAAGCAGTCCCAGCAAACTTGCCCACCAGCAGCAACTCCAAAAAGGTCCAGACTTGCAGGGAGAAGGGTAGGTGTGAACAAGTGGCTAAGGTGGACCACGGAGGGGGGGAGCAGTGGGGGGAGGCACCCACTAGACAAAACCTGGATGTCATGGCCACCCACCCTTTGGAACATATGAAAAAGCAGCCCTAAAGTGAGGTCACAGATGGAAGGGGGAGAAGGTGGGGCCGTGAGGAGAGGAGAGGTAGTCTCATTCATTCACAAACAAATAGGGACCCAGTTGTGGAACAAGCCAGACTTTATTAAACTGCAGATCATGAAGGGGTCCAATGAGGGAAGTTGCCAACTCCTTCTGTTCAGTATGGCACCTGTGCCTTTGAGTCCTGCTCCAGGGGTCATGGGGAGAAAGAGTGAGTCTTCCTTAGCACATGTTCTGAGTCAGGCAGGCAGTTTGCGGTTTATTTCAGCTCGTAGTTTGTGGCTGAACCACAAACCAAACCACAAACCAATATGAACCAGGTGGTTGGTTTGTGAACCAAACCAGTTTGTAGCAGTTCATGATCCCTGCTTTCTGCTCCCTGCCACTTTTTGCAGGGAGCAGAAAGCAAGGGTTTAAATGGCTTGGAGCTTCTGGAGAAAAATTGCTGAGTGGCAGGGAGCAGAAAGCAGGGGGTTAAATGGCTCCTCACAAACTGCCACAAACTGCCTTTGTGGAAGTCCATGGTGGCACTTCAGTTCATGAACCACAAACCGGCCAAAATTAGTCACAAACTTATGCTCGTGAGCCAGTTTGTGCCCATCCCTAGTCATGCAACCAGGTATGCCTGTTGAATTGCCACACGTAGGAAAATGAAACAGAGACATGAGCAGTGATGGCAAACAACACAGGTGCTGTGCTCAGCAATGTCTGTAACACCCCAGTGGGGTCCACAGTCCCATCTGAGGGAAAGGATTGCCAGAAGACTCCCCTGAGGTAGATGCTGTTGCCATCAAAATGACACATACCTATCTCCTGGGTAGAAGAGCCCAGGGACTTCAAATAATTGATGAGGCTGATGCTGCTTCTGCCTCATAGGGCTCTGATTCTGCAAGGGAATGAGTCCCACAGTAGCTTGCCTAGCTGATCCACAAAGTGCAGTGGGGCAGGTCCCCGGCACTCCAGTCCATAGTTGTGCCCAAGGGGGAGTTGCTGTCAAGGGAGGATGCCAATAGCCCAGTGTGGGGCTGCGAGCATTCCTTCCCCCACTGCAGCAGCAGCCCTCCCAGTTACACTTTCCTGGGAGTCTGCCCCATTGCTTAACATGGGCCATGGTGGGAAGAGGATGGCTTGGGGGGACAGCTCCTGACCTTGTGCAAGGCAAACAGGAGAGGTAGATGTGGATGGCTAGGGTAGAAAAGCCAGATTTCTGGCCCTTACTTACCTGTCAATGCATGGTCACTCCATCAAGTTAAGAGCCTCTGAAGAGGGGGTACCTGTTAGGATTCTGCAATGAGATATGTTAGCCACATGGTATGGATTTTGCTCTTCCCCTTAGGGGTTAGCCAGTAGAGCTAAGTGTCCATTCTGTGCTTTCCCCACCACTGAAGTACAACGCAGTGCGCTCTAGGTGCACACAGAAGGGAGCTCTGGAACTTAATGAGTTAAGGACATCCTGGCAGGGGTTTATCTAGGGATGGGGAGCAGTGATTGGGTGCTGGGGAATGAATGGGTTTGGCCACCAATAGCAAGGGAGGTGATTGGGTGTGGCTGTAGTCAGCATTCTGTGCTCTGCCAGGCCTTGTAGGTGGGGCTGCACTAGTGGAGAAGTGGTTGAATTTTCGCTTTGCATGGATGCCTGTAGCTAGACTGTCTTTTTTGTTGGCATAACTTTCCACCACTGTTGGGGGGGGGCATTCCTGGGCTGGAATGGCTTAGGGAGCTGACTCCTGCCATGCTCTCCAGCCTTCCAACTTCCATACTGGTTAAGGGGCCTATGCCCCTGGCCCAACATGCCAGGCCTGGCATATCAGTACCAGGGTACTGCATCTGTGTAAATCCTATTTACACCAAAGTATCTGCAAGATACTGTAGTGGCTAGTCAGCTCCCTGCATGCTTTTAGCCCTCTTTCCAGACCATGGGCTCCCCCCCCCCCCCCACCCATGGATCTCACAAACTGAGAAGGTGATATTTTTAAAAGGCCCTTAGCTGGAAAATGGCAGAACACTTTCATATCTTTGTGAGATTGTTAAGCATCATAAGCTTATGGTCAGCAAAGTGAAAAAACACAGAAGGAAACTGCACAGTGACATACATTTTTAGATATTAAGACAAAAAATTAGTATAAAATCTGCCCCCCTTCATACAAAAGCTATGCTTAAAGTTGTAGGATAATATAGTCCAAGACTAGCCAGTTTGTGTATTCTTTAGGGTTGCCTCTTCGCTTGCCAGCAGGGCATGAGACGAAACTCTCCGGGAGCATGGGGGCAAGGTGATGTCGGCAAATGCGACATCCACGTTGTGGTGACATCATGCTGAAGTGACATCATCATGCCAGGGATGTCACATGGCTACGTTCTGGTATTTTGGGGAACACTCTATGGTTACCATAGAGTAATACACTCTCATCTTGCATTTTCATGTCCATCAGCAAGTTATAAAATGGCTTTATAAGTTTGCCTTCTATAGGAAACAGAATGTTATCCAAGTCTATAGGCATATCTTGAAATCCTGTTACATGATCTTTTGTGTACCTAGAGTGTAGTTGGGCCCTCTCTCACCAGTTCAAATGGATATTTTTTTCCCCTCAAGTTTGTCTTCTTGTAATCTTTTATTTTGATTGTCCAGTAAATCTTCATATCTCTGTAGAAGTTCTTTCAAAAATACCATAGGATTTATGAAGGCCTCTAGTGGTGAGACCTATTTAGGTATTTTAGTGTAACACAGTTTTTGTACCTCTTCCCATACCTTTAATAAGGTTGCTCTTAGTATATGCTGTTTAAAATATTTATGATTACTACTTTTCTCATACCATACAAAGACATGCCACCCTAATTTCAAATAATTCTGAGTGGCATTATAGTTACAATAGAGTTTTGACAAAAATACCAGTGTCACTGTGTAACATCCCCGGTGTGATGACATCACTTCCATGTGATGTCATCATGCCGGGGATGCTGCACTGAATAGTGGCTGTTGGGGGCGGAGCTTCTCCCCACCCACTCCCACCTGGAGCTGGCAACCATAATATTCTTGTGGAATGGCACTTTATTGTCTAAAATGAGGAGACATATTTTGCCGCAAACTGGCCACCATAAACATTATCTACAAAAATCTGAATCTATGGAATAGAAGTACTTAGACAAAGCCAGGGCCACTATGCCTGAGAAAGTGATTTCAAGTCCACAAAAGCTTATACTGAAATAAACTATTATTAGTCTTTAAGGTGTCACAAGATTCAGTTTGTTTTCAGCACAATGTCCAACAGGGCTACACCAAACTTAAAGCTTTATGAGTAAATTTGGTCTGGTTTTTTTTCTTTTCTCTGTAACTCAATTAAAATTTGGTAGGCCCCACTCAGAGTCTCATGAAACTTCTTTGGGACCTAGATTTATCTGGCCATCCCTCGTAAGAACTGTCCCATAGAGAACCAGCTTGCTTCAAAACAGAATTAAAGAAACTATCCCATTTTGCCTTTACATAAAATAAAACATGAATTACTCAGCGGGTACAGAAGAAAACACTGCTGGTACTTTATTTTAAAAGGAGGCCATTCTTATTTCTGTCTGCTGCAGTGGTTTTCATTCATTTCTCCACGTTCAGTAGCTGGCAAGTAATGATTGTGATACTCAGGGGTCATTTGGGGCCAGAGCTAGGCGGAGCAGAGCTCCGCCAGCCCAGGAGTGGGCACTAGGGCAGCCACAGGCCAAATCAGATTCTCTGATCTGATTCGGCCCTCCGCTGAATTGCTGCCAAAAATCGGCGGTGGCTTAAAAAATGGCTGGAGGGGATGGGGTTTGAGGGAGAGGCTCCAAACTTGCATGGTAGCTGCTGGAGCCTCTCCCAAAAATACCCACCAAGTTTCAAGAAGATTGGACTAGGAGGTCCAATTCTACAGGCCCCCAAACAGGTTGCCCCCATTCCCTCCATTGTTCTCTATTTTTTCCCACTATAGAGAACAATGGCAGGGACGGGGCAATCTGTTTGGGGCCTGTAGAATTGGACCCCGTGGTCCAAACTTCTTGAAACTTGGTGGGTATTTCAGGGAGAGACCCCAGCAGCTACCCTGCAAGTTTGGAGTCTCTCCCTCAAACCTCCTCTCCTCCAGCCCCTCATATACCCTATGAATTTTTGCCATTGACTTCAATGGCCCATAGGGTATAATGGGGCTGAAACTGACATTCGGCCGGTGATGTCAGGGGGCGTGGCATATGCTAACGAGTTATGCTAATGAACTCCTGCACCTCTTTTTCTACAAAATGACTCCTGGTGATACTAGAATGGTTCTGTCTGTCTGTCTATCTGTCACCTATCTGTCTTACTAGTATTGCTCTTACAGCTATCACCTTGATCAAGAAATAGTTATAAAAGCCTTATTTAATATTATCTCCCTGATATTTAATTATTGCCCCTATAAATTTTGCCACAGAAAGAGTAACGGAATCCTTTATATCCAATAGTAGCCAGGTCACCTGAGCTCTCATATTAGACAGTTTCATATTTTTAAGTAGAGGGATAATTAAACAAGCCCCAACTCATTAAATATGGGACATTCTACAGTCATGTGTTCCATGGTTCCAACATTATCTTCGAAACATCTACATATTCTTTTGGCGTATGGTACTTTTTTTGTATTTGCCATCCAAAACCGCCGAGGAAAAGGCATTAATTCTTGCCAAAGTGAAAGCTCTTCTGAGCTTACTAGAATGGTTCAAGGTTATAGATGGCTCATTATATCAGCACCCTAGTCCTAGCCACCACGTTTTCTGATGTTACTACACATGTACACATTTCTAGTTTTTAAGGAAAGATGGCAGATAGGACTGAATGCTAGCAACACCAGTATCAGTTATTCAGTTGGTGCATGCAGGTGCATACAGTGGAAGAACCCCTCTAGAACCACCACCATCCCCAAATCAGTCATATGAAGCACACATATTTCGCTATTCTTATCACTCTTCTCCTCTCACCTCACCACTATAGCCATCTTCTACTAGCATTAGAGGCCTATCTGGGAGTGGAGACTCGCTAACACCTGGCCAACTAACCATAATGATTTTCACTTGTGCCGGTTCAAGCGCATTGTTTTGTCTCACACGAACGGCATTATTACAGTACAAGGCCAAGGAAAAAAATACTCGTCTTGCAAGCAGTTACAAGAGGGTAACAAGTCTGGCACCTCACCAGCAGAATTAAATATAATTCTCTCGAATAAAGCTTAATTCCTCTCAGGTGGCCTGAGGGCATTTGGCATGAGATCTGCGTTTCACCTTCCTTGCAGCTGTCGTATTGTTCAGGGAAACCAATAGCTTAAAGACTGTTAATCACATTTGATGAAGAGTTGAAAAGACAAGGGGGAAAAAGGAATTTTTTGAAGGGCTAGGGAACAATTACACGTTAAAGGCATTATGCTGAACAACTCACTGACCATTGGGAATGAAAGGTGCCACCTGATACTTATTCTGGAAATATCTGTAGTCAGAGGAACTCCTGCAGGGAGGGCAAAACCTGCCCTCTTCCCTGACACTTGGTGGTCCAGCCCTTGTTGACAGGGAGCTTACAGAGGGTACACGTGTCTGCACAAAGGCTGTGTCCTGCACACAAATGAGTACAGACACACACAGGAGTTCTTGCAGCATACAAGCCCCTTCCCAAAAGCCAAAGTGAGCCTTGTTATATAGGCAGTTTGGGTTGCCTATTTATTGTTTCAGCCCGGAAAGCATACCTTTTTGCTTCACAGGGGTTCTTTAGGGAAAAAGTAGTGATCTTATAACCTAACTCTCCCTCCCCAGCACACAGGGTGCTCACAATAAAATCTGAAGCAAAACAGATAATAGAATATCGAATCAGGAAACACTTTTAACACAAAAGCCAACAATAAAATCCAATGTCAAACACCAGCCAACAGTTAACAAAATGCCCTCCTAAAAATGAGCAGCTTCTCGGGCCTTCCTAAAGACCATCAAGGTGGGTAGACTTCTGACTGCTACTAGCAGGCCTTCCCATTACCATTGCTGAAAAGGCCCAAGAGCCATTCTCATTCTCCTGAGAGAGAGCTCAGCAGAGGAAAGGGAGAAAGGTTCTAGCCCAACATGCTGTGCTACTTTTCCATTTCCATTAAATTTCTAATGTAGGGAAACGTCAAAAGAACCTAAGTCCTCCCCCACAGTCAGGAGTAGCAGAGTCCATTCTGCCCCTCAGCATTCTGCTGACTCAGTCCCGCCTCACTCTGCAGCACAGGTAGGCCAAGGTACCTAGCCCATTGATATCAAAACCTACTGATACCAATTTGTGTATGTAGCTGTGGAAGAGACCAGAGACGCTTTACTGGGAGCTATAACAAAATAGTTCCAACATACATATACCTGTGAAAAGCAATTATAGTTACCATACCCAGACTGACATGGGGAATTAGCTTGTGTACCTGTGAAGGGAGTAGAAACTCACGGAGAAGAGATTGGATTTATACCCTGCCCTTCACTACCCAAAGGAGTCTCAGAGTGGCTTACAAACTCGTTTCCCTTCCCCTCCCCACAACAGACACCCTGTGAGGTAGGTGGGGCTGAGAGAACTGACAGAAACTGCTCTTTTTCCAGCCAGTTTGGTGTAGTGGTTAAGTGCGCGGACTCTAATCTGGGAGAACCGGGTTTGATTCCCCACTCCTCCACTTGCACCTGGCTGGATGACCTTGGGCAAGCCATAGCTCTGTACCAGCTGTTCCCTCAAGGACAGCTTGGGAAAGAGCTCTCTCAGCCCCACCTACCTCACAGGGTGTCTGTTGTGGGGAGGGGAAGGGAAAGGAGTTTGTAAGCCACTCTGAGACTCCCTTGGGGAGTGGAGGGCGGGGTATAAATCCAATCTCTTCTTCTTCTTCTTCTTCTTTTTCAAGAACAGCTGTGCCAGAACTATGGCTTGGTCAAGATCATCCAGCAGGTGCAAATGGAGGAGTGGGGAATCAAACCCGGTTCTCCCAGATTAGAGTCCGCGCACGTAACCGCTACACCAAACTGGCTGTCACCCAAACTGGCTGTCATGAGTAGAAAACCTGGATCATTTACCTAGAGAGGTGGCTGAAAGTAGCAAGGTTTTAGTAGGAAAAGGATGGCAGAGATCTGATTTTAAAAGGTCTGGAGTTTTTTGAGGGATTTGGCACACAAGTGGAGAGGCTTAAGCGAATACTAACAAATGCTAAATCAAAGAACAGATAAATAGCACATTCCTTATATAAACTAATATAACTAATATATAACTAATAACTATCTCAGCAATGACCAAAAATCAACCAGAGCTACTCCAGTTTGGAGCAGGAGTTATTTTTACACTAAAAGCGAAAACTTGGGATGATGGGGAATAGGAGAAGTGGAATCCATTTTGACAGTGGTGTCCCATTTTCCAGATGTGAGGCCTAAACAGCAGAGAAGAGGAAAGTGCCAGGTATGTATGTGCTGCAAGATGGCACACACAGAGCTGTGAGTTCAGTGATATGTGAATATTATCATTTGTCTGTGTAGTTACATAACAAGGCAACCCTGAAGAAGAATCTGGTTATTTGAAATGGCCTACACATCTAGATGGGTCTGCTGGTCATGGTGCTGCATGAGCTCCATGAAGATAACAACCTGTTGTAAAATTAAGGAGGGGTTTGCTTTACTATATTGAAGAAAACAACTTGCTGTGAAATTTACAAGGAGTTTGACTGTGTAATTAACAAGAGCCTTTTTACTCTGATGTGTGATGGACTATATGAATATAATTAATTTAGGGAATATTGAAAGTGGATAATTAACTTGTGTATATAACTAAACATTACAGCGTTGTGGTTTTGTGTTTTTTGCCTATTGCACACTGTAGATCCTGGTATGTTGTTTCCTTTAAGAATAATATATATTCAGCAGGAGCTTTGGGACAAGGGGAAGATTTGAATAAGAGGTTCCAGGCTGCCATAGGGCACTTGATATCTGAATTGCATGAATGTTCACTGATTGCACAATGTGTAAAAGACAATACAGGAAAGCATCTTTTTCTTCTTGTCTGGTGTGGCTTAACTGCTTTCATCATATTGGCACACTTGCCACAAAGGATTCCTTGAAAGTTGACGTTGCTGCAAAATCCACCTACAGATGCAAAGCATGGAGATTCCTCCCATGCTTTGCTCATGTTGTTACACATGCAGTACATACATTCAGTTTGGGAGGTTGGCAATAATAGCACTTCTACTTTCCAGAAGCAGATAAATGCAGAAGAGTGCATTGATATGTAACCACTGTGTGGAACCTAGCCAGGTTGTCTGCAGAGAAGGGGCCCCCTTTGACCACCATGACCATGGGGCCTGCATGTGTGATGCAGGCTGGAGTAAAGAGAGGAATTGGGTGAGAATGAGTGAAAAAGTTGGCTAGATCTAACCTACTGCATGCATAGTGATGAAAAGGCTATAATGGCTCCCATTCTTCCACTTTTACTCACCACATTATCCACAGTGACCTTGTTATCCATCCAGAATTTACCATACATTTCCAACATCTTTGGAACCACCACCCAGGGAACAGTATTTGCTTAAATTCTGGATTCTCCAAAACATCTAGATGTCGCCATGGCTTTTCAAATGCAGGAAATTCTTGAATATAATAACCAATTTTTTTCATTTTTCACTCAAGATATTTCTCAAACACAAGAGTACTTTCTCTATATTTGCACGGCTTACCACATTGGGATTGTGTATTTTCTTGTCAAAGTAATTCAGATGGTTTTTCAAATACCACCTGAATGTTCTTCTCTCTTTAAATGAAGATTGGGGGAGGGGTCTTGGCCAAGTGTAGTCTGTTTCGAATATGCTGAGTGCTTTTTGGCCCAGAGGAGTGACCCAGGTTAGTCATCACTATTCTCCACTTGCTGTGAAAGGTCATTGCAGCTGGTGCCTTCTTCCTGGTGACAAAGGGGACTGACTTGAAAGACTGTGGCTTGAATTGAGCTGTCAAAGCAGAGTGGAGCAGTGAACTTTCACTGCAAGGTCACCATGAGGAGGAGATGGCAGAGCAGCACGGCATGACTTTGAGCCAAACTCCTTACCAGCCTCTCAGGTTTCTCTGGAGAACTGCTTCCTTTAATTCTTCCCAATTGCTCTCACAAACTCCCCCCCCCCCCTACTTTAAGGGGCAATAGTTTGGTCACAATTACATTTGGGGCTTTAGACTATTACATCAGCTCCAGCTAAGATTCCAAAAAGATAAATAGCAAAGTGCCAATTCATTACAGAAATCCAGCTACTGAACACCCCCCCCCCCACACACACACACACACTGAATTCCCAACATCAGGGAAAACTTACCACGACTTTGCACTAGTCACAAAACCACAGAGACCCTGTCAGCAAAATATGAGAGAAATGGTAAGCTCAGAATCTCATATGGCTGTTTTATCATTTGGACCAATTTGCAGTTACTCTCTATTGTAATCATTGTGTTGGGAAGAAAACCCAAACTAACAAACTTTTGGCAGTCTCTAACGGAGTTTAAAAAATCACATCCAACACACAAAAGCACAGAGCCAGTGTGGAGTAGTGGTTGAGAGTGTCAAATTAGTATTTGGAAGACCCAGCTTTGAATCACCACTCTACCATGGAAACTTGCTGGGTGACCTTGGGCCAGTCACAACAATCTTTCAGTGTAACCTACCTCACAGGGTTGTTGTAAGGATAAAACGGAGGAGAGGAGAATAATATAAGTTGTCTTGGGGTCCCGTTGGGGAGAAAGGAAGGGTATAAATAAATGAAATCAATACATAATTTTCATTTGATAAAATGTTATATAGTTGGTTGCTTCCTTCCCTCCTTGGCCTGTAACAGTCAAAGGTTGTTATAGATTGCTGAAGGTATGCATATTTCTATTTATTCTACCTTGCAGGGCTAATAACATTTTTTAAAAAATGTATTCCCTATTGATAGAGGAAGAACCAGATTACTGTTTCATCATGCAAGGGACACACACTAGCAAATTATTAGAAAAGCCAGGCCTAGCAGCATTTATATTGCACACAAATATCTGCCTTGGAGGCAGGAGAATGAACTCAAGCAAGCTACAGATCTCAAACCAAACATTTACCCATTCAGGGCACAATCACTTACAGAATGAGAAAAACAGTGTGCTTCCTGCAAGGACTCTGTTACCCACTAAAACAATTAACATCCTGAAAAAGGCAAAAGGAAGTTTTGTTCCCGCCAAAAATGATGCCGTCTCAACAGCCTGCAGAGTGCCTGCCAGATGACCTGCTTGTCGCATTCATAATTGCGTGCCATCTGGTGTCTGGCACGTACAAAGCCTGGCCGTTTCTCAGAGCAGGACAACCCTCGCAAGTTGATCTGCTTCACTTCTGGCGTGGCAGCCTCTGGGGAGACCGTCATCCCACTCTTCTTACGACTTCCGAGTACATTGCATGCACTCACTTATAAAACCTATTCTGCTCTGCTCTAAACAGACTTCAGTTGTTATGAGTTAGCTGTCATCAGAAACATCGGTAGATTGGATTTCTTGTTGGATTTTTTCTTGAAACCTAGCAGTATTTACATTAATCCAAAGAGTTTAATGGCACTTTGCTTTTTAAAAATAGCTATAACTCTCTAAGGGGTAGATAGCAGTATTCTGCCCTCTACCCTAAAGGCACTCTGCAGCATCTTAAAAACGTAATTTTGTAAACACTGGCTGGCCTGTAGAGCAAAGAACTGCAGCGCTGCATCTTAACATGTAGCTTTCCACATTTGTTGTTACAAATCTGTGCATTCATTGCTAGATTAAGAGCTGAAAGGAACACTATCAAGCTGTTGTCCTCATGCTCTGCCCTGCAAAACTGTCAAAGCAGCCACCCTGAGCAGATTCCCAGATAATATTCTGCTCAGACTCTGAGGTGATTCATGAGTTTGTGTGCACACAGTGGATTTAAGAAGAATGTCATTTATTGCCCACCAGATTACTGCAAAAGAAGCCATGACATGGAGGAGAAAGTCACATAGGAATCAAACTCTGACTTCATGCCCTCGCACTCCTGCTCTGCAAATGCCAGACTGGTTACATTCTACAGCTCATGCTGGGTAGACAAGTGTTTTCATTTCCTCCACAACCTGTCTGCAATGTGACCCTATGCACAATTACTCAGGGATAAGCCCTTCTGAACACAGAGGGCCTTACACCTAAATAAAAGTGAGCATCGGACTGCAACCTTAGCATGATGATTAAATCAAGCCTTGGATGGGCCATAAAGTTGGTCTGCCAGTCTGTCCATGGGGCCTGTTCTTGTGCCTTTTCAGAAGCCTTGATCTAAAGCCATCATTAGCACATTAAAGCTCCTATGCTGATTTTTGCTAATTAAAGCACTGAGCAGGCCAGGTGATTTTTCAAACCCAGTCAGCTGGCAACCCTCCTGGAGACTGAATGTAAGCCTGAGAAAATCAGGCCTGCCACCATCTAGTTACAGTCAACAGTATTAAAGCATACCATTAAATTCTTTATTTTTGCTAATTTTAACCTAATATCCTCAGGAAGTTGCCAACATATTTAAAAAACACAAGAGAAAGGGCTGCGCACCAAACTGCAGGGCTGAGTGCCAATCAATCACATTGACATGTGAAGAAAGGTGCAATATTTTTTTCATTCTCAAACGGCTTACCTAGTTTAAGTACTAGGTTATTTCAAAGATTCCTTTGTCTGTGAAAGACTTCATTAGTATTAAATTTCCCCACAGAAAGACTAAAAAGCAGCACAGGAGAGTCTTTCTCCTCTTTGATTCAACAGTCCTGGAGGCTGCATGACCCTTGGGGGAAAAGAAGAAACATGTGGTTGAGTCCCGAGTCAAGAAAACAAGAGAAATTTCTTGACTGGAAGATCAAGGAACTGCATAGTTCCAAGAAATGTTTTATAAACTTTTTTGTTTCCTTCAAAAATTTCCAAAGACAACTTCTACTTTACAGAGTACAGATACCTCTCATCAAGTCTGAAAGGCATGAATGTACACAATTCATATGCGTCTTTAAAATCCTTGGAAACAAGGATGCACATGTACTTGCAAATTTTACATACACAGAGTCTTTAGACTTAAGACCATTTTCTACAGTACAAACCATCAAGTGAGCATCAGCCCTAAATATGTTAAGAGTGAAATAAAAATCACTTTTTTATTCAATTTACATTTTATTTCACTCTCACCTGCTTTATATTGTCTCCATTTCTGAATTTTATTTTCTAGGTTGTTCTCTCAAAAGCATCTTTTGGGTTTCCCCTTTTTTGCCTTTAGAATCTGCATTCTCTCCTTCCTCGGTTTCACAACACTCTTGCCATCCATCTGTTTCCCATTTTTAATCCCCAGGCACCTACAGATTTGATTGGTTGGCTTCCATTTTCATAGCCGATATTCTAGCCCTTTGTCTTCCATCTCCCATCTGTTACCTGGTTTTGCCCCCAACACTCCTCCATTCTAGCTCTTCCATATCCCAGATCCCTTTCACTATCCCATACCAACTTCCACTTGAACCCCAACCCCAAGTGTTCTTGCCCCTGTCAAAATAAGTACACACACACTCTGGTCTCCTTCTCTTCACCAAGGGAAGAATGGAGCTGGCTGCATCAAAAGCAAGTTACTGTTGCTCCCATTAGCCCAAGGTATCAACTGTGAAGCTGAAAGCAATATTATTTCAACAACTGGGAAATGTTAATACCTCTACAAGTTAGAAACAGATATAGTAAGGCATACTTCATATTTTGAGCAACAAGGAACAAAATACCAAACAGAAGATGCTTGTGTCCAGCAGATGTGTAAATGTTTTATTTCTGATGTTAATGTAGATCTGCATTGTATGCAAAATACTTTTCAATGAAACAAACTCTGCAGTACAACAATGAACACAACACAACTTCATCAAGATTCATCTTATAATTAAAGCCAAAACTTTAAAACAACTGTAAGAATCAACAGATGCTGTCAGTTTCCAACATGCATGTTTGGCAGCTGCAGGTATATTCTACTTATAAACTTTAAAAAAAGATCAATGCTCCTAAGACAGAAAAGGCATTTGTATAAATAAAAAAGGAGATGCCTAACATGTCAAAAGGTTTTAAACCTTTTCTTCTGCTAAAGCAACACTAAAGCACTTAGCTGGAAGATTCAACCAATACCAAATCCTGTTGGTACTATGTACCAGAGACCTCTGTTAAATGCTGGTAATGGTGGCTTTGGTACCACTTTTTAATTATAGAATAATTTACATACCTCCTGCAAAGCAGTAGGGGGATCCAAAGAGCTTCAGGCAAAGTTTACTGGCATTGCAGAGCTTGAGTCTCCCCACCCCAATACTACTGTCATTTTTCATATCCCCTCCTCTAAGAGTCATTCCAGAAAATTTGGACACTCCAAAATAGGTGCTGATGTAGCACTGGGAACTGCAGCCAAAAGACACAAACTAGGGTAACATACACAAAGGGGAATCTTTGGATCCTGCCATACTGGCTGCAATCCTGACAGCTGGTTTAGGTGCAGGTTAAGTGCTCATATATACCCAGCAGGAGATGTCACTCACTCACATGACCACACAACCCTGCCACTATGTCAGAAGTGGCTTGCTACACTGCTTGTGACTAAGCTGCAATTTTTAAAAAAGCTATGGTGGACATATATTTAGATAAGTAATCTCCTGGACTGTAGCCTTACTATGCCTGCCCCATTCACTTAACTCCTTTGTGCTTCAGACAGGAAGTCTTCAGAAGAAGCTTCCTTAAAGAGTGAACACACCAAAACCAACAATGCCACAGAAAGTTCCAAACTGGTTTCTCACATTTCAATAATAAGGAATAGTTCTCTTCTTTAGAGAGTTGTTCTAAAAAAAAAACAAAAAAAACTCAGAACAGTTTTAAAACTGGATAAAACTTTGTGTGCCCGTTGAAGGCAACTATTTGAACATCCTATATATAAATATTCCTTTAGAATAATAAATAAATAAGTATGGTATGGGGCCTTGAGCTGCTTTAAAAGTACTCTTATGTTTTACAAACCACACAAAACAAAGGAATTCATTCTGAGAGCCCATGGTGGTATCAAGTTTCTTGCTAGTAATTGTGTCACTCCCCACACCAAAACAGCTGATACCAGCGGTAACTTGAGAACATGCCATCATTCTATTTGTCATTTACATACAGTGCATATGATGCTCGCTCTTTCCTTCTCTCATAGCAGCAAGCAGATTCTGCTGCTCTCTATAGCAGCACACCCAGGAGTGGAGAGGAAGAGTGTCAGATTTATAAATAGCTAACATCTACAGTATACGATTCTATTTACCTGTCAGTATTTAGGTTGACAGCACACCATTATGTTCTGCAAGCAATTAACTAAAAATAGCTACAGCACAAAGCAAAACCAAGACATTCCTTCAAACAGGATAAAATAAGTGCAAATGTCTAAAGCAGGTAAGCTGAAGCAACTGTTGTAACTCATGAGAATATGAAGCACAGATAAAAAGACTAAAGTATTTAAAAAGTTTAGGAGCTGTGTAATTGAGGCTTCCAAGAGCAGATATTAATGTGTTAGAACTAGTTCCCATTCTCATTGCCCCCCCCCCCCATGAACATGCCTATGTCTACACTAGGAAATATCAGTGTATCCCAGGCTGTAAACAGATAATTGCCAGCAGAACTGCAGAAGCACTTCTTCCAGCTGCCATATTCACAGGCATATATCTGCAGCTGTATCTGGCTTCAGTCTAGTTCACACCAACAGCTCCCAAGACAAAGGTAGGCAAAGGTGGTCCCAGAAGGCCCATGGCACTCATACAGAGGAGACAATATGAACCCACTCAGAGTTTCTCTCAGGTGCATAAATAAATTCAGTGTCAACCCCTGAATAGGATCGCAAGAATTCACACAGCAGGCCATCAAGTTCTGTTCTTACATAAACATAACCCTCTATAACCAAGTTATTGGAATACTTGTAGTATAACTAAGCTGAATTCAAAACTTCTATGTAGACCAACATGATTTAAAAAAGGGACAGTGCAATTCTGAAGTAGATCACATGCAAGCTTATGCACTTCACAGCATGTAATGCTGCTGCTATTCTATGCGCCAAGGTTAAAATTCTCCTTCGCATTTCTGCTATGGTCACTTTATCAGGAAAACATCAGCAGCTTCTAGACAACCTGCATACATACATAAATATATATACACACACACATTAAGGCTACAATCCTACATAGCATTTGAACCAATCCAGACTTATTGGAGGTGCTGAGGTTTACCGAGCTTCAAGCACCATGTCCTAGCAGCAGATCCTCCACTACTATCTTTCACAGAGAGTACCTTACATTCTCCCTTTTTCTATATACACTGGGCAGACTACAGGAAAAACCACCCAAACCTAGAAAAAAGGAAGGCTCCCTCTTGGGGGGGGTGTGTGTGTGTGTTTATACCTAGACCTGTGCTTTTTCATGACTTCAACACAGCATGCTTTCCTTTACTCATGCAATGATCAGACAGAGTAGAACAAGATAATCTGTAAGCATGTTAAAGACACCTTTCCCCAACCAGAGAAGACTCAGGTCCCATAACTATTCAAATCAGTGCCAAGGAGAATTATCATGCATTTGTGAGAACTGGAAGTTAGGGCACTTGCTGGAGGAGACCAGGACAGATGTGGTACCTCCTCATTTTCAAAACTTGTTACATTCTGCAGTGCATAGTATACTACAATCCTTCCACAACATTGCCAGTTATGATATTTTATGTGGTGCTGGACCTTAGTCTCCTCCACCTCCCTTTTCTGGGGGTAGATGTGACAACCACTGTCAGTTTGCTCCTCATTTTCCCTTCTCAGGACTGAGAGACTACCATTTGTATCCTACAAATACTGAGCTGTGAATATGGGAAATAAGGGACGAAAGGAACTGCCACAGACCAAAGTAGTTGAGGAAGAAAACAAGAGATGCAGGCCCTCTCAAAGAACTGGAATGGGGGGGTGTGAGATAAGAGACTGTACACAGAAGCAGAGATTACAAGCAAGAAAATAGAGGGGGAGGGCCAAGGAGTCTCTGAGCAGCAGGTGCTAAAATTCCTCTGCATGCTGTAAATGTGCTGCTGCCTTTGCAACACAGTAGGAATGTGTGCATGCTTTGTGAGATTGCAGCCTTAGGTTTTAAAATGAAAATAAATTAAACACAAATGCCCTTCCAATTTACAAAAGCTTTCCTGCTCCTACATGCTGTACAATACATTCAACAATGGGTCTCAGTTGCAGATTTATGAATACTGATGCATTACCCTAATAAAATTTAACTTTTCCCTTTGCCTCTCTTCTTAGAAGTACCATTCTCAAATAAATATATTTAACACTGTAGTTAAGTCTGTGCAGCATACTCTAGAACTAGTAGTGCAACCTTCTATTCATCCTTTAAGTCTCCTTTCTTTTGTGTTTCTTTATAAAATTGCTACATAAGTAAACGAGCATTTAAGCAAAAGCGTTTCCAAAAAGTTGTATGTTATTTTTCCCAAAGTACCTGTAAACCTACTCTACATTAAACATTCCTTAACAGAAGAGTAAAAGCATATCATAAAGAATAATTTAAAAACTGGCTTAAAAAGAAAAAAAGTTATTTCTTTCACAATTTCCTTTAGATTATTTTAAAAAGACCCTTTAAAATTCACTTTTTAAAAAGATGTTCATGAGACAGTTGTTATCTGCTAAAAAGAGACCTGTTCTCTCATATAAGGCATCCTTGCACTTACAAAAAGAATCAAAATGTACATCACTGAAAAAAACTTCAGCATATAGTCCATAGGAAATGGAAAAGGCAGATTGGTACATTTGTAACAATCACAAGATCAGAGCCCTTGAAGTGCTGCCAGTAGCTGTGTAGGAGTTCAGGTATCTTCTTGCTTGCTCAGTCATGATAAGCTGATCTTCTGTCTTCCCATAAACAACAGTTTCCCATTCACAATTTGCCTGTAACACACAAACCAGTTAACAGTTAGTGTGAATAGGAACAATTCAGCCATTCACTTGGTGGCCCTTAGACAAGTTGCTGTTTTCAACCTCAGCCACAACACCTCAGACCCCGGCAATATGGGGACCGTAATGCTGGCCATTATAAATATTACCAAGAATTTATGCAAAGAATTAAGTGAGATATAAGAACCTACAGGAAGCCATGTTGGATCAGGCAAATGGTCCATCCAGTCTAACACTCTGTGTTACACAGTGGACAAAACCCAGGTGCCATCAGGAGATCCACCAGCAGAGCCAGAACTCCAGAGCCCTCCCACTGTTGCCCCCTAAGCTCTAAGAATACAGAGCATCACTGCCCCAGACACAGTGTTCCATCTATACCTAGTGACTAATAGCCACTGATGGACCTTTGCTCCACGAGATCTAGTTCACTGCGGAACAGTGCCCACATGTGGAGAATTCCAACAGGCAGGCAGGGCAAATAGGCCTCTATACAACTCCCATCCACTTCTTCCCTTTGGTTTGGTGGAGAAAGGCTGGCTGGGAATGTGGGAGCCATGCGCAGATCTTTCATTTATTCAAATAGCTCCTTGCACTGCTCATGTATAAGGGTGGGAGGGGAAAAAAACAGGGCCCACAGAAGCACTCATCTGAGGGTGCTGGATTGTGACTTTTCAACAATCTGGTTTTAACATTAACATTATATAATGCTTCCTGCTGAATTCCAGTAGTGGCTAGGCTACCAAAAAGCCACATCTCTAGAAATAAACACATACAAGTAGGGGACCTGCAGGGACTTGAGGGAATATCTCATTTTCTTCTCTATTTCCCTGCCCCACTATTTCCTGTTTCCTTTCCCTGGCAGACCTTATAGCTTCTCCTCCTTTCCTGCTTCCTTCTCTCCTTCCCACCCACTAGTCAACCAACCTTGTTTTCAGCTTTCCCTCCTCCTTTCCTTCCCCTGGCAGTCTCTCACCAGGAAAAGTTGGACCCAGTTGTGCAGTAGCCACAGACATCAGGGGACATGACAGGGGAAGGAACAGGAGTTTTCCCAGAGCTGTTCTGACTTCCAAGTTACAGAAACCATGCAAGAACTTTCCATTCTTTTTTACTATCCAAAACATTTTGAAATGCATAGCACAAGCAGGAAATGGTTGGTATTTAGAAAAATGTATTTTCAAAGAGAATACCAAGTAACCTGAATACAGACCTGAAGCGTCTTTTCTGTTTTGACATTTTTTGAAGTGAAAGTATTTAGCTTTTTTTTCACTGCTGCATTCATCTTTGCTGAGCTGGAATCCTGTTTCTCTGGAGTCAGGTTTCCCCTGTTGTCATGTATTTCCAACAATGGAATCATGAGGAGTGATGTAGTATATATATTTTCTGACTATATAGCAAAGATAAACATGTAATACAATAACCTGTGATGTAGTAGTTTAAGAACAAACAGCTGATGTAGTTAAAATACTAGATGCAGTAACATCTAGAAGATTTGTACCTAGCAAGTTTGTAGCAACTTTAGAAGCATCTAATTAACATCCTTTTTAAGATGATGCCCTTTGAATTAAGCAGATTTAGACAATATGACTCCAGTGGGGGCAGAAGTCATTTTAACTCCAAGAACCATAACTTAAAATGAGTTAGGCATTTGCCTGAAACCTCTAGAACACACACATATGATTCATATGGATAAAAAACAACCATTTGTCCTACAGCAACACATTATTACAGGCAGTACAGTAAGAGCTTTGTTATCCAGCTCCTATTGGGGAATTAATAAAATGTGCTGGATACTCAAAAGCTCAGCCTCATTTCCTACCAAGAGGAATCTGCAGTGATCAAACCCCACACCATGGGGAATGCCACAGTGACAGCGAATGGGACTCCTCCCCTTCCCCCAAGCCAGGGAGCCATCCCATGCAGCAAGCCAGCTGCCCAGGGGCCCTCCAGTATAGCTGGCTTCCAACCATTCGAGGCAGGCTAAGGGAGAAGGAGGCATCCAAGGATGATGTGAGTTGGCAGCACCAGCCTTCAGAAGTCCTGTAACAGCCAGAGGCATAAAGCTGACTGGCTGGAGAAGCAGGAGCAGGGTGCGTGCACTTTATGGTGGATGACAAGGAGCTTGCCCTCTGGGTGGTGCTGGCTAACTGAGAGATCTGGATAATCAAGTGCTGCGTAATAGAACTTTTACTGTTTTAGCTTCAGATGCTAAACAGTGGCCCCAATTAAGCTGCCATCAGCTCCAGGTTTCTAATTTCCTCAAATATTTGCATCTTATGCATCATGCTACTCACACTCACCTGCACATCTAAAATATTGTCCTCTGTAAAAAGCTGGGCACCAAGTTCTTCTTTCTCCCAGGGATCCAAGACTAAAGACTTCCTGACTTTCTTTGCAGAAGGGTTCTGTGGCCAACATTTTAAAGACAAAGAAAGAATTAAAGCTGTTTCCATTGTTCTTGTCACTCCAAACATGTCATGTAGGACAATTTACCTCTTGTTTGGAGCCCTCCTCTTCTTTAAAGAATATATCTGTTCCAGTTTCCTCCTTTAAAACTTCTCTGATATCTTCTTCCAAATAAGCAAGTGGCTGTGACTAAATAAAAAAGGCAGAAGATGTAAATTTAAAATGATAGTTTCATGTCCCTATGCTCATTTTTTCTTTCGATAATAAGAATGAACACCATCTTTATAGATTAAAATATTTAACACAGCTTTATAACCACATATGGCAATTCAAATTTTTCAACACCATAAAGAATGCTATGGATTTATACAAGCTCTTCCTCCATTCTGCAGTCAAAGCTCCCAAGGAATAATAATTTTCTGTAAAGGTCAGGGTCCAGTTTATGCCACTTTAAAGGATATTTTATTCTAGTTCCAGGCAGCACAATGTGGGAGAAATGTGACACTAAAAATAAACGTCTGTACAAGATTTTATAGCTACACATTATACAACATCACTTGAATTTCTGTACATGTACACACAGAGAGCAGTAGGGAAAAGGGCTCTCCCAACTGTTCCCCCCAGGGTTCTCGGTCCTACACCAATCCCGGACTAGGGGACGGGGGGGGGGGGTGGCAATTTTCATTCGAGAGGCTTACTCCTTCAGGGCACTCCCGCTGGTGGAGATCGCAGGCCTGAAGTGTGTTGGTCTGGTGTGGGAGGCTGAAGAGAGTTCTGCTGTCTGGCTGGTGTATCGACCGCCTAATGCACCGGCCAGCAGCCTGCTGTCCCTGATGGAGGCTGTATCGGGCTGGGCATTGGAGAACCCTAACCTAGTGGTTTTGGGTGACTTCAATGTCCATACTGATGGTGCAGCCTCTACTCAGGCAACGGACCTGGTGTTGTCCATGGCGGCACTGGCACTCTCCCAGTACATCTCGGCCCCCCCACACCGGGCCGGGCACGCGCTCGATTTGATCTTTGCCGCGGGGGTAACAGTGGACCAGATCACTGCTCAGGCAGTGCCATGGTCAGACCACTATGCCCTGGGGGCCCGTCTGAATATGCCACCCCGACCCCTAGGCGGCGAGCTTATTTTAGCTCGCCCGCTGAGCCAAATGGACTCTATGCGGTTTCAGATGGCTCTGTGGGATCCCGTGCCCCCTGGTGGCTCATTGGATGAGCTTGTGGAGGACTGGCAGAGCCGACTCTCTGCGGCCATCGACGAGATCGCTCCCAGGCGCCCTCTACACCCTCGCAACAGGCCTGCACCCTGGTATACCCAGGAGTTGCAATGCATGAAGCGAGAGCTACGACGGCTAAAGAGACGGTGGTGCCGTGCTCGCGACGAAGCTACAAGAGCATCTTATAGGACGTTTATGAAAGACTATGAGATGGCAACCAAGGCAGCAAAGAGAGGTTTCTATGCTGCCTCGATTGCATCCACAAGCTCACGCCCAGCCCAATTGTTTAGAACGATTCGGTCTTTAACAGTTCTGCCACAGGGCAGACCAAATGCTAGGGAATTGGAAATTGGCTGTGAGGCATTTGCGAGCTATTTTACGGATAAAGTCTTGGTGCTCCGCCATGACCTCCCCACCAAGTTGGAAACAGTGAGTGAACTTGAGGCCCCTTGCACGTCTTCGTTTCCGAACTTAGATGGGTTTGGCCCACTCAGCCTAGAGGAAGTCGACAGGCTTCTCGTATCTGTGCGTCCAACCACGTGCATCCTTGATCCGTGCTCATACTGGCTGATTAAAGCCAGCCACGATGGGTTGCGAGGTGCCACCCGGGAAATTATCAACACGTCCCTTGTGGAGGGGTGGTTCCCGGGGGCACTCAAGGAAGTGATGGTCTGCACCGTCTTGAAAAAGGCACATCTGGACCCGGCTGAATTGGCTAATTACTGACTGGTGTCCACTTTGCCCTATTTGGGCAAATTAATTGAGAGGGTGGTGGCATTACAGTTACAGAGTTACTTGGATGACACTTCGGTCCTTGACCCCTATCAGTCTAGCTTTCGCCCTGGTCATGGGACGGAGACGGCTTTGGTCGCCCTTACTGACAAACTCCGGAGACATCTGGATCGGGGCGGTGTGGCGGTGTTGCTGTCGCTTGACCTATCGGCTGCGTTTGACACAGTCGATCATCAGCTGCCTCGCTGACGTGGGGATACAGGGACAGGTCTTGCAGTGGCTCGTTTCCTTTCTCCAGGGTCGGGGACAAAGGGTGGTGCTCGGGGAGTGCCAATCCATGAGGCACCCGCTTGAATGTGGAGTGCCTCAGGGGGCAGTGCTCTCCCTGATGTTGTTTGACATCTGCATGCGCCCCCTTGCCCAGATTGTCCGGAGGTATGGGTTGGGCTGTCACCAGTACGCTGATGACACCCAGCTCTATCTGATGTTGGGCGGCCGGTCAGACTCCAACCCACAAGATATGGACCAGGCATTGCACGCCATAGCTGAATGGCTCAGGCAGAGTCGGCTGAAATTGAACCTGGCGAAGACGGAGGTCCTGTGTCTGGGTCAGGATGGGGTGGGGGGTCCCGCTCCCAAGCTTTGACAGGGTACTGTACTGGGAGTGCTCCTGGATCCCTCCTTGACAATGGAGGCCCAGGAAGCAGCCACTGCCAAGTCAGCTTTTTATCATCTGCAGCTGGCACGGCACGACCGTGATGACCTAGCCACAGTGATCCATGCGACGGTCACCTCAAGGTTGGATCACTGTAACACTCTCTACATGGGGCTGCCCTTTGCACAAATCCAGAAGCTGCAGTTGGTGCAGAATGCCGCGGCCAGGCTGTTGATGGGCCTCACTAAGAGGGACCATATCCAGCCTGTGCTAGTGGCGCTGCACTGGCTGACTATAGCATACCGGGTTCTCTTCAAGGTGATGGTACTCACCTTCAAAGCCCTATATGGCCAGGGTCCAACATACCTGAGGGACCGCCAATCCCCATATGTACCCCAGCGGGCACTTCGTTTGGGGGCCCAAAATCTACTCTGTGTGCCGGGCCCCAGGGAGGCCAGGCTTGCCAGAACCAGGGCTAGGGCTTTCTCGGTGGCGGCTCCTGTCTGGTGGAATAAGCTCCCGGAGGAAATCAGGGCCCTGTGGGACCTTATGCAATTCTGCAAGGCCTGCAAGACGGAGCTCTTCTGCCAGGCCTTCGAATAGGAGCCGCCACCATTGGTGCCGCATCTTGATTGACAGCTGAGGATGTGGGGCCACCCTGGACGCAGCCCAGGCCTGATGGCCATGAAAGCCCCGGCCTGACGGCCAACCCTGAAGCCATCTGAATTTTATAATTATGACTGGAAGCACTTTTACTGAAATTTTATTGTTGTTAATGGATCTAATTTATGGGATTTAAAACTGGATTTTAAATGTTATTGTATTGGATATGGCACACTGTGCCCTTGTGAGCCGCCCTGAGCCCGTTTGCGGGGAGGGCAGGGTATAAAACTGAAAAATAAATAAATAAATAAAAATCGCCATTAAGCCCCTAACCTCAACATCATTTGAATTTCTGTACATGTATGTACACACAGAGAGAACTAAGGAAATTCGCCATCAAGCCCCTAAATTCAACTTAAAATTAGGAATATGAAGCAGGCATAACTAGTTTGAAGCAAACAGCATAGACCATGCTTACATCTTAACAGTATTTCTTCTGTTGCTGTGCATTTTTACCATTGAATTGACTCTAAGCACACTGTAAGGGAAATACAGACCAAAATGCTACATACCACGATTTTCAGAGGACCGTATTTTTTTTCCTGAGCAGCTAAAGCATTCTTAAATGGAGTTGGAGTCCTTGGTGTTGTACCCAGAAGAGATCTTCTAATAGTAGGCGTCCTAAAACTATCAAAGAGCCAAAAGATGTTTGCATCTTATGTTACTTTGTTAAAAACCAATGATTTGGGGGGGAAAGGTTTCTTGGGAGAGTGAACTTACTTTGCCCTTGTGCTATACCTGCAGTTTTTTTTAAAAAAAAAACAGCTCTATTTGTTCTCTTTTTAAAGAAACACCAAACCCAGGCATTCCACATCAAATATTTAATATCAACCTACCCTGCATTTTCTTTTTGATCTTTGGGCGTCACTTCTTTATTATGAAAGGGAGTTGTAATAAGAACTTTCTGTCCACAGACTGGAGTTGATGTAAATGCAGGATTTTCAAGGTTAAACTGCTCATTTCCAGAACAGGTGTTAAAGAACTGTACAGAAGACAAGAACATGAATTGCTCTATGTAAGTCAAGTAATAGTTTCCTCTTATCCATTTCATAGTAAATGCACTAAAACTGACAATACAGCTTTCGTTTTTCTCTTTTTTCTATTTTATATACATACACACACATTTGTGGGAGACACATTTATGAGAGCAATGTTAAAAGCAGTTCATCCCTGCAAATTACACCTTTAAATGATTGTATATGCGCAACTTTAAGGAGTCATTCCCATATTTTCTGTTCTTTTCTCTGAGGTCAACAGGACTAGAAACTGGAAACAAAACTATACAAAAGCACAGCAATCTGGTAATTTGTGCCATGAGTCAACTCAAAATCTTCAAAGGCAGGGGAGTACAGATATCTTAGGTAGGAAAGACTCAATCCACCAGACAGAATGAGGAAAACACCAGGCTTAATAATTTCTCAGTCATAGTGGAATCAGTCTGCACTGAACTAATTTTCAGTAGAGGGCACAAAGGTTATCTATCCAACTAAGACAACCAAGTTTATTATTAAGTTAAAAGTGGGGAACCCACAAGGACTTGCAGAGATCACTTCATTTTCCCCATACTATTTCTTCTTCCCCAGTCCCTGGCAGCCCCTGTACCTTCTGCTTCCTTCTTTTCTTCCCACCCACTAACCTTCTCTACACCCCAGTCTTCAGCTTTATGTTTTATTTAATTAATTTATACCCCACATTTCTCCCCAGTGGATACCTAAAGCAGCTTATATAGTTCTCCTCTCCTCCCTTTTATCCTCACAACCACCCTGTGAGGTAGGTTATGCTGACAGTGAGTGACTGGTCAATTGTTATGCATTTATGGCAGAGTGGGAGTTTGAACCCCAGTCTCCTAAATCTTATGGTGTACACATAAATAAAAGATAAAATAGGTTACAAGAAATATCAGATTCTTAAAACTTTTGACTCACAGAGCTGATAGTTTTACATATACAATTGATGGGTATATCTTATGACCAGTAGACCATATGCGTTTTGGCCCCTTAGGGCCTTCCTCAGTGGTCGATATTACTATTGTAAGACAACACACATCCAGAAATAAATATATGGAAAAAGATTTTCTTTAGAGACAGGTGTTGCTTTCTCCAGTAATGTGCAGTTGGTAAAAGTTCACAAAGTGGGCCGTGGATAATCTCTCATGGTATCTGCACATGCTCTCCAAATTGTTCTGATAACAAATATCCAATGTGTCTGGATGTGCGTCTCTTCCATCAAAGGTAGTAATCAGGTCTGACACTCTTACCACTCTACAACACCGGCTTCCACGCGGTGGCTACTTTCAAAAAGTAGTTAATCACCAGGAGGTTGCTGCTTGGCTTTGGCAAGTCATACAAGTCATGTGGTAGTTAGTTGCTCAGTGGCTACAGCCAGGTATGGCCCTAATGAATCCTCTGACTAGGGCAGGAAGTGAGGGAAACGGGTTGCCATGAAACAAAAACAGCTCTGGAAAGGGCCCTGCCCCCTCCCTCTGCCTTTTACTTACAAAAACCAAGACTTAAAGGCTGGCAATACTATTGTGATCACCTAGCAATGTCCACAAGAACCACTGAGTTCTCAGAGGGTATTCATTTCTTAAAGATACAGGTACTACTTCTACCATGAGGGAGGTTAACCCCACCCCCCCAATGTATTTTTCCCACATTTTTCTGCAAACCTGAGGCTTGTAGAAAGATCTGACTTGTTTGTTCATAGTCCCAATTTCTGAATTTAAGTATCCAGAGATGGGGCTATGCATTAGATATCATGACTGATTTGTACTTACCTGGGAGGGAGAAAATGGTAGTGTTTTCACTGGTGTTTGTTTTAGTGCAATATTGGCAGCATTGCTACATGAGCCATCATTCTGTTCACTGACCGGTGACTGTCCAGCTCTAGGTTTCTTCTTCTTCCGCAAAATGGTAGGGGGAGTGCTGAATTTGGTTGCACTTGGGGATGCTGACACAGTTGCCTCTTCATCACTTGTTTTTTTGCCATCAAGAACCATACTGACATTGAATTGGCACTCCATGGCCCCATCACTGTGTTGAATCTGCATCTGTTTTACCGGTGCTTGATTGACAGGGGAAGTAGCCGCATCGGAAAGGTCAAAACTGGTGACATCACTCCATGCTACAGGATCCTACGATATCCAAGTAACAGAGAGAGAAATAATCATCTGCTACACTATTGTTGAAAGAAATCATTATTTCAACCAGAAATAATGGGCAGGCTGAAATCAGTTATCAGCCATGTTACTGTACATCTTCATTCTAGCAGGAAATGAAAAATTTAACTTCTGTCCCAATAAATGTTATACTTGTTTTACAATAGCAATATTTGAGTCCAGTAGCGTCTTAGAGACAAGATTTTCAGGATATAAGTTTTCAAGAGTTAAAGCTCTCTTAGTTTAGGATTGCACTTGCGTGTAGAAGTTTTAATTTTATTAAATGAATAAAAAGTAGGAAACATACAGAAAAACTGAAACCATACACAACATAACAAGAAAAAAAAGAATGGAAAAGAAAAAGGGGGGAGGAAATAAAAGGCTTCCAATTTTCTCTACAGCAAATAAACTTCTGATTACAAAGTCTTCCTTGCTTATATATAAAAACAAGAACTCTCTCTCTTTGTTTCCCCTTAAGCAAATTTCTTACTCAGAAAAACCACAAACCATCAAGCCATCCTTATCTTTTTCATGCAAAAGGCCAATCTCTAGTAAGTAAAATAATTATCTTTTCCATGACCAATACTATAAATTTAGCCATAACTACAAGGTCAAACATTTTCTCTAGTCATTCTTCTCATTTAGGATCACACAATCAATAACATATTTTCGCAATCATTATTTTAGAATTTTAGTTACTTCTCAACTACAAAGAGCTAGCTCTATGTAATAGCAAAGACTGTACAAGCTGCTAATGCTAGTATAGATGTGTGTATTAATAATGAATAACAATTATCATATGGCACTGTGCTTAGAATAGCCAGGAAATCCTAAGATTGCCTGGCAGCCAGAAGTTCTAGCTCTTTACCATTATGCACCACTTGCTCAACCTAGAGGAAGTTGACAGATTGCTCATGACTCTACGCCCAACCCCATGCAACCTTGATCCATGCCCTTCCCAGCTGATTAAAGCAGGGCACTCAAGGAGGCGATGGTCCGCCCTCTCCTGAAAAAAATCAAACCTGGATCCAGCCGAATTGGCTAATTACCGGCCAGTTTCCAATTTGCCCTATTGAGAGGGCAGTGGCGATACAGCTGCACGGCTATCTGGATGACGCTTCGGTCCTAGACCCCTTCCAGTCTGGCTTTCGCCCGGGACATGGGACGGAGACAGCACTGGTCACTCTTACTAACGACCTCAGGAGACATCTGGATCGAGGCGGTGTGGAGGTTTTGCTGTTGCTAGACCTGTCGGCTGCGTTCGACATGGTCGATCATCAGCTGCTGACCCGCCGCCTTGCTGACATGGGGATACAGGGGTGGGCATTGCAATGGCTCACTTCCTTTCTTCAGGGTCGGGGACAAAGGGTGGTGCTGGGGGAGCAGCAATCCATGAGGCACCCACTTGAATGTGGGGTGTCTCAAGGAGCGGTGCTTTCCCCAGTGCTGTTTAACATCTATATGCGCCCCCTTGCCCAGATTGTCCGGAGGTATGGGCTGGGATGTCACCAGTATGCTGATGACACCCAGCTCTATCTGATGTTGCGCAGCCGGTCAGACTCCAGCCCAGAAGACCTGGACCAGGCACTGCATGCCATGGCTGGTTGGCTTAGGCTGAGCCAGCTGAAATTGAACCCGGCAAAGACGGAGGTCCTGTGTCTGAGTCGGGGCAGTCTGGGGAGGGGGGTCCCACTCCCAAGTTTTGACGGATGCCACTGGTGCCTATGTCGGGGTTAGGAGTTTGGGAGTGCTCCTGTACCCCTTCTTAACAACGGAGGCCCAGGTAGCAGCCACGGCCAAGTCAGCCTTCTACCGTCTTTGGCTGGCTCGGCAGTTGGTTCCCTTCCTCAACCGCGAGGACCTGGCTACAGTGATCCATGCAATGGTCACCTCGAGGCTAGACTACTGTAACGCTGTCTACATGGGGCTGCCCTTGGTGCAAATCCGGATGCTCCAGCTGGTGCAGAATGCCGCGGCCAGGCTATTGATGGGTCTCTCTAGACAGGACCACATCCCACCTGTGCTGGCAGCACTACACTGGCTGCCTATAGTGTACCGAATTTGCTTCAAGGTGCTGGTGCTCACCTTTAAAGCCCTATATAGCCAGGGTCCAACATACCTGAGAGACCGCCTTTCTCCACATGTATCCCAGTGAGCACTGCTGTTGGGGTTGCAACATCGACTTCAGGTCCCAGACCCTAGGGAGGCCAGGCTCGCAGGAACCAGGGCCAGGGCCTTTTCGGTGGCAGCTCCCCTCTGGTGGAATGAGCTCCTGGAAGAGATCAGGGCCCTGCGGGATCTTATGCAGTTCTGCAGGGCCTGCAAGATGGAGCTCTTCCACCAGGTCTTCAATTAGGAGCCACCACCGTGTACCACCAGATACCACCAACCATCGCTAGGAACATCAGCAATGAAAGCAGGCCCTGAAAGAAGCCCAGGCCATGGGCCAGAATATGACCCAGAATATGGCACAAGAGCACCATTAGGAAGCCAAACTCTGCGAGCACTTGTGCAACTTATATTGCAGATAGGTTTTGTATTGTATTGTATTGTTACTGTTAGTTCTATATTTTAAAATGTTTTAAATTGTTTTATCTTGATCTGGCACTGTGTGCTGCACTGTAAGCTGCCCTGAGCCCACTTGCGGGGAAGCGGGGTAAAAATGTAAAAATAATAATAAATAATAATAATAACAGATGGTGAGCTGGACTTGTTTTTAAGGCAAGAGACATTTCAGAGGTGGTTTGCCATTGCCTACCTCTGCATCATGACCCTGATATTCCTTGGGAGGTCACCCATCCAAATATTAGCCAAGGTCAACCCTGCTTAGCTTCTGAGATCTGTCAGGATCGGGCTAGCCTGAGATACCCAGGTCAGGGCATAGGTCTCTGTGTAAAGTGCTGTCAAGTCACAGCTGACTTATGGTGATCTCCTAGTGTTTTCAAGGCACAAGACAAATAGAAGTGGTTTGCCATTGCCTACCAGTGCATAGCAACCCTGGACTTCTTTGGCAGTCTCCCATCCAAGTACTAACCACAGCCAAGCCTGCTTAGCTTCCAAGATCAGGCTAGCCTGAGCCATCTATGTTAGGGAACTAATATACCTACCAGCACATTAATTGTAAATTTCTCATGCTGCCTACTCTGAAGTAAAACAGTGTTAATTAAGCATTGGAAACAAGATTCATAAGACTTACAGATTCAATGAGTTCAAGTGTCTCTGCAAATTCAGGAATGGTTTGTAGAGAAGATAAAACTGCATTTGCCTCCACAGCCAGATATTTGGTCGGAGAGCTGTGCTGAACTCCTGCAGCTTGGGTTTCTTCTATAGCGTAAAAGTCATTTGCTTGTTCCCCAAGGCTATTCAGGGTATTTGACATATCTTCCATAATGAAGCTTCCAGACCAGCTAGGAAAATTTCCAGCTTGCTAAGAATACAAAAAGGGTATGCTGTTTTATTGAAATTTAAACATGAAAAATAAATTGTAAGGATTAAAAGGATGTGGACAAAAACCATCAATAAATAACGTTGGCATTCTGCTTCCTGCGACTGGTTAAACAACTACTCCGATTGACAACTGTTTTGTTTTCCCTGTGCTCTACACAAGTTGGGATTCTACAAAGTTTAGGTTGCCAGTCTCCAGGTAAAGGCAGGACATCTCCTGGAATTACACCTGGTTTCCAGGCTACAGAGATCAGTTCCCCTGAAGAAAATGGCTGCTTTAGAAGGTGAACACTATGGTATTATACCCCGAGGTCCCTCTCTTTCCATACTCCACCCTCAAAATCTCCAGAATTGGCAACTCTAATCAAACCAGGAAAAGACTAAATAACTCATCGAATTTAATTAATACAAATTATTGTTCTTGAAACCAGGTGTAATTCCAGGAGATATCCTGCCTTTACCTGGAGACTGGCAACCATTAACTCTGCCCTTCTAAAACTCAGGGCTACTTCACAAAAACACGCTAATCAACTGCAGCTATCATGTGATTGCTTGGCCATGTGAAATACACGCCAATATCTTAAAGGCTATGCAGAACAAGTCAGACGATTTCCCAGCAACAGTACACAGCCCCCTAAACTGCTTCCAGAGTTTGACACACAAAAAATGCAAGTTCACTGTGAAATAAAATCCTTGCATTCAACATTTCATTTTTTCCTATATATTGTATATTGATTGTTTCTTTTAGGAAAAACAATTTGGTGGGGAAAGGTAATTTGAAGCAGAGAAGAGGAAAACCAATTCTTTTTCCTACCCACCTCACCTACACACACCATCCATCTTGGTTGCCTTTCTTTAAGGATCTGGTAACAAGCAGGCCACTACCTTATTCTAAAGAATTTACTGGACCAAGGGTAGGCATGGTTGGTTCAAATCAAATGCAGGATGTGAAACTTCCATGCAGTTGAACAGGATACAAGAGGGTGACTACCCCCCCGGTGGGGGGAACTGTGTGCATCACCTATACCTATATCTATGCATATTCTAGTGTGGTGTAGTGCTTAGTAGGGTATAGTGGTTACAATGTCAGACCAGCATCTGGAAGACTCAGACTGACCTCGGGCCCGTCACACACACTCTCCGCTAACCTACCTCACAGGGTTGATGTGAGGATAAAATGGAGAAGAAGAAAATGGTGGAAGCTGCTTGGGGTCTCCATTGGGGAGAAAAGGAAGATAAAAATGAAGTAAATAAATACTCAAAATGGGCTTCACATCATGCCACCCCACACCACAACAGGCATAATACTGTACATTATGCCACGGAACACTAATGGGAAGTCCTCTGCGCTACAGCCAGGGTCCTAAGCCCTATGGGCAATAGGTACTCAGGTTTCTCATGTCCAGATCATGCCACATGTACAGCTGAGGCAGGGTGGTGGGCTTCTGGAAGGTAGCCCTATGACCACTATTGGATCTCCTGTACTTATGGTGCTGAGAAGCAGCAGCAACGAGTGGTAATCTATGTTCAGACCCCAGGCCCTGTGGCCACTAGATGAAGGGCAGGTGGAGCCTACCAACGTGGCCAGTTACAGGAGACAGGTAAGAGCTGGACTACATGAGTCTCTACTTTCAAGATATCAATTCATGACAATAAGGGCTGTTGGACTTTGTGGTAAATTACAACAAAGCGATAAATTCTGTGAAGGTATAGGTTCCTGGAATCCACAGAAAATAAACTTCTGGAGATACTGAGCACAAATCAGCCCAAACAAATGTAGATGCAGATGTAGCTTCTAGGCTCTGCTTGTCTAATTTGAAAGCAGGCAGCAATCCAACCACATCTTTGGGACCCTAAGACAAAACAGCTAGATTTGAGTTCAGTAGGAACCAACAATATTTTAGGGTATACACTTTCAAGAGTCAAAGCTCCCTTCGTCAGATACGAGTTGGAATGGAGATCTTGGAGTCCTTATATCCTAATCAGAAAGTGGGAGGGGGGTTGCAAAGACAGGACTCAGGATGCAGAGATACAATGTGCACAGTGGTTAGCTTGATTACAGCAGAGGAGAAATGCAGAGGGACAGAAAATTAGCATCCGTAGTGAGATGCCCCACTAAATTCACTTAGTTCTTTGGTAACACGGAGGCCTTTTTTTGCTGCCCAAGTTGGAAGGAGTACTTTCATCAAGCCTCACAACAGAACATGGGTGGACAGGCAACATCTTCATAACACGGCTTTCACAATCTACTGCTGAACAGCTGCCATCTCTCCCACACACCATCAGACAACACCATTTTCTACCCACCCAGGGCTTCAGGAAAAAGGACCCTCCGAGGGCGTCAATGTCACACTAGATCTGCATATAGAATGTTTTTGCCACTGAGCTCAAACTGATGTGATCAAGCAACATCATGTCACACAACACAACCTCATCCAAGCTGAAAGACATGCAATGAACAGCCTCACAAACAATCCAGACACCATTATTAAAGAAGATGACAAAGGAGGAGCAGTTGTCATCATGGACAAATCAGATTACATTCCGGAAGCCAAAGGACAACTCTCCAATACCACTTTCTGTAAATAACTATTCACAGACCCCCACTGAGGAATACCAAAACATTATAAAAGAATTACCAACACACATAAAAGAACAGATCTATATGGACACACTACATGGACCTCAACAGGCATTTTCTATCCTGCCCAAAATACACAAGCCTAGTAACCCAGGATGTCCTATTGTCTCAGGCATAGGCACCATCACTGCAGGAAGCTAGTTACATGGACTCTATTCCCAGACTCTATGCCATCAATGTCCCCAGTCATGTGCGAGACACCACAGACGACCTGAGAAAAATGCAATCTGCTAACTATCTTCCAGGAAACATTATTCTGGCTACAACAGATGCTAAGTCTCTGTACATCAACATTCCTCATGAGGATGGACTACAAGCTACTTTGGAACACTATCTCTGACAACATGATGGCCGACCTTGCTACCAAGCTCTGCCAGTTTATCCTCTCCCCCAACTATTTCAGATTTGGTGAAGATTTATTCCTTCAGATCAATGGAACAGCCATGGGCACCTGCCTGGCACCACAATATGCCAGCATTGTGTCGCGGTTAAGTGCATGGACTCTAATCTGGGAGAACTGGGTTTGATTCCCCACTCCTCCACTTGCACCTGGCTGGATGGCCTTGGGCAAGCCATAGCTCTGTACCAGCTGTTCTCTCAAGGACAGCTTGGGAAAAGAGCTCTCTCAGCCCCACCTACCTCACAGGGTGTCTGTTGTGGGGAGGGGAAGGGAAAGGAGTTTGTAAGCCGCTCTGAGACTCCAAGTGAGTGAAGGGTGGGGTATAAATCTAATCTCTTCTTCTTCTTCTTATGGCTGACCTGGAGCAGCACTTCCTCAGCTCACATCTGTTAACACCACTCTCGTACCTGGAATTTACTGATTTTCATTATTTGGAAACATGGGGAAGAAACAGTGGAAAAATTCCACCAGGCCTTCAGTAACCTCCACCCCACAGTCAACCTGACCCTGAACCAATCCACAATCTACATAAAAACCACCTTATACTAGAAACCTACTGAATCGCCAGACATATCTACACACCTCCAGGTACAACAAGCCAAACAATCTATTGTCTTCAACTAAGCTCTGTGCTGACAGCAGCATTCTGTTCTGATCCCTCAGACAGAGATTCTCACGTGCAAGATCTACAGCAGACATTTCTGGAATTATAGCACTCACCTGATATAGTAAGGAAACAGATCAACGAAGCCAGAATGATACCAAAGGACAACCTGCTACAAGATAGGCCCAAATGAAACGACAACAGAACACCACTGGTGGTCACATACAGCTCTCAGCTCGAACCAGTTCAATGCATCAGGGCTCATTTCGTAGCAGGAGCTCCTCTGCATATTAGGCCACACACCCCTGATGTAGCCAATCCTCCAAGAGCTTACAGTAGCCCCTGTAAGAAGAGCTCTGTAAGCTCTTGGAGGATTGGCTACATTAGGGGTGTGTGGCCTATTATGCAAAGGAGCTCCTGCTACAAAATGAGCCCTGCAATGCATCATTAAAGACCTACAACTTGTGCTGGACAATGATACTCCTCTCTCATAGGCAATGGGAGGCAAACTTTTTTCTTGACCAGAGACGGCCTTCTAACCTTAAACAACTTCTCACCCACAACAATGCTCTTCTTAAACATAGACACAGACTCTGGGACCAGGGCCTGAAACAAACCAAGATGCCAACTCTGTCCCCGTGTATACACTCTGACTACACAATCATTGGGCCTAACTGCACCAGCCATATCATCACAGGTTCATTCACTTGTTCATCTTTGAGCGTGACATATGTCATCAAAATGTCAACAATGCCCTTCCACAGTCTACATTGGAAAAAGAGGTCAGTCCTTACGCAAAAAAATAAATGGGACAAAATCTGACATTAAAAACCACAACACTAAAAAAAACAGTGGGGGAACATTTTAATTTTCCATTGCTGATCTAAGAGTGACAATCCTTGAACAAAGAAACTTCAAGGGAGATTACAATGTGAGACTGCTGAACCTGGGTTCATTCACTAGTTCAGAACAATGGACATCCCCCCTCCACCTAAATAGGAACATAGTATTATCTCACCACAAATGCTAATTTTTCATCCCCTCAATTTCTCCTCTGTTCTGGTCAATCAAAGCACTGTGCACATCGTACCTTCTTTGCAACACCGCACTCACCCTCTAACTGGGATATAAGGATGCAACGATATCCATTCCAACCAGTATCTGACAAAGGGAGCTTTGACTGTCAAAAATGTATACCCCCAAAATCATAGTCTCTAAGGTGCTACTGGATTCAAATCTATCTGTTCTACTGTAGACCAAAACAGCTCTATTCTGAAACTATCTTCAAGACAAAACGGATTCCCTAGATCAGGGGTGGGCAAATAGCGGCCCGGGGGCCACATGTGGCCCGCCACAGAGTTTTTTGCGGCCCGCCAAGACAGTCAGCCACGTGGTGTGATAGGGTACATTTGTCTCATTAAACTGATCCTAAAATTAAATATGCTTGCAGCTATAGATGATATAAAATTAGCACAATAAATAAATTGAATAAAACTACCACTATTTTATTTAATTTATACTTATTGATTTTTATGATACAATTTATACCTTTTCTGAAATGCAAAGTTAACTAATGAATGCAATCATTTTAAAAGGTGCGGCCCCCCGCTAACTTCCGCTCCCACAAAGTGGCCCCCGAGCCAAAACAATTGCCCACCCCTGCCCTAGATGAAAACACAGGCTATTCATTATTCTAGTTAGTGACAGAGAGAGCACTGCAGTTCTGTTGCGTGTGCAGCTCTTTATCTTCCCTTACGCCCCTGAATCATTCATTTGTCCTCCCCAATTTGGTTTTGAGAGAAAAGAAAGCTGTGAAAAGCAATAAGAACACACATGCTTTCTTCAGAATGTTAAGCAACTGTTGGAAGTACTACATTATGTTACCCAAACTCTGTATCAACTACTGTCCCCCATGTCCCACTTGCCCAGGGAAGAAAAAGAGAATCTTTCTCACCAGTACCCCTTAATTTCCATACATAGATGAAAACAGGAAAGCAGGACACATATTACAAAATTAGAAATATGAAGCCGTTCATACACATTATGTACTCCAGAAGGGCTCCATTGCTATTCATCACTGCACCATAAAAAAGCATATTTACTCAAGCAGCTCTTACAGATGAGACTCTCTTTCTTCTGATTTCATTTTCAGCAGACATAAGTAGCAACTCAAGTTCTTTTATTTTCTTCTCTTTGTCAGGATCATCATCAAACGGCTGGTGAAGTATGTATATTTTTTAAAAAAGAGACAAAATGCTTTATTTAACATACATCTTTAAGGGTAACATTGGAGCTTTGATTTGGACTACAGCTATTTAAACCATTTCAGACTGAGGCTGCAAATCCTAATAAATTCACTAAGTAATGACCATGCATTGACTCCTACAAACCACGAGTGAGTGGTGCTCACAAATAATGATTTTTCCAATTTCTTGCTTTCTCCAGCAGCCCTGAGACTTCTAAAAAACTGATGCTGAGAACTGTGGGAACTTTATGGATCAAAATGCCATAAGGCAAAGGGAGCTATGATGAAGATATGAAACTGGGTGCTCACACCCACCTCCCTCTTCCACAAGCAGAAGCTCTGCCAGCAGAGGACAGATACGTTTGCCCAGTTTCTTCTTCTTGCTGCAATGCCCATATCCCACAGTATTTTGTCTAGTAGGCTTCCATGATTATTTCACATCAGTTTTTCAGGGGGTTGCGGAGAATAGTCCCATATCTGCAGCTGTCCTCAGACAATCTGAAACAAACCTGCTTTGAAACATTCCACTCTTTCTTAGGGATGTGAGAATGCAGCTGCTGGATTTTCTTAAGATCTGGGACTGTTCCCACCACTGCAGCCACCCTTGATGGTTAGTGAGTGGCAGCTACTCAGGCTGTCTCACCAGCCACCAAGAACGGCTGAAAAATGTCGACGTGGGAGCTCATGTTTGAGCCCCTCCCTCTGCTCCCACTTTCCCTTGTTTGCTCTGTCACCAGAGGAAGTCCACTGGCCCGCCCTCCAATCCCACTTCCTGCCTCTTCCAGATTCTTTTCTCCCCATTCTTCCCCAGCTGCCCAGCATTCATTCTTTCGCTTCATCCACCTGCTTCCTACCCCAGCCATTGCAGTTTCTCTATTTTCTCCTTCTCTTCCCACACCCCTCCTCCTATTGTCAGCCATCATTTAGGGTTGTTCTAACAATGTCAAATGCTACCCATTTTTTTTCTACTTCAGCTGTCGTTGTAAGCAACGTTGGGTGCACAAAAGATGAGAAGCAGCCCCTAAAGGGGACAGCAAAGGGAAAGTCTGTTAGTGAGGGTCAGCACTTTTGTCACCCAATAAGTGTCATTTATCTGCCTCCAGAATGTTTACCTTGGGTCTCTATCCTGCTTCTTCTCAGAAGTTCCACAGAAGAAAACTCTCTCCCAGCTAGCAATATAGAGAGGGTTCTAGCTCTGTCTCTCATCTTTCTATCAAACATGTTAGTTCCTCAATACCGCTTAATCATTTTGCATGGTCACTGGTGAGCACTCCTTCCGTTAACATAAACACTATTTTTTTTTCCTGACAAGGCCAGAAACTCAAGATTTTTTCAAATGAAATATGCAGCCCAAAATACCAATTAACACTGTTTGGGATACTTTTAAAGCTTACTTAAGGGGCTGGTTTATAAACCAGGTGGCGTGGAAGAAAAAGAAAGAAAGAAAACATTATGAATATTTGGGAACCAAGATTAAACAAGAAGAAGACAAGATGAAAAAACGTAATGATATGGGGAAAATCAAACTGAAACTAAATAATCTACAACACCAGATGAATCCACTATTAACTCAAGAACTAGCAAGAAAGCTAGACTATACGAAACAATATTATTTTGATAATGCGAACAAACGGACCAGATGATTAGCTTTTAGAATAAGAAAAGAAAGAGGAAAACATATAATCAAGACCCTAAAAAGTGAAAAGGGCACTGAACAACATATGCAACGAGAAATTAAGGAAACAGTATAAAATTTCTATAGAAATTTATATAACGAACCAGCACAAGATTATAAAAAAAAAACCAGAACTACTTAAACAAATGGAATAAAAAGAAGTTTTCTGAAGGTCAAATTGCTATGTTAAATGACCCCATTACAATGTGTGAGCTGACAGAAGCGATCAAAAACACGAAGAAAAAGAAAACACCATCCGAAATATATCAGATTTTTGAAGAACAGATATCACCAACCCTAAAGGAGGTCTTCCAAAATATAAAAACAGTAGGTCAAACAACAGAATTCTGGAATGAAGCCCTAATAACTCTGATTTATAAATCAAATACAAACGAAAAAGAAATCAAGAACTACAGACCAGTATCACTGCTAAATGCAGATTATAAATTATTTACTAACATCATAGCAGCTAGATTTTAAAAAGTTTTAGTTCAAGTTATCCATCAAGATCAAGTGGGCTTTTTGCCCAAAAGACAGATTAGGCATAATATTAGGACCATTATTAACGCATTAGAGTATTATGAAATGAACCCAGGAAAATAAATGGCAATGATCTTTTTGGGCACAGAAAAAGCATTTGACAATGTTAGTAGGGACTTTTCACTGCAAAAATTGGAAATGTGGAACTGTGGCACAAATTTCCTGGCGATGGTTAAAGCAATATATAATACTCAAAGAGCTAAGATTACAGTAAATGGAGATACCACCCAATATAATAAGATTCAGAAGGGAACAAGACAAGGGTGTCCATTATCCCCTTAATGGTTTATCTTTGCCCTGGAGACACTGACCGATAAGGTAAGGGAAAATGAAAAAATAAAAGGTCTCAAGATCAAAGGAGAAAACTTCAAGCTTCAGGCATTTGCTGATGATTTGGCTTTCAAACTAGAGGATCCTATCACAACGATCTCTCACTTAATAAAAGAAATCCAAGATTATGGCACTGTAGCAGGATTAAAAATTAACCTTAAAAAACAAAAATCTTAACTAAAAATTGTACTCAAAACCAAATTCAAATAATACAGTTAAAATCTTCAATGGAAGTTGTTCAGAAACTTAAATATTTAGGTATATTCCTATCTAACGGAACCTCAACCTTGTTTGAAGATAATTATAATAAACTTATAAAAGATATAAAGAAAGATTTATTGAAATGGAAAGACCTACAATTGTCTTTTATGGGAAGAATTGCGTTATTAAAAATGAATATTCTCCCAAGGTTTCTGTTCTTGGCACAAAACTTACCCATTCTTAAAAAGATGTGCCTTTTCAACGAACTGGACAAAGTTACAAAACATTTTATTTGGCAGAATAAAAGACCAAGAATTAAATGGAAAATTCTCCAAGATATAAAAGATAGAGGGGGCTTCTCAGTATCAAATCGGCAACTGTATTACAAAGCAGCCTTATTAACCTGGATAAGAGAATGGATTACTCTTGAAAATACAAGAACTTTGAAGTTAGAGGAACATGACCTTAATATGGGATGGCATGCTTTCCATAACCACACGATACAAGGTGCATTAATTAAAATCTGGAATAACATAAAAGAACGCTTTTATAATAAAATGCCGAAATGGGTATCACCATTGGAGGCTTTTACTAAACCCTCCCTACTGAGTAAGCAAGACAGAGAAAGTTACAAGATTTTACTCGACACAGGTCCCTTTCACATGCACCTATTTGCCACGCTAGAGGGACGCTTCATCAACGGATCAAACTGGCGCGATCACACCATCACATCTGGGAAGCGCCCCACAACCGTCAGCAAGCCAGGACAAACCGATTTGATCCGGCAGAGAAGTGGGGTAAAAAGCTACTGGCGAAAGACCGGTAGCAAACGATTGGCATGGCCCGCAGCCGGACTTTCCCTGTGTGATCGCACCAGCGCAGAAGTATGGCATCGCGGATAGCATGATTACACGCTATCCCGACGCCATGCCGGGGGGGGGGCTGTCCCCCTTTTCCATGTGCGCATCATTGAACACCCATAGGGGGAGAGGAGCAATCCATCGATGCCCCCCGTCTAAGCAAATCATCAATTCCCCCTTCCAGCGATTCATCGATCCCCCGTTTAAGTGCCTCGGAAACCCACCGCAAAAAAAAAAAAAGCAGTTGCGTCTGATCATGCAGCGGTGGTTTGCCCCAGCAGATCTACAGAGCTGTGTGATAGCACAACTCCGGGTCAAATTGCTCTGGGGCAAAAAAGCCTCAGTTCCCCTCCGGATTATCTCGCTCGTGTGGACGGGGCCATAAATAATGAGTTAAAATCTGCCAAAACTCTCAACTCTTAAAATCTTAATCTGTCGGTGGGAATACTTACAAATAAAAACAAGCTTCAACAAAGACAAAAAACTGAGATTTTGCAAAGAACAAAACGGACTAGACAAAATCTGGTTGCTATCTGACAATAAACTTATCCAGGAAATATACAGATAGTTATTAGAAGACTACATGCAAGATGAACATATTAAGACCACAATGACAACATGGATGAGAGACCTAGGTCATAATTTAGAAATAGAACAATGGGACAAATCTGGAAAGTAACAAAATTTATGGGATCTATATAAAAGGAATATATATATAAAATGTTCCATAGGTGGCATTGCGCTCCAGATAATAATCAATAAGTATTATCCAAACTCATCCAATATATGTTGGAAATGTAAGAACAATGTAGGAACCTTCTTCTACATGTGGTGGAGGTGCAATAAAATACAAAGATATTGGAGCAAAATCCACAAAGTTGTATTAGAAATTCTGAATATCAAATTACCAATTATCCCTGAAATTTTCCTGTTAAATATAATTCCTGCTAGTTATAATTGTGCAGACTGCTATATTCTAACATATTTTAACCACCGCTAGAATTTTGGAAGCAAAAAACTGGAAAATAGAAAGAACCCCCATGAGAGGGGATCGAATAAACAAACTAATATATTTAGCAGAAATGGACAGATTAAATATGGTTTTGAAATGCATGGAAGAAGAAATATTTAGTAAAAGTTGGTGCAGAGTCTATGATTGGTTAAATAAAGAAATTGGAATTTAGACTCATTCTAATATTATATGATATATATCGAATTGTTATACTTGCCTTTTGGCAATAGTAAAATGTACAGGCATGAAAACATACATGTCTATGTAGTATAAAAACTATAGATAAAAGTTTTTTAAAAAACAAACATCAACACTATTTGAGCATGCACAGATGGCACGTTTACTGTTTGGGGTGGGGGTTTAGCCTCACTTTCTTAACTTTTCAGATTTTTCTGCAAATCTGGGGATTTTCCCAAGTTTGTAAAGATGTCTCCCCCATTTGTATGTGATCCTACTGTGTAGATGTTTTTCACTTGTACCATGGGACCAAGTTCGGAATTAGAAACAATAACAATGATGAGTTGTTTGGGGCATGACAGTGCCATGCTCCATGCTCTCCTGCACAACACTGCGACTCATTTCAGTGGCACTGGTGCAAATAGTCCCAATGGACTGTGACTTGTAGGTGTGCTGGACAGAATACTTTTAGAGAAAACGTTTAAACTGGAATACATTTTTCAGTTCTCTAGCTACAATGAATGTTCTGTAATTATTTTTTTACATTTAGGAAGTCAGTAAAATAGAAAGGAAGTTACCTGAATAAAGCTGGAAGAAGTCGGAATATGGTCTATACAGTTGCCTTCTATTGACATGTATTGGTACCCTGGAATCTAAAGAGTCATAATTGTTCTTTATGCTTTTTTTAATAATTTTCTTATGCATTTTTTAATTGTAGCACACTAAATTTTCATACTCTTATTTTTAAAATGGATCATCTTTTGACATAACATGAACACCCAAGGTCACTAAACTAATAAACCAAAAATATATCCCAAACACCAAACTTCTAAAAAGACAGAGCCCTATGATGATATACCAAATTAAGTTTCTTTTTAAAAAGTATCAAACAAACACGTCAGCTATAGAGTTCTGAAAACATTTTGACTCTTTAGGTAAGAAACCTACAATCGATATGTCACCTAAGTCTGTAGGCCTGTACTGTGTGTTTTAAGCAATGCATATACCCCTTCCCTCATTGCTAGTTTCCGGAATTTACATTTACATTCATCACAGTATTTGCTTTAAGAACCTGATTTTTTAAGCATCCTTCTAACAAAATATTTTTTCTACTGTATTCTTTCAGTACAAATAACAAATTCACCATTTACCCATTTTCATTAAGATTTTTATATAAACAAAAAACATCTCAGGAGAACTTACATGTGCCTGAACTGGTATATAAAACTGATTCTGGGTATGAAGATGATCATTAGACGAGCAAGTTTTGTGCGGCAGTTCTGATGAAGAAAGACGTTCTGTCTTGATTCCATCTTGCAAATATCCTTCTTGTTCAACTTTTCTTCTCATAGTCGAGTTCCAATGATTTTTTATTGAATTGTCAGTTCTAAAGAAATTACAGGACATGGCCAATCCAAAATTAAGAATGTCATACTGACTTCAATAGGAGAAAGTTGATTATATGTTAAAGGATTTAATCCTGCACAATTATCTGGCAGCCAGGCACACTGATAACAGTGGGACTTCTCAGTAAAAATGCATAGGATCAAGGATGCAAGTTAAAATCAATGGGGCAAAAAAGTGCTTAAACTTGGCTGGATTGTGCCCAAAATCTAAAAATTATATTGATTATATATCGCATAGACCTGGGAATCGAACTATGTAACTTACTCATGGGAGAAACAACAGCAGTGGGATGCATCCATTTTTATAAAGATAGAAGTACATTTTAATACTTGCCCAGACTGAAAAAAAATTGTTCCAGATATTTCTAAATAAATAGTGTGAGAATTTTAGCAAATAAAGTACTGGTTTTCTATCACAAAAAAAGAGAAAATTCTTCATAGAAACCTGCACAGGTAGATATATTGTATTTTTCACTTTTTTGCTCACTGAGCTGTATAAAAGATGCTTGTGAAAGTCCCCTCAGCTTCAAAAGGAGGTTGCTATGTGGCAAGGTAACTACTGTTCAATTTTTTTTTTAAATTAATCCCTCCCAGGTTTCCTTACATTTCAAGAGCTAGTTTCATTTCTTTGGAATAACAGGAGTGTCTATTACATAACTATCTGGCATTAACAACTACTTACAAACTTCAAACACGTATTTACAAATGAATAATATATACTAAGACTATTGAAAGTGATAATATAATGTACTTTCCTCACATTAGTCAATGGAACAAGCAAATATCAGCAAGTAGCTCACAATCATAATATGCAGGAAATAGTCTAGGACGCACTTGATTTTATTTACCAACAAAAAGTTAAGAAAATAGTACTAGAACTTTCTGTTTCGGCTCAAGGCTTATTTGCAAACCCTTCACTGTACAAGAGTAATATGTGCAGAGCTGTAATATCCATAATATGATTTGTTATAGCCATACACATATAGACCACTCGGATTTTACTGTTCCTACATACAACCCCAATTCAGTTTCTGAATCATACTGTGCAACTCCAAGAGCCAGCTAGTTTAAGATAACTTCTGTAATCCTGATATAAAAAATGAAAGGTGAATTGTAGACAATGAGAAAGACTAAGGAAGCTATAGGGAATGTACACAGCTTGTAACCTTCGAATTGACAAATCCTGAAAAATCCACTGGAAAGTCATCATATTGCTTGGCTATTTATCGTCATTTCACCTTAAAGGGTAACTGACATGATTTGAAAGCCAGTGAGGTATAGTGGTTAGAGAGCCTGATGAGGATCTGAAAGACACATTACTCTGCCATGGAAGTTTCCTTTTTGACATTGGGCCAGTTACACACATTCAGCTTAACCTACCTCACAGGATTGTTGTGAGGATAAAATTGAGGTGAAGAGAAAGGGGAAAAGGCAGGGTATAAACTAACTAGATAAATGGGAGAAAGGCAGGGTATAAACTAACTAGATAAATAACATACACCCTACTTCTGCATCAGAAGTGAGGTCAGGCTACGTGTCATACAAGTGGGGGGGGGGGGGAGTCATAATGCAATCCACACCAGAACAGTTTGTGTCAGGAAGACCACATGCCATACACTTGAAGAAACAGAGAACTCAAATGTTTGTATGCTGTCTGCAGCAGCCAAGAGACAACAGGGCAGCTAATCTACTGAACACCTCTCAGTCTATTTCAAGCCACCAGGATGTGGGTAGGTGATGCGATGATATTTGCATGTCATAACAGCAAGTAAATACTTAAGATGCAGAATGACTGCTGCACAATTCTATGGCATTAAGACTATTTGGTTATAAGCCTCACAAAGCTAGAAATAATTTGCTATTTGCATGTACAGTATACAGTGGTAAATTCAAAAATACCTTCCAGGAAGTAGTTTTGCTATTTCAGCCCACCGGTTTCCCAAACGTTTGTGAGCTTCATAGATGATTCTATCCTCCTCTTCAGTCCATGAAGATTTTTTAACCTCTGGATTAAGATGGTTATGCCACCTTTCTCGACACTGCTTCCCTATTCTTCCCTTTAAGTGCTTTGCAATCAAAGACCAGCGCTTTGGACCATATTTCTGAACAAGTTCAATAACCTAGAATGCAAATTGATTAGAGACAGCTCTCAAGTTAGCCTGTCAGAAAAAGCGGGGACAGTTCCAGTATAGAAGCAAAGATTCACAGTCACGTTTATGATATTTGGCCAAGAGAATTTTTAAGTACCCAATAATATGAATACAAATATCTATAATATGAATGTTTGGTTGTTTTATACATTTATAAACCTCCTAAGTCTGAGGCAGCCATAAGGCAACACAGGATGATGCAATTTTGGGTGACCTTACTGCACTTTTTAAAAAATCATTATTCTAGAACAACGTAAATTATTTACCCTCTGATCTTCTTCCTTTGTCCAAGGACCTTTAATCAATTCTGGGTTTAGGACTTTCTGCCATCGATGCTGGCACTGAAAATCAGAACGATTCTGCAGAAGAAGGGAAGGGAAATGTCAGTTGCACATCTTTGCTAAATCAAAACAGTTGGTGGGAAACTCAAGTTTGAATACATACATTTATTGAAAAGATCTTACACTTTGTGGCTTGGGTTACCCAAATTATAGTTCACCTTCAAAGGCTGAACTATGCCACAAAACAGGAAGGAGAAATGCAGAGAGGGCATGAGGCTATTTCATGTATGTCTGAGCCTCGTTGAATTTTCACTCACTTGTAGATGACTAGCAATGAATGTCCAGTCACTCGTCCCATGCTGTTCCACTAATTTTTTCAGCTTTTCATCCTGTTAAAGCACAATTTAAAACAAAAAAGAACCCTGTAATAACCATATAATGTCAGATCCACATAGAAGGAAAACTCACAACCAGGTAAGGCTCACCTCATCACGTGTCCACTTTACTCTATTACAAATCTTCTTTATGCCTTTTTGTTGTGGTACTTCATAGTCATGATCTGCATAGTGAAGGTCATCATCATCTTCCTCACTGCAAAGTGCAAGCTATTATTAAGTTAACATAGACAGTGAAACTATGCATTTGTAACAGCTCATTGGATATGGAGATACAACCACCATATTTGTCACTGAAAACACTCTGCTGGTTTTTAAAATTACTGTATTACCTTCATCCACCACAAAATCTAGCTAAATTAATCAGCAAAAAGCAAGAAAATCAGATCAAAATGTGGAGTTGAGAAATATCCAAGAACCCATCTGAAATAGTATATAAGCTTCTCAGCATAACACAAAGTAATAACTGTTCAAAAATAAGGCTCACTTCTCGCTGTATTTTTTTTAAGTTGTTAATGGAACACTAAATACACAGACAGGGAAATCAACCCTCCAGGCTGCTTCACTTACAACATTCCTTTTCCTCCATGAAAATAATTTCATAGAAATGAGGTGGGAAAGGGTAAACTCTTTTTCCCCTGCGTGAAAGTGATGTGCCCAAGAAAAACAGAATGCTGGAATGCAGCCTTCCAATTGCATCATTCTTTTTGTCACAGTTTTTTAAAGAAATTAAACAATGAGCAAGCTAAGTCTGAGTCCAGTGGCACTTTCAAGACCAACAACGTTTAATTCTGGGATATAAACTTTTGTGTGCATGCACATTTCAACAGATCTGATAAAGTGTGCAGGCACATGAAAGCTTATAACCAGAATTAAACGTTGTTGGTCTTAAAGGTGGCTCTGGACTCAAACTTTGTTGTATTACTTCAGACAAACACTGCTATCCCTCTGAATCTAATAAACAAATTGTGACCTTTGTTTGCCTTGAGAGGCAAGCGCCACCTGCTGGCTTAATGAAATCTTTTGTATGTTTCTATCACAATTATTATTTTATTTCTTTCTTCTAAGGAGCTCAATCAGTATACATGGGGCTGTCACAGTTATTTCACAGAAAATTCCCACTTGTTACTCCAACACCTATAACTCTTTTACATCACCCATTTGTGTTTCAAGTTTAACATTAGTAAAATAGTCAAATCTACAAGAATCTTTGATTCAACAGCACTCAGTATCAACCATATTAACTAACTAAAACATTCTAAGTAAGGGGTCAAAGAGACCCATCCTTTATCAGAATGTTATTTTTTCTTCTTCACAAGTTACTACATAATAACATATTCAAAGCCCGTATTAGCTAAGGAAGAATTTTGGGTATTTTTCCCCCTAACAAAATATAGGGGCGGGGGAAGTTTTCATCAAAGGCCAAAATTATAACTTAATTTTAGAAAAAGCAGCTTTCAGACCTTAATGAAAAGTTTAAATATTATAGCATCAGCTTTTTAAAAAGGCTTTCTAAAGGATGTTCTATAAAAACATTTTAGAAACTTGACGGTAAATATGAATTATAAGGTAATACAGGCAATGACCATCTCTAGACAGCTAGAGTAAGAGCTTTAATGCTTGTCAGAGAACTGGTTTGTGTGTACTGTGGTATCTACCTGTTTACAGTAAGTAAATTCTAATGCTTAGAATGAGTGCCTTTTAAATTATATTAACTGTAGCTTCATTGCAAGCCAAAATATTGACAAATAATATAACTAAGTTATGATAATGCAGAATGCTTAGGAATAAGGCACTAATGTAATACACAGAATCATGCCATTTATTGTTATACTTGAATAATACACAGTAGCCATCCCTGCTGTTCCTCATGAAATGCATTATTTTTCTAAGCCCATTACATTAGACATAATTTCCAATGCTTGTGCAATGACATCACATTATTCTGCATTATGCTACTCCATATCAACTAACTGCAAATGAAATGCCATGCCCTTAGGACCACTGATCAGTGACTAAGTTCTTCTGTTGTACAGACAGCAAAAAGTCATGTATCTTTAAAACTGCATGATAAACATATACCCATCAGAATATTCCTACTAGCCACAAAATTCATGCTATGCATGCCCCATTTTACACATCCGTATTTAAATTCAAGAAGCCCCTCATATGAGGATAATGTCCATATTTTACTGGAAAGTAAATTCCACTGATTTCAATGGGAGTTGTTGCCACTGTGACGAAGCACAAGAAGATCGAGACTCTAAAAATATTAGTCAACTAGCTGATGACATGTCTAGTAAAGTACAATTCAAATCAGATTTATCTGTACATATAATTACACAGCTATACAATAGCAATTCAAAAAACCAAGTTGCCAAAGTACAAAAAGTGAATCAAGTTTCAAACAATAAAAAAAACTTGTCTGAATTTCTCCTTATTGCTGGACTAATACAAGAGAGGAACGACAATTCTACCAAACCCAATTTCTCTACCCTCTTTAACACGCCCCCTCCCCAAACACTAGACATCTTAAAATGCTAGTCTGGTTCTTCCTTTCAAGTCTTTCAGTAACTGAGGGCCAAAGAGAGGCTCCTTGCCTTCCCTTCTCTGTTGCCATCTCCCCACAAAACAGCAATCGTTATTTCCACCATATCCACTGACAGCAAGAAAACGCAGCACTAATGCAAATTTAGCATCAGCTTACAAATAACCCGCTATTCTCTCCCATGTGTGTCCACATGTCCAGGAAGAAAACCAGCGGGGGAAACACTACCGTGACCAGAGAGCTTGGACTGCCAATAAGGAAGCCGTTTCACGACTCGCACATCACCAAACGCAACGCTGGGACGGCCAGGAAAGGAGGCCGGCCGGGTCGGTTTCCGAAGGGGGAAGGAATGGGGCGTGGTGGGGGACCAGTGCAGCAGAGGGAGAGAGGAGCGAGCAGAATAGGTCGCCGTCACAGAAACCGGGAACTGGCCCTGGGGAAGGACCGGGGGTGGCAGGGGCCAAGGGGGGGGGTGGCTCCTGAGGAGAGAGGAGACGCGCCGAGGACCAGCGAGGGTCGTCCGGAGGGCTGGGCCGAGCTCTCCCGGGAGAGAAGGGCAGGAGCCAGGAGATGCTCGGCAGGATCCTAGGCGCGGCCACCACTCACCTGCGCGGCCTCTTCGCCATCCTCGGCGCGCACCATAAGGCGAGGAAGGAGGAGCGGGGAGATCGCCGGCCGAAGGCTCTCACGCAGCCGGGGCCGGTAGTGCCCGGAAAGCGAGTCCGGCGCTTTAGCCGCGGCCCCGCCTGGCCCCCCGAACGGGGGACATGATGGCACTAACCCAGCCCCCGCCGTTGGGGGAAGGATCGGCAAGGGCCCGGAATCCGCGTCCTCCTCCCACTGGCCCCGCTGCGCTGTCACTGCTCGGCTCCCCGTGAGCACCGCCACACTCGCCGGACGGGCGACTTCTCGCCTTCTTCTTGGTCCCTGCCGCCGAATCTCGCGCCCAGCCTTTTTCCAGAGCCACCGTTTGAATCTGCGCACGCGGCCTGGCATCCCATTGGCTGCTGCAGACAGCACGCGGCCAAGCAAGGGGGGCGGTGCGAGAGGGAACGGCCAGTAAGGAGAGAAAGGTGGCGGGATATTGGCGGAGGGGGAGAGGAGGCGGAGCAGAGGGCGGGCTGACGCGCACGGTATGCTGGGGAAGAGAGTTCTCCTCCTCCTTCCAGGTTTTGTGGGGAGGGCGAAGGTCTGTTCTTCAGCGAAGTCCATAAATGACCAGTGATCCCTAAAGCTGTGTCAACTGTCACGCCGCGTTTTCTTCATTCTAGAAAGAAAGCGAACTTCCGTTTCAGTTCTTCAGGTACCCCGCCTGCTGGTCTCACATAAATCGGATCACTCGCGCGCCCAGTCCCTCAGAGAAATTGTGCCTATAGTAAAGAGCCAATTTCAGTAAAATTACAGGACAGGGTCCATGGAAGAATAGGAAGCAATACCAAAGATAAACATGAACGCAGTAGCCTAAAATAAAAATTAAGTCTCCTTCGAGCCGGAATCGAACCAGCGACCTAAGGATTTCTACTCCACAGAAGAGCCTCTACAGTCCTCCGCTCTACCAGCTGAGCTATCGAAGGGACCACGCATGTTTCTTTCTGTTTTCTCTATACAGACTTTCTTTTGTTAACACAGTGGCGCCACAAAATCTGGAGAGCACCGGAGGCGAAACACTTTATTTCTTGCTGCTGTTCCCAAATATGCCACGACTAGATGTGGCATGCAGTCAACATTTTTCAAATGTCTTAAACATTATTTCAGTTATTGGAACTAAAGGTGAACAACTTCTGGGGTACTTAGAAGTGTTATTACATCACGTGAAACTACCGATCAGTCCGGACCTTGCATTTGTGTTCAGAACTGAATCTCACTGAGATCAACGCGGCTTGCAGCAAATCAAATGTATGTAGCTTTGCAGTCTTGCAGGAGCAAGAGTAAATCGAATAAGCAGCCCACCCTCAAGTTGGTTTTAAAGACGATGTTGAACACAGTCAGCAAGGGAAATTAATAATATCCTTGGGAGAAAATGCCTTTTCTCTAGCAGTAGAGGATTTCCCCCGTTTTTTAAAAAAATACTTATTAACCTCCTCTCGGACAAGGGGAAAAAAAGCACTTTATGCCAACGCAGCTAATTGGAAAGTTAAGCTTTATAAACAAATACTTATGGTACCCATCTTTATCCACTAGTACTGACTTTCATTGTAACCAACGGGGTTCGAAAGGGCTTAAGGAAAGACTATACATTTGTTTAGCAGGGGTTTAATACTATTGATTTTTCCCTCCTCTGCACCATTCTTCTGATCCACTTTCTTCTGTGTTTGAAATACTAGCCATTTTACATGTAGGCATCTTTCAAATTAAATAATTGTATGGCACTGTAATTTTCCACTTTGACTGATTTAGAATTCTGTTTAACTGGCAAGCTTGCAATCTTCAGAATTAGGCTATTAATAGATTGTCCTGCTCAATTTGCTTACACACCAACAAGAACACAAAGAAGGAGGAAGGGCCACAAAAGAAGGGGAAATGTAGTGCTGCAGATAACAGGGTTGCCAGCCTCTAGGAGTGAGCTGGAGGCCTCCTGGAATTACCACTGATCTCCAGATCAGTGGAAAAAGTGGTACTTTGAAGGGCATACTCTATGGTATTCAAACCAGCTGAGGTTTCTCCCATCCCCCAAACCTATTCTTCCCAGGCTCCAACTCCAAATCTCCAGAAAATCCTCAACCCAGAGTTGGCAACCCTACCATTAATCCATTAAAGACTACAATTTTTAAACTAGCTACAATAGAGCCCAGAGGAAGAGCTTTACTTCAAGACACGTAATAAACCTTAGCTTTTTCTGTTCCCCAGCTATTCAGATAAGATTACAGAAGTTCAACAGAACAGTAGTTACTACTACAAAGCTTTAAAAAACCTGTTAATGCAAATATGTGATGTGGCAGAAACCTATGCAATTTCTATGAATTCCTTGCTTTGGCATAGCAAACAATCAATGCCATGAGAATTAGGGTTAAGTATAGGTCCGCTCACAAGTTACAATGATTGCATATACAATCCAAGTTCAGTGTACACTTGATTTTTCTTTATATATGCACTGAGTAATTCTCAAGTTACACTCAGTGCACATATGGATGTGATTGAAACTCCATATACATCCAGGTACTGGTCTCCAGCTTTCTTTGCAAAGTGAACACACACTGGCTCTTTTGTACAAACAGCTGTACGCATGTACAGGTGGCTGTACATGTGTTCACTGTAATGTGCAAATGGAGCTTTAAATAGCAAGAGTTCTCAGTAAAGTATTGACAAAACCATTTTAAAATCATAAGAATTATTCTTGAGGTGGAAATGTTATTCTTTCTTGTCCCTTCTCTTTTAGTTACTGTTTGCTAACAATATATGTAGAAAATATGTGTATTCTTATGAATGGATGTTATATATGTAAATAATGACATGATCTGGCAAGTATTACTACTAAGCTTAGGATACTATAAGTAGCACGGTATTCTTTGAGGTGTGGTGATGGGTAGTGGTGAGCTTACCTATCGTGCTTCAATTCACTCTTTAAGTCCTGCTCTGTCCCCAAAACACAGGAGGCCTTATCACACTCAACAAAGGGCCCACTTCATTGCCTCCAACAGAAAAAGAAAACTAACACACTACAGCAGGGGTCCTCAAACTACGGCCCGCGGGCCACATGCGGCCCGCCGAGGGCATTTTTCTGGCCCGCCGGATGTGCCGCTGCCTGTCCTCCAATTCCCAGCAGCCCACAAAGCAGCGGAAAAATTGCAGCCGACTCGTCCCGGGCCACATGACAAAGCCCCGCCCCCCTGCTTCCAGTCAGCCAGGAGGAGGCAAAAGGAAGACTGGAAGAGGGTAAGTGTGGGGTGGCAGGCGCTCCGGCTGGCCCCAAGTCTCCTAGCCGGCTGAGAGGCCTCTCAGCCGGCTAGGAGACCTGCGCCAGTCCCAAGAGCCGGGTGGGGGTCTTTTTCGAGGCTTTTTGTGCTGCTGGGAATCGGAGGGGGGGAGAGAGGGAGAGAGAGGTTTCTCTTTCCCATCATGATGCCTGCAGTAGTGGAGTTTCAGGGAGAAGCAGCTGGGGGCTTGCTGCCTTAAAAAGTTTGTGAGGATGCCGAGTTCTTTGTTTCTTCGGAGAGGGAAAGACAACAGCCCCGTAAACGGTGCCTTTTTGCGCACCTCCCCCCCCCCCCCCCGCGCGCCTTCCCTACCCGCAAAATAACCAAAGAAAAAGCCCATCTTCATAGTTTTTTTTAAAAAACTATAGTCCGGCCCTCCAATGGTCTGAGGGACAGTGAACTGGCCCCCTCTTTAAAAAGTTTGAGGACCCCTGCACTACAGCCAAACCAAAGTGAGGCCCCTCCTACACAGGCCTTGAGGGGAAAACAGAAACTAGTTCTTAAAGCTATAGGTGCAAACATGCATCTATGCCCAATTTATTGAGGAATTTAATTCACTTATAAAACATATTTTTGGCAAAGAGGATAAAAAAAATTAGCAATTGGCATCGGCTGAGGCAGGACCCAAATCCTTCTGGTTTCTTGCTGCCTGCACAGCAACTGTTCTTGCGTGGAACCTTTGTGCTGCTAGGACAGCAGTGTAAGTGGCAGTTTTTAAACCAGCAGGGAACTCAGATTAGGAGCATGAGCCTCATGCAGGACACCACCACAGCAAATACACTCTAGACTACTAGTACTATGTAAAAAAATAAGGTCTATTATTAAGTTTAGTGTGTTCTATTTACACTAACTGTATTGGCATAGATCAGGATGGGTAGCCATGTTAGTCTGTCTGTAGCAGTAGAAAGAGTAAGAGTCCAGTAGCATCTTAAAGACTAACAAAATTTGTCATAGGATTTGAGCTTTTGTGAGTCACCACTCACTTCTTCAGAACTGTATTGGCATGTAATCAGATTTGTGCCTAATTATCAGGTATTGCAGACCTTGACTTTAAAAAATTGGAAGTTCTTACTATCCTACCTAAAATAACTAAAAAAACAAAACAAAACTTGATGCTTCAGGCACATCTTCATTAACCACAGCGGATCCTTTTCTTAATCCCTCCTGTGTATGATGGGCTCTCACTGGTTTTCAAGATAAAACTATCTGTTGCTAATGTCTACAACAAAAGACACATGAATTATCTGTCCTCTGAAGCCACATGAGTTCTTTGCCCTGACCTGGTGAAGAGTACTGGACTCAGGAGACCAGGAACGGTGAAATCATGAAACCTTTATTGAGTGATTCAGCATGCCCAGTAGATGGTCAGAACAAGCATGCTTCCAGGGCTCCAGGGCCCTCATTATATGCTGGCCGGAGCCACACCTCCAGCCGCACCCAAAAGACCTGATAGGGGCTTAACATATGCGCATGTTTGTCATAGGTTCCCTAGAGGAGCCTTTGATTGCATTGGCTCCTCAGGGAGAACCTAGGTCCCACACTGGTGGAGGCTTTCAATCCGGATGTCTATTGTTCCTCCAGATTCAAGCTCCCCTCTCTGCCTGACCATGTGCTCTGGCCATGCAGCGGGCGCCATTACCTGGGAGCACATGGCAGGCTGGTTGCTACACAGAGCATACTACATGACACCTGGATAGCCCAGAAAAGATCTCAAAAGTGAAGCAGCATTGACTGTGGTTAGTACTTGGATGGGAGACTTCCTTGGTATACTAAGCTGGCTTTATTCAACCACCTCTCTGAATATCTAAGTCCTCACTAGGGGTCAGTCACTAGAGGTTACCATGCCTTCAAGGTACCACCCCCCCCCCAAGAAATACTGGGGGGGGGGGGGTGTTAGTGTAGGGCTGCCAAGTCCAACTTGGGAAATATCTGGGGACTTTGGGGGTGGAGCCAGGAGAAAGGAAGTGACATCATTTTGTGATGTCACATCCTGTGATGTTCCTTCCACATGCTGACACATGAACTCATGAAGTTTCCTAATACTGAATCAGGCCATTAGTCCATCAAGGTCAGTACTGACTACTCAGACTGGTAGTGGCTCTCCAGGGTCTCAGGCTGAGATCTTTAATGTCACCTATTACCTGATCCTTTTTTAGCTGAAGAGACTGATACCTCCTGCATGTCAAGCAGATGCTTTATCACTGAGCAACGGCCCTACTGAATCCTTCCTCATCTCAGCAGAATATGAAGCACTGCTACACAAGTGCTAAATATGATTTTCATATCATAAGAACAGGAGAGAAGCCACAGTGGATCGGGCCAACAGCCCATCCAGTACAACACTCTGTGTCACAACAGTGGCCAAAAATACCAGGTGCCCTCAGGAGGTCCAGCAGCGGGGCCAGAACTCCAGAAGCCCTCCCACTGTTGCCCCCCAAGCACCAAGAATGCAGAGCATCACTGCCCCAGACAAAGGGTTCCATTTAGACCTTGTGGCTAATAATAGCCACTGACAGACCTCTGCTGGATGGGGACAGAGAGAGACAGACAGACAGACAGACAGAAAAAAGAAAGAAGGAGAGAGAGAGAAGGGAAAGAGCTGGCACAGGCGCTTACTTCCATTTAGACCTTGTGGCTAATAATAGCCACTGATAGACCTCTGCTGGATGGGGACAGAGAGAGAGAGAGAGACAGAAAAAAGAAAGAAAGGGGGAGGGGGAGAGAGAGAGAAGGAAAAGAGCTGGCACAGGCACTTACCCCAGGCCCAGCAGCAACCTTTCAATCTTACACCAGCCGCATGCAAAAGCAGGCCCTTCAGTAAGAGCTTAGTCCCTCATTAATCTCTGGGCGGGGCTCTCTTGCTAACTCTTAAAGGGGAAATGTCTGGTGAGGCTTTTCACTGCAGGCTCTTCAGACATTTCCCTTTAAGAGGCCTGGAAGGGAGAGGGCCCGGCAGGCTCCGACGTTCCCCTCCTGTTGGCAGCCATTGCCTCCCCTCGGTGGCCAGTTTTGAAAAAGCAGGGGGGAAGCATGAAAAATCGGTGTTTCCCCCGCCCTACCGGGGGACTTGGCAGCCCTAGGTTAGTGACATGAGTCATCCAGTGGCCAGACACCAATATCATTACTCATCAAATCCATTCTACATTCAGGAACTAGTTCTGAAGGTGAAAATTGTAAGTCATTATCCCCCTGGGGTAGTAGCTGGAGGAGGGCTGCAAGAAGGAAAGCCTGCTCCATGCTCTTCTCTTTCAGTTCTCACGATACTTTTTTGTTTCTAGTTTTTATAATTGCTCAGATAGAATTGCTGTTTGCATATTTCCACAGGAAATACTGTATCCTATTCAATTTTTTTTTAAGTACAGGAAGACTAAAGGAAGACTCAAATCTGCACTGTAAAGACATATGTGTATGGTATCAGAAGGAAAGCAAAAGTGATAAAGAGGGCTTCTTCACTTGCCATATTAAAGGCAAATTGGGTTACGACATGTCAGTATGCGTTATTCCTTCCCGTGGAGCAGTGTCACTCAGAAACCCCACTTCTATTTATTTAATTCATTCATGCTCCATTTTTTCCCCTATGGGGACCCAAAGTGGCTTACATCATTCTTCTCCATCTTATCCTCACAGAAACCCTGGCAGGTAGTTTAGGCTGAGAGTGTCTGACTGGCCCTAGGTCAACCGGAAAACTTCCGTGGCAGAGTAGGAAATTGCAGCTAGGTCTCCCACATCCTAGTCCACTGTAACCCCTGTACTACACTAGCACATTTTTAGCTGCATTCTTTATAGCATTAGTATCAACAGGGCTTTTTTTTTTTTTAAGAGGTGCTGGAACTCTCAAGAGGGAAATGAAGTTTTCAATCTGTATACTGAAAACTCATGAACTTTTAAACATTTTTAAAACAAATTTGTTCTGGAATTCCGTTCTGGCACATTCCCCCAGAAAAAAAGCCCCATTGATATCAAAAGTAAACAGTAACTGTTTTTTTAAAATAACCTTTTTGGCTACCAACACTACTATCAACAACTGATCCTTAGAATAAGTCACAAAGGATGTAACTGTTTTCCTTTCTCCACTGTTTCCCTTCTTGCTCTCTGGACCAAGAACCATCTGTTCAACAGTTGAACTGTGGCTTTTGTAGGCTTGAATTCTTGCTCTTCAGCAGAAAGTCCTAGACCAAAATGTTTGGGTGCATTGCATATTCCAGGGGATCTGACTGATGGTACAATCCTAGACCGATTTCGCACATGCCACTTGCCTCTCATTCCGTCCGGGGTTCCCCCCTAAAGATTGCCCCGGATTGTTTTATTCAATTTCCTACTTGAAGCTGCAGTTCGTCATCTGCCCCGCGTTTCTTTTCACATTTCTGGCTGCTGCAAGGCTTCCTGCTGCTTCCCCCTCCCATTCCCCTCAGTTTGCCCTCCTAGCCCCTCCCTCTCTTTTTTTTTAACATGCATGCGTGATAGTGTTATTTTGATATGATGCAATAACAGGATTATGATGTCCACACTAGCCTTCCTCTTCCCAGAATTCAATATCTCCTGCCTTCCTATTCAATTTTTCCCACTGCTCTTGCTTGCCACAAATTGATTAGTCAACTATACGGTCTGCTACTGTGACTGGTGGAGTCTCCTGTCTAGCATCAAAATGTCGGGTGCATTGCCAGTGGGATTCCAGGCAGAAAATGGTGGATGAAGCCTTTACGGCCACGGCATCCTATCAAGGAACTCATATTTTGCTGCCTCACAATTTTATTGTAACGTAAATAGGTTTCTTTAAAAAACAAAATCAGTCGCCATGAAGAGAGTTGGCCCTTTTTAATTTCTATGTATTACAGGATTACTGTAGGAAACCTATAGAGCACAAAAGAGAAGTGCCAGTCCTCTTGAACCAACCCTACTATCCCCTCAATTCTAGGTAATTTTTTTGACCCACGGAGGATGCTTCCCTGGAAAACTTTTAATAAAACTATGTTATAAAAGATTTTTAAAAACCTAAATAAATGACATTGGAATACATGTGTATTATATACAGAAAGCAATGGTGAGGATTTGTTTTGCTGCCTCATTATTTTAATATAACGTAATGAGGGTGTGTGTTTTTTAAAGAAAACTCCCACCACAGGGTGGGCCAGATGGAAGGCGGGCGAGTGGGCGTGGAAGAGGGAGTGTGCATTTTCGCTTCTCCCCAGGACAAATAGAAAACTTCTCAGAAAACAAGGATCTCTTTGACCCCGGGAAAAACGTGTGATTATCTGGGGCAAAAGGTGAGCGCGGGTCTACTGGTGGGAAATTGACCAGAAGACCCTGGCCAAGCATACCAGCAAGCCCGGGGTAAATGCTAATGTGAAATCGGTCCTAGTGTTGCAGCCTTCCAAGCCCATCTCTGAGAAATTTAGGAAGCCTCATTATTTGCATGTAAATAAATCTATAAAATGGCTCTTTATTATTGGTTTTATATGTTTTGCCTCAGCAGTTTTTTTCATTGCCTCAGTCACTGATCGTCATGGGCTTTTTTTTCTGGGGAATACGCCGGAAAGGAGTTCCGGAACCTCTTTGACAAAATTATTTTTGAAATGTTTAAAAGTTCATGAGTTTTCAGTATACAGATTGAAAGCTTCAATTCCCTCTTGAGAGTTCCAGTACCTCTTAAAAAAAATAAAATAAAAAGCCCTGCTGATAGTCATGTATAGGATTGAACATGTGACCATTCTGGCAGTTTAGCTGAAGCAGACATGTAAATTCAAGCAATTTAAAAAATGAAGTGCATTAAGAACTCAAGCTGAAAAACGGAAATGGACATGATTGCCCTTACAAGTATTAGGTCTTGTTTGCACAATGCAGTACATACATTACACATTGCAACACATACATTAGGATGTTATTACTCTGTCAGGTCATTTCTATTACCATCTACAGATCAATCAATAACAAAAAAAAATGTTGAAAATGGGAAATGCAGATTTAACTATATTTTACTTTATTGGGGAACTATGTTGTCTTCTTGCAAAGCCAAGATTCCCTTAAAAATCAAATGCAGGCATACCCTGTGAGATACAACTATTAAAGGTAAAGGTAAAGGTAAAGGTTTCCCTTGCTCAAAAGCTAGCTGAATCCAACTCTAGGGGGCGGTGCTCATCTCAGTTTCCAAGGCAAAGATCCAGCACTGTTTGAAGACATTTCTGTGGTCATGTGGCCAGCATGACTAAACACTGAGGCACATGGGATGCTGTTACCTTCCCACCCAAGTGGTACCTATTTATCTAGTTGCAATTTCTTGTTTTGAACAGCTAGGTTGGCAGGGGCTGGGGCCAGAGACGGGAGCTCACTCCATTATGCAGCACTCGGGTATAGAACTGCTGAGCTACAGACCTTTTGGTCTGCAGCTCAGCATCTTAACTTCTAAGCCATCATGGACTCAATACAACCATTGGGACTTCCCAATTAATTTAATTTCACCCTTGGCACCCAAGTAGATCTTCAGCCTGCTTTCTAGACACAACAGTGAATGTTACATTTATTCCAGACTTCCTGGTTCTTATGGTGGGAATCATCAGTGCAGAACCCGAAAAACTGGCCATTATAGTTTTGTGACATACGTTCTCAGATAGACTATTTCATGGAATACATTTCACACTGAAATTGAAAAGTGACAAAATATCAAACCATTCAAGGAGTTCTTAAGCACTAGTAGTTTTAGCAAGTATTAGCAAGTAATAACCAATATAGTTCACTTTTTTGAGCCAGCAGTGTTTCAACTTGCAGTATTTTCTAACTCATGAGTAATTTATCTAGCTGATGAACAGCAACTATTTCTAGGCTGTTTGTTACAGATAAGGATGAATCATATAAACTCAGCACAGTAAGCTTATGTTGAAAGGTTCTAGCTTAAAGCCAAAGTTTAAAACATTTTAAATATAAAACAGGGTGCATTTTTGTTAAGGTGTTTATGGCTTACATTTATTTAAGAGTTATAGCATAACTTGCAATAAACTTTGTAACTAATCCTTGTAGGGGAATAGAGAGACTCAAATGGATCTTGTAACTCATAAATTATGGCCATTTCTATTTTTGAACATTTCATGCAGACTCATGAGTTACTGGCTCCAAAAATAGGATGGAGTTTCCAGTATGGTCAGCTGAAGGAAGTATGAAGATTACAAGTTCTTATTTAATCACTAACCTATAGAGGAACTTGATAGAATGTACATGGGAGGGAAATAAAAACTTGAACGAAATTCTCACACCTTGCAAAAGGAATTGTGTAAGTGTATATTTTATACATGTGCATATTTATACACACATACACATTGCATATGTGTATTTATAGAACAGGGATTTTAACCACAGATAACTTGGTCTCCCGGGTTCCTGATGTATAAACCAAAGCACCAAGATATTGGCACAGCTGTATTGTGAAAAAAGGGCAGGGACCACAGATCACCTAGCATAGATAGCAGCATGCACTGTTCTCTGGGTATGTGCTGGTCAGACATAGAACATGCAAAACATTGTAGATGGACTGTTTCACTGTCCAGAACCAGGCTGCCCAACTGTGATCAGCACATGTGCTGTGCTGTAGCAAGGCAGAGTTTTGTTCCAGTCAATGAAATCAAAATCTGATTCATAAAATTCAGCCATCCAGGTATGTGGCCACATGATGCTCATCACCTAGTTGCAGCACTATACAGTAAGCAATTTGTGAGTGTAGCTCCCTGTTTAGTTTGGAGCCATTAACAACCACACCAAAAACAGTTTTCTTTTTTTTCCTTTTTTTTTGGGGGGGGGGGGAATGTACCAGGGAGGTTAAAAACCAGCCATGGATAAAGAACTGTGCCCTTGCCAAACTCCTTCAAGTAGCCCTGCAAATTCACTTTGAAGGCAGTGCACAATTTGTCCAAACTATCTTAAACACAGATGCTCTGCTACTGACAGGTGCTACCTTAGCATCAAGCTGAAAAAAGAAGTTAATGAGCTATCTAGTAAAACTTCCATGCCCTGCTAAAATACCATCACTATCTCCTCTGTACTTTTAATGCTAATTCAGTAGTAACTATTTAATGTAGAATTACTTTAATAACAAAGATTAACATTTGGTCATCAGTGCATCATCCTCCAAGTCAGAATCCTGTGTGTTAAATGAGGATCAGCCAGGCTATAACAGATGTTATTAGTATTCAGATCTCTGATCTGCTCAGCTCAGGGCAAGTTATGCTATAAAAACTAAACCCCAACACAATTATACCTGGAACCATTATAATCCCCTTGAGCTCAAAGTATCATTCTACAAACCACTGACTTCCATTCATTTGCTTTTCACAGAGTCACCTAGGCAGTTCCAGTAAGTATCTGCAATGGTTAGGGCACATAACACTTTCATATGAACACACAAAGCTGCCTTATATTCAATCGGACTATTCATCCATCAAGGTCAGTATTGTCTACTCAGACTGGTGGTTGCTCTCCAGGGTCTCAGGAAGAGGTCTTTCACATCACTTACTACCTGATTTTTTAAAACTGAAGATGCCAGGAATTGAACTTGGGACCTTCTGCATGCCAGAGCTGCAGCCCCTTTCCATACCTGTTTTTGCAGTGCAGGTGTTTAATGGGATGCAGGAAAGTCAGGCATCCTTTGGCTATGCATCCCTGATTTTTTGGGGAGAGACCACTCTGACTCTGAGCCCCAGGCTGCCAAACTGTGTAAAGCCTTGGCTCCTCCTTGACAAGCATTTGCTGTTGTTCAAAGATGTACCTCAAGCCATGAAGTCTTTGGATCAAGGTTAATCACATCTCAAGGGGTTCCTGTACCAGCCCCACAAAGGTACCATAGTCCAGGTTTCTGGTCTGAAGTTTATGTCTTCACCTGATTAACAGAAGCCTCTGAGGACTCACCTAAGCTTTATATATACAATTCAACCAACCTTGCCCACACTGCTCCCACTTGCCTGAAAACTTAAAACAGTCTGCTAGGACCTGCATGTGTCTAATTAAAATAACAACAACAAAAAAGAACCCATTGGTTTACAACCAATATTGCCAAAGGGGCAAAAATTCCTACTTGTCCCCAAACAAGATGACCAGCTTACTCTGAGCTGTTAGGGAGAGAGGGTGCCACAAGACAGCCAGGGACAGAAGGCAAGAGGGGGCTAACTGGCCCTTAAGAGCCCTCACTCACTCCCCCCCCCATGCCAGTACGTGTCCACACCCAAGCACCAAGATGGGCATCCACCTCCCCATCTGCACAGCTGCCAGAAAACCCTGCCTCCTCAGTTTAAGGTAGGCACAGAAAAGCATTTTGAACAGAAAATAACCAGAAGTCTTCTGATATAGAAACATTTCTGAAGCCACTAGGGCTGGAACCCACCCAGTCTGGTCCCTGATTCCCAGATCAATTTGGAAAAGCAGAATACAAACAATTTAGAACAAGCAAATCCATAAGGCCTCTTATCTCAGCACAAATTCCAATATTCATTTCCACATTCTTCAAACAATATTATAATTCAAACTCAGTGGCAATCAAGTCTAGGCTCTGCCTGAAACAAATGGCTTCTGTACCAGGGTAGGTAAGTAGATGCCAGCAACGTAAAGCAGCTAGCCCAGATAAAAGGTGTCCAATGAGTTGGGTTGCCCCCACAGTTCCAGTGGTGGCCATTTTGGCAGAGAAACTAGAAAAGTTGTTTAGGTCATATTTTTAATATAGCAATCAAAGAAAATTCCAAATACTGTACAGTAAAGTGTAATATAATACACTATTATAATACACTATTGTTACATTACAGATAAAAAACAAATGAGTACAGCAAATCACAAATAAAATCCAAATGTGCTGAACAGCCAGCATTGTGAACATGGTATCATTGCTAATCTAATTTAATTCAATATGTAAAGCACTTGCTGTTTTAAAAGGCTTCCTAAATATATACAGTTCTAATGCTTATTTATACATTTTTAAAAATTAATTACTTCCAAAAGTGCACTATTTCTCTTCCTGGCAATAATCCTCATTAAAATAAAATCTAAAAATACCAAAGTTCAGTTTTACAACTTTACCACAATCAGAGGTACTATGTGGGAATTCTGCATTAGAGAATTTTAAATACAACACCTTAAAATGTACAGGTTTTTTTTTATATTCACAAGTTTTGATGGATTATAGTGCCATTCCCCATACTAAGGAGACCACATTCTGAACTGCAATGCTCCTCATTTCAAAATGATCCAAAGAAAATGTAACCTAGGCTAGGATCCTAAGCACACATATCTGAATCTTACTGGGATTTAGAGATGATTCACACCATCCAATTTTGGGTTTATATAGGGCCTACACCTTTTTTCCTCCCAGCTGAACTCAAAATAGCATCATTTAAGGACTCTTACTGCATAGTCATATCCCAATGTATCCCTTTTAGCAAACAGAGCAATATTTGCCTTGAAAATACATCCCTTCAGTTCTGTTTTGAGTACACAATGATATTAGCAGGTTTTACTGAATAAGAGAAATCATGCCTGGCCCTTAACGTGGTAATTCCTAAATACTCTCCTGTAACTGGCTATTTTCAATGGGATATTTAGAATCTTTAAAGCAAAACAGAAATAACATACACACAGGGTGGGGAGAGAGGGAAACCAATCTTTTTCAAAACTAGAATCTTTGTTTTATCTTGCTAGTTTCCATCTGAGCAAGACATAGGCTACAAGAAAACTTTTTAAAAATAAATTATACGAGCAAGAAATTTTTGCAGCTGTGGAACAAAACTGTTAATTTTTAAAGCTGCAATAAGAACCAAATGTGAAGTTTCCCTAGAAACATAAAGCAGTAGTATATTAAAGAACACATATACCTACAACACTGTTAATTTTAGATTTGAATGGAAAGCTGCAAGTATGCTTTAATTCCAGCAGTTTTCAATAAGGACTTCATTTTAATTCTTTTTTTATCCTCTGATTGTACAGGGTCTAATCCCTCTTTAAGTAAACCAAGGTAATAAATGCTGCTGTGCTACAGACCTATTTTCCATTCATATTAAGTATACAGAACTGCTTGGCTGTTGAAGAACAAATTATGATCAGCCTTAAAACAAAGCAGAAGATAGCTATCCTTGATTTGATAAAACAATTGTCTAATTGTTAAACTGGGAATCAAATACACATCAGAACTCGGTAATTTCTAAAGTAAACTCCTTTCTACAGGTCTTTAACATTTTCCTCTCCAGACCCACATTTCTCAGCAATTCATTTCATATTTGCCTGTCCGTCATTAAAGAGATAATTCCTTGGCTAGCTGCATGTACTTAAACCCACTTGGTGCACACATGCAACTACTGGATTGAACTAAGTGCCACTGAACTCAATGGAACTTTTATAGTACTTAATGCAATTTTGATTGAGATAACTGATGCACAACTGTAAAATTGAGTTCAACTGCATTTCCCCCCCAATATGTTAAACACAGCAGTATTTTCCACACAGCTCCTAGTGTTTCAGTATTTTCATTCCACACAAAAAAGATGATAGAACAGTACCTTCAGCCATTATTTTCTCAATAGGAGAAAGATGGTTCTAAATTCATAATACCATAAACTATGCTGCAAGTGAAAAGACTTTTGGCAAGATGTAAGCTTTTGAGAAAGCAGTGTTACCAATATCCCTCTCTATTTTAATGAAACTATAGACTTAAGGTCAAACAGACTGCTTGTTAACATTGTAAATTCAGGTCAGCTTTAGACCTGCTTCAACAACATAGTTCTTCTCACTCAAAGGAATCTTGGAACTGCAGTTTTGTGAAAGGGCTGGAGAGTCCCAAAGAATTTCTTCACACTAATACTGTAGCTCCCAAGACTTTTTTTTAGTGGAAACCATAGCTGTTAATCCAGATTCAGATCAAATTTAGATCTCTGGTGTAGCTGGCCCTATTGCCGGAAACAACAGGGCTGCATTCTTTTTCAATATGACAGGCTTCTCAAAATGCCAGGTAAGCTACCTCTGAAATCTGGTAATGGGCAGCTGGTGTGTCAGAACGGAGCCCCACTGCACATGCCCCCATTCATGCATAAATAGGCTTCTGGGTCATCGCCAAATACTTAAAGTAACGGTGGTTTTTGATATGCAGCATGGAGCATACTGTTCCTCAACAAGCCACAGATCAATTGTAATCACATATTTTGTTTCTTGACAAAAGTAAGCACCACAAACTTAGAAAAAATTATATATTTAAAATTGTTTATTTGTGAAGGTGTGATTTGTATGCTTCTATATAAACAGGGTACTAGATAATAAAATAGGTATTCCCTATATAAGAAAAACAAAAATGATGTTTGAACGGACTAATATATTTTGAGTAGACCAAAGGAAGTTACAACCTTCAGTGAATTTCTCATATAAAAAATAGACCTTCTCTTACTTGGGATATTTAATAATAGTGTTGTCTAGAATTTTCTTGTGCAATTATAAATGTAGGAAGAATGACCATATTTTCAGAATACAAACATTTATAATAAAAACTTAATATCTGTGGGCCAGGTAAAATTCATGGGCACTCAACAACTGGTGTCAGTAACGAAGCACTTGAGAATTCTATGTTTCCTGTATTGCAAGTTTTTTAATCCTTTCAAGTTTATTTTCATCAGATGAAGCAGTAATAATGCACATATAATAGAAATATGCAAAGAGGCAAAAGTGCACTATCAGTATCAAGATAAATATTCCATCTTTACGGAGCAAACACAATGGCTGCTTCTTAAAATTTAGCACTGTAGATCTGATGAATATGCTGTTTAAGTGGATGACAGTTTAATCAAACTGGTGCAGAAAGATTGCATCACAAAAACACTAAAAAATTTCCCATTCCCAGTTTTTCCTATACCACTGAAAAACCTGATGAAACTCCTTTTCCCTAAATTCCATTAATCCACATGCTCAGAAAATCTTAATAGTCTCCCCCAAGATAACTGATACTTATCAAAATCTTCCTGCACTAAACCAATTCACAGGTCTGCTGCAACTTCTTTAAATACTTGCTTATGACTGTCTTTGCAGTGTGAAAGCACGCCATGATACCTAACCAACTCAAAACTAACATGCAATCACTTGCCAACAGGGCAATGAAAAAGCTGTGCTGGCTCAGACTGCCATGCATTAACATCACTGTTGCTTCATCTTATACTATATTACCCTTTTCACTATCATTCCTTAAATGCCGAACTTTAAAAGAAATCTCAAATCAATATCCTTATATATTTCAAGAAACCTGACAAATGTAAATAAATCCAAAGCATTCAGGTCTAGGGGAATGTCTTTTTATGCTGTATTTCTGAATGGATCAATGTCTGACAACACACTTTACATTTGTCAGGGTTTATTTTCACATATCACTCTTAAAAACCTAATAAGGATCTCAAATGGGCTGCAACATTAAGACTTTAATGGAAATTAAAATTACAAAAAAATTATAACCCACATCTACAGCAGATATTCATCTCAGTGCATATCCTAAGAACTAGTTTACAGGTAACTGAGAGCTAACCTGGGCAGCAGAATGGTATTATTAAAAGCTATTCTCTATCACACATTTGCTATCATGCAATAAGATATAATCTTTGAAACATACAAGATTCAATGAACTAGTTTCATGTGGCCCTGCCAATAAATGTTACATTTGCACAGTAATCTCTTGTATCTTTATCAGCTTTTAACTATTCATGAATGATCCATTGGCTCAGCTGTATTAGTGATTTCTGCATCTTGACTATCCATCTCTTCAGGCTCTTCAACAGAATTTCCTTTTTGCGCTTTTGATCTTGTGGGAAATGTTCCTTCCACTGCATTTGACATGTTACTATCCGTTTCTGCGTTCAGATGTCCACTGCCACTTGAAAATGATTCAGACAAACTAGTCTGAGGGCTTCTAGTTTTAGCAGAAGAACCTGCCACCTCCAATTTCCTTTGTGAGAAATCGTGTGCTGATGATTGCTCTGCATTCTGATCCCGCAAGTGCCTGTCCATTGAAGCCTGAATGGAAGAAACCATTTCCTGCAACTTTTTTCGCTGCGCCTCAATCAAATTAGGGTCAAGCTGCCTGCTGTCTCTCATTGTTCCTACTCCAGGAGCTATCCGTATAAGCTCACTGTTAACAGAAGGCTCAGATTTAGCAGAACTAGGACTGAAGTCTGTGCCTGTACTCTGTTTTCTTGTAAGTGGACTTTCCCTTGCTGCTCTTTGATGAAGTTGTTGACTTCCAGCTGCAGTTCCCAGAGAATGGCCTTTGCCTTGAAACGCAGTTACATTATGAAGTTGTTCTGACTTCTTTTTAACTACTCCCCCACTACCAAGTTTTAGAAGCCCATGTGAAGGACTTGCTTCCCTGCTCCTTGAAGAAGCTTCTGCTCGTACTTGGCTCAGTGCCTCCTTAACCAAGTCTTCCACATCAGCACCCACAGGGAAATGCCCAGCAGCATCCACACAAAGTTCCAATCTATCTTCTGCAGCATTGTACACAAAGGTCTTACCAGGCAAGTGTGGAAAAGTACAATGCTTCCCATCAGCCAGGCCTAAAGAAGAGGGGAAAAAAATATCTTAAATTACCAATAACAGTTTCACAGCAGTTAATAAAACCCACAAACACTAAAATTCAAGGTAAGAAAACAAACCAGCAGTTATTGAATTATTCAGGGCTACCACATGAGAAATTAAATTCCTGAAAGTCAAATGTCAATTTATCTAAATGCAGAATGCGAAGCAAAGAGGCAGACCTTTCTGGGCAAAGAACTCCATAACTTGTGAATCTATTTATTTATTTAGAAAAAGTGTACACCACCTCTCCAATGACCTTCTTATGGCTTACAATAAATAAAACAAAGCCATTAAAAACAAAGACAACATCATTAAAAGTTAGTCATACCAGCATAAAATACATTAAGGTGCTGTAGATCCTCAGGCTAGAAGAAGACCACAAGAACTTTAAAAAATAAAACCCTTATTAAAAGCCTGGTAAAAAATATCTTGGCCAGGACAAGTAATGTAGGTTCCGGTAAGCCTCAAGGAACTAGCCTCAGGCAGCTTTTAAAAAAAGGCAAAATAAAAACATAAAACACAAAAGTTATTCCAATCCAGCACTCAAAACACAGCCAGAGCATAAAACAACATTAAACATGGAGCAGCTTCAAGTGGGTTTTAAACAAAGGCTAAACAAAGGCTAAAATCAGACTATAAAAGGCCATTAAAAAAAACCCTTAATTAAAATTTTGGGCAAACACAAACATTTTGGCCTGGCACCAAAAAGAAAGTAGTAAAGGCTCCAAATGAGCCTCAAGAGGGATGGGCATTCCACAGGCAAGGCACCATTGCTGCAAAAGCCCAATCTCTGGTCACCAGCTGCCTTACCTCTGTGTGCTGGGGCACAGACAGACGGGATTCAAAAGAGGGTTTTAACTGGAGGGCTGGACAATATGAGTGGAGGCAGTCCTTCATTTAGGGCTTTAAAAGGTAAGAACCAGCACTTTGAATTGTGCCCAGAAACAAACAGGCAGCCACTACATATCTTTCAGCACACAGGTGATATGATCCCTGTATCCAGCCCCTGACAATAACCTGGCTGCCATATTTTGGACCAAACGGTTTTCAAAGGCACCATACATAAAGTGCTTTACAGTAATCTAACCTAGACATGATCAGAGCATGCAGCACTATGGCCAAATCAGAAATACATTATCCTGTAGTGATTTATAGCTCATAGAGATCTTCAACAAAACATCAGGAAATGCAACAGAATTATTAAAGTATAATCAGATACCTTATATGGGGTCATCAAACATCACCACACAAACATCATCTTCAAACCACAATTTCTTCATGATGATAATGAGCATGAAATTTCCAAGCTTTCGATTACACTCTACATGTGCAAGTATGATAATCTACATTTATGTCCATCTCAAACAAACATAGGTCATGGCATCAGAATGCAGCCTTACAGGTGCAACCGTGGTCTAGAATCCCAGTTTGTAAGCAAAAAACAATCCCCAAATTGTTGAAGCTCCTGAATTTAGAAGTTACAACAAACTGTGGTCATACTGAAAACTTTGTGAAGGAAGTCTCTGGTCTCAGTGCAAAGGGAGGACGAGAGGGTATGAAAGTCATTACTTTCAAAAGAAGCACTAACAATAAACCTAGCTTCAGTTATAAGTTCAACTGCCAAACAGTGACAGAGCTTTTCCAGTGGGAGCACCAAGATCACAGAACTTCTTCTTCATAGAGGTCCATCTGTCAGCCTTGTTCCTCTCTTTCAAGAGGCCGGACACGACAGTTGTGCCTAGACAATTTTTAAAGGCAGCAAGGATGAGCACAGGACACTGTTGCTAAACTATTGTTTAAATTGTTTTGGAAGTTTAGTGATTTAATAGCTTTATTTGAATATACTTTACTTGTATTAATGTTATGGATTATAAGCTGCTTTGGACACCTGTGAAAGGAGAAATGTCAAAATATATATATTTTAAAATCATAACTAAAAAGAGGTAGATTGGCTGAGCACTGCAAGAATCAAGCAGTATTCTACAAAAAAGTATTTTGGAACACAATGTAGCAAGTTTCACATGGACTGCTACCTCAGCAATGGCAATAAAAGGAAAACTGTATTACCTAATCTATGCATTTTTACACAGAAGTAAATCCCCAATGGGTTAAATCAGGTTTACTTCTATATAACAGCACAAAGGAAACACTCAACTGTTCAAAACAAATATGAAGGATGCTACGCAAGTAGTAGCTTGTAGCTGTTTCTACATAAAAAGCATTTTAGAGAGTAGAAGAAAAGTTGGATTTATACCCCACCCTTCACTCAGAGTGGCTTACAATCAACCTCCCTTCCTCTCTGCACAATAGACATCCTGTGAGGTAGATGGGGCTGAGAGAGCTCTGAGAGAACTGCTCTTGTGTGACTGACCCGTGGTCACCCAGCTGGCTTCATTTGGTAGAGTGGGGACTCAAACCCAGTTACCCAGATTAGAGTCTGCCACTCTTAAGCACTACACCAGCCATGTTGGTCTGTAGTAGAACAGGTAGATTAGAGTCCAGTAGCCACCTTAAGAGACCAACACAATTTTGGGGGTATGTGCTTTCAAGTCAAAACTCTCTTCACCAAACACATGAAAAACAGGTCTCTCATCCACTCTGCATTCTTCTTATGGAAGTTCCTATCAGATCTGGAATTTTCTCCTCCCTGCCTGCACCCCTCTTGCTTGCACCCCTATTCAATAGGAAACCACCACAAGCAAATACTGTAGAGGCAATAACTGAACCTATGTATTACATGAGACCTCTTGACTGTTTTTTTGTTATTAAACCCTGGAACACACCTGCGATGGGCTGTAAAACTGTTTGGCATAAGAACAGCGGGAACAGGGTGTTTAAACCATTCCTCCATGCCACTCTCCTGATCAACCCCTCCCCCAAGCTGGCATATATTGGCACAGAAAGGTGGAAAAACAAGACAGAAGCAAGGCAGTTCTAATACGTTATATTATCAACATTAAAAACTAAATAGGAAATAGTGGGCACCAAATATCACTCACACATTTATGAGCTTTCAGATTTCGTACTGGTTGCTCTGTCACCAAACTGAATCACTAACCATGCTGATCATCATCTAAAGAATTTACCCAATAAGAAATCAATCCCTCCCTTCCCCTCTTGCCATACCGTATGATAAAATACCATCGAATCACATCTGACGGAAAAGATGTGTATGAAAGTGAGTGAGACTGAAAAAAATAAGCCTCTAAATTTACACATCAGTGATCTTAACTGTACAAGGGGGGAATCCCAGAACTCATACTGTGACTGCAAAAGACAATGTTTGTATACGTGTAAGAAGAAAAAGAAGAGATTAGATTTATACCCCACCCTTCACTTGGGAGTCTCAGAGCAGCTTACAAACTCCTTTCCCTTCCCCTCCCCACAACAGACACCCTGTGAGGTAGGTGGGGCTGAGAAAGCTCTGACAGAAACTGCTCTTTCAAGAACAGCTCTGACAGAACTATGGCTTGGCCAAGGTCATCCAGCAGCTGCAAGTGGAGGGGTGGGGAATCAAATCTGATTCTCCCAGATTAGAATCTGTGCATTTAACCACTACACCAAACTGGCTGTTGATATGCACACTGTCCCCACTTTTTACTTTAGTTTTCCATCTAAAAGGCAACAAGATATAAAATTGTTGGCTCAGGTTTCAGTTTGGTCTGATCACTGGTCCAAAACAATACAAAATTAAGCTATTGTTTGCTGATAGTAATTGGTAATAACAATAGTATTAGGATAACTTCAGTGAATTTTTTAGCTTTTGCAGAAGGAATGCACCAACAATCTTAGAAGGAAATCTATACAGCAGACTTCTGTAAGGATAACTGAGAATAATACTATGTGGGGTTTCTTCTATTATTGTGATTTACTGATGTTCTATTATATGCAACTTTGCAAAAAGTTTCAAAATTTGTACTTATGCTTTTATTTTTGTTAAGGCCTATAGTCAAGATGACCACATATCAACGGACAAGCCTTGACAACGAATAATTCTGTATCTGCAGCATTCAAAGCCAGCGCAGTCCAGCAGCTAGCACTCAGCTCTGAAACAAAGTAGATGGACAAGTTACTATTTCTCAGCCTTATCCTTCATGACAGGATTGTTGTTAAGGCCAAAACTTTGCTTTAGCTTTGCTAAAGCAAAACTTTCGCTTTGCTATGAGTTTTAAGCCAAAAACTTCCATAGTAAGAAATGTACTGTTTTTCCTTCTATGAATCTTAAATTCTTAAAGTTCTAAACCTTTACAAATACATCAAGGTGCTGTAGCAAAACAGGCAACTGGGTTTATTCCTAGAATGTACAGAGGATCAAGCACACATACAACAGAAAAGAATGCTAACAAAAACTCAGAATATTGTTCAAATCACGTATCACAAGCTGAGGAAAAAGTGCTATAAAGCACTTCCAGTGCAGAACCATTTATAGACGTTCCATGACAAGGCTGTCTTAGTATCATATAGCTTCCGTGTTAAATAGGAACAAATCTCCCTTGCACACTGACATTTTTATTATGAGCCAAGTAGGTGGCTGCAACTTCACTCTAATGGAGGCTAAATGTGAATTTAGCCTGCTTTATAGGGTTTGCTGGGTTCTGCAACAAAGCTATGAGTTAGAATCTAAAGAAGCTCGTGAAGGCAGCCAATTTTATTTCCAGCCTCAGCCACTTGTAGCAGCTTGTGGGGAGCAAGGAGCTGGGGAAGGGAGGCTGGTATGACCCAATACCCATTTGGAACACCACATAGCCCTCCAGATCCTGGCCTTATTTTATGCTTTTAAGAGTATGCATCAAATGTGGTTATATCATCTTATTTCAGTTCATTCTTCCAGAAACTGAGCAGTGTGCAAAATTCAGGGTAAAGAGCTAACAACTATAATTCTAATTCACATGTAATATTGGTAACATAAGCATGCAAGTTCTGATCTTACTCCAACTGTCAACTCTTTTAAAATTGGAATCAGTATATGCTGTGATGTATGGAGATGTATGGTGAATAGCCATTCTACAAGAAGTCAGCAATAACAGCTTATATTGCCAACTAGAAACAGGCAGTCTCCACTCACCCCATGTCTTGTATGAGAATGACATTTATTGGAAAAATCTATTAGCAGAGAGTTAGAAACAATACCCATTGTTTTCTTCATTATATTGTAGAACACACCACCTTGCTGGAACAAGTGAGGAAGCCCCTTTGCATAAGACCAAACATCTTCTCCTGTGGATTAGACATAAAAAATTAAAATTAAACTAGCACAAAATTAATATCAGAGTATGAATTATTGCCCTTCATTCATGCATACTATAGAACAGACAGTTCCCAACATCCCACACTGTCCCAACATAGCATCATACTCTCATGAGACCAAATTATCAAGCAGGGTGGAGGTAGACTGAGAGGAGCAAGGTCAGGTTGAGTGGCTACAGTCATTGGGCATCCCTAATGGCAAGTAAAAAAATTAACTCCAATAGTAATAGTGCCAATAAATACATCTCTTATTGTCCTTCACATAGACATTGTTACTATTTATAGTGTTGTAGTCAGAATATCAGACTAAGATATGTGAACCAGGGTTAAATCTCTGCTCTGCCGTGGAAGTTTGCTGGGCAACCTTGGGCCAGTCACATACACTCAGCCTAACCTAACTCACAGGGTGGCTGTGAGGATAGAGAGAATAACGGAAGCCGCTTTGAATCCCCACTGGGGACAAAGGCAGGTATAAACAAAAGAAAACATTACTCCAATGGTGAATACCGATGAGTTTAAGTGTAAAAAACTTCCCTCCAACCAAACAGGGAGTACCTGGGCCTATAGTGTTAGGGATCCTGTAGTGAACTTCTAGATCCTTGCAACACACAAGCCATTCCATTCCCTTACACATTCTCTAAACTATTGACATTTTGCTGCTCTATAACAATTAGGTTAACAAAGAAGATCCCACTCCACAGGAAATCCAGCTTTTGGTATGTGACCGACAATACTGGTTTGTGATTTCTACAGCTGTCACTATATGGTCCTTTCCCTAGGAAAGGTTCTGAAGCAACAGAAATTCTTGTGCTGTACAATAAGGCCTAAAGTCTAAGTATATGCATAGTGGACTATAACAGCTAATCAGAATATTGGTATTTCAAGTGGTGAAGCATTCATTACAAATTCTCCATATTGGTTTTAAGTAGTTAAGAAAAAGACGTTGGCTTGATACCACACCAAGCTTACTACACTTCAGGTTTTCTTATTCCCACCTAGACTAAGAACCATTTCACCCATTATGAAGAAGCAAGAACTATTTTTTTTAAAGGGTGCTAGGTAATGTATCTTGGTTCTACTGTGACCTGAAAAATGAGACTCTGGCTGCAAACCTAAAAAAACTCTCCTGGGAGCAAGCCCCAGTGAATAAAATGCAACTTACTCCTAAGTAGGCCTGCTTGGAAGGTCTCCTCCATAAAAAGAAAGCTTTGTATCCCACATACATTACAATAAATGCAGCGAAACTGGAAATAAGTCATATACCCTTTTAGCTCAATCAGCAACCTGACAGTTGTTTCACTTACAAAGAACCAGCAAAACAGAATTGCAGGGCATTTATTTAATTAAATAAATTAAATCCAAGAACCTGCCTGAAAGAGTCCCTGAGAACCCTGATCTAAAGCATCATGAAGGAGATCAGTACTCTGAATCATCCTTCATAATATACTACAACTACATAACAGAAATAAGCATTAAGAAGTCATCTTTTGAAAACTTGTGTACTGTCAAGGCTAAAAGTCGGCTCTAAGTAACTTAAAGCATACTGTATTGTGATTTCCACCTCCAATGACATACTGAGTATACAGTCCTCCAACAATGAGGCAGGCCTCCAGAACATAAGTATCACACTGGAAGGACTGCCTAGTCCTTGGAATGCTATTATCTTCAGAGCACGTGTATGTTGGGAAAGTATAGATAGGTAATGCAGACCAGTTAATGTAGAGGCCCAAACTTCTGCCTGAATACTCCTCTCCTAGTTTGCGTACCCATCCTTCTTTTTTTACTTTTTAGTCCTACGACATCACACTTACAGGACAGAAATAGGATGGATAACACTTCTTCCCAATCAGCCCCCTGGTCCTGATGGTGCTGGAATCTAAGAGGGATCCCAGTTTTTACAGGCTTTTGGCTTTCTGAGGATCTCTTCTTCCCAACTAAGAAAGGCATATATCTTTAAGGCTTGATTGTATTTGAAGAGATTCAGGGAAAAGCTGAGAGTATTACAAAAGACTCATGACCCACAGTCTGGCAAGCTTTGGTACCAATTACAGTAATAAACATTATAGTTTCACTTTTGTTTCTTAATTTCTACTCAGTTCCCCTTCCTAGAACAGATGCACTAGTAAGTTTCAATTCAAGAGAAACCAGTCTTTTGGATACTTTACAATACCTTGACAAACAAGCTTAATTTTCAAGTTGTGAATGATTGCAAAAGTTTCAGATTTAGGCAACACATATGATGGCAGCACCAGACAAGGAATAAGCCTTCTGGAAGCCTCAGGCCATTCTGCAGTCCTCTGAGGAGTTTTAGATGCAGCAAAACAGACCTTCAAAAAACACTCTTGCATCAACTAGCCAAGCCTTAAGTTCTGATGTCATAAACCCAGTGCAGCCAATGGCAAACACTGCAATATATTGATTTTATCTGTAACACTGCCAATTAATTGGGTTTCAAGGGCTTCTTAAAATACAACCTTTAATAGATCTGGCTGAGCAGCAGAAAAAGACATTTGATGTATTAATCATTGTGCTGATACATCTACATTACGTACATTGACAAGCAATTCTGCTTTCAAACGTGTTTTATTTACTGTTTTGAGCGTTTCCAATGCTACCTGCTTGCTCTATCATGCATTAAATGAACTGCAGAGTTTTAAATGCTGATCTATCAAGTACAAGAGGAGCGCTGTAGTGAGTAGAGTAAAAAACAACTTGGCATTCAAATATACTGCAATGTCTAAATTATAGGTATATGTATGTTAAAAGCAGACACCTAAACATTTTCATTTTTTCTAAAAGGAAAATGGTACACATATTTATCCACTTTTTGAAGGTCACATTAATGAAATGTTTATTTCAGTGTGTCATAGCCTCTCAAGTTTTCTAAAATTCAGTATTTAGCCACACTCCTAGCAATTCAACACTTGGAAAATGTGAATAAAATCCTCTCTTACCCATAAATGTTGCTAGAAGACACAGGGAGTACATTTCCTTATCAATTTGCTCTTGGAGTTCCTTGGAAGAGATTTTACTAGTAACTGCAGCATCATCATGTTTCACAGCATGGGATGAGTGCACCAATGCGGACTGGCTACTATCTTCCTTGGCTTTAAGGATCTCTATGGTTATTCTGTCACCATGCAGCAAAGGAACAGGTTCATTTTCCTGTCCTTCTTTGGGTGGGAGAAGCTCTTTGGGAGGAAAACCAAAGCGAATACATTGCAAATGAGGAGGAATACTAAATTCTCTAGCTATGCTTTCTTGTAACTCTAAAAATGTGGTTGTGGGCTTCAAGGTAAGCATTGCCTGCCGCCCATCGTTTGTTGTTATGCGTATTTTCTTTTCTTTTGTAGATGTTGGGGAATAAGGAGTCTTGGTTGGTGTAGCAGGTGCTGACGAAGGCCCATCGGGAACACCAGGTGAAGCAGTTCTAGCTGGCCCTTTCTGTGCCTGCTTTAATTTTTCAGTTTTTCGTTTCTGCATTATAGAAGCCTGTTCTGCAATGTTTTGCTGAATAGTTCTTTCGGTTTTACTCATATTTAGCTCTTCTTTGTGCAATGTTTTTGTTTTTTGTCCAGTGAGAATAATTTTGGTTGGAAGCTGAGATTCCATGTCTTGTCCATGTTGAACATCATCAACTCTTCGGGCATGAGCACCATCAATATTTACGGGTGTATAATCATCAGGGTTCTTTTTGGCTGTTTGATGCAGTATCGTATTGACAACTTTCTGAACAAGAATCTCACTACCAAACTCTCCAGGAAAATGCTTGGTAACAAGTTTCATTGCAACATCATACACATTGCTGTTTAGAGACGGGTCACTTTCATACTGGAACCAGTAGACCGACTCTCTCACCACTCTCCCACCCCACTCTAAAGTAATAGGAAAAGCTTCAGGAAGATTGTCATATTCTTTCCCTTCCCAATAATGCTTGAATCCACAACCACATTTGCCCCCTACAGATCTAGTATTAGTTCTGTCCCCATCCAAATACACAACAGAGCCATCACTTCTGACACGACGCACCAAGGTTCCATGGCACCAATTACAAGCAGTCAAGCTACTTAAACTGTAGTCTGGTACAAGAACATCCTTCACAGGATTATAGGAGCATACCAAACTGTTCAGGGGGAAACTATAATTCTTATCAGGCCTTAGCTGCCCATGGGTACTTTTTGCCAGATTATAAAGCTTCCCTCCTGGAGCCAGCCACTCTGGAGGAACATGAATTTCTGAAAGGGCCCCACAAATTAGACACTTGTGAAGACGGTTGTCTATCACTGCCTTTTTAGCAGCTGCTGTGACATCTTCAGGCTGAACTCCTATTACACCAGTCCGTCTGTAGAAATATTGATGCACATCAGCTACTAAACTTGGATGAATACCATGCTTATCCATAAAGACCTCCTCCATGGCAGCAACCAGTCTCATCAAATATTTGTCTTGCAAACTTCTGTCTCCTCCTATCACACAACCACCATCCTCTTCCAATTTTATATACTTTTTAATAAGGTCCTGAGGTACCCCCCAAGCTTTAGGAAGTAATTTCATAGGCAATTTAGGCAAAGCAGCACCTTTTATTCCAACTAGAGGAATATAATGGTTACGTCCAGAACTACTCCAGGCAATACAGATAGGTTTGTTTAACATGCCATCTTTCCCCATGCATTTTTCTTCTGGTATCAATCCAGGAAGGAATGTTGCGGAGTAGTCTCCTGAACTACGCATTCCACTTAGGGAGTCCAAGAGAATGATAGGCCGATGTAGCACATTGGCTAGACCAAAGATGTGGATGTTTCTAAGGCCCATTGGCACACCTTCTGGGGGAATGAAACTAGGGTCACACTCATTGATGATGTCCTCCCACTCCACTGCATCAATGAAGTCATGAAAGAGGGCTTTGTAGCGGGCAAGGTTCTCTATGAAGTGCTTCTTGAGGTTCTCCCGTAACGCATGCCAGAACAGTTCCCTGCCCACTAAAGCCCGGGAGATAGCATGGACTAAGCAATGACCATCACCATCCACATGGACCGGGATGAGGCACTCCTGGCTGCTGTTGGCCTTCTTTATATCTTCTAGGGTGTCATGCAAGTAGAGAAGGCTGCCAGAGCGATCTTTGCCATAGCCCACAGTCTCCACGTGCTCAGGCTCGATCAGGAAGGCACGATCCCCGAGAAGAGAACAGTCAAAGACGTCCCCCTGGTTCATCTCCCTGAGGAGTTTGGCCTTGCCCGTCTGCTTGTCCATGCCATACCGGGCCAGGATAGGAGACAGCAGCTTGCAGTGGTAATTGGAGAGGCCCATGACTTTGACCACCTCCGTGTTCTTCCGGGGAGGCCCCGCCCCGCTCACCCCCAGCAGTGCGTTCCGCAGCAGGTTGTGCAGCACCAGGTCCGGGTCCGTCACCTCTTCCACCCCCAGCAGTTGCCGCTGCTCATAGCGCTGCCCGCAGTCCGTACACTCGATGCTCCCGCTGCTCAGCGGCCCGTGCGCCGGGAAGAACAAGCGCGCCTGGCACTTGGGGTCCGGGCAAGTGCCCGAGAAGATCCGCCGGTCCCTTTTTTTCGACACCGGCGCCGCTACCGGCTGCTGCTCCTGCTGAGGCGGATGTTGCTGAGGCGGCTGAGACATCGCTCCGCGCCTCTCTGCCTGCCTGCGGCCGGTCTGCTTCTCCCCTCAACCTCTTCGATTCGCCGTCCCTCACAGGCTCATCCCCTCCTCCCCACCCGTAACGGACGGAGCTCCGCAGAAGCCGCCCTTCCCCCGCTCTGCCTCGGTTAAACAGCAAACACGGAAGCCTCCAGCACCACCGCTTACTGCCTCTTCACTGCCCTGGCCGTTGCCCTCAACGTAACGGCCTTTCCCCTCCTTCCTTCTATGCAAACTGCGCAAGCGCAACCTCGCTAGGACAACCGGGAGTTGTGGTTCTTTCAGCCCTTCGAGCCCAGCCGTTTGGAATCTGGCTGGCCCTTCCTCGAAAACTACTAGTACCGTCGTGCAACGTAGTACAGGAAAAAGTGAGAGAAACGAAGAGGGCTATTTTGACATAAGGACATCTGGGAAATGTAGTGTTGTCTCTGTGAATGCCTAAGTGGTAGAAGACGCAAGGAATTTAAAAAAAAACACTTCCTAGAATGCTTTGCGCATCTGTCTCTGGGGGAAAACAGTTGAGGGCGGGTGTAGCTGAGTGGTGACGCGACACTACAGCGCAATCCTTTGGATTTTTACTTGGAAGCAAGCCTTGGTGAATTTGCTGAAGTAACTAAAAAGTGACATAAAAGTGGTTTTGGACCACAGTATCACAGTTCTGTTTAACATGGTGTAGGTCCTTCACTAAAGAACTCCTAAATAACTTCTAGAACTTGAAGAACAGTCTCAAGTGGATATGTACAACATAGGTTGCAATCTGTAAGAATACTTTCTGGGAGTAAGCCCCATCGAATAACATGAGACGATTGTATTCTTATTTCTGTTTATTGGGTTAAGCTTCTTTTCAGGTAAGTTTGCATAGCATTGCAGCCGCATTCCTCAACAGAGTAGAAATCAATGGGCTTAGAAGGGTATAACTCTATTGAGGATTGCACTGTGACTCTTGCAGCCCAAACTCACTATTAAATTTAAGTCACAAAAATCGTCATGAACAAGGTGTCAGTAAATAGCCTTAAGGATTTAGTATAGTAAACTAGTCTCTCTATCAGAATCCAACCCAGCTTTGTTGCAGTGCAACACTATGCAGAGTTGCAGCCTTCTAAATCCATTAAGTACAAGGGTGTAACTGTTTAGCATTCCACCATAAATTTCCTAATTATACAGATTAACTGCAAGATATCCTACTATCACTGTGTGTAAATATCACTCCTATATTGATATCCCCTGGGCCTGATTTAAACATGATACTGGCAAGTGACAAACTGCTGCTGCTTGTGCAAGTAGCTACACATTAGCATGGTAGAGACTTGTGTCTCAAGAAGGTATTATTTCAGTGTGCTAAGCATGCAGAGCTGCATTGCATAGGTAGCAGTACAGTTTCAATGAGACACAAGTATAGGCCTTGTCAACGTCACATTTAACTGACCATTAGTTTCATTTACCTGAATCTCAGGTGTGTCTAGGTGCCCTGATTGCTCCCACTCACCTGCAAGGCAGAAAAAAGGAATCCCAAGCTGTTCAAAGGTTGTGCAGCTCACGTACAAGAATGTGAAATATTCATCAGGACCTCCTCCTTCTTCCTAGAATCAGTTTCTGAACATTTGTTCTGTCTACAGCATGAACGAGGGAGCATGCTAAACTTCTTGTGTAGATGTGGTCTGAATTACCTTTGCACGACATGTCTTGATTTTCATTCCACAAAACTAAACCTTTTTGGTTCTCTACAAGCATTTTGATTTCTATAAGAAATTATTTTAGATACTAATACTTTGCATTGCAGGTAAATTCAGTCCCAATTAAAAAAGGAAACTATAATAATAAGTATAGGTAGCCTGCTAGGAATTTGTGGATGGTACTGTGCTCCATGCTTCATCACTAATCACTGTGAATCAGCCTATCATGCGTGACGAAAGATATGATGCTCATTCCTCAGTATGAACCTTAATGGTTCTAAGTGGTTCTGAACAAGCAACCATCAGATCGGAAGGGGATGTCCCCCCAGCTGAAGTGGGAGGGGAAATGGTACCCCACAAACTCATTTAAGGCCAGTGGCTCATACATAGGGCCATAGCAGGAGACACACTGATTCCCACGTAACCATGATGATAGCCGGTATCTACTATTTGTAAAAATGTGTAGTTATTGGCAACAGAATACATCCCACAGAATGATACACACACACAGTTTTAAGATATTCTAACAATATCTTATAAACCTGCTTAAATTAGGAGAGGGAGTTCTTCATGTATCATGAAGAACAGCAGGTTTCAGAGCACATCCAGAGACCTGCACAGTTACAGTATTCAGTTTTAAAGTGATGCTGCAATTCTTAAGCGACACTCAGTCTTCAGCTTAAACAGTGCAAGTATGATCTTTTCCTAACCACCACAATAACTATTCAGTCTCCTGAGTCATGCAAACTATGTGGAAGATTAATTTCAAGAGGGAAATCATGCTAGCTCATGCAGTAAGAAAACTATTTGAGTTTCCTAGGTAGAGGGTGGCAATCCAGAATGAGTGCACATTGTGGGTGTTGTATCTGCTGACCACCACACGGCGCCAGCAAGACAAACCTGAGCTTGGCACCTAGAACAGTAGGGGCCACGGATCCTAGGATCCACGAAGCCCACCAATGAGATCTAGGCAGGAAATTCAAACCCACCAATAGGAATATAGGAGGGGACCAGGGCGTGTCCAGGGTTGTGTATATAGTTGGCTACTTGGCGGTTAAGTCATGCTTGTTGTAACCCAATAAACCTAAGAGCTGATTACTACACTGTCTCACTCATCCATGGCATTGAGAACTCAGTACTTTTCAGTGTATTACATAAATGAATGAACAGCCATATTGTCTACTGTACATCTCAGATTAGGAATATTTGGTCTTGGGTAGCTGGATGCAAACATCACTCCTGACAGATCCAGGTAGGTAGCTGTGTTGGTCTGAAGCAGTAGAACAAAGTTTGAGTCCAGTGGCACCTTAAAGACCAACAAAGTTGTATTCAAGGTATGAGCTTTTGTGTGCAAGCACACTTCTTCAGATACAATGAAATGGAAATAGAAATAACAGTCATATGTATAGAGGGTGAGCAGTAAATGATCCCCCCAGTTGACCTCAAACAGGTGAAAGCCATATATACTAAGCTTATTATTCTTTTAATCTGTTAAAAACACCATTATTCTGTATACTAATTTACTACCCATTTCCATTTCATTGTATCTGAAGAAGTGTGTGTGCACACGAAAACTCATATCTTGAATAAAACTTTGTTGGTCTTAAAGGCGCCACTGGACTCAAACTTTGTTCTATTACTCCTGACAAAATGTGAACACTTATCTTTACACTTGAATTCATACCTGCCTACAGTGCTTGTCATATAAACAGAAAAAATCTTGGGCACTAACATACACATAGAGACTAAGTGGAAGAGCAAGAATGTTTAAATTAATTGTCCTTAGCAAGCCACCCCTAAGGAAGTTGCAGAAAAAGAAAAGTTCAATGACAAAATACAAATACAAAGAATCAACCACCATTATATGACATGTTTCAAGCCTGTTGGCTTCTTCTTCAGGGACACCGAGATGCTAAGCAACATCCTAATTTAGGGGCTCTTCCACTGGAGAAAGAATGCTACTTAAGTTGGAGGACGGCTCCTCAGGCTGGATGGAAAGCCTCCAGTTTTGTTTACTGGAATGGTATGATACAGGCCCCTGATAGGTGGAGATATGCTTTATCTCTTGCAATTAGTGACTGGTGAAAGAATAACAGCCTCCTAAAGAAGAATCATGAGCTTTAAATGTATCAGATGACACTGGAAGATTCGTTAGACATTTTTGTTATACCTTTAAGCTTACTCTTTCATTCCCTGTTAGGGATGGGCACCATATCCCTAGCCAGCCATGTCTCTGACTGACAGGCTAGGACACCCCACTAGGAGCCTCATTAAGATAGGGGAATGGGATTTGCTTTACCCAAGTCCTCCCAGCAGGCAACTCCTGCACTCTTGTGGCTCCTGGCTCTAGCCTGCTAGCTCCTTTTCAACTGCTGGCATCAACGGCTGAAATAGCCCTTAGCAGCCAGCACAGACTCCACCCACCACATTGTGGTCTAATGAGACTTTTCCATCTTGCTGGAGCTTTGTTGCCCTGACAGCCGAAGTGGCACCAAGCCCTGTGCACAGGTGTCTGCAACAGAGAAGACTGATTGCCGGCTGAGCCTCCAGGGAGCTGGGCACCCCAAGCCAATTCCAGTTCTATTGCTCTTGTGCATGCCACTATCCTTTTGCTAGTGTTGCCAAACTCCAGGTGGGGCCTGGAGATCTGCTATTACAAATCTTCAGGTGACTGAGATCAGTTCACCTTGAGAAAATGGCCACTTTGTAAGGTGGACTCTATGGCATCATACCCCATTGAGGTCCCTCCCCTCCCCAAGCCCTGCCCTTCTCAGGCTCCACCCCCAAAATCTCCAGGTATTTCCAAACCCAGAGCTGGCAGCCCTATGCACTGCATTGTATTAATATGTAATGAAGGGCACAGTGTTCAGAGGGGTGCTAAATTCCCTTCTCCCTGTAGGTGAGAGAGAGTATGTGCATATGTGGTTGGATCTGTTGGACAGAAGAAGGAGCTGGTAAGCACTTAAAAGTCAGTGCTTCTACTGCAAGGAAGATACGCAGGGGAGACTCAACAGTGCAAGAGAGGATAAGAGCTAGGCTGAGTCCTATATAAAGCCAGGGTGAGGAGGGAGAAGGTGATGGGGGAAGACAGTTTGTTCCTATGCAATAAGGAAAAAGGAGCTTGCCATGAAATAGAGGCAAAAGATTAATTGTTCGTGTTATGTTCTGTGTTATTTCTAAGCTGTTTGCTTATGAGTTAGCTAAGGTATCCTAGCTCCCTGTTATTGTGATTGGATGACTGATAAAGACCTTCTGTTGGTCCTAAAGCCATATGGAGTATCCTATCACAAAGCTCCACTTAGGTCTAATCAGACCTAATGTAAATAGTTACATTCTATATAGTTCAGTTATAGAACAGTATAAACTTGGGTGCCGCTCTTAGCAGACTCTGATTAGAGCTGAGTTATGTCCTGAATAAAAGACTTGTTATTTGAAGATCGTCTCCTGCCTCTCAATACACAAAAGTACAATAATCCTCTTCTCTACCGCCCTCCAGCTGATCAGAGGCAGTATTCCCGGCACCAGAGGCTTTCAGCAGGGCTGAGATATGGCCCTGCGACTCAGCCGGGTGGTAGTAGTGTCAGGGCCAGGGCCAGCAGTCACCCCTAGGACTAAAGTACCAAAGGCCCTTGATTCTGATAAGCATTTGGTAGACAGGGAAAGGGAATACACAAGTTTTTCTTCCACAATCCAAATGAAATTTGAGTCGTGATACGGCAGCAGGAAAGGGTCAGAGTTTAGAATACTGTAAACTATAAAAATGCAAGCAGCATCAGGCTGAGAACTGAGCTATGCAGATCCAGGATTAGTACCAAATTAACCATTATGCACAACAAACCAGTGACAAGGATCCTAGGCAGATTAATGTCCCAGATTAATCCTGGTGTGTCTAGCAGTCTGTACTGTGAACTTTTAAACTTCATTGCCACTGAAAAGGTGGTAGAAGAATGTCTTCACTGTGTAACTATGTTTCTCTACAGAAAGCCTGGAAAAATTGTTTTGAGTTTCAGTTGCAGGAACATCTGTGCTGTAGTGGCTGGGCCAACACGAAGCAAAACAGAACAGAATGGAATAAATTCAAGTGTGCAAATCTCCAGGAGTGATTGTAGTGCCATTAATTTGTGCATGTCTGACAATGTGTGTAAATATTACCTAAAGAGAAAACATTGCTAATAGATCTGTGATGTGGGGCCCCAGAATTAGTACTCAGGGCCTGAATGTCCTCTGATCTACCCTTAGCAAGGATGCCAAACATATTAGGCAAAGACAAGGGAAATATCTGGCAGTGAAATAAAGCTATTTACCTTTGTTGAGTTTTGTAGGAAAGCAATGATCTTGACCTCAAGTTGGTTCAAACAAGCAGTTTGTGGTTACAAGTTTCCCTCTTAAAATAACATCCTGCTCCTTGACAATGTATAGATAGGTGCTGTTTGAAGTGTACAACTGAATAATAGTTTTACAAACTTCTATATAATGTTTTCAAATATCTGATTTTGGTGTATTGGGATTCAGATCTCTGGATGACATTGCTTTTTGTCTGTATGACTCTCCTCCCCTTCTCTTTTGAACAATTTAATCAAGCGGAACAGGCAAGGGCCAAGTATTCAATTAGGAAATTACAAGGAGGATGGATGAATTTTTACCACATAGAAGGAGAAACAATTGAAACAGGAGGTATCCTGGAAAAAGGAAGGTATGCACATCCATGTGGAATCCAGTCCTTATACTACACCTGGGCTACCCCCTGTTATTTGTGTGTTTATGGATGCCAACCTCCAGGTGGCTCTCCTAGAATTACAGTTCATCTCCAGACTACAGATATTAGTTCCCCTGGAGAAAATGAATGCTTTGGAGGATGGACTCTATGGCATTGTACTCCACTGAAGTCCCAGTGTCCTCCCCAGGCTCCATACCCAAATTTCCTGTAGTTTCTAAAGCTGGATCTGACAACCCTACCTCCCCCCATCCACCACAAATGGCCAGGGGGGACCTGGCAACCCTAATTCTAATTCATCCAACATTGGCATCCAATTCTAATTCATCCCCAGAATATTTGGACTGAGAAACCTTGTAACAGCACTCACAGTCCCCAGGTCTGGATCTGCATTCAGCAATGCAGCCAAGGTTTACTTGGCAGAGCTCCCATGCCCTTAATGATTGTGCAAAATTCAGCAAGTGACGCTTTTTACTGGAATATAACTACTGGATTTTTCCTGTCATGTAATTGTTGAAGGTACAAAAGCCCTGCCATGAAAGTCATTACTTATGTATATACGTACAAAACTTTTTGAATGAAACTGGCTCCCAAAGAGGCTTATGAGAAGAACAATCCATCACAAAGATAAACTACACAATATTAGCTATGGTTTTCTCTTCTGGTCCCCAGCACCTTGAGACATCTCAGGTTCCAAACTCTTCCCTCCTCGGGGAGGGATAGCGGACACTTGAGTTGCAGATGTATCTAGTTTGTTGGAACAAAGGAGCCTCACTTATATAAATGGTTTGCAAGTAGGGTTGCCAACTCTGGGCTGGGAATTACCTGGAGAATTTGGGGGTGGGATTTAGGGACGGACATCACTGGTATATAATGCCATAGAGTCCACCTTCTAGAGCAGCCATTTTCTCCAGACAAACTGATCTTTGTTGCCTGGAGATCAGTTATAATCCCAGGAGATCTCCATCCACCACCTGGAAGTTGGCAGTCTTATTTGCAAGGTTTTAATAAAGCTGTATGTCATTCACAAATAATAAGTGGTTCTTTCTTGTTTATTTGGGTAGGTTTACAAACTCCTTTCCCTTCCCCTTCCCCACAACAGACACCCTGTGAGGTAGGTGGGGCTGAGAGAGCTCTGACAGAAACTGCTCTTTTTCAAGAACAGCTGTGCCAGAGCTATGGCTTGCCCAAGGTCATCCTGCAGGTGCAAGTGGAGAAGTGGGGAATCAAACCTGGTTCTCCCAGATTAGAGAAACTAAAACTGAAAGCAAACAGTGTATTAGATCATATGTTTTGTCTGCTCAGCAGCAGGATCATGGAGGTTTCCTGGTATGCTTAAATATTTCAGCATTTGACCACAAATTAATCAAGATAAGGAAATTCTGACTGAATTTTTGTATTTCCCATGAAGAAATAATGTCGATAGCTGAGTTCGGAATGCGGATAATACATCCAGTGCACAGAAATCTCCTGAGACACAAACTATCCTTCTCTCTCAACACTGCCTTCTTCCAACGTATACTACGCCATGGAGTTATAAACAGAATAATTTATGGAATTATTAATGCAAGAAAACCTATTCTTAAACCTCAGAGATCCTGGAACTGTGCTGCTAAATTATGTCTAGTGACCCTGATGAAAGAAAAAAAGAGGGGCTGACTCAACTCCAGGTCAAATCACTGATGTCAGCACTGACATGCTTTAGCAAGGCCAGGATTTGACCCAAATATTGTGTGTCTTATGTTCAAGTCTCGCCTTTGGCTGCTGTGCTTGGTGGGTTACATAAATCTAAACTTCAGATATGTTTTAACGACATTCCTTTCATACAAGTGGCTTTCCAGTTACAGCATATATTGACTAATCCATTTTTAGTGAAGGAGGAAAAGCAGTAAGATGACTGTGGTGTGAGCATAGGAGATGCCTGCTGAATTTAAGGAGATTGTGCTATGACTCTAATTGCATTCATTAAATCTTAGTAGCCATAGGGGATTTGTCAAATATGTTATAAAATATCAGCCCTGTAGGAGTTAATTTTTGCAGAAACCAACAATGCAACACAACCTAACTTCATATCCAATTTAAGACCCAGCTGTTTATAAGTGACCAACAGTATAAAAACCACTCCCCTTTGCAGCATCCTACAAATACTTTTGATTTTAACCTAGCTTGAATTTTAAATATGTACTATTTTAAAATTATTTAGCATTTTAGTATGGTGCAATCCTATTACATCCTTCTAAGAGATTTAGAAGGGTCTAACACTAATGAGGACTGCCACTGGAAGTGATTAAAATGACAACTCAATACTGGCAACTTTGGAAATGTCTATTCAGATAATCCACTTCACCATTAATTCTTAAATTTGCTGCATTTTGGTGATCCATCTATCACATTTTTATTCTACCTTATGGCAATGGTGTACCTAATTCTCCTTTCCTCCTTTTTATCATCACAGGTAGGCAAGACTAATAAGGCCATCCAGTGAGTTTTGTGGCTGAGCAAACATTTGAATCCAGACATTTCCTAGTTCTCCCCTACACCACAATGGTTCTCTTCTCTTAGAGTACACTGCTAGGCTTGCTGACTTCCAGGTGATGACTGGAGATCTCCTGGGATTACAACTGATCTCCAGGAGATAGAGATCAGTTCACCTGGAGAAAATGGCCTCTTTGGAAGGTGGACTCTATGGCATCATACCCCATTGAGGTCCCTCCCTCAGTGCACTGCTTGTATTTATACATAATGCACTGCATTGTATTTATACATAATGAAGGGGACAGTATTCAGAGGGGTGTTAAATTCTCTTCTCTCTCTGTGAGAGAGAGTATACATGTATGTGGTTGGATCTGTTGGATGGAAGATGGACTGAAGAAGCTGGTAAGCACTTACAAGTCAGTGCTTCTGGTGCAAGGAAGATGATGAGGGGAGACTCAACAGTGCAAGAGAGGGTAAGAGCTAGACTGAGTTCTATATAAAGCCAGGGTGAGGAGGGAGAAGGTGATGGGGGAAGACAGTTTGTTCCTATGCAGTAAGGAAAAAGGAACTTGCCATGAAACAGAGGCAAAAGATTCATTGTACAATAACACTTTCCATTCAGTGGCCTTCCCACAAAACCAGGCAGCAAGCTGAACAAAAAGGGAGACACTGCTTTATTTTATCATTATGCATGTTTAAATGCTTGTTTTTTTAGCTCAAAACTGCTATACTCACCATTTTACAGAGTCAGAGAAGCTAAGCTTCTAGGATGACAGTGAGACTCTTTATGTTTTAAAAATGTATATACCACCTTTCCAGTCATTCTAAGTCAGGAGTCCCCAATCTTGTTGAACCATTGGGCTTCTGGGGAATTTTGAGAACAGATATTAGTTATCACAACAAAATGGATGCCATGGAGGCCTGGGTCCAATCAAAAGTGTCTGGAAGTTCCAGAACAGAGACAGCTGTTTCCAAACTGGTGCTCCCTATAAACACAGGGAATGCCTCATGGGCTCTTCTGAATAACTTCCTACTCCAATTAAGAGGAGAAAAGTCAGGATTGTCCCTTATCTTTAGAGAAGAGATGCTTTGGGGAAGAAGCAAGTGGGCACCAGGAAGCACATCAGCAGGCACCATAGTATGCATGGGCGCCACATTGGGGCCCACTGTTATAAATGGCATAAGAGAATCCAACATATTTCATAACAATAATATCTATTGGGTTGTTTTCAAGGGCAGCCCTGAGTGCACTACAGCAGTCAAGCCTGGAAGTTACCAGAGAAGAAATCAAAATGGCAAGATCAGGCAAGTCTTAAAGGGAGGAGACTACACACATGAGATGTGTTGTGACCCCCTCTAGGTCAGACAGACTTGGGAACAGACTTCTCAGAGGATGAACTACCCTAGGGACTACCCTAGAAGAAGACACTGAGCATCACTAGACTGGACCCAGAGCCTGTGGACTCCAAGGCCTCAGCTGAGGGACTGCTCCTGAAGCCTCTGCTCAAGAAGATGCAGTCAACTTATCAAAGACTGTGACAGCTCCCTCTCACATCCCAGACCACCAGTCCCCCAGGTTCTCTCCATACATGGCAGGAGCAGTGGATATAGCAAACCCATGAGGAGGCAGCACAGTGGTGACCAACTCTTGCAGCCTATGTTCCTGCCACCGTCAGATCACTGATCTGGTGTTTGCAGTAGGGATGCCAGCTCCCAGGTGGGACCTGGGGATCCCCCAGAATTACAGCTCATCTCTAGACTGCAGAGATTAGTTCCCCTTGAGAAACTGGATGCTCTGGAGGGTGGACTCTATGGCATTGTACCCCACTTGGATCTCTGTTCTCCACAGGCTCCATCCCCAAATCTCCAGGAATTTCCCAGCCTGGAGCTGGCAACCTTGCCCCCCATCCCCTGCTGGTGTCCAGAGGGGAGCTGGCAACCTTAAGACTATGCAGTTCCTTGCAGGACTGGGCCTCAATCATACACTAGCTGGGTGTACTCCAGGGACAGGTGGGGCTTCTTTTCCTTCCATGTAAAGCCCTAGGCACAGCAGACTACCTTGTTGGTTCAACTAGTTCCTAGAGGGCAGTGTTTTTCTGCTAAACCTGCAAGGGTGGGCCTAGGAAACCATAGACTGAGATCTAGACCTTAGTACTGCTCTGAAGGGTACACCCCCAATCTTCAGTTAGTATGTGGATCCCTACTCCGGGGATTACATAGCCAGTTCTAGGACTTGGCTCCTAGGACAGAATGAGATGTAAATGAAAAAAGTGAACCTAGAAACAGTTCCAGTCTCACTTTCAAGAAGTGAGGGTTGGCCAAGTTGCACCCATATGCTTTTTGCCTGGTAAGGCAGGGCAATCTCCATCCCAATGAGGGCGAGTAAAATGAAGCTCAATCCAGAAAAGACCGAGGTACTATTGGTCAATAGAGAATCTGCTTGAGGATTGTGGAGTTGACTGTCCTGGAGAGGGTTGTGCTCCCCCGAAGAAATAGGTTCATTGCAAGGGGGGTGCTACTGGATCCTGGCCTACTTCTGGTACCTTGCCTGTGGGATGCCCTTCCCCTTGAGGCTCATCTGGAACCTACACTACTTTCTTTTAAGTGTCAGGCCAAACATTTCTGTTTCCATGGGCTTTTAATTAAGGGTGGGGTTTTTAAAGCATTTTATAGTCCATTTTTAGCCTGAGAAATGTTTTAAGACCCATGTTAAGCTGTTCTGTGTTTTATATTGTTTTATACTCTGGCTATGTTTTTGAATACTAGGTTTTAATAACTGTTAAGATGTTTTGTTTTTTATTATGTTCTACTTTGTAAGCTGTCTTGGATAGATTCCCTAGAGATGGGGCATATAAATTTTCCAAATGAATAAATAAATCCATAGCAGTGAAACCAATTCCCTATAGAACATGGACATTCCACATTAGCATTGCCTCCATTTTGTCCAAGTTTAAAGTCTGTTCACACTGATCCATTAGAACACCACATCCAGGCCAGAGACAATCACATCTGGGTACTTTGTTAATGAAAAACAGTCCTGGGTAACATCAGCATATTGATGTTATACAAGTCTGAGCTATGGATTATCTCATTCAGCTGCATATTAAAATATGGATTATAGCACCAACCCCTTTGGCATGCATGTAATACATTTTGGGTTTCTCTATGGCAAAACTGGCAGCTGGCAAACCAACTGTGAGGATAACTTGAGGCCTTCAGAATAAAAGGTATATATCATTTTCTAGGGATCCGGTAGCACAAAGCATAAAGAAGCTTGAATGTTGGATTTTCCCAAAAGGATCATCAATGCTCTGTTGAGAAGCTTCAGCTAAAGAAAGTGGAACTTGTATCTGTTTTATAGCATTTAAGGGATGAAATCACACTGTACCTAGGTATGGAAGGTCAGCAGCACAGTTTATCTTCACTATTTGCTTATATGCTAATGAATAGCCTAGCTGCTATCCATCAGCTTCACGGAATTCTTACCCATTCTCTCTTCCCATTTTTGTTATCCCATAATCTTTTCTTAAACATTCAAATTGGCTCAAAGGAATCTTTGAGAGGATTTCTTTTTTCCCTGTCATTACTGCCATGAATGGAGATGCATTCATACTGGTCATAGACTATCCACATGGGAGTTTTTCACACTTTGCTCTGTCAGCTGCCATTTCCCCTGCATTTGCCCCCCACTGGGCCACTGTAAGGTTTTAAAAAATCATACTTGCTATTGTTTCATAGTGCAATAATGTTATAACAATCTTTTGCCAGAACCTACTGGTTCCTCTGAATTCCTAGCTCTTTTAAAAAGAAAACAAAAACTTCCATAGGGCAATAGCCATTACTAATTATAAAGCCGTCCAGTGGAGAAAATTGTGGCTGCAAGGAGCTGATGGAAGGAAAGTGGCACTGATAGCGGTAGGATCTTCAAAAAACATGCACTTTCCCATCCAGATAGCTTGGACTGTGTTCTTTCCGGAAAGCTCATACCAAACCAGCTTTCAGAAAGAACATGCTGAGGATGGGGAAAGCCTTGAAAGTGGACGACTAGTGATCAACGCTGCGTAGAAGCTTCAAAAAGACTGCCGTTTGGAAGCCAAGGCGGAGAGTAACCTCTGTTAGGATGCAGCCACATCATCCTGTTGCTACTGTTTGTTGGAAGATTTTCATGTCTTCCCAAAGATTTTCCTATAACAAACTAATACACTGGGAAATGTAACTGAAACTTGTGTCGAATAACACTTTATTGATATTGGAATGATGTCAGAATCTTGTGGCAGACAATCTTGATTGTGCACACAATCTCTTTAAAAGGAAGAAAATATAATTCCCACTTATCTGAGTTAGCTGTATTTTTAGGGACTGTCATCCATACTTAAAATTACGAGTTCCCACCTTCTGCTTCCTCAGTCTGCTGCTCCCAGCAGACAACCTAGTGATTGTTTCAAGTTTCTGTAGACCAGGCTCCATAAGTAGTTGAGTAGCTTAATGCAACAGCCTCTCCACAATTCATCACTCATTGAGAATACTTAATAGCCACAACAATTTTATTAATATGAAGTACAGGCTTACAGCAAACCAGAGGAAAACATTCCATGGTATTTATGGCCAAGTCCATTACTGCAGAGAACGTAAACTACCACTAGCATAAAGAGAATTAGAAGATTAACACTGTAAACATGTTTACCTGGAAATGTTTCATTGAGTTCAATGGTACTTGCCTCCTTAAAAGTCTGGACTGCATCCAAAAAATGCAGCTACAGTTTACACAACTCTCTAATTGTTTTATTGAAGTCCTATGAATGTCTGTGGGATTTTAGGTTGCTGTGTTTGGCCTGTTCTAGCAAATTCTTGGGATAACAATGCCTACTTTGACTTCAGTCTCTGCTTTGTTTACATATCCAGGGGGTGATTCAGAGGCCAAACGGAGCCACTTGCAGGACCTGAGCTCTTGATCCAACTGTCAAGTAACCAGATCCAGAGGAAGACAAGGTGCTTTAAATAACTGTGAGGACGGTATTTTGGCAAGTGGAGCTTCACACAGCTCTAAGAAAAGCAGCGATCGACAAAAAATTATCTCTCCTAAAGGCAGGTAAGCTTTCTGGTTGCCTCCAGTCCCCCTTCCCTGCAGAAGGATTGCTGCCCCTTGGGTTCGAAGTCCTCTCAGTAGAAAACGGCACTGGCCTGTGAGTGACCTGGGATTAGTCAGCAACAGGGCCTAGTGCAGCTCCATGTACACGTTTGTGTGAGTGTAGAAAAGAAGGGTGTTCTTTTAGAATCAGCTGCTAGAGTGCCGCCCCACAGAAATCTCCTGCTTTTCAGTAGTTGGCAGATGGCAGGCTCGACATTTCCCTGGCATGGAGATGCTCTGACTGGCCTGTGCGTTGACACCTGTGGAATAAATTCTGCTTGTCGCTCAAGGAGCTGTCGGGGGGGGGGGGGGGGGGGGTCTGGCGGGAAAGCGGCGGCCTCACGCCCTTGCCCTGCTGTCTGCCGGGAAGAGGGGCCGACAGTTGCAGGCATCGCCCGCCGGGTGGCGGGGCATGCCGCCGATTGCGTCTCCTCGGCGCCTCAAGCGCTGAAACGTGTCCTCGGGTGACCCCGCCAGGCATGCTCCCGCTCGGCTCGGCTCCGGAGAGCGGACCTTTCTGGCGCCTCCTCCGACCATCGGGTCCCGGGCAGCGGTGGGTGTCCCGCGCCGGTCTGGAGCCGCGCCAGTTGTGAAGCGCGAACCGCTTTGGGCGGGAGAGCGGCTGCCGGCCCAGGGGTGGGTGGGGGAAGGAGGCTCCACCCTGCGCAGGCACGGGGCCGACGGAGCGCTTGGGTGGCCGCCCTCGACCGCAAACTAACGGAGCACCTGGCTCGGTCCCGCGAGCGACGCCAGGCAGACCCGGGGTGGGGGTGGGGGGAAGAGGCTCGGGTCTGAGAGGCGGGCTCGTCGTCGTCCTGGCGGCGGAGCAGCAGGCGGTTTCTGTCCGGGGCTCTCCCCGCCTGCCGCCGGAGCGCGGCTGACACGTCAGTGAGGAAGCCAGCCAGGCGCTGGACGTCCGGGGAAGGGGGAATTCGGACTCCCCGAGAGTCCCGCTCTCACGGCGGTGAGTACGCGCACGGTTCGATGGAGACCTCAGAGGGAAAGATTAGCGTGCTCAGGAGGCGGAGGGCTTTAAAGATCGCTTTGCAGCTCTCTGGACTGCGAGCGAGTAGTTGGCTCTTCACTTAAAGGAGCCTTTGCTCTTTTTACTGATTGGAGGCTGGCCCTGGTCCTAAAAGCCACGGCCAAGCGGGGCATGCAGGATGAACAGAAGAGCTAGGTTTTCTGCTGTACTTGGATAGTTGTTTAGTATTTGTGTGCAGATCCATCCCAGCTAAGGTAAGGGTTCTGCAAGATTTAGTTTGAGCTGGTACTCGTTCAGACTCGGTTTATTTGTTTGCAAATGCAGAGTGTCTTTTCTCTCAGTTGTCCCGCACATTATGGGACTCTGGTGCCTGTCTGCGTTTTTAAGGTCTGTATCGTCATGCCATGATGACCATTTAGTGTTAGGACAGAGAAAGGCTGTGATCTAGTTTAATGTAAGCAATTGATTCCGGAGGCTGTAATATTTATGCAGAGGAATTACGCAACGAATGGTGTACAGTAGAGAACAGTGATCTGAAAAGTATATTGCGTATTTCTGTTCTTGAATTAGCTGTCAAAAGAGAGGAGTCGATTATACAAAGGACTTTGTGTACATACTCCATTGTGTACATACTCCGTTGTGTTTCTATGTCACTTTGTGCAGTCTGTTCAGAAGCTATTTTCCCATGCATCTGTATTACAAGTCACACAGGGTAGCCATAAATCGACAGCGACTTGGTAGTTGTTTTCACCACCAATGGGGATTAAATGCTATACAAAAGGGGGGGGGGGTACGAGGGAAATAAGATGATATCAAAAGCTACTCCAAAGTGAAATGACAAGCAAAATTAAGGTTTGTTCCAAAATTCTTTTAAGGGTTTGTAATGCCAAATATGAGCAGTATTTTTTTTTAATTGCAATGAAGTCTCTGTCCTGATCTGAATCCAGGTTATGTTCCCACAACAAATTATAAGCCTCTTGGTCTTTCTCTTGTTAGTGCCTTTCAGGAGAGTTTGTAATTATTTCCCACTTCTTGTTATCAAGAGGATCCAGTTGATATAATCCTGAGTCTCCAGGGCAGTGAGAGGCAAAGTCCTTACATATTTGCTGAGCTGCACTTAGTTACTATAAAGGTGTGGTCCAAAATCCATCTTCTGGCAATTAAAGTGAGTGAAGGCATTACTTTGGTTCCCTTGATATTTACAAATATGAACGCAGATGAGGTAGAGAGCAGTCATACCCCTCCCCAAATCCTAGCAGTCTTTCTATTCTTTCAGATTTATCCACTTATAGACTTAAGAAAATTCAGGCTGCAGGAGCCATTTGCATTACGGCATTTTAAATTTAGTTTCCTGCCCTCCACTGTAAGCAGAGAGCTAAAAATCATCCTTATTCATAGCAGATCAAAAACACTGAGAAAGGGAGGGCGGAGCTTAGCGGCACACGGCAGACGCCTAGAGAGAAAGCTCCTGACTTCTTTTCCCTTAAACCAACTTAAAGTCACCTTTTTGGCTCTTAATGCCGAGGAAAAGTACAAGAAAGCCGCCGGGAAATAAAGCAGACCAGGACTGGAGCGAAAGAAACACGGTCAAAGCTTTTTTCCTGATAAACGGCTCACCAAGGCCTTCAACCCTGGCTCAAACGGTGGACTCCAAAATGGCGGCAGAAGACAAAACAGAAACCCCAGACTCACACAAAGACTTAGGAGGAAAGATCTGCGGGAGCTCAGAGAGGATCTACTTAAATCTATGTCGACTTTGGTGACAGATCTCCTGCAACCTGTACATTCCTCCTTGAATGACATGGCAAAAGAGATCAAAGAAGCCTCTAAGCTCGCTGAAAATACTTCGGAAATGACGCTTACTTTACAAGACGAGGTAAGAAATCTGCAAACCTCAGAATCGGCTACTCTTAATAGACTGGCAGTTCTAGAAAATAAATGGAGGCAAAATAATTTTAAATTACGTGGATCTGAAAAAGGGGTGGAGGAAGGCAAAGATTTAGTGTTCTTTATTGCAAGATGGCTGCCCCAAACACTAGAAATGGAGGAAGGAATAGCACCAACAATAGTTAAGGCTCAGTGGCTAGGTCCATTAACTGCAGCACGTAAAGGAAGACCGCGAGACATTCTGGCACAGTTCCTTTACCAGAAATCCAGAGACAAGGTACTGTGAAAAGCCCGTTTAAGGGGTTTGTTGTTTTTTAAAGATCAAAAAATCATAGTTTTACTAGACCTCTCTCAGGAAACCCTAGAGAAGCGGAAAAAAAGGAAGCTGGTCACCACAAAGCTGTATGAAGCTAAGATCTGATTTTGTTGGAGCCCAACATTGGACGTCCTAGTTTATAAAAATGGCTTGCAGTATCAGGCATCTGACAACTTAACAGGACCTGTTAAGTTCGAGCTTTGTTGAATTCACTTGGATTGAAGTTAACACGTGAAGAAGAAGAAGAAGAAGAATTACTTGCGACATGAACGTTTTAAAGCCAAGCCAATCCACGGAGGGAAGGCAGTTTAAACTGCCTCCCCTCCTCTGGTTCCCCAGGCACCCCACAGCTTGTGATCCAGAAACTGCCTTCCTTCCCTCGGGTTCCCCATGCATCCCGCAAGCTGCAGGGCACGTGAAGAAGCCGATCCTGGGAGGGAGCTGCGCTGTCAGGGGTATGGCCTATTATGCTAATGAGCTTCTACGGTTGGGTGTGGCCTATTATGCTAATGAGTTCCTGTTGGGCTTTTTCTATGAAAAAAGCCCTGCTTACACCCAATTGTCTATTTCACTGCAAATTTAAAGCAAATCCAACGTGTTGGAAGGGTTGTGGTCAAAAAGGCACATTCTTGCACTGTTGGTGAGCTTGTCCAAAAAATTTTAACTTTTGGGAAGTTATACTAGGTGAAATCTCTAAGATGCTGGGATACACTTTGCCAAACACACCGGAATCAGTATTAATTAATTACTGGCCAAATACTTCTTTAATGAAACAATGTTTTGAACTAGCTTCACTATTGATTTCAGCAGCTAAAACCTTGGTAGCCCAAAAATGGAACTAAGACAAAATACCCACATTGAAACAATGGGCTTCTAAAATATGGGACATAGCAATGTCTGATAAGATAGCGACTCAAATTATTGTTTCCCATACACCTACAATACCTAACAACTTTCTTGAAAAATGGTTTTCATATTTTGAATATGCTTCTTTGAATTCAAATACTTTGTTCAGTATTCCTAGTAAATACATGGATTATGTCTTTTATCAGGGGTACTTATTTGTTGTTATTTCTTAACATCATAGTTAGCACTAAAGACATAAGTCAACAGGAATTTGTTATGTTAAGGTTGGACTGTATTGTGTTTTTATTACACTGGTATAATAAGCTCAAAATTAATGCAGTTCTGGTTATGTATAAGTTATATGTTATGATGTTATTTTGTTGTCAGTATAATGTTAAAAAATAAAAAAAATAAGTTTTAAAAAAACACTGAGAAAAATTTGTACAGAAGAGAGCTACATGCCTGGTAGCCATGTTTCTATTTCTTTCTGGAAAGTACTAATGTTTGAGTTGTAAGACTCTTTAAATACAGATGGCATGCACATGCTCAAGAGGATACTCCTAAGTTGCTGCACATGTTTTATATTGTAATCATTATACTGTGATAGTACTTAAGGGAGCAATCTTAAAACAGTTCTGCTTAGAAGTAAGTCCCATTTTAGTTAATGGGGCTTTCTCTGAAGGAGGTGTTCTTAAGATTGCATTCATAGGCTGTGGTCACATGGCAAGGTAGCTGCAATTTTGGTCCCGCTATAAATACAATTAGGATTTTTTTTTCTGGGTTGGGATAATCACACATCCCTCCCTGAACTGCAAGCATTGCACGATGAGGCTCTGAGCAGCCGCATCACTGTTTGAGTGGCACAGCATGAGATTTTTAAAAAATTTGCTTTGCACATGCGCACAGCCGAATCACCGCCCACACTGGACTCGCCCGACCCTTCCTTCCCCACCCGCCTCCCTCCCCCAGCAACTTTCCCCGCCGTCTCCTGCTGCCTGTCTCCAGACAGTGGAACCCTCCCCGGTCTCATCTTAACTGAGGGCCCCCTGGAAACTAGGGAAGGAGGCGGCAGTGGCTATCTGAAGCACAACAGTTCCTCTGCCAAACCAACCTCTCCCTGGTGCCAGGGGCTCCCTCCCTCCCTTCTAACACCGCAGCTATATATACACTTGCACATTTAAATGTTGAATTTGTTCAGCACACAATTGCTCATGCACTCAAAGGAGGAGGCTCAGAACAAAATATATTGCGCGAAGAATGATCAGACGACCCCAATCGCAATCCATGCAAGAGATGTCTGTCCAGATCGGCAAAAATGTGGATTTAAAGTGCAAATACCAGGAAAGTACTGGATTTTCCCGGTGTTGGAAACGCGCTAGGGAACTGGGAGCATTGTGGGAGTGAGCCTGCTTCAGTGCGGGAGGCAGATCAGCCCATCTGATCAGCAGATTTAAATGCGAGAGGGAACACTGGCGAAACCCAATCAAAATGACTGTGTGACTGCACCCTAAGAGAGGTTGTAGTGCCCTTGCACTCCAGTATGTTTGACTGTTTGGGATCAAGGTTACCCAGCTTTCCTTGACCCAGTAATTTAACACTTGATTCAAAATAAACAAGGTGCATTCAGTATTTGTGTGGTATTCACACTTTCACATCTTTTACACTAGCATCTTTTGTGCAAACATATACAGAAAGAAATATGCATAGCAACCAGATGCACAGGAACGATGAAGTTACTGTCATTAGATTATTTGTTTCTATCTAATACCCTCTTGCTGCTTCTGGGAGGATGAAGCAAACTTGCAGCTCTCCAGAGTTAATAAAGCTTTTATCTCTCCGAAACATTATCCAAGCCATGTTTATTTGGCTATTTATTTATTTATTTGGAAAATTTCTATGCTGCCTTTCCAGAGAACCTACCTGTAGTCACAGCTGGCAGTTTCCAAGGAAAAGTTAAATATGTGACTTAAAAAAATAAAAACATGAAGCTGTGTGGTACTAGTGATACAATTAGTCTGTCAGCATCCAGCTAGTTCAACAAGTATAGAAACAATAATTTCAAATTTTGAATGTGTAAAATCAGAACTGTGGTGGGTGAGTTTAGCCCATACCTAGCTAAAAAGCCCAATTTAAGCAGAATGTACTCCAGTTTGGATTAAAGGTGAGAATTTTCATTTCCCACTGTAGATTAACATTCATATCCTCTTATGAAAAGTTGTGTTTCTTTTTTGACATGTTTGGTACTCTGATGTCTTCATGTTTAATTAATGTTTCAAGTAGTAAAATTGTATGTTGTTAGGGGTGAGATGAGTTCATGTTTGAATTTAGTATAAAAATACAATGGAATATCCTGTATAATATCTTTAGAAGAAGAAATAATACAGGATAACAAAAATGTGTATATTAATATTTTTAAAATTATTAACTTACATATTGCTGCTGATCTATGTTGTAAATTTAAATTACTTGGCATTCTTGATTGTGTGAGGCAGGATATTTTTATTCCTGTTTTAGAGATTAGAAATTAACAGCCCCATTTTAGGCCGAGTCGCACCCTTCTAAGATCATTGACTTCAGTGGACTTAAAAGGGTGTAACCTTCAAAACCTCACCATGAGTTCAGGATGGTGGTGAATCTTGATTCCAGGTATCCCAGGCTCAAACACAAGTTTTCATCCTCTGGACCAGTGTTTTTCAACCTTTTTTGAGCTAAGGCACATTTCTTTCATTGAAAAAATCCCGCGGCACACCTGACAATATCTCACGGCACAGTGGTTGAAAAACACTGAAATACAAGATAAATGGGTCATTAGTTGCCTCAGCTCAAGTATTAACTATGACAGTATTACAAATACATGTAATAGCCACTCAACTTGAAATCGTAAGTTACAGATCCAAAGTGTAATGGCTCCTTCCCATAACATTGACCTGAGTTTGAGAAGAAATATAATGTGGATGTATTTTAATACTGCGATTCTGCTAAAGTTTTTCAAATAGAGAGTTTAAACTCTTACTCTTATGTGAACGGCATTCCGCTGACCATAAGTGATTTGAAGAGAAACACAGGACACCCATTCTTCGCTGAGGGACAGTTACTGATTTGAACCCCACCCTGACAGAAACAGCTAGCTGTTACCATCAAACATATTCATGTTTACTGGAATGTCTTGGTGCAGATCACCCCCCCCACACACACACACACACTGGAAGAAACCAGCTTACTCTGCTGGAGGAGTGAATGCCCTTGGTACCGAATGTTCCTGTCCTCTGTATTAACATCCACAGGTCTAGCATGACTCTGATTCAGCACACGAGTCCTCCTCATTCATTTAAAACCATCTCGCAAGGCCAAGGGGAGCTGCACCTCAACGGCAGCTCCCTCCTACCTCAGGCCAGCCACAGAGCGTGTGAGCGGAATCAGCGAGAGAGCGCCACTGTTCTTTCTCACATGCGCAAACGCGTCCCGGAAGGGCAGCCCAGAAAGCACATTTCTTTCATTGAAAAAATCCCGCGGCACACCTGACAATATCTCGCGGCACACCAGTGTGCCATGGCACAGTGGTTGAAAAACACTGCTCTGGACCATAGTGGCTTTTGTGCTACTATGACCCACAGAGCTTGCTTCATTATTTTGCAACTGTGCATATATTTCTGGATTTCTCATTCGTAGATCTAAATTCAGTTTGAGAGTTAATCTAAATGTAGATAGCTTTAATGCTTCACACCTGTGCCAATTTTACTACAGTTTACAGGTTTAAACTCTAGAAAACACACACAGGGTTGCACTATAAATCCACTGCAGCTCTCTGTTTAGAAGAGAAGAGAGGAAGAGGTTGGATTTAGATTCTGCCCTTCACTTGGAGTCTCAGAGCTCCCTACAATCTCCTTCCCTTCCTCTCCCTACAACAGACACCCTGTCAGTGGGGCTAAGAGAGCTGTTTAAGAACTGCTCTTGAGAGAACAGCTCTGAGAGAACTGTGGCTTGCCCAAGGTCACCCAGCAGCTGCATGTGAAGGCATGGGGCATCAAACCCAGTTCTCCCAGATTAGAGTCCGCGCTCCTAACCACTACACCAAACTGGATCTCTTTAATGAAATTTATAATCATAAAATATGTGAAGCTGCTTTAGTCAAACCACAGCCCATCTAGTCCAGTACTGTCTACTTTACGTAACTCTCAAAAGTTAGTCACAATACAGTCGTGTACAGAGATGCTGTGGTCAATGGGACCTCAATGGGATTAGACTGGGGTAGCTTTACATAGGATTGCACTGTAAATCTTTGCCAGAACTACTGTCTGAAATCCACTGAACTGGAGAAAAGACCTGCTTGCAAAGCAATTGTTGTACCAAACAAAGACTAATTTTCTGAATGTGGGGAAACAAAACCCATGGTAAACACCAAGCCAAGGCTGGAATATGACTGATATAAAACCCCCTCATGTTTACCTAGTTTAACACTCATGGGTCACTGTTTTTCAGCCTAATCTATTTAATGGGGTTGTTAAATTAAACACTACTTTGAACTTTTTAGAGAAAGTGTAAATTTTGGAACAGATGTCACAAATAATCATGTTATGGTCTGAAGACACATGATATAGTAACCTTGCTGAAGTTAAGCAGGTATGGTCTGTTCGGAGCAAGGGTCAGAGACTTCCTAGGGATTCTAGGGACACCATTTTGAGTGTCATAAAGGAAGGAATGTCAAAAATAAATAAAATAAAGGTTGTGGGGTGCATCCTTCTCCACTGGCTTAACCTGAACCGAAGTTTAGCCTAGAGTTCAGCATTCAAACACATGAAGTAGTAATACTGAAGATAATATCTTCCCATAGAGCTAGCCCCTCCCCATCCCTTTCAATACTGAATTACTATAATCAGCAACCATACAAAGAGGTTAAGACTGATTTCCATGAAAGGAAGCATCACTAGTAATTACTGGTAACTTCCATTGTACCTTTAGGCAAGAGAGGGCAAACTTTAATCCCTCCAGTTTGGGTGGTGCCGATTCTAATAAGAAACACAGCTCACCGGAAAAGAGTTAAGCACCCTTCCCCCATCCCAGTATAAATTTCTGCTACAGATTGTAGCTGTAACTGCTATGGGTATGAAACAGTTTTTGTTTTTAAGCTGGAGAACTGACACTGATGTTTCTTCTTTCATAAAAGCTGGAATGTTTAAAATAATAGAAGGGTGTGTTTTTTAAGCATGACTCCAAGTTTGTCTTTTAGTCTCCAGGGCATTACTTTTGAATGATATTAATGCGTTCTAAAACTAGCATAGAACTAACCATGAAAGAGAGCTGTTTTAAAATGTGCATTCTGATCAGTGTGACCTTTGCATTCAGTTTGCCAGAAAGGGAAATATAGGAGTCAGAGTCCTTGAACGCAATGCAGATTGAGTGGATTATCCACTTAAAGTTATCTCCAGGCCTTACCAGATTCTTGAATGTGAAACTTTTGAAAGTCCTGCCAGCTGGTTTAATTAAAAAAATAGAGTTGAAGAAATTCTATAGCTTGCATAGCAAAGTACATAGCTGTTGTTTACTTCTTTGTCTTAAAAGCAACATATTAGTGTATTTCTGAAGCATATACACCATATTTGCAACAAATACATATTTCTTGAAAATATTTTCCCTTTTTTCCCCAAGTCATAATATCCAAATTCTCAACGTTCTTGAGGCTTCAGATGACATCATCCTTATTAATTAGGTCCTCCAAAACAGGAAGGGATCTAACAGCCTTGTTCTCTCTTTCTCTCTTTTTTAACTACAAGAGAGCTGACACCTCTGTGCGCAGAGAAAAGTGCGATGCTCTAGGCTGATCCTGCAACTTCCAACTCTATGATTTTATGATTCACTCTAGGGTAGGACTTTCCAGTGGCCCCCCATTATCTAAAACATGGGCTTTATAAATATTTTAAATAAATAGCTGAAATTGTGTAGTCTTGTTCAACCTATTCTGGTCTTGACCAGAAAAGAAGAAGAGGCTGGATTTATGTCCTGCCCTTCACTACCTAAAGGAGTCTCAGAGTGGCTTACAATCTCCTTTCCCTTCCGCTCCCCACAGCAGATACCCTGTGAAGTAGGTGGGGCTGAGAGAGAACTCTTGTGTACTTTTATGTTGTAAAAGTTACTGTGACATTTCTGGGAGGTGAAAAAGAGATGAAAACACCAGATTGGCAGAATTTGAGAAAATGCTTCAACCTATGGGGGGAAAAACCTTCAACTTTTGAGCTGCGCAAATGTTGAACTGCAAGGAGAATCCCATAGTTTGACTGAAGCCAGGGGAGCTCTTTAGGTTTGCCTGCAGCATGCATACCTAGCCTCAAAGGTGTCTTACTGTCCCCAACAGTCTGTATCACACTGTTTTAAGAGGTACATCCCAGGATCCTTGCAGTATTTAAACAGACAAATGGGAATTCATGTTGGATTGCATATGAATACACATGATCAAAACTGTACACTGCTTTCCATGGCATCCCTAAAAATATTTATGTATTTATTACATTTCCTTATAGTCTGCCTTTCTTTCTGAGACTCAAGGTGGATTGCAAAATTAGAAAAAAAATACAAAAAAAGAAAAATAAGACATAATCAAAACAATGCAATGACTGGATTATAAAAACTAGGAAACAAAGCAGTACAAACAAGATAGTACATACACAAACTACAGTAAACATACAACAAACTACAACCTTACCAATTCCATGTACCTCATCCCTTTCCTTTTATGAATGCCCTCCTGTTCCAGGTCATTGCTCAGGTTGTTTGTACAATGAAGCTGGCCAGGCACCATGCTGGGGAAGGCCAACTGTTTGTTTTTCCCTCAAAGCCTGCGAACATCATGAAGCAGTTACCCACACAGCACAAGTCAGTGTGATAAGCAACTGCCCATGAATGACATGAACAGAGTTATGCCCCTTAATGCACAGCTGAAGGAACACCAGTTTCTTCAAGTTTCTCTGACTACTGCATTGCAGCTGCCCCAGAGACCTGTTCCAGGTGTTTCCAGGAATCACTGCCCAGGAAATTCAGAAGGCAGGGTCTGCTATGCCATTGGAGCAGTTAAACTAGATGCTGGAAGAATATATATCCCAGTCCCTTGCGTACATATAAATTCCCTTCAGAAACTTAAGGGATATGGATGCTTTTCTTGGCTGGCTGCATAACATGGAGGTGGGATCATCCTGTGCCAGTGAATGGTGAATGCCAATCCTTAGAAATGCCATTACTTACATGGACAGTGTAACTTCACATCTGATGGGTGTTTAGACTTGTTTGGAGATGAATGCTGGAGAGCTTTGGTTGAAAAAGAAAATGAGAACAGAAAATACATAGCAGAGAAGGCTTTGTAGTGATATAAGTTGCTATAATTGTAAAAACTTTGTACTTCTGCCTTTTGAAAGGCTTTTACTGCTATACTACCATGCTTGTTAAAAAATACATAAAAACCACTGCAGATTATATAAGTATCTACAGTTACTGTTGTGGAGTGATCTAAATACATACACAATACACAAACATTGCTTAAAGAACAGACACAGTTGAAAGTTGAATTTCAATTTTTGATTTCTATCTCTTTTCTATTTGCCTTTACTGTAATGAGAAAGATTTTATGCACAACCTCTTGATTTGTCTTGTGTCCATAACCCACTTTCTCCCAAACTGTAATTGTTGTAATTGGGGCTACTGTGCTAGGCTAAGTAGAGGAGAGTGGAACATAAGGACATAAATATTCAGTAATTCAGATAACAGAGGACAACAATAACGCTGAAGTAGAGGGAAAGGTAAAAGCATGTTGCTATTTTTTCTCTAACTCACCAGAGAGACATGAAACAAGCTGTAATGATAGCTTGCACAGCATTTCAACTAGTTTTGTCTGTTTCTGTGTTAAAAGAAACTGAGGCATTCCCCCTCCCCCCCCCCGCCAAGGGTTATTGGTCCATTGCATTCTAGATGAATACAATTCTTCATACAGTCACTTACTGCCAAACACTGATGTAGCTGAAAACAAAGACTTTCTTCAGAGCAAAGTTTAGGCTGGCATGGCTATGAATCCCAGAATTATTCTACATTTGGATGAAAACAGTGGTGCATTTGTATTCCTAGAGTGCCGGAAAGCTGGTCATCCCTGATGCAAACTCTGCAAAGCAACTCTATTCTAATCTTGCTTTCAAATCTTCTGTTCTTTTTAGTAGCTACTAAAAATCAAGCCTGAAAACTAAACTGTATCTATGTTGTACACTTCTTGAATTTGTAACAGAAATTCTAAGTTGGATGCTTCTTGCCACTCTCAAAGCCGCTGTCAGTGCAGTCCGATGCGGTGGTATCCTGTTTAATATGCTCATTGAAAATCAGCATTTTGCTTTTGGGATGATTTGCCTCCTTGATTTTCCTGTATGTGCAGGCAACACCAGGTGGTGAATGATTACAGCAGCACAATATCCAACAACATGTGAACCATACGTTTGGAAAACCATGGGAGGCTCAATTATTGCAATAATAATATTAGACAATATAGGACCAAGTGAGAATTATGTTCTGTAACTCAAGGCATATATGTACTTTATAGGCTTCATATGGTATCGCCTTGTGTCCAAATCAGATGCGTGTTTTACAATTATGTACCTAAAATTTTAAATATCCTTCCTAGTATGGTTCAAAAGAATCAGTTTGAAAAGCAATATGGAGCCAGTGTAGTAAGTAGTATGTAGAGCCTGTGTGTAACATTGCTGCTTGACTACTGAAGAAGGCCAGTAGGCCGAAACACCTCTGTTTTAGGGTCACATAAGGTCTTAATTTTGAAACATTGTACACCAGTTTGGTATAGTGGTTAGGAGTGCAGACTCTAATCTGGGAGAACCGGGTTTGATTCCCCACTCCTCTACATCCAACTGCTGGTGTGACCTTGGGTCAGTTACAAGTTCTTTCAGAGCTGTTCTCTCAAGAGTAGTCCTTGAAAGAACTCTCTCAGCCCCACCTACCTCACAGGGTGTCTGTTGTGGGAAGGGGAAGGGAAAAGAGATTGTAAACTGCTCTTTTGGATAGTGAAGGGCAGAGTATAAATCCAATTTTTTCTCCTCTTCCTCATGTATTTTTGTATAATTTGCATTATTTATATATTGATGTTTTATAGTTATTGAAATTAATATTGGGCCCCTTACTTTGCATCCAATTAACCTTTTTGGTTCTTAATACATTTTGGGGGGGTTATGTTTTTGTTCCCCTTCTTGTTTCTTCTGTTGCATAAGAAATACATTCTCCACTCTGGTTCAAAGTAGGTATTATAAGGGATGTGTTGACCAAGGGCACTGTCAGCCATATTTGATGTATTTGACCAAGGGCACTGCCTGCCAGACCATTTTAGGTCAGGAAAATGGTACAGCCCACCCCCTGTGCCACAGTCCTGATTCACATCAGAACTCCATGGGGAAATCACAGCTGCCATCTGTCTGTAAATTTCCTGTAGTGGCCACATGTCAAATGTAACATTTAGTTTGGACCAGTGTTCCCTCTAAGCTGAGTTAGTGTGAGCTAGCTTACAGTTTTTTAGCCTCCGGCTCACACATTTTTGTCTTAGCTCAAGAAGAATGGCACCCGCACAAATCGCTCGCTCACAACTTTAATACCAGTAGCTCTCAAAGCAGAATTTTTGCTCATAAGATTCCACAACTTAGAGGGAGCATTGGAACTTTGGACCTATGCCATAGAGCTCACTGGGTATCCTCTGGCCTGTTGTTCTGTTTCAGCCTTTTCTGTATAAAATTATCCACTTGTGCCGTTTTTCATCGTTGGTGTTCGTATTGTTGTTTTTCAAGGTAATTTGAACATTTAATATTTGAGTAGTGAGGAAGTCCTATGGTATCTTGACAAACAAATTTATCATGACATCAACTTTCTGGCTCATTAAAATTTATGCCATAATAATTTTTAAATAGTTAGCCTTAAGGTACCACAATACTGTCTTGTTTTGGCTGCAGCAGACTAAAATGACTGTACCTCTGGAATTTTTATCAGATCATAGAACAGCCATGTCAGACACTAAAATAGTGGAACTAAATATCATTGGGTTTGGAATGGTCTTGTGGTTTATCTGCCTTCTGTCATTTGTACAGGCCTTTTGTATATTTCTATTCTAAGGTTGCTAGAACTACCTTATAAATAGTACATGGTGCAAAGCATAAAAGATGTAGGGCTCATAATGGTGCCCTAGTTGTCCTTAGGGCCACGAGCTCTGGGTTGGGAAGTACCTGAAAATATTGGGGCTAGAGCCTGTGGAAGGCGGGGTTTGGGAAAGGGAGGGACTATAATGAAGAAGAAGAAGAGAAGAAGAAGAGATTGGATTTATATCCATGTTCATGCACATTTCTTCAGATACACTGAAACCATTACGTATAGATAGAGGGGGGTAGTTGCCAGGGAGGGCTAATTAGACTCAAGAATGTATAAGTAGCTGAGTGATAAGTGTAGCTAAGATTGGATTACAATCTCTGAACAGCCTTCCAGAGAATACTATTTTAGTCACCATGGATATGGAATCTCTGTATAACAACATCCCACACAAAGATGGATTACAAGCCATAAGGAACATGATTTCTGACAACACCACAGCTGACTGTTTGCCCTGCAGCGCTTGCATAAATGGTAAGTGCTTATGTATTGCTTGGGAGTAGCAAACGAATACTTACCAGGACATAAGTCGTAACATTACATATGAACCATGCTGATGGTTTAAGGTTGCCAGCTAGGGTTGTTAGGTTCCTCAAAGTCCCCAGTGGGGGACTTTGGGGGGGCATCCCCAGCATGATGGCATCACACAGAAGTGACATTATCATGTTGGGAACAGAGGCCCCCGCCTCTCCCCAGCAGCATTTAAAGAATTCCTTTAACTGCTGCTGGGGAGAAGGCCAGGTGGTTGCTCATGGGGGCAGGGCTTTCCCCACCACGGGAGGGAGCCCCTCCAAATCAGGTAACCCCCACCGAACTGGGGTCTGGCAACCCTATTGCCAGCCTCCAGGTAATAGCTGGAGATCTCCTGGGATGATAACTAATCTCCAGATGACAGAGATCAGTTCACCTGAAGAAAATGGTGGCTTTAGAAGGTGGTCTGTATGGCAGTATACCCCACTGAACTCTCTCTTCTCCTCAAACCCTGCCATCGTCATGCTCCACTCCCAGAGTCTCCAGGTATTTCCAAATCTGAAGCTGGCAACCCTATGATGGTTACCTGTCAAGTTTATGCATTCTGAAGTACATTAGTCCACAGAAACCCAGCAAGACCAACCTTCTCACTTGATGCGTGAAAGATCGGAATTTCAGATTGATCTATATGACCACTACAATGTGGTAAAGTCTGTTTTGCCCTATAGGCCCCCAGTGGGTATTTAAAATGAGATTTGTCATAGTGGTCAGTTGTTTGAAGTAATCTGTCTGGAAATATTTCTTTTTTGCTTTTCAAAATATGGTAACCTAAGTATTAAGCTATTGCAGTCCTGTTTGCCAGATCAATTATACACCTTTGTTTTTTAAAGATCTAACGATAACCGTAGCTTCACCTTATCCTATGAATAAGTTCTTCAAGGGTCCCTTTTCTGTATTAAAATTACCAGGCATGCGTAGATAATTTATACAGATGGATCTGTTTTGTTGAGGAACACTGCAGACCCAGTAAAGGCCAAAACTTCCTACTAGCATCAATGTTCTTTTCATTTCAGTTTAATTTTTCAAATTCATGTCCGGGCAAATCAAGACTTGACAATTGTTTTGAATCTCCTCTGCTACTATGACTGTGTCATTCTATAAGAGAAGATTACAAGGGAGAAAATTCTGTGCTCGTTTTAAAGTCTTCAATTTATTCCCTCGCTATAGACTTGAAATGTTTTTTTTTTAAATGGCAGAAGTCTTTTCTTAGTTAAGATGAAACTTCCCACTCACATGGGGGAAAGTACAGAAGAGATCTGTCTGAGCAGCCAGCTCTTGCTTTTCCCTTCCCCATTCATTTTTAATTCCTGAATCCACCAGGATTCCAAATCCTATTTTCTCTTTATAATTCTCTTTCTGTTTCTCAGAATGAGCCTTTTAATAAACGGAGCCCTTTAATAAAATGGGTTTTTTTTTATGCTGTTCTTCTTATTTCAAGTAACTAGAATATAAATGAGCCATGCTTAAGAAGGATAGTAAATGTAACTTCACCTTGTTAAATAAGAATGTTGTGGTGTGTAAACATATGTTGACATGATAACTACAAACATATGTTGACATGATATAGCCGGTGCGGTGTAGTGGCTAGACTCTAGAGCATTGGATCAGGATCCTGGGAGATCCAGGTTTGTATCTGCACTCCACTATGGAAGCTTGCAGTGTGATCTTGGGCCAATTGCACACTCTCAACCTTATGTTCCTCACAGAGTTGTTGATAAAACAGAAGAGAGGAGAACAGTGGAAACCGCTTTGGGTCTCCATTGGGAAGAAAGTTGGGGTATAAATAAAGTAAATTAAATAAGTAACATAGGTAACAAGTCCTGAGTACTGCATGACAAATTCAGCATACTTTGATGGTCTTTTAACTTTCCCCCCCATTCAACAGTTCTGTGCTTTTCTAGAAAAGTACCTTTAAAAAATTGGGATGTACCAAAATTTATAGTGGAGCAGAAGGGGGGGGGGGCAGGGGTGGAACATAGGGATGCTACAAGAAAAATTGGATGTTCACTGGGCATCCAGAAATCCTTCAGCAAAGCTAAAGTAGCTCTCTGTACTGGGGCCAAAGTGGCAAGGTAAGCGACACAGGTAATGTTGGCTTTCGGTTATGCTAAATGAAGCAACAGTGTCACGAGTAGTGCCTCCACAGTTCTCTAATCATTGAGTGTGTCATCACTTCCACATAATTATATAGTGATCTTTGCACTAAAATTTTTATCCTCAGGCGAGCAGTACTTGGTTGCTGCAAAAGCACAAATTGGGGATGTGATTTATGAAAAACTGAGGTGTTAAATAGCTGAATAATTTTGTGTTGTATCCATACCTGGATAAAAATTAAGTCTAGTTTTTTTTGAAGGAGCAGAATTCTTTCTTCCTATTGTCTGTCACTGCATAGTTCTGAAACTATCAGAAGATCTTGCATAAAAATGCTTTGCATTATTTGGAGCTTGTTTTTTATTATGCAGCCAAGAATATGAAGCCTTTTATGGATTCAAACACTTGTCTGAACATTGAAAGCAATGTTTGTTGTGTCTGTCGCTGTCTTCATGTGTTGAAATACATTTTTAAACACTCTGAGGGCGGGGGGGGGGAATATGTGAGTGAGAAAAGTGGCAAGGAGGATGTGTAGATTGCTGAGGGACAACAACATGCCCCATGCACACATTTCTGCAGTTTAGAAGCACCTTAATGTGCCCCAGTAATTGGAGGTGTGATCTCAGCCCAGCAAATCTGCCGTTTCATGTCATGGAAGAGTTCTGGTTTGCAGCCTAAAACATTCCTGGAGAACTAAAGATAAATAATGAAGGAAAGATTACTGTAAGCAGCTTTGGATTCCCGTTGGAGAGATAGGCAGGGATGGGTATAAATGAAATCAAATAAATAAAATAAGCCGTATTATTTGGTTGGAGAACAGTTTTATATCTTAGCATCTACTGTGCTTGCATTACCCCTGTTCTGCGACTGCAAAAGAAGAGACCTAAATCTTAGGAAGAGCACCTTGTGGCCTCAATACATTACTGTTTGGTTTTTTTAAAAAACATATCTTCTTTTCCCCGGTGGGTACCCACAGGTGCTTACATAATTCTCCTCTCCTCCATTTTATCCTCTTAACAGGCCTGTCAGGTAGATCAGGCTGAGTGTGTGTGACTGGCCCAAGGTCACCCTGCAAGCTTCCATAGCAGAGCAGGGATTCAAACCTGGGTCTCCTAGATCTAGTCCAAGAACACTCTTACCACGATACCACACTGGCTCTGTGTGTTGCTGTGTGAAATATTAAACATATATTTTAACTGTATGGGAAAATGCCAGAAGTGCCACACTTTGCAATCCAAAAGTAGATTTCTTACACAAGCCTATAGGAGCATGCATTTCATATGAAAATTTTATAAGTTCTGCTGTGTTTTCTCCCCTGAACAGATGACTGATGCAATTTCATATTTGACTTGGGGCTTCAAGCTGCTTTTCTCTATAGCACTTTATAAAATTGTCCTGTTTAATGCTTTTTGTACAAGGCTTCCACTTTATTCTTTGGCATTTAAATACTGCAAATAACCAAAGATCTCAAACTACAGTGGGCTCCCCTGCTTGTAGAAACAAAGAATGAACTACCATTCCTGATGTGCTAGTTCTACAGGTATAGGGAAGTTTTATTTTATACAAGAAAACATTTAAACATGCAAGCAGTTTTACCTATCCATCTTTTGAATTTTTAGCTCTTTCTTATTCCAAGGATCTTGGGGGCAGCATATCCCCCCCCCCCCCCACTTTACTTTATCCTCACAACAGTCGAGTGTGGCAGGTTAGGCTGGGAGATTGTAATTTGTCCAGGGTCATCCAGTGAACTTTATGACTGAATGGGGATTTGAATTCAGTTCTCCCCATCCTAGTGCAGCATCTTATCAAGTACACCACACTCTCTTTGGAGTTAGTGCAGTCCCAACTGTGTTGCATCACACAACTGCTCTTTTTGGCTGTACCTTTGCGTCCCTATGTTCATAATTTCTAAGAGACAAAGATTTTGTGGCTGCCCCAGTGCTCTGGAACTCCTTTTTCCTTCCAGGGACTCACACATAAATGTTTTACAGAGTTACTCACAAGGCATTTTGTTTTGGGGTTGTCCTTTAATAGGATTGCTGTAATGTGAATAACAGAGTTACAGAAACCTGCAAATCTGCTTGGCCAGAGGCAATTGTGGGACAAGGGAAATGAGTGTGTACCCAGTGGGAAACAATGCCTCTGTTATACTGCTTGCATCCATTTGAAACCAGTCTCACTTTCTAGCCTACTGTCACTTGAGTATACTCTCAACCCACATTCAGCAACCATTTTATTGTGTGAATGGGCACTTTAGCTCTAGGTTGAGCAAGGAGATTAAACTCTTTAACTTTGTGAACAATGGAACTGGCTTTTCCATCTTTGGAAAAACCATCTAGAGTGTCTTGCCCCAGTATTAAATTTTTAGTTCTGGCAAAAGCTAAAGGAATGTCAAACATGTCTCTTCTATCATTGGAAAAAAGTCAAAGTATCAGTATCACTATATCAGTAAAACTGAGAATTTTGTTTTTGTCTGATATGTTTTTCCACTCTTGATCTAACAGAGTTATTTTTTGTTTGTTCCATTTGGCAAAAACAAAGTTAATACTCAAATTAGCCTTTTCTCTTTCAAATTATGCTAAGGGCCTGTCATCTATAAAAGGGAATTGTGCAAAAGTGACAGAATGTCTTCAGACTGTCTCATTAAAGTGTAGTGAGGTTTTGCATAAATATTGCAATATCTAGAACAAAACAACACGGAACACTTGCATAACAAGAAAAGGAGGCCACAAGTCGAGCTCCGTCTTTGTTGTTGTTGTTGATCCATCTAGGAGAACAGAATTTCTCATTGAAAGCATTCTCCCCTCTTTCCCATTCCATTATCACAATGGAACAAGCACATTGATTTAGAGATCACTTTTCAAGAAACTTTTGTGAAAACTGCTAAATACTAAGAGAAGAATTAGAGAGGAAATATAGTCAGTGCATTTCATGCTTGCCGGGTTAGGATATTTCATTATTGCTTACAAGTAGGGATTCACAATAAAATGGCATGGACCATTGTAACTTGTTCCTCACCTGTTCTCCAGTACTCAGGGCTATAGGGCAGTCTTCTCAATATAGGGCAGTCTACCCAAGAGACATTCAGATGTGTTTTGCCATTGCCTACCTCAGTGTAGTGACCCTGGTATTCCTTGATGGTCTTCCATCCAAATACTAACCAGGGCCGACCTTGCTTAAGCTTCTGAGATCTGACAAGATCTGGCTACATTTCAGGATTTTAAGAGCCAGGTGGTTGTGCCTCAAGCTGAGAAACAAAAACTTGTTCATTAATCACACCAAAGTCCAGAAATTCAGCCCCATGGGGAATCTGCACTGTGGTGTTGAGGTTACAGAACAGGGAGTGGAACAAGAAGCTTACTACTGTCCCATAGCAGCAGTTTTCATATGGAAACTTTTCCATTGGACAAAAGAGCTGAATATTGTCACTTAACTAAGAACAAGCTGCCTTTAAACACGCCCCCCCCCCCCAGTACCATCCTATATTGGTTATTCCTTAAAGCAGGGGTGGCCAAACTTAGTTAACGTAAGAGCCACATAGAATAAATATCAGATGTTTGAGAGCCACAAGACATGAACAAATATCACGTTTTTATTGGGAAATATGCACATTTGCTTTTTATTGACATTAAATAAGACCGTCAAAAATAATAACATAAGGGGTAAAAGCAGATATTGATAATGATATTTATTTTTCCAATGATATTTGTTTGCTAATGATATTTAGCTTCCCCAGCTGCCCTGTCGGGAGCCGCATAATATGTGTGAAAGAACTGCATGTGGCTCCTGAGCCACAGTTTGGCCACCCCTGCCTTAAAGGATGGTGGAAAGAGGGTAAGTGAGAAATCATTTCCTTGCCTTCCCTCAGCACTACAGGGTAACTTCCCCATAGAACTCCCTCTGAATGGTCCAGAAGCCTGGGGGGAGTGCTACTTTTCATGTTAAGCCCTGACACCCAGATATGCAGTCTCAGAAGGAAATTTCCTGCTGTGCTGTTGTTGGAGAGTGCAAGGTGATAAGTAGTTTCCTCCTCACCTATCTCCTTCTCATATGTAGTTTCCTCCTCACCTATCTCCTTCTCAACAATAGTATTGGAGAGATGTTTCCTAGCCTAATTTCAGTGGAGGCAATCAGAAGTAGCAGCTGTCAATGGCAGGGAGGGCTTTTTCTTTGCTCTGCTATCTTGCTTCCAACACTGCATGCCTAGATAGTCCTCATTCTACTTTCTTTTCAGCTTTTTCTCCTCCTGTTTTGGAGGTAGATGTGGAAACCATGTTTTATTGCATATTGGAGTGTTCTTTCTGTTATACAGAAGACTCCCCCTTTGTGTGTGGTCTGTTATTGCTCTAGGGATCAGCTCCTGGTTTGGAAATTTCTGTCCTATTTGCTCACATCCCCCAATTTCCCTATCATCCTCTGCTTTGGTTTTTTTTTGTTTTTCCTTTAATTGGCTCTCAGCTGTTCTGTTCTTGAAGCATATGGCGTCATCCTCAGACTCTTTGGTTTGTTGTCATTGGGTTTGGGGTTTGGGGTTTTTTTTGTCTTTTTGGTTAGTTTGCAAACTCATAATTTTCTGCATATTGGAAGAGCCCCTTGAGGTTATAGAAGGCTCTAGTTTGTGGGTGGCCCCATTATATTGATTTGGCATGGGAACACAAATTATACGGTCAGAAGGAATGGTTGTGTGAATTGCTAGCAGTGTACTCAGTCAGTGAACATAAAGAAAGAAGCTGTAAGTATGTGCTAACATAACCTTTATAGTACAGTAATCCCAATAGCATTTATTTTGCTATGATGGCCTGTTCTCATCTTCTGATGCACTTTATTTAACTTAGCAAAAGAAAATCCTGACTGTTTCATGAAGTTCTGCAGAAATTTCTGATTTTACCCTACAATGAACAAATACTAGAAGACACATATGTTTCTGATGGTCCTGTTCGGATGAAGCTTTGTGAAACGACTTCACAGTCTGGAGAACTTTGTCAACAACAGCCCTCTTTTGAACCTCCTTTTCACATTGTATATGTTTATTCTGTTGTACTGTTCATAAGTACTATTGGTATTACTGTACTATAAAGGTTACATTAGCGCATACTTACAGCTTCTTTCTTTATGTTCTTTATTCTATGAGCTGTGATTCTCTAGTAGTATAGGCTTATGGTGGGAAAGGGTAACAGTTCAATAGTAGAGTGTATGCCTTGCATCAGTCCTTGGCACCTCCACTGAAAAGAATCTTAAGTTTCAGAGCTGGGAAAGTCCCTTGCACGCAACCTGGGAAGCTGTCTCCAATTTGTATAGATGGGCTTAATAGTTTGACTCAACTATAAGGCAGTTTCTTTTAATGTTGAAGTGAAAATGGGATGTAAATACAAAGTCAAGCAGAATGTGGACAAAAGAACAGCAAGACTGTCCCAAAGGATGTGTTTGCAATTTCTAGATTAATTCATGATCTTTAGCAGTATGGGAGATGTAATGCTGCAGGAGGTTAGATCAATGGTGCCTGTTTTGAGAAACAATAGCATGTTGGGTGAATAGTCGGTGATGATGTTTACCTTGAAGCTGTTTAAAAAAACCCTTATTCTGCTGGTCCCTACGCATCAAATTGAACTTCCTTTATATTGTGCTGTGGATGGATAATCATAAGGAATGTAAGAGAGAGAACCGTATGGATTGATTAACAGCATGAATTCTGAGAGTTGGGCGGGTCCCTACGAAGACAGTCAGCTGCCCACATGTGGTCCACAAGCTACAAACCACTTCTGATTTGGAAAATACAAGCTCATCCTTGGCAAAAATAGACTTGAATAGAATTCCAGCATTCATTATTCAGTGACTCATGTCATGATATCATGCCAAAAGATGTACCCATGAAACCATAGTTAGCATTTTGGCAAAACCTAGTAATCTACTTCAGGTTATTTGTCACTTAATGGTGAAGGTTCAAGTAACCTTGAATCCAAAAGGCTTCTTACCCTGTCTCAAATGTCATGATTGTCTCTATGACCTTTAAATGGTAGGCTAGAATTGTGATTGTGCTTTTCTGTGGCTTCACTTACACTGCTGTCATGATGCTTAAGAAACCACTGTTGTGCTTGAGACTTTCCCTCTTCAGTCCTTTCTACCTGCAGGACTGCAGCAGATGCCATGGGATAGATCAGACTTGCCCAGACATGACTGTGGGATTTTGAATGTTACAGGGAAACACTGCAGTGAACTCAAGAGAAAAGGTGTCCAGTCCCTGGTGTTCTTGGCGTTTAATGGGCACTTGTGACTGGTAAATTCACAAGTAGTGTTTCATCTCATGGTCTAACCTAATTTGTATTTTTATGATCATTAAGATTGTCAGGCCCTCTGCTCTTGCTGCCGGGGGGTGGGTGGGAGGCAGCTTTCTGGGAGTGGAGGGGGGAGTGCAACATTGTTGTGTTTGACGTCGCTGACATGAAGACGTCAAGTGAAAGGGAGGTCATCACGCTGGGGATGTCACATGGTGATACTCTAGTGTTTTGGGCAAAACTCTATGGTTACCTGCAATCGGCAGGAGCCCGCAAAATTTGGGGATCCCCTGCTCCCACCTGGGGGCCAGAACCCTCATGATCATCCAGTTTTGTAACACAATGATTATCCTGCAGTAAGTGTGCATTCTAGACACAATTGACAAAAACAAATGTTTTGTAAAGTGCAGATAAGATGTACTTTAATATTTGCTTAGACACGAGAATATACAATTTAAAAATGAGTAGTTTAAAGAATACAGTAAGGGAAAATCTGGTCCGCCTACTCAGTGTGCAGTATTTGTTTGAGCGCAGCTAGCTCAGTGTTTTGGTTAATGTTTTATAATTAATGGGACCCGTCTGTTTCTCTTTGAAGTTTAAAATATTTTTTGGATGACTCACTGAATGAATATTGAATGTAATGTTGGCACGGACAATAGCAGTCATGCCTCAAAAACAGGATTTTATAAACTGATATCTCTGCATGGACACTGATAAGCCTGTGTTCACTCCTTTTCAAAGGGTGATGTCCAGTTTTTAGGAGATCCAAAATGCTGTAAAAGCAAGGGCTTAAAGTTTTTTAAAAAGTAAAGCAATATCACATGATATTCGTTTACACTATTTTCTGGTGGTAATTACTTCAAGCAAAATATTTTCCCACAGTGTTTTTTGAATCCAGACTGGTGGAGAGAGTGTAAGAAGAGCCTGCTGGTTCAGACTTGTGGTCCAGCTAGTCCAGCATGTTGTTTTACACAGAAGCCAGCCGGCAGCCCTGAATGACCAAATAAACAGGGTGTAGAGGCCAAGACCCTCCCCTGCTGCCTCAGAGGTTTGCTACTTCTGTAGATGGAATCTTCCTTCAGTCACTATGGCTGTTAGCCATTGATGGACCTTTCCTTCCATAAATCAGTTTAAATCCCCTTTTAAAGTTGTCTATTCTCTTGGCCATCACTACCTCCCCTGACAGTGAATTTTATTTTTAAATTTTTTTATTTACTCATTGAGTAAAAGAAGTATTTCCTTTTGTCTGGCCAGAATCTATTTTCCAACAATTCCATAGGGTGTCCCCAAGTTCTACTATCGTGGGAGAGGGAGAAAAAGCTCTCTCTGTCCACTTTCTCCAACTCATGCCTAATTCTATGAACTTCTAGCCATCTTTTTTCTAAACTGGACTCCCAGGGACTCCAGCTTTTCCTCACAGGAAAAGTGCTTCATCTTAATTGCTCTCCTTTGTACTTTTTCCAGCTCTGCAGTATCCCTTTTGAGATACAGTAAACAGAAGTGCATACAACGTTCCAAATGAGGCTGCAGCAATTTTATTTTCAATCCTTTTCCTAATAGTTCCTTATCTATATTGGGATTCTCCTGTAACTACTTTTTGAAAGGCTAAATTACATGTTGGGGGGAGTTGGGTCTTCAGCACTGTGTGTAGTGTGGCCCCCAAGAGTACATTTTCTGCTAGCTTCTAATGTTCTTGACAATGAAATCAAAGGTACTTACATAATTGAAAAACACTTGGCAATTCAGGCAAGTCTGATCTCATCAGATCTTGGAAGCTAAGCAGGGCCGACCCTGGCAAGTAATTGGAAGGGAGACCTCCAAGGAATACCAGGGCTCAGGATGCAGAGGCAGGCTATCAAGCCACCTCCCTGGAAAATGTCCAAGCTCCCAGTGGGGATCGCCAGAAGTCGTCATAACTGCCAGGCATGCAAGCAGACACACACACACACAAACCCCACTTGACAATTTAAAAAAATTTAGGGCTCAGTCCAGACTGGGAAGCTAGTGATATCCCTGAACAATCTTCTGTTTAAAATATTAAATGATGAAATATTAAATAATGAAAACCTCTTAGAGGCTTGTGGTGGCTTAATTTCCTGTCCCAACCTTGCATGGCAACATTTCCTTTCACTTTGGTGGAAAACAGAGCCGCAGGCACCCTGGAACAGAAACAGTTGTGGGACCTACACGTTCAAAGGCCAGCATGGCTCTGAAAACTAATGCCTCGGGGACAAAAAATCACAAGAGAACCAGACAGGTGCTGTTATTGCCTGGCAAAAAGATTATGGAACATTCCCTTTTCTGAGCAAGGATGAAGGCACCTTCTGTGTGAGAGTTTTCAAAAACAGAGACTGTTTGGACTTGCTGTTCATTTTTCCTTACACACTGGTGTGAAAGTACTTCAAGTATATAAACAGAAAGGTGGGATATATCCTGAACTTGTTCTGTTGGATCTTTGGTGGGATTCTCAAGTTCCAAGACTTCACCAACAACTTATTTTATTACCTGCAGCGAAAGTTGTCATTGCCAGCAATTGGAAATCTTCTAATAAGTTATTTTTATCGTTGTGGTAGTCTAAGATTTGGGACTTTTATGCTATGGATAAAATTTCAGATAAAGTCTCTAATTATGGCTCTTTCTCTAAATGTTCAGCTTTCCTAGAATTTGTTTTTAACAATGACTTGTTTTCAGGTAATATAGTTCCTTGCAAGTATTATGAAGTTCATCATCATCTCATCAAGTTCTCTACTATATGTATCCATAATTGCAATTATTTATTAGTTCTTATTTTGTCACTTGTTAGTCACTGTTGTTATTGTTGTTGTAATTGTTGCATTGAGATATATATATATATATATATATATATATTATATATATATATAAGGGTGGGATATAAATGTCTTTAATACTGTGGGTCAGTTTTGAAATGTCATGGGGCACATGCGAGTCCATCTCCCAACTATGGCTGACGACAGACTGGCAATGTGGCCCGGGATAGGTCCGCTTTAGAAGTGGGGGAAGAGAGGCAGTTCAGACAGCACAGCTGTCCTCTGTCTCCCTTCCATACTCACCCATTTCTGAAGCGCTTTCATGGCGCCTCAGTCGGAAACTGGCAGAAAGTGGTTTTGAGAGGACTTCCTCCGCTTGAATTCCACTTCCTGGCTGTGTGGACGGGAACAAGCGGGATTCAAACGGAGGCAACAATGTGAATGCGCCGCCACAGAGAGATGCGGATATGCACTCTGTGTGCCACTGGATCGTGGCCGAATTGCTGCTGCGCCTATGCGCATAGGCACCCATGCGCCTGTTGCTGAAACAGCCCCGCCACGAGCTGCGGAGGCCAGCCCACCAGGGGCTGCTCCGCAGCAGTGTGTACGTGTCATTGCGCCTCCTGGGGATCCCCTGGAATTACAGCTATCTCCAGAGTACAGAGATCAGTTCCCCTGGAGAAAACGGCTGCTTTGGAGGGTAGGCTCTCTTCAGCATTGTACCCCACTGAGGTCCCTGTCCTCCCCAGGCTCCACTCCCAAATCTCCAGGAGTTTCCCAACCTGGAGCTGGGAACCCTATTTCAAACAGTTGGAAGAATGATTCACATGCCCCTCCCTTACTATTTCATTTGGTCCTCAGTGTAAAAGGAAAGTAGGAACTACCTCATAAGACAGAGAAAGAAAAGGAAATGCATGTTTATTTTTTTATCTCAGAGTTAAGCTGGGCTGTAGTTGTTCTTTCCCCTGGAATTGCAGTTTTGTGGCAGGGCTATGGATGGGTAACTTGGTTGCCAGTGTGCTGATGCCAACTTGAGGGGAAATGCTGTCCCCCCTTGCCAAAAATTTTAATTAGGATATCACAAAATTACGCAAGTTCATAGTGTCCCTTCTGTGAAACTGAGACATGTGAATATTAAATAGCCATATAACTGAGGGTGACGACATTTTACTTGGGTTCTGAAGCAAGGGATCTAAATGTAGTAGCCTATTTGAATATTGGGTAGCGTATTTTGTCTCCTTTCCTTGTTTTTTCCTTCAGCCATTTGGGGGAAGAAAGGGATTATGTTCCAGTCTCCCACATTTTGGCATTGCATCTTGGAGGCCTTGCCCTCCTCCCATACTTGGAAGTAAACCCTGCTGATTCCAAATATGTACCCTTAAAATGGTACCGTGGTAGTCTGAATAGCTTGCAAGCAATGTTCCCTCTAAGCTGTGGAGTCTTGTGAGCAAAAATTCTACTTTGTGAGCTACTGGCATTAAAGTTGCGAGTGAGCAATGTGGCTACTGCATAAATTAGTTCGTTCTGGAGCCATCCTTCCTGAGCTAAGAGAGATATGTGTGAGCTGGAGGCTAAAAAACTGTGAGCTTGTTCACACTAACTCAGCTTATAGGGAACACTGCATGCAAGTGAGGAATACATGAAGAAACCTGCAAAAGAAGAGCTTGCACTGTTTTTGGAAACTCCTTTTAGGCCTGCTGAGCCCAGCCTATTTCCCAATTCCATACCAATGCTGCCACACCTGTTTTACCCAGCAGGCTCAAGAAATCCCAGAAGTCAGAATAAACTGCCCTGTGCATGCATTGGCTTGGACTGTGAAACATAGGATGGAAAAGGTAGTTAGTTTAGGGCCTGGTTTGCCTTTGCTTCCTTTCTTCACCACCTTCATTGATTGAGAAGGACAGCAGAAGATGTGTTTCCACATGTTTCTGTGGCATCCATAAAGAACAAATTACAAGCTCCTACCCCCGCAGTTTGCCTCTGGGCCTTACAAATAAGGAGAGGATGGTGTTTAGCTCTGCATCATCCGTGGGATTTCAGGATTAAAAGATGGACTTCTTGCTTTGTTGTTAGGAAAAATGTGTGTCCTTAAAAAGCTTTCTTTAAGGGATTCACTGGCAGGCCTGCTGGATCTTCATCTCTTGCTAGAGAAACGGGAATATGGCAAAAAGAAATCTTTCAACTACATATATATTGCATGGAAGCTTTCTACTTCCTTGGAGGCACCAGACCTGACCTGGCCAGACTGATGGTCCATCATGCCACAGGAAACCTCAAGGCTTTTTTTTTTTATTATTATTTTTTATTGATTTTATCTATTTCTACTACTACATCGCTACTTTTCTAAGCTACATTTACCTTATACAGAGTGTGCTTTAACATTTGCTTAATATTACCTTACCATTAATACATATGAAGCATTTTAAACCTTGGTTAATATTCAATTAAAATTGTTACTGATGATATATGAAAAATAAAAAAGCTGTTTGACAGACATGTTCTTTTAAAGGAATGCTTAATTATACAAATTATATATAATATATAAGTGCGATTTCAAAAAACATTTCAGCCCTTATTTCTTCTTTCGTCCTCTTCTTGTCTTAACAGTCTCTTCTTGTACCTTTGGAGCTGCTGCTCCTTTTCCCGAGTCAGAAATTTCCTCTTAGCTCTTTGAGCTATCAAATCCATACATACTTTCTTGCGATGCCAGCGAACCATCTGAGTCTCTCTCTTTTCTCTTTTCTTTGCTTTTTTCCAAAAAACTTTTTGCCTGTTGAACAGAGTCAATCTTATATTTTTTGTCTTTGATGCTGAAGCTCAGTCCTTCCGGAACATTCCATCTGTAGATAATAGATTCAGACTGAAGCCAAGATGCCAGTTTTCCATAGGCTTTCCTTCTTTTCCTTATTTCAAATGGGATATCTTTCATCACTTTAATTTCTTTTCCTTTGATCTTCAGAACCGCTTTATTTGTGGTCCTAAGCACCACATCTCTTGTTGACTTTTTGGAGAACCTTATCTGAATCTCACCAGGCAGGCTTTTCTTTTTAGTATAGTCTGGATAGGTTCTGTAAACCATATCCATATCGCTTTTTATTTCCGCTGCTTTTAAGCCCGTCACTGGTTCAAGCGCTTCACTTAACAGATTTTTAAGGTCTTCTCCTTTATCCTCTGGTACATTCTGAAGTCTTAGGAAAAAATTCGATCTTTCCATCTGTAGTTTCAAAAGCTGATCAGAGTGGAAGGCCTTTTCTTTCTCCGCTTTTTGTAGCCTTGAATCATGATTTTTTACTGAAGTCTTAACTTCCAGAAGTTCTCGCTGCAGCTTCTCTGTAGTTTTATTCGACTCCTTCAGGTCCAGCTGCATCTTGTCCATCTTGACGTTGAGAGCTGTCATTTGGTCCACTAGAGGTCGCAATAACGAGGAGAACACAGTGCTCATCTCTGTGGTATCAACCTTTGAACTCGGAGCTGTACTTCCTAGTTTGGGGGAAGGTTTCGGTTTCCCTGCCATTGTTGAGGCTGCGCTTCTTTGTTGATAGTTAGATAAGATGGACGAAAGAAGCAAATTCTACGACTGCGCTTATATCTTTTTAAAGTTCATAACCTCTAAAGAGCGATGCCGCCATCTAGCAAACCGAACGTACGTTTTTTCATGCAGTAACGCCACGTAAAGAGTCCCGTAAGTATGCCAGTCTCGAGAGGGGGGGGTTTGCTCCACCCGCCTTTCCCGCTGTGTTCTGTTTATTTTTACTTCAGACTCACGTTTTCTCCGTGCGTAACTATAAGTTCCAGTTTCAAAGCTTCGCACTCTCTGCTGCTTCTCGGTTTTGCGATTTTAGCCATACGGCTCCCACGGACGGGGGAACCTATGGGGGTGATGAAAGGGGACCTCGATCCCTCGATCGCCACTGTAGGGAGAGATCCCCTTCGTGCCACCCCAGGCAGAGCCCCTTCACTAGGGTCTCTGGGGGCTCGGCACCAGTCCGAAGCCCCTTCTTCCCGCCGGGTACGGATCGCGCTCCCCGCAGATGCGGAGGAGCGCGTCTGCCATGGTCGCAAGTCTTGCCGGAAGTCAGGAAACCTCAAGGCTTGATTATTGTTACGCACTTTACGTAGGGCTGCCCGTGAGGACTTCGGGTAAACTTAAGCTGGCTTGGTCTAAGGATATTAACAACAACAAGGAGCATGTTATGCAAATCTTGGGCTCATCCCTGGCTTCCCATTTTATTTCTGGGTCCAATTCAATGTGCTGGTACTTACCTTTAAAGCCCTCATGACCTGGGACCAACATATCTGAAAGGACTGCCTCTCTCCTAACACGTCACCGTGCTGCAGCTCAGCTGTTCCCAACAGAGTGGTGTTGTCATTTCCTCCTGGCCCCCTGCCACTTCCTGGACATTGGTTTTTCAGTAGCCACCCGTCTACTCTGGGGCAGCCTCCAGAGGAGATGAGGAATGGGGGCAGCTGCCTGAGTTATATAACTGAGTTATACAGGTAGGCATTTGGGACAGGCTAACGGCTGTGGAATTAAGGGCACAAACTGATACTATTTTATAGCTACAGTTTTGTGGGCTGTATATAGTGTTCTACATTAAGAATGTTTTAGTGATTATGTTTATCTAATTGCTTTATTATTTTCTATTAATGTTATTAACAGTCTTGGTTCCCAACTGTGCTGGAAAAAAGGTGGACTTTAAAATATTGTAAATAAATAATTAAAAAATCTTCAAGTATCAGTATGATTTGGATTGAATTGCACAAGATGTACAGATCTCTTCTACTAACATTAGGCTCTCCTTGTGTTCTGTGGCTGTTCTAATTCACGTTTTTGCTCTTGGTTCTGATAAGTGGAATCTGTCTTTACCACCCACACACTTGGCAAGCGTACAACATATTCTCTCTTTATGGTTTCACTTCCTAAGTTTTGATTTTGAAGAGTGGAGACATTTTCACTTCTCCTTTTGCCTTACAGAAAGGATACAGCATTGTTTATGGGGATCTCTGTAGTGAATAACACTTAGGCGGGCTGGTATCTGAACATTTGCTGTAGTTACAGATAATTTAAGATGTGCTTGATAAATCCATTCTGTGTTCTTCTGAAGTTTGATGAATATTTTCTGACACTTTGATTGCAGTTCACCAGCATGTGGTCGTATTTCCCCCACAGTGATTTCTGTAGTTTTGGTGCTTGCCTTGTCTCTTATTTACAGCATGGTTTAGTCACATTAAGGGTATGTTTCCCTGCTGGCTTTAAAGCACCTGACTGTATGAATAACTCAGCCAGTGTTTGAGCTGTGAAATTCCTAGTGACTGGAAACAGCTCAAAGGTCTGGAAATAATAAAAGTAAACACTACTGTTGCGGTGACTTTGCTGTTTGCTGGGGGAAAATATTATTATTATTATAATTATTCTTTTGCTGACAAAATGCAGTTTCCACTCTCCCTTCTTACCACATGATGCTAACTGAGCTTAGAAAGCAAGTATGTATGGAATGCAACATGATTGTACAAGTATTGATGGCTATGATGTTGCTGTGTTTTGCTGTTGTAGGGTGACTGTAGGCCCTCACCTCACCCTTCTGTTGATGGTACCCAGCTCTGTGTTGGCTTGACTTTGCACTAGGGAGTAGCTGTCTCAGTTCTAATCCAGCATTTGGAGGCTGCAGTAGGTCTGCCTGTCTGATATATGTTTATCCTGTTTTTCTCCAAAGAGTGGCACACCTGGTCCACCCTTCCCCATTTTTATTTTCCTAACAGCCCTGTAAAATAGATTAGGTTGAGAGACAGTGATTAGCCTGTAGTTACAGGCAATAGCCACAATAGTGATATTCAGTTTATAGATTAAAAATCTCAGATGAGTCACAGAACCCCATTTGCTGGATCTTTAAAATTTTCTTTTACATTTGGTAGGTCACAGAAAGCTGCTGTTCCTTGCTGCTTTTGGGGAGGACCTACTTCTAGTGTTCATGCATAAAAAGAGCAAGGGTCCTGCGTTTCCTGGTTCGCATTACACATATGTTGAGGGGAGCAGCACAACAGCAAGGTGAGGTCCATGGCTCTGACCCTTGACTTATTCCTCACTATGGCATATTTTTTTAGTGTCAGCTTGTGTTTCCTGAGCTTAGTGGTCTTGGTATGCTGCCCAAAGTCCTGCCTTTGACACTGATGGAGTCTCAATTCCTCTGACTCCCTTTCTCCCTGTCATGTGATTGCAGTGTCACATGACTTCTTGCTGCATGCTTGCTGTATAGTAGGTCCTATGCTGCTGCTTGTGGGTTCAAGTTGGGTCCTGGCTCTGGCGAGGCTGAAGACCACTGGCTTACAGCAAAGCTTACCCAGGTATACTTACCAGCCAGCAATGTGTGTTTCCTCATTATAGGCACTAGATATACATGGCTTTGGTGACTAAAGAGAAACTAGCCACCATTTCCTACCATTCCAGTGGAGGGGTTTAAAAAAAATATGTTGATCATTTCAGTGTTACAACATTATAATGATCTATTCCCAGCTTTCCGTTACAAAAAAATTATTTGTTTGTTTGTTTATTTGACTTATATCCCACTCTCTCTGCAAAGCAGTCTCAGGGAGGCTTACAAAGGCTGTATAAAACAACTAAAACAAGAAAATTAATAAAATCACAACAGTATAATCATAAGCATAACAAGATATAAAGTGCTAGTACAGCTAATATTATCTACCCTTTTTTGTTGCAGAGGTGCATCTTTCTTCTCAGAACTCTTATCTGTACGCAGTGCAATCTTATAAACACGTTCCTTGGAGTAAGCCCCAATTAATAGACCTGAGCATGATTCTAAGGAGACCTGTATAAGATGGCACTATTAGTCTCCAATCCATGTGATTGCGATTACACATGGATCCAGGGAAGATGTCAATCAACTATAACGCTGAATCTCAGTGAGAAACATAAATAAAGTAAACAAATAAATACAATAACTTGAGCTTGGCAGGGTGACTTTCATAAGTACTAGAAGGAGAAAGGATGGGTTTTTACCTAGTTCTGTGTCTTCAAAGGGGTTTGTGGTGAGCATATTTAGAGGTGACTTCTATTCCTCTTCATAGGACTTTATGCTTCTTTGTGTGGGATGAAAGCAGGTGAGAGGAATGTATGTTCAGACTTCTTGAACTCATAGGCTTCCTTAAACCAGGAAGTTTCCTGGTTACTTTTGGATAGAGGTAGGGGGAAAGTTGCTGACCAAAATTACACACATACGTTTCACAAGGTTGCCTTCCTTTCACCAAGTTAGAGTCACAAAATTAAGAAGGGTACTAACTCTCAAGTATTTATACTCAGAAATCATTTTGCTAATAACCTTTGTGTTGACTTAAGGTTTGTTTTTAATCATCAGAACAATTAAAAGTTTATGTATGGAGGGAGATCAGATTCTTCTCTCTCCCGCTATTAGGGCTCTTTCACATGACTGTTTTGAGCCTATGTCAGCTGTAATGTTTTTTTAACTAAATCCTCACAGGCTTGTCACATGCCTCCTGTTTAGTGACTTGGACTCAGATGAGCTTTCCCCACTCAACTGCAAATGCTTGAAAAGCCAGTTAATTACAACTACAAAATCTTCTCCCCGCCCTTGTTTCTTTCCTTTTCCAGCAGCTGTAATGAGAGTGTGGATCATGCCACGATTTGCCGTATTCTTTAAAGGTAGTTCTGAGTCACAGAACCATATGTGGGAGCATAATTGGTACACATGGACAACACTGTTTCAAGAAAATCACTATCTGAATGACCCCTGTTTACTACAGAACTGTTTGCAGTCTCTGAATCTCTGTAGTTGCATCTCTGGGCTTAGAGAAATCTGTGTTATGTAATACTGATTCCTGGAACATAAGATGTTTGGATGTAACATGTACTTTTTTGAGAAAGTCATTATTCTGTAGACTATTGTGTTGTTTTTTGCTGGGTTCCTATCAGAGCTGAAACTAAATAATAATAATTTTCTGATCAGGATGAAAATGCATCTTGCCATTGGGTGCCCAGGAATCCCATTTTGAGGGCCTTTCCCCCCTCCTTCTTAAGATCTAAACTGATTGGACAGGGGGGAAAGCTATGGAACAGTCAGAACCACTTCTGCTATTTGAATCAGTATTCCAATAATGGTCATGTGTTTCTCTCAAGAACCATGGGCCCATCTACCCCAATAGCTGCTGAAGAAGCAGACAGCCCCCTACTGTGTACATTTTGATCTTTGACGTGGTCTCTGTGCTTCACACCATGGGTTTACTGTGCCTGCGCAGAAATCCATCGGTGTCGTAGAAAGCTTGTAACGGATTTTCGCACCCAGTGTCCAGTGGGCATGCGCGGGAGCCCCCGCGCACATGCCCAGAGGAGCTGAGTGCGGACATCCCGCCAGTTCTCTTCTGACCACCGCGCAAGTAACACCTTGTTACTTAGCTCCTCGGCCTCAGTTGTGGAAAGCCTCGCTCCAAAATGTAGAGTTTTCATCTATTCCTCCTTTCTTATTATTATTATTATTTCTTCTTTTTTTAAAAAAAAGACCTTCTCTGCAGTTTTTGTTCATTCCGGGGTCCTTTGGGCCCTGGGCTCCGTTTTTCTCCCCTCCCCTCATAAATTTCAAGCCTCAACCTATGGCTAGTAGGTGGGGCTGCTTCAAGAGGTGCTCCTCCTGCGGCAGTAAGTTGGCTGAAACTGACGGGCATGCACTTTGCTTACTCTGCCTGGGCGAGAGTCATCAGCCAGAGACCTGTTCCCATTGCGCCAAATTTTCCAACCAAACCAGGAAAAACAGAGCGAGTAGCCCTTCTCGAGTTGGCCCTGCTCCCCGCCACTTCCATGGAGCACTCTCGGCCATCGACATTGATGACCGATCCCAGACAGTCTGTGCCGAGACAGACAGTCTCTGCGTTGACAGTTGTCTCCACGTCGAAGGCTGCCTCCAACATTGCACGCCCTGCAAAACGGCCGCTTCCTAGTCAATCGGCCACCTCTTCTCCTGTTAAGAAAAAGAAAAAAGAAAAGACTGAAAAGAGGCACAAGCCCAAGGGTGCAGGGGTAGTTAAACCTCCACTACAACCTCCGACACAGGTGATGATGTCGACTTGCAGCCTTCGTCCTCCGCTGGACCCCAAAACTTGGGCGCTCAGGGAGTAACTGTTTTGGTCCCGGGAGAATTGCCAATCATTCATCTTTTGGATTCTCCCATTCACCAAGTGGACACTTATCCTCCTGAAGCGTTCTTAGAGACACAGCAATTCATCGATGCTGCTCCTGGCCTCACTCCTCGGCATACATCAACATCCCCACCATTGGACCGTGCCCCGTCTCCTCTTGATACTGAATACTATCTTCAGATGCACCTGAGGCCTCTCAATGCTGATCCTCACCCCCCTACCATCCAGCATCGGGGAGGGACCACCGTTGGGAGCATGAGGAAAGGTTGTCTCCGCATCGATCACCTTCCTGCAAGACCTCCTCTCAGTGGGATTACCCTCCACACGCCACACTGCCGTGCAACAGGTACCATCACGGAACCTACTCCTCTGTTCCGTGGTCATCCCCTCCCCAACACAGCGATTGGGACTACTATCAATCCTATCGACTTTGGTCCCCAATCTCCTTTCGCCCACCTCCATCAGCATCTGTATCGAGACCTCCGGACCAGGCACCACTTGACTCAAGGCGTCCTACTCCATCTCTCCCATGGTCAACTCCGACACCAGCTCACACCATCGTCAGGTCTGGCTTGGATGACTCCCGGGATCGACAGCATCCCTCTCTGCCCAGACTCCCGACACCGACGCCTCCACTTTCCATACAGAGGCAGCCTATTCAGATGTCCGTCCCTTCGGACCCGCAACTGCCTTCCTCGGAGTCCTCAGACAGGGACTCGGAAGATGATCATTCCAATATCCCTGGCCCCCTGAACGATCCGTTGCCAAAACCAGATGTTGTGGAGAATTTACCTATCTCCCCATCGGAAGACCTAACCTCGTATGGTGATCTTATTAAACGTATGGCTCACTCTCTAGGTCTTTCCATGGTTCAATCGAAGCTGGTCATCACAGACGCGGTCTTCGATGTGGTACAGTTGGATGCTTCGACATCGATAGCGCTCCCGATGTCAGCAGTGCTCCTTCAAGCTGCAAGAGCCACTTGGGACAAGCCCTCTACCACGCCAGTCTCATCGAGAAGACTGGACCATATGTATAAGGTGCAGGATATGGGTGCTGAGTTCCTCCTCAATCACCCCCGTCCAACTTCCATGGTGGTCACCTCTTCATCCAGGTCCAAGCGAACCCATTCAACACCTTCAGATAAGGAAGGGAAGAAACTGGATGCTTTCGGGTGTTGTTTTTACTCTGCAGGGGTATTGGGATTAAAAACTTAGAACTATTTGGCCTGCATGGCAAGATACCAGTACGCTCTATGGGAGCAGTGGTCACCACTCCTTGCCACTCTGCCGGATGATCAACAACAGGCTGCCCGCAAGGTCCAAAAGGAGGGTCTGGTCCTTGCAAAACAGCAGATTAATTCCTCAAAGCATACCTTGGACACGTTTGCGAAAACAACGTCCTCAGCCATAGCCCTTCGCTGTCATTCCTGGTTGCGCTCTACCTCCCTGCAACCTGATACCAGGGCTTATGTGGAGGATCTTCCCTTTGACGGCCTTGGCCTCTTTCATGCTACCACAGACTCTGTCTTGCAGGGGATGGATAAAAGCATCAAGGCTTCCCGTACCTTGGGGGTTTCCTCCACCCCCTTCCCCGGCAGCTCACACCACACTCCTGGTCTCGCAACTGGCCCAGAAGGTCCTCCAGCCGAAGCTCCCCAGACTGCTCCTGGAGGCCAAGAACATCGCCTTCCACCCAAAGGGGGCCTTATGTACAAAAACAGAAGTTTCCTCAAATCCACACTCGGGCCGCACCAAGACTGCTAGGCAGCCCAAACAGGGCCTTTGACTTTTGCCCACCAAGCCCTGGCTCCACTCGCCTAGGTGTTTTTCTCCCTGCTTGGTCTCGGGTGACCACAGACTCTTGGTCTCGGGTGACCACGGACTCATTGCCCGCGGGTACCTGATAGAATTCATTCAGCCCCCCTCCTTCTCTCGAGTCATCCACACACTATCCTCGGATGCACTCCTCCAGGAGGTATCTACTCTACTCTCCAAAGATGCCATCAAACCTGTGCCCACTCAACAACAAGGGATGGATTTTTACTCCCGCTATTTTGCAGTTCCGAAACGGGATGGAGGCACCAGACCAGTCCTGGACCTCAGAGGGCTGAAGCAATTCATTGTTTATCATCGATTCCAAATGATCACCCTTACCTCCATCCTCCCCTCATCTGCAGACACGCATGGATGGCTACCATAGACCTTCAGGATGCCTATTTCCACCTCACCATCTGCCCATCACACCGGAAGTACCTTCGCTTCACGGTGGGTCACAAACACTTCCAATACAAGGCCCTTACATTCGGCCTCTCCATGGCCCCGCGGGTCTTCACTAAGACGATGGTGGTGGTTGTGGCCTTCCTTCGTCTCCAAGGAATAGTAGTTTTTCCATCTATCGATGACTGGCTGCTGGTGGCAAACTACAAAGAGGCTCTCCTGGCCAATCTCGCCATTACCTGTTCCTTACTGGACAACCTAGGTCTCAGGATCAATTGGGCGAAATCTCAGCGAGTGCAGTACATTGGGGCTTGTCTCGACTCCACCCTTCTTGGAGCGTTCCTCCCAGATGACAGATTGGCACCCATCATCTCTCTGTCCGGACGAATCAGATCACAGATAACCTCCACTGCTCACAGTATCCAAGGCCTTTTGGGCCTAATGGCGGCCACCACAGCAGTCCTCAGGTTCGCAAAGCTCAGAATGCGCCCACTGCAACTCTGGTTCTTCCGCTCGTTCAATCTGCAAACTCAACAACAGACTTTCCTCCTGTCCCCCCATCAGAAGTCAGGAATTCTCTGCAATGGTGGACACTAAAATCCAATCTTCTTCAGGGAGCCTCCTTCGACCTACCTTCGCCCCAACTCACTCTGACCACAGATGCATCCAATTGGGGATGGGGTGCACACCTACTCGGTTACAACACTGGCGGGAAGTGGGACCCGCATCTCCACTCCCATCACATCAATTATTTAGAATTACTAGCCATCTTCCATGCTCTTCGGACCTTCCTACCTCTTATGGAAGGACGCTGCATGGCGATCCTCTGTGATAATACGACAGCCGTGAGTTACATCAACAAACAGGGCGGCACCAGATCCTGTCACCTCTATTGTTTAGCCACTCAAATGTGGCACTGGTGCATAGTCAATCGGATCTTCATACAGGCCACGCACATCCCAGGGACATGCAACACCAGGGCAGACCTCTTGAGCAGAGGCGCCTCTCAGAACCACAATTGGGAACTCGCATGGAAGTATCTGCGACCCATTTTTCAGCGTTGGGGTTTCTCAAGCATAGATGTTTTTGCCAACAGGGCCAACAGGAAATGCCGGGCCTTCTGCTCCCTGGGTGGCCGTGACCCCCTCTCCCTCGGCGACGGCCTCCTCTACCCGTGGACGGAAGGTTTTCTCTATCTTTTTCCACCTATTCCGCTGATCATGAGGGTGGTTTACAAGATTCTCAAGGACGCAGCAGACTGCATTTTGATAGCGCCATGGTGGCCCTGACAATCCTGGTTCCCGATTCTCCTCTCTCTGGCCAACGGGAAATTTATTCATCTGCCAACACTCTCAGATCTCCTCGAGATCTCAGACACTCCCCTCCGACACCAAGATGTCCCACACCTCAAGTTGACAGCGTGGAGGATCACTCCTTTACGTTCTCGGACAGAGTGACCAATGTATTCCTCAATTCGCGTAAAGCCTCCACACGGAAGTCCTATGGCTACAAATGGACGCGTTTCTGTTCCATCCTTCCACAGGGTTCCACCTCACCTACTTCAGCAGGATTGTCCATGATTTTTGAATTTCTCCTGTCACTAGCGGATTCAGGTCTATCTCACTCCTCCCTCAGAGTTTACCTTTCTGCCATTTCTGCGTTTCATAACAAAGTTGACGGCATCACTGTTTTTGCTCATCCTCTTTCTAAAAGACTCCTCAAGGGAATGCTGCATCTTTACCCTCCAGTTAGGACTCCGACTTCACCATGGGACCTTCCCCTAGTTCTCAGGGCCCTAACCAGGAAGACATTTGAGCCACTGGCTACGTGTGACCTCAGGTTACTGACCTGGAAAACGGTGTTTCTTGTCGCTTTTACCTCAGCAAGACGAGTGGGTGAAATCCTTGCATTCCGTCATGATCCTCCTTATCTCTCGTTCCTGCCTGATGCGGTGAGACTGGTTTTGGATATATCTTTTCTCCCTAAGGTGGTCTCGGAATTTCACCTCCACTCTGAGGTCCTTCTCCCAGACTTCTTCCCTAACTACTCCTCAGAGTCCAAACATCTTCTGCATTCTTTGGATGTTAAAAGAGCCTTACTTTTTTACTTGTCCTGCACCAGGGCGAGTAGACAGACTCCTAAACTCTTTGTCTCCTATGTGCCTCACAGGCGGGGGTCTCCCATTACAGCTCAAAGATTCTCGAAATGGATTGTACAGCTCATCCGTCTCGCATATGACTTAGCCCATGTTCAAGTTCCAGGCCCTCTGCGAGCACATTCGACCAGAGCCATAGCCATGTCCACAGCACTTCTGAAGGGAGCATCACTTGTGGACATTTGCAAGGCAACCACTTGGGCGACCCCCAATACGTTTATTCGGCATTATGCTCTGGATATCCAGGCTACCAAAACTGCAAGCCTGGGTCGGCTTATCCTGTCCACTGCTTCTCAGCGTTAGCCTGACAGCACCCTCCATCCAGGTGGGTCATTGCTCACTACTCTCCCATGGTGTGAAGCACAGAGACCACGTCGAAGATAAACAGGTTGCTTATCTGTAACTGATGATCTTCGAGTGGTCATCTGTGCATTCACACTTCCCGCCCATGCTTCCCCTCTGCTGCCAGGCTAGTTAATCTTCTCGACGGTCTGGTTCGCAGTGGTCAGAAGGAACTGGCAGGATGTCCGAGCCCAGCTCCTCTGGGCATGCGCGTGAGGGCTCCCGCACATACCCGTTGGATGCTGGGTGCGAAAATCTGTTAGAAGCTTTCTACGACACCAATGGATTTCCGTGCAGACGCAGTAAACCCATGGTGTGAATGCACAGATGACCACAGATCATCAGTTACAGGTAAGCAACCTGTTTTTCTTCTATCAAACCCAACTTACTAGAGTATCTCCATTTTTTACATGCTTGTGAACTTTTTTGATAATTCAGGGCCAAACTAGATGTGACCTAGGAGATGTGTGATTAGGATATTCCTTTTTGAAGGCTCACAACTGCTTTAGCAGCTCAGTTTGGAGAACTGTATCTCTAGGAGTTTGGGTTTGTTTCTCCCCCTCCCCTTTTATTCCTGATTTCATTTACACACTCTTCTAACCTCACCAGCAGTTGTTTGCCCCATGAGGGAAAGTATATCAGTACCAATATGCTACCTGTATGTTTTCCCTTGAAAAGCAAATAGCCTTGAGGGTGAGTGGAAATTGAGATCAGGAAAATGATGTGGGAGAGAGGGGTTGCTCTCATCTCAATCCACTCTGGGACAACAATCTAAATCAGGCCCTCCCACAGCAATTTTTTGCCTTTTCAAAAGCCATAGGTGACTGTAATATCACTTCTCCCTAGCCATTTCTAGTTTGGCACTCGTCCACCTGTTCTACAACAAAAAAGTCTGCTTCTTTTCTTGCTGAAGACATTACTTTGCACAATATCTCTGTATTTTTAAACTAATTTGGCGGTTTTCCTTTTAAGATTTAGGGGATATTAACGAGACACAGCTGTTTGCTGACAGAAGGATGTTTTTGATCAGGTGACTAAGGCAACTGGTCACACTATATAGCCTTTAGACAGTGCTTATATACAGTTCTTCTCATTTCCTGTTTTCAGAACTGGTAATAGTACCTCATGGATTTCCATGTTTCCAAGATAAGTTTCTGATACATCAAGCATGATGGCTCTGTTTCGCTCTTATTTCCTAAGTCATTTTGTAAACTGTCTTTAAATGACTTTGACTTTGGTAACCTTTGTCCCAAATACTTTACAAAGGAAACAAAAAATCAAATGATTACTTTACGTATTAAAAGTGCTGTTTGTTCTAACAATTGGGGATATAGGTCACTATTTACATGTAATAGAATGGGAACAGAAGCTGAGAACTAGTCAGTTGTTCCAGACTGTTTGTGGCACTGAGATTTGAAGCCAGATCTGCTAAATCCAACGCTTTGTCCAATATACCATGTTGGATTTTGAGGCTGCTTGATATTTTTTGGAGAAGTCTGGTTTGGTTCCCATACAAATTGTTCTGAAAAAGAAAGTGGACAGAAAAGGATATGAGAATAAAAATATGGCATATTAATAAAGGTAAACCCCAGTTTTGCATTGAGAGACTCTTGGACCGGTGAATGTCTTTTTAAGTAATTTAAGTGAAATTTAATTATTTATTTACTTACTTCATTTATACTCTACCTTTCTCCCCAAAGGAGACCCAAGGTAGCTTACATAATTCTCCTCCATTTATTCCCACAACAACCCTGTGAGTTAGGTTAGGCTGAGAGGGTGTCTGACTGTCTTAAGGTCACCCAGTGAGCTTCCATGGCAGAGTGCGTATCTGAACCTCGTTCTACCAGATCCTAGTCCGACACACTGGCTCTCCTTATTTCATATTTAAGTACAATATTTTAGTTCAACATTTTAAAGAGTAAGATTATACAGATAGAAATCATAGTGGATTACCTCCCTGCCCCACCCCTGGTTTGGTAGTTCCCCAGAACAATAGCACAGAGAAGTTTTTTTTGTTGTCCAGTCTAGCTACTATATTTAGGTTCTTTTTTTAAAAAATAGAAGAGATTTAATCCCATGTTCAACTCTTCCGTTAAAATGGGTTTCAGATTTGGCAGAATTGCACCCCTTGTCTTGAGTATACAAGGGATAACAAAAATGAGGAACATGCCTACTGGATGGGGGAATACACTTCTGGGTAGCAGTGTGTGTGAACAAGAGCTTGGGGTATGTGTGGACTGAAAGCAGCCAGTGTGATGCAGTGACAAAAAAGGCTAATGCGATCTTGGGGTGTATCAGCAGAGAGACATAACATCCTAATTGCAAGATGTCATGGTCCCACTGTACACTGTATTGGTCAGACTGCACCTGGAGTACTGTGTGCAGTTCTAGAGGCCTCACTTCAAAAAGGTTGTGGACAGAATGTAGCAGGTGCAGAGGAGAGCAACAAGGGTGATCAGGGGCCTAGAGACCAAGCCCTATGAGGAAAGGCTGAGGGACTTGGGAATGTTTAGTCTGGAGAAGAGGCGGTAGAGGAGGGACATGATTCTTGAAGTATTTGAAGGGCTGTCACTTAGAGCAGGGCAGGGAGCGGTTCCTGTTGGCAGCAGAGGATAGGACTCGCAATAATGGGTTTAAATTAAGGGTGGGAAGGAACTGGCTAGATATTAGGGAAAAAATTTGACAGTAAGAGTTGTCCAACAGTGGAATCAGCTGGAGGTGGTGAGCTCCCCCTCACTGGTAGTCTTTAAGCAGCAGCTGGACAAACATTTGTCAGGGACGCTCTAGGCTGATCCTGCCTTGAGCAGGGGGTGGAATAGATGGCCTGCATGGCCCCTTCCAACTCTGTGATTCTATGATTCTATGAACAGAGAGATCAATAATTTTTCTTTTTCTTTATGATATTATTTATTAATCAAAATATTTATACCCCATCTATTTTCTTGGCTCAAAGTTTTTTCTGTTAAAAATACCCTATGTTAATTTTCTCAAAGGGAGATGAATCTTGAAGTAATTGCATCCTGAATACATGAAGTAAATGTGGGTTACCATAATCCATAATTTATTATGGATATGTTTACAACAAATCTTTTCTCTGAAGTGTTTTGTCACTTGAGCCAACACAAACATGGGTGTCTCTGTAACAGGAGAATCACATCATTTTAATTCTTGAGAAGAGAACACCAGGAAGTTTAAACACCAACTTCTATTTTAAGCTGGTAAATATATAGCTAGGCCAGGCCTTCTGTAGATTGAATGACTGTCAGTGTTTCTTGTCAAGAAGTTTTATGAACTCATGAAGCTGTGTTATACTGAGTCAGACTCAGACTGATGGTCTTTCAAAGTCAGTACTGTCAATTCCAGCTGGCAGTGACTATCTGGGGTGTCAGGGTTTTTCATCACCTACTACCTGATCCTTTTAACTGCAGATGATGGGATTTTAAACTGGGACTTCCTGCGTGCCAAGCAGATGCTGCCCCATTGAGCCCCCACACCCTGAAACAATCTGAAATTATCAGTTTTGCTAATAAAAGAATTCTCTGGTTTTTGTTTCATTCTCTGCCTTACAAGACACCCACAAATTCTAGGCAATTGGACATTGCTTATTTATTCCATTGCTTTGATGCAATGTCATCTTTTACACTGGGGGGAAAAGCTAGACCAAGCAATCACAAGGGATCTTCCTGATTCCCCATTTGAAGATGAAACACTTTGCAGCCTGGTTTTCTACTGTGCTCTCTTGTAGCAACATCTGTCAATCTCTCTCTCTCTGTTTAAAGAAGAATTCTGTTTACATCAAAAACAACTTCACTAGTTTATTATTCTGGACAGCTCATTCTCAGCCCCACCCACCTCACAGGGTGTCTGTTGTGGGGAGGGAAAGGGAAAGGAGTTTGTAAGCTGCTCTGAGACTCCAAGTGAGTGAAGGGCGGGATATAAATCCAATCTCCTCCTCCTCCTCCTCCTCCTCTTCTTCTTCTTCTTCTAATTATCGGTCCTAATTAAGACATAATGATACTGATCCTGTTTCTGTTCATCTAATGAACCAATACTGCTGCCTGTATATTTTATATCTGGTTGAGGCTCTAGACTTTATGGCCTTAAATGGTCACATATAATTTTGTTAAATTGTAACATCTATACTACTGTGTTAATGTACTTGGTTATATATTTGTGAGATGTATTCAAGTATAGTGGCTCTTAAGGGTTCCCACATGAACAGTATAGATAATTAAGTAGCCTGTTTGAATCTCAGATGAAATAGGTAAAATCGACCACCTTTAAGTCTGCTATTAATTATTTCAGTTGGTAAACTGCTTCTTGTATGTGTTGATAATAATATTTCCTATCTTTAACATTATCCTAATATTGAAAATGTGGCAGGCTAGTATACAAAGGCCCTTAAGCAACTTAAGCCAGTGTTTTTCCTGCCCACCACCACATGAAGACACATTGTATCTTTGCTGTATGTCTTTGCTTAATACTTATATGGAAGTGTCTTTATTTTCCTTGCAGAGTCAGTGTAGTAAAGTTTCTCTAATCATTGTTTACATTTCATCCTCCCCTTGTAAGTAGTTTAGAGTGGCATATATATAGTTCTTCCCTCCTCCTGTTTTATCATCACAGCAACTTTGTGACATAGGTTAGGTTGAAAAGCTGTGATTGACCTAAGATCACTCCATGAACATCATGGCAGGTGATTTGAACCCAGTCCTAGTCTGTCTGACAGTTCAGCTAGAGACTTTAATTGTTACAATCCTATGCCTTCATGCATTCTAGTGAGCAAGCTCTATTAAACAAAAAATCCCAACTTCAAGTATAGGCTAATGGGGTCTGAATTTGCTGAGACTGAGAGGAAAAAGATCTTGGGGTTGTTCTGGATAGCTCAATGAAAGTGTCGATCCAGTGTGCTGCAGCGGTGAAAAAGGCAAACTCTCTGTTAGGGGTTTTTAGGAAAGGGATTGAGAATTAAGCAACCAATATTGTAATGACCCTGTATAGCTGTATTGTGCAGCCTCATCTGGAATACTGTATACAGTTCTGGTCACTGTATCGCCAAAAGGACATTGCAGACCAGGAAAAGGTACAGAGGAGTGCAACCAAGATGATTAGAGGGTTGGAGTGCCTTCCCTATGATTCTGGGACTTTTCAGTTTAGAAAAGAGCTGACTGGGGGGGGCATGATAGAGGTTTTAAAAATTATGCATGAGATGGAGAGAGTTGATAAAGAGACATTTTTAATCTCCAAATACTAAACTTGAGAGCATCCAATGAAACTGATGGGCAGTACGTTCAGGATGGACAAAAGGCAATACTACTTTTCACTGAAAGTGATTAAAATGTGGGATTTGCTGCCAGAGAATGTAGTGATGGCCAATGTTCCCTCTAAGCTGTGGAATCCTGTGAGCAAAAACTCTACTTTGTGAGCTACTGACATTAAAGTTGTGAGCGAGTGATTTGGCTGCTGCATTAATCAGTTTGCTCTGGAGCCACCCTTCCTTAGCTGAGACAAAAATGTGTGAGCTGGAGGCTAAAAAACTGTGAGCTAGCTCACACTAACTTGACTTAGAGGGAACACTGGTGATGGCCACAGGAATAAACAGCGTTGCAAAAGGATTAGATAGATTCATAGAGGAGAAGTCTATCAATGGCTACCAGCCATGGTGACTGAGAGGAACCTCCACATTCAGAGGCACCAAGTCTCTGAATCCCAGAGCAAGGAGGCAACATCAGAAGAAGGCCTCAGTCTCTATGCTCTGTTCTTCACCATCCAGAGGAACTGGCTGGCCACTGTGTGAGACAGGCTGCTGAACTAGATGGATCACTGGTCTGATCCAGCAGGGCCCTTCTTATGTTCTTATGAAACCAGTGCAACTAACTTCTGAATAAACATGCGGAGAAATGGTATGGTCCTCTCATCTTAGCCACACACTCACTAGGTGGACAAGCCACTGTTTTCCTCAGTTCCTTTCCTGCAAAGAAGGGAACAATTGTGTTAATGTACTGTCTGTTGTCTGTTGTCAGGATTACTGAAATAATCATATGGGAAGCACTTTGAACATGTATAAATGCCTTGTATTTGTAAAAACTCATATTTTATCTTCTAGCCATATTATGATGATGAAAACTATTTTGATTTTACATATGCCTGATGCATCTGGTGTATTAAAACACATTTTATGTCCTGTGTATGCAGTCTCCAAGTCTGACTAGTAGCTATGTTGTTGTTTTATCCTTGCATCCTCTTCAGTCTTGTTTTCCATTTTCCCCTCCTTTGCTCTCTGCAGAGGTAGGATCAACTTCATTTAACAGAGCTTAAAACTTAGGTGGTAGACCAAATAAGAATGGTCATATTCTGAACTTTTCCCATTTTTTTTTACTTAAGGCTTGCATGATGGAATTTAAATTGACCCAAGCAAGGCTGCACATTTTGGATCAATACTGCTGACACTTTCTTCATTTCACTATACTTGACTGTTTGCCCAAAGAAAACATCCAATGGATTTCAAGGAAAGTTGCCCAAGTGTTAGCATCCCAAGCTCTGACGAACATAGAGTGAAGAAAAAGAGATTCACCGTAAGTCTGTAAAAATAAAACATTTGTACTCTTTCACATTCCGTTGGTAGTGGGCTGTTGTACTTTTATGCAAGATCAGCTGCCAAAGCTTGTATGTTTTTCTGAGTCTGCAAACACTGCAGAATAAAAATGTGCAGCCCCCTAGGGATTTTACCACGTTTTATATCATTATTAAGTTTCCTGCCTACATCGGAGATCAAGGCGGTGGCTTTAAAAAGACACATCTTTTTAAAAACACATTAAACTACAGTATTTCCCTTCTTTGTTCCTTTTTACACTCCTGTTTTTCCTCTCATTGTTTCCTGTTCTTTCTCCCCAGCCCAGCCCAGCCCAGCCCAGCCCAGCCCAGCCCAGCCCAGTAGCTTCTCTCTAGGGCTGCCAGCCTCTTGGTGGGGCCTAGGGATCTCCCGCTTTTACAACTGATCTCCAGCTGACAGAGATCAGCTCCCCTGGAGAAAATGGCTGCTTTGAAGGGTGGACTCTATGGCATTGTACCATGCTGAGGCCCCTCCCCTCCCCAAACCCTGCCTTCTCCTGGCTCCACCCCCAAAGTCCCCAGGTATTTTCCAACCTGGACTTGGCAACCCTACTGCTCTCTGTGATTTGTATTTATATTGTGCGTGTAATTTTGGCATCAGTCTTCTGTGTATTATCGATGTAGTTAACTACTTTCATCAGATAAAGAAATACAATTATTCTTGAGAGGCTGTGCCTTCAAGTCTGTTTGGCTGAAGAGACAATATCACAATACTGTTTTCAAAAAACATACACTGTTCTTTTGTTCCAATGAGTATTCTCTCCCTAAAGCTGAGGAACATTAATCATGATGTTGGGTTTTGTTTTCTTCCATAGAATGTAAATACCTTTGGTCTGAGTGCAAAGTTTGCATCTATTTTTAGTTGCAGTGTTAAGAAGTCCTCCTTTGTAACCTCTAGAATCGAAAGAATACTAGCTGATAACAGTTGTAGCAGATGTTATACTTACAATGGTCTGAAGTTCTTTAAGTACATACACTAAAGGGAGTGGCAAGAGCAATCTTAACAAGGATATTCCACTGGGATTTTTAAGCCTTGACAAGAAGGGTGCCTAACTGGCTTCTAGATTCCTAAATCTACTATGTGAGGTGAGATTCCAGCCTCTGAGAATACACAGAGTGCTTTCTGACCGCATTTTTGCACACTTAGCCAGGCTATTGTAAATCTTTGACCCAACCAAAAGTCAAAATCTTCTTTAAACCACAAGTACCACTTCAGCTTTTTAAATAATGGACTGATGGCACCTCATACTTCACCCATTTGGATTGTAAATGCTTCCAAAGATGTCTCTCTGACACACTTAGAAAAATCTCTGATATTAACAGGAACACAACCTGATATACATAATCAAAGCATAGACATATATAGGCAGAGGTTTATTATAAAAAGAAAATGAGACATTTTCATGGTATTTAAAAAGGCAGAAAGCAGGAAACTTCATAATATATGAAAAATACAAACATTTGTACACTGATTGATATGCAGTTTGTATGCATTGTATGTATACTTTTCTGTCTTGTGCCATTTCCGCTCTGTCCTTAGTCTATGTGGTTTTACTAGATTGAGAAGTGACTGAAAGTTCAGCCATTGGTGGTTTCTGCATGGCGATGACTTGTAGTTTCCTCATTGCTGGTGTGGCTGCTGATCAAGTGCGGCAGCAAAGGGGCTTCCACATGGCAGGTTTCCCTGCAGCTTTCCTGAATCAGACCTGGAACAGTGACCACCTGTGTCCCCTGGGCCAGCTACTGGGCTTTTGCATTTTCTAAAAAAAGGTATTAGAATATTATAGCAATATACCATTGTTAAAAAGAGGTTAACAGGTTCTCTGAATTCCAAGCTTTCATTTTATTAACAATTTAAGCCTCTACCCCCTCTCTTGCAGGCCGGGAAAAGGCATATCTTCACTAGAGAAGGGGCTCAGGTCTTAAAGTGGGGTGTGTGTGTGTGTGTGTGAAATTTTAGAAAACAAAGTAATAGAGGGAATACAAAAAGGGGAAGAGAGATTATGTAACATAATCATATATATCAAGAATAATTATGTATTACAGAGTGTACAGAACAGAAAATATTTCTCCCCAACATCCCCTTCATGATAATTCTTGGTATTATCTATAAAATACAGTGGTCCTTACTTCTGATAGGGTACTTTTATATTCAACATTTTAAATTTTAAATTTCATAACTGATCTATTTTGCAACTACATGATTAGTTTCATCATTACTACATATTCAATATTACATATTTCACCATTTCTACATACTCACTATAACTTTTAATATCTTTAAATATAAAGGAAAGTCTATTATGTATCTCATAATAAGAAAATAAAAGATGTTTCTGCTCAAAATCCACTCCCTTATACATTTATATTCAACACTTGTTCTCATTCTGCCTCTGCATTGCAATACATTTATATACATTTTTAAAACTTTCTCATTCTAAATTTGTCCCCTGCTTGCATAATACACACTCCATCTCTCTTCATCATCTGCACTGCTTTTCATTTTAAATTCTGTATCATCCACTTTATTCCTTTGATCCTTGTGTCTTGTCTGATCTTTGTAGCTAAAGTCTTTCTCACAAGGATAAATAGTAGGGGTGACAAGGGACATCCCTGGCGTGTTCCTTTTTCAATTGAAATTGCTTCTGTTAATTTTCCATTTATTAAAATCTTTGCTTGTTTGTTCAAGTATATACCTTGCATCCAGTTCCAGAATTCAGGGCCATAGCCAGTGTTTCCTCTAAGCTGAATTAGTGTGAGCTAGCTCACAGTTTTTTAGTCTCTGACTCACACATTTTTGTCTCAGCTCAGGAAGGATGGCTCCAGAGCAAACTAATTTATGCAGTGGCCAAATTGCTCGCTCACAACTTCAATGCCAGTAGCTTACAAAGTAGGATTTTTGCTCACAGGACTCCACAGCTTAGAGGGAGCATTGGCCACAGCCCATATTTTGAAGTACATTCAGTAGAAAAGGCCAAGTTAAATTATCAAACACTTTCTCTGCATCCAGAAATAAAAATGCTGCTTTCTTTCTTTTCTTGTTCATAAATTCAATTGCATCTATTATGAATTTTATATTATCTTTCATATACCTCCTTGGTACAAAAGCTGTTTGATCAGTGTGTATTAAATTTGGTGTACATTTTCTTAGTCTTTCTGCCATTACTGCCATTACTTTCTGCCATTGCTTTCTGCCAAAGATTTTTAATCTACCTTCAGTAGAGAGATGGGTCTATATGACTGTGGTAGCATTTTATATATCTATATATCTAATTCCGAAGGCGCCCCCTGTGTGAGGATAACTAAATCCGCGCAGGGGGGGCACCTGGGAGGCAGGGAGGTTTTCCTACACATGGGGGGCACTCCCCCCGTGTGCAGAAAAATCCGAAAAGTTAAAAAAAAACCTTCAGTGACCGTAGAATCCCCCAAAATACCTTTTGAAATGGCACCAACTCCAGACATCAACTGTGAGGAGATTAGAATGTTCGGGGGAGGGGGAGAGGCTCTAACTGTTTTTGTCAGTAAAAAGCAGGGTTTTTACTGGCAGCAGTCTAGGGTTGCCAAGTACCCCCCCGGCCACCAGCAGCAGATCCAGATCCAGGCTGGGAAACTCCTGGATATTTGGGGATGGAGCCTGGGGAGGACAGGGACCTCAGTGAGGTACAATGCCATAAACTCCCCCCTCCAAAGCATCCATTTTCTCCATGGAAAATTATCTCTGTAGTCTGGAGATGAGCAGTAACTCCAGGGGATCCCCAGGTCCCATCTGGAGGCTGGCATCCCTAGGTAGCACCCTCTGTGTGACTTGATACCACCTGATTTGCATGACTTAATTAGGCCCAGCTGTTTTGCTACAGTTCATCAGCAGCCACTGTATGAAAGCCATTGTGGTGCAACAGTTCGAGCTTCAGACTGGGATCTGCGAGACCCAGGTTCAGATCCCCATCTTGCAGTGGAAGCTGACTGGGAGATTTTGGACCAGTCACATACTTTCATCCTAACCAATCTCACAGGGTTGTTGTGCAGATAACAAAGAGGAAATAATAATGTAAGCTGCTTTAGTCCCCATTGTGGAGAAAGACTGTAATTTTCCTAGGTAGAGGTTGCAGGGGAGGGGGGTGGAGATAGAAAGCTGAAGACAGATAAAGGTAGGTTGGCTGTTGGGTGGGAAGGAAATAGGGTTGCCAACTCCAGGTTGGGAAATTCCCAGACATTTGAGAGGTGGAGCCTGGGGAGGGTGGGATTTGAGGTGGGAGGCAGAAAGAGAGAGAAAGAGTGATGAGGTGGGGAGGCAGAAAAACAAAGGGAATGATGACAGGTCAGAAAGAGAGAGGAAGTAACATACATGGAGGAGAGCGAGAGAGTAAGAAAGGGGGGGCAGAAGGGAGAAAGAGTGTGAGAGAGGTAGGGGGAGAAGGGAGGAAGCAAAGGTGTGAGGAATGGGATAACTATCCTGCAAGTTTCTTGCAGGTCTCCACTTGTATTATATATTTATATATCAATATTGTATACACCTTGCCACGTTGACGGTATTGTCTTTCCTTCTAACTTTTTGAAATTGTATCATTAAAACTTCTTCAAAATGTTTGTAATACACTGCTGTCAGCCCATCCAGGCCTGGTGCTTTCCATATTTTTTACCGCCTGGGAGATTTCTTGAATTTTTATTACTTGGTTTAAAATTTTTCTGTGTTCTGATGTAAACTTTGTAGTTGGGATATCTTTTAGATATTCTCTTATTCCTTTTTCTGAGACAGACTTCTTTTTGCGTAATCCTGAAAGAGCATTGAAAAACTGTTCTTGTTTTTCTTCTTCTGCGTATGTTATTTGATCTCCTTTCTTTACACATGTTATTACACTTTTTCCTTTCTCCATCCTAAAATAGTAGGCCAAATATCTGCCAGATTTGTTTGCATGTTCAAAATGCCTTTGTTTTTTAAAAATTATTTTTTTCTGTACCTCTTCCATTTCTAACATGTCTAATTGTTTTTTTTAATTGTCTGATCTTTGCTAGTGTGTCTTTATTGTTTTTTTGTGCTCTTTCTCCAATCACTGGGTTTTTTCTACTAATATCTTGGCTCGCTCTGATTTTTCTCTTTTCTTCCTGGCAGCAGCTGCTAATAAGATTCCTCTAATCCCAAATTGTAGCTGAGGACATTCCTTCGGTATTAGTTATTTTTAAAAATTCTTCTAGAACTTTTTATACTTGCTTACTACATCATCTTGTAGTAAAAGAGCATCATCTAGTCTCCATCTTTCTCTTTGTTTTCTGTTCCATTGCCAAACCACTTCGATACAATTATGACCTGCAGATATTTTCAGTTGAATCTCTGCTTTGTCTAGATTTGTTGTTAGATTTTTTGACATCCAGCACATATTTATTCTTGAGTATGTTTGATGTCTATAAGAAAAAAATGTAAAATCTCTACCTTTTGGGTACTTGATCCTCTAGGCATCTTCTAATTTCAGCATTTCTAAATACTGGAATATGTTTTTCGGTAGTTTGCCACGTTTAGAAATTCTAGATCTATTCTTCTTTGGATCTTGTACTCCATGTATCCAAAAATCATTATATCTTCATCTTGAGATTCTACTGTTGTTTGGAAAAAATTCTTGAAAAATTTAACTTTGGCATTGTGTGGCACATATGTTGTTGATAGCATGCACACCTTGCCTTCTGGGAGTCTCGTTTTTAAGATTAGATATCTTACTTCGGGATCTCTTAATTGTGGGTTTTTTATATAAATGGCTACTCCACACTTTTTGTTTAAAGTTGAAGCAAGATATACTTTACCTAATTTTTTATAACTTAAAATATGTTCATGTTTCTTCTTTATGTGAGTTTACTGTAGGCATAAAATATCTGTGTTTTGCTTTGTAAGCTGGTTGAAAGTTTTCCTATGTTTTGTAGGAGAGTTCAGTCCTTTAATATTTACTGATACTATTTTTAATTTATCCATTTTGTCCCAGTGTTGATCCCACAACCCTTTCTTCTTCTGAACTCTTAGGTGAATTTTGCTTTGAGTTGCTTGAAGATTTTCCTTCAGTTCCTCTATGTAGATCCTCTGCTTGCAGTTCTTTAGCCTATAGCTTGGCTTGTTCTTCTGTTTTAATTACTTTTCTTCCCTTTGGTGAGTATACCTCTTTTGTTAATGGTATTTTCCAGTGGTATTTTATTTCTTTCTCTTGTAAAATCTGTCTCAGAAAGTCAAAATCTGTCCTTTTCCTTAATACACATTGGTAGATCCTGAAACATCTGCACTTTTTCTCCTACTTCAAGTGGAGATTCTCTTTGCTTCTTTAGTGTTTAATCTTGTTTTTCTTTATGAGTGAAGGAAGCCAATATCTTGGGGCAGCTTATTCTTGAATGCAAATCATGAATTCACTCTAAATATATGGTCAATATTTGGAAAATCTCCTTGTATCTTCAGATAATCTTGAAGTAGTTCATGAAATCTCTCTTCCAAGTTTGGCTGCCCAAAGTCTTCTGGTATGACTGTAAAATACAGGTTATTAGATCTGCATTGGGTTTCCAAAGTTTCAATTCTTTGTTCTGTTTTCTTCAGCAGTCTTGTCTAGGGGTGTGCAAAAAAAAAAAAAAAGCTGGTATTTTTCGGTTTTGGGTAAATCAGACCTGAAAAATATTGGTAAATGCCAAATTTCCCCAGTCCAATACCAGTAAAGTATTCGGACTGGGGGAATATTCGGTATTGCCGAATATATTTGGGTCTGATATATACCACCAAAGGGAAAGGGGGCATTTTAAAACACCTTCTTTCCCTCTGGTAGCCCCTAGAAATTTCCTTGTCAGTTTCACTCTCTGCCAGTCAGCTGTGAATGAAATTGACAAGGGAAAGCCTGGGCTGTCTGCCTTCCCTTCTCTAGCTGACATAGGGTAGCTGGAGAAGGGCAGGCAGGGAGCCCAGGCATGTCTAAAATGCCTTTCTTTCCTTCCCTGATCTGGGGAGGAAAAGAAAGGCATTTAAACATGCCCCTCTTCCCTCCCCTCCCCAAGTTTCTCCACAAAATCAGAGAGGCTCAGGGAAGGAAGGGGACATGTTTGCATGCCTGCCCTTCCCTTCCCCAGCCAACCCACCGCGGGGAGGGAAAGAAAGGCTTTTAAACCCAACAACTGACTGGCAGCTCAGGCTGTTAGGTCTAAAGACATTGTTTTCAGTATAGCAAAATGAACCTGAAAACCCCCCAGATAATATCAGCTTTTTTGGGTTCAGCTATACCGGTAGCCGAATACAGATGTGATACTCAAAAAATATGATACTTGTGTGATGCTTGAAAAATACCAAGAAGGTATTTTTTGGATATTTTTTTCAGTTCAGCTATTGCCAAATGCACACCCCTAATGTTGTCTTTCTAGGTATATATATCATCATCTTTTTGCTTCTCTTTAATTCTTACAATTTCTTGTGTTTGCTCTTGTTTTACAGTAATTTCTGACAGTCCAGCCAATAGTTCTTGCTTGACTTGCTTCTTGAGTGTTCTTTTGGGTTCTTTCCTCAGATTCTTTAATGTTTCTCTGCATACTTTGAATGTTCTTCTGAGTTCTTTCCTCAAATTATTGCATTTGATGCACCAGTGTTTGCAATAGCTTTTTCACCAGTTCTTTGATTCTTTGGTCTTCATAAGTTTCTTCTACTTTTTGTCTTTTTGACATATTTCAGTTGCCATTATTCTTTTTGCTCTTCTCTTCCTAAAAATAGTATACAAACTTTCCATATACTGTTTCTATATATTTTTTTCTATAAAAGTATAAGAGTTTACAACTATCACATTTTATATTGTTAAAAGAGCCAAACTAGAGTATAGAACAAAGTTAAAGTCCAGTGGCACCTTTAAGACTAACAAAGTTTTATTCAAGGTGTGAGCTTTTGTGTGCACGCACACGAAAGCTCACACCTTGAAAAAAAACCAGTTGGTCTTAAAGGTGTCACTGGACTCTAACTTTTGCCAGAAGTTCGACTTTGCCTTCGGCAGTGTTAGAAGAGAGGTTTAAAGTCCCTTATACCTTAAGGCTCCTGCTCCATGGGTGAAATTGACTCTTATTTTATCTGTCCTAATTATACAAAGGTTTGATCAGAAAGTATTAGTCCTCTGTTAGAAAGCTTCCCTGGAAGATCAAATAAAACCAAGCTTGATTATCTTTTGTTGGATAGAAATCACCAAACTACCCGTCAGGTGGCTAAATTCTGTGCTCAGGATTATAAGCATCGAAAATCCCATATGGCAGCATGATTTTATAGTTACTTGGTATTTCTTATGTAGCTAAGATTTAATTTTATCTCTTTTTATCACCTTTGAAATTTTTTTTATAATAATATAATAATAAAATCTTTATTGCATTAGCCAAAAAAAGCCATAGCAACAGTACAAGCTAAGAACTATAGTTCAGACTAAAAGCAGGTAACCAGCCCTAAATTCAAACAGATAATAACAGCAGCATAACAATCTTCAAATTTTTGAAAATGTTAATTATATTATAATGTTGGTCGCTGACTGTTGCAAAAAAACCGATTGATTGATTGACTCTAATTTTGTTCTGTTGCTTCAGACCAACACAGCTGCCTACCTCAAACTAGAGTATATATCTGTTAGAGTAGGGAGATATGTTATCATAAATCCTTGTATAAAAAATTATGCATCATATATAATGAACATTCTAAATAAGAGTTAAAGGAATGAGAAAGGTAGTTTATTTCCTAATCATCATTTCACAGTGGGCCAGCTATTTGATAAATCTGCCAGACTATGTGTTGCTTTTTTTTTGCTGCATCACACCAGGGCTGAAGCTCTGATACTTTTAAATAAACATTTTTCAACAGAAAAAAAGGGGGGGGGGGGTAACCGATTATTTAGTCCGCAGCAAGGATAATCCACAGATATGTGCGATAAGATAAAGTTTCTCCAAACGATTAGAAAGCAGATTGCTATAGTTTCATCTGCTTCGGATATTGCTGCTCTGTTTTAAGTTGGAGCTTTCTTGGAAGGAGTAGTTAAATCAGACATAGTTCAGTAGTTTATCTCTGCACTGTCATAAATCTCTTGTTAATTCTCTGTAATTTGTAGTCCATATTTTCAGCAATTCTCTTACCCGTGAAGTCAAATGCTGCTGGCAGTCTGCCAATCTTCCAAAATAGGTTATAGTTCCAGGGCGGATCTTTAAAAATGAGCCAGAAGATTTTATTTTTTAAAGAGGGAAAAGAAAAAGTTAAAAAAATAGAAGTGGGAAGGGTCAACCTTTGCCGGCAAAAGTACTCTTATTCTTTCTCAGGTTGCTGCCCATCTTGCCTCAGATGCTGAGGCATCTGTACCAGGGCCCACAAAGATGACTGTAGTGGACAGGTAGGTTCATTATGGGAGTAGGCAAGGCTTAAGTTATGTTGGTCTCAACATTTATAGGGCTTTAAGGGACACTCAGCACCTTGAATTGGGCCCAGAAGCAAATAGGAATCCAATATAGATGGAACAAGACTGGACTGATGTGATCCATATGACCCATTCCAGCCATTATTCTTGCTAAAACACTCTGTGCCAACTGTAGTTTCCAGATGCTCTTTAGAGGCAGCTCCACATAGAGCATATTGCAGTAATGTAATCTAGATGTTACCTAGGAATGCACCCTAATGGCAAGGTCTTTTTTACTCAGGAAAGGCCAAAGTTGGTGAAAGGTGCTCCTGGACACCATTGCCACCTGTTTATTCAACAGGCCTGGATCCAGCAGCACTCCCTTCTGAAACAGTATTGAACAATATTGCTGAAAAACAATTTTCCATGGCAATACCTATTCTTCTTCCCCTGTCCTGTCCTACCAACTCTGAAACCCAGGTATGACAACAAAAGCAGCAACAAATAGTTAAGACAGGCCTAACTAATCAAGCAGCATAAACTGATTAAGGCATATTGGCCTTCGGGAGACACTGGCCGAAGACAGACTGGCAATCTGAAGCGGAGGCAAAGCGGAGGGAACTGGAGCGGGGGAAAAAACTCACGGAGCTGGCCGTTCACACTGGCCAGAGCAATGCGGATCAGCGGCGATACGGAGCATTCAGACTGCCACGGAGAGTTCAGACTGCCGCATAGCCAGCGCGCGGGGCTCGCGCGTGCCGCTGCACTTTTTTTTGTTTTCCTTTGATGTTTTTCGCATATGCGCATATTTGCATATTTGCATATGCGCATATGCGCAAAACTTTTTGCCGTGCGTTCACACTTCCTCCGGATGCCTCCCGCTTCTTCCAGTTCACACTGTTTGGAAGCGGGAGGCATGCGGAGGAAGGCTCCTGAACACCGGTTTTACCCGGTGTCCGGGTAAAGCGGAAGGAAAGCGGCTGGGAGACGGGTAAGTACGCAACGGAGCCGATGGGCAGATGCGCATGTTTGAACGGGCTCCTTTCCTCCGTTTGCGAAGCGTGCCTGCCCCGCTTCAGATTGCCAGTCTGTCCTCGGCCACTGACATTTAACAACAATTGGCAAATTATTTTAAGAGCTGAGAGAAATCGGAAAACTTAACGAGCACTTACTCCGTGCACCTGGAAGCTTATCAGCTATTAGTATACTATTTATCATAGTAAAGTTTGGAAGCTTACCAAGCCTTTAAAATTTGAAAGAACGTTCTGGGAAAGATATTCTCTGGCTGAGTAAAGAAAACAGATAAAATTTCGTGGGAAAGAAAAAACATCAAACAGGTCCTTCAGACTACTGCTCTCCAGTTAAGTCAACCAAGCATCTCCATCTGATTTCATTCTATGGACGGAAACAGTGATTTTTCCAGTTTTGCTTCTTCAAATAAGTATGCAGTTTTAGAGGCGGAATGCAATACTCAGATGTCTCAAGAGAATCTTTCCACTCCAACTCTAGAACAATTTACAAAGGAAAACTCTACAAAATCACAAACTCCCCTGCTTTCTTACCAGCCCTTACTGGAGACCGTTGTTGTCTCCATACAGAACAAACAATCTTAGCCATCTTCCAGAAACTCCAGCTTAATTTTAAACTCTTGTCCTCAGCAGAAATCAAAACAACATCAATAAACAGAGGTGCTTATTCTCCACTGACCTTGATGTTATCAGAAACTGAGTGGAGCCTATCAGTTGGATCTCCCCCACGGGAAGAGAGGTGAAGGTAGAGGAATAAATTATCTCTATCCTGGCATAATATACCTACAGTGAGATAAGTCTGGAGCCTTTAAGAATGCTCCTGTTCAGGTCACCATTTCCCCAGAAGTCTGAGTCTTTATTTTTTTAATGAAAGCTGGGGATTCAGAGTACCTGTTACATGTATTGTTACAATGGTATATTGATATAATGATATTCCAGTGCTGATTTTTTTAAAAAAAGCTTCATAGTGGCAAGGGGAGGAATGGCTTCTGAGGAGACATACTTTCCTACCCACACAGCAGCCACCCAGGGTTCACTTTGATATTTCCCAAAACTTTCCAGCAAAGTGAGTTTGAGAAAGATCAAAGAAAAGTGGGGAAACCCTAGTATCATGATGCTGTGGGGAAGTGGTGAAAAAAACCACTTCCCAACAACACTGAACCTGGAGGAAAACCATGTGGAAATGGCCATGTTGACTAGACTGTCATAGGTGCTCCAGAGGACTCAGAGTGTCATTCCAAGCTACGCCAAATATGAAACTCCTTCTCCTTAAACTAGCAAAACAGCAAAATTTTAACTTTTTTTCCCAGTGCAGTAAGGATTGGCTTCCAAGGATCTTTTTCACCAATGAGAGAAAAAATTAAGATAGCTAATTGCAAGGCTAACACACAAGAATGTAATTCAAACCAAGCACCTGTCAATGGCCAGAGTATGATTTCAGTAGGTAGAGATTATTGACCATTTGCCTCCATGAAAGGCAGGAAGGAGGATTTTAAAAAAACCAAAAACCTGCCTGTATTTGCTGCCTCAAGCAAGTATCTGAAGAGGTGTGATATAAATGTTCTAAATAAATTCTGGTTTTTTATCACTACAGGTTTACAAAGTTTTGGTCTCAGTTGGCAGTAATGAGTGGTTTGTCTTCAGGCGATATGCTGAGTTTGATAAACTATATAATACAGTAAGTAAATGCAACTATACTCCCACTGGCAAGCACTTCTGTGCCACCCTCTGCCACTCAACTGTGTTAACAATTCACTGTGACAACTAGGTACCTGTATTCTGTGGTTAAGCTTCATTGTGTGTTATGTATTTCAGCTAAGGAAACAGTTTCCCACTATGAACTTGAAGATTCCTGCTAAAAGAATATTTGGAGACAATTTTGATCCAGGTAAGTGGCTTTTAGGTTACCAGCAGGCCTGGAGAAAAATATCCTGCCCCTTTAAGCAAGTCTTAATGTGTAGAATGGGCAGCTGAAGCTTTTTGTAGCATGGAGGTAAATGACATTGCTTGGTAAATAACAAGCCTCTTTTAAAGAGGTGGGACACCTTTTTTCTTTCTAGGCAGATGGCAACTCTATATGGAGATCACCACCCAGATGGTAACCACCACATACCAAATGCATTGTGGGATTCTTGGGGTTTTTAACATATGACACAAGTCAAGACTGAACATATTGGTAACTTGCTGGTAACATTTACAAACAGAAATTGATGTTGCCTGATTTTCAGAATGCAGAGGAGTGTTGCCAGAATGCAGTGCCTAACCACTACCTTCCCTGAAAGTTTCTGCAGAGGAGGCTGTTAGCTTGATTTATCTTCCAGTCACAGTCCTAGCTGGCTGCCAGACACATAACGTACACTAAAGAAAAGAAGATGAATAAGTAAAGGGATGCAAGGGGAAAAAAGTTAAAGTGCAAATGCTATCAATATATTTATTCAAAAATATTTTGTTGGATTGCATAAAGAACAACATGGATGATTTTATGCTTGTGGTCTTAACAGAGGGTGATTCCACACTAGACCTTAAATTCTGGTTCAACCCAATCCCCAGTCTTACATTCTACACTACACTCGAGTTCATCCTTGTAATTATCTCAGGGTATTTTTTGTTTCCACATTACATTGAGGTCATCCCAGTTTTGCCCCACACTTGTCCCGGGATAAATGGATGCTGTTTTAACTAGACACTGTTGGCAGCTCATTGCATTCCATAATTTTCTGTGTTTTCATTTGTTCCCCATGTCTGATGTGTGAAAATTTTAAAATACTTAAAACACAGTTTTAGCACCAGGCTGTACCATAGGGCCAATCAGGGCTATTTTGGGGCAGGAACACACAGGAACGGAGTTCTGGCTGGCTTCTGAGTTGGCCATGCCTACAGACTCCCCCCCCCCCCACCTCGCAAGCTGTGGGGCACCTGGGGAAGCCAAGCCGATCCAGGGAGGGAAGGCAGTTTAAACTGCCTCCCCTCCTCGGGTTCCCCATGGGCCCTGCAAGCTGCGGGTTACCTGGGGAAACCGATCCTGGGAGGGAACTGTGCTGTCAGGGGTGTGGCCTAATATGCTAATGAGTTTTTGCTGTTGGGTGTGGCCTATTATGCTAAAGAGTGCCTGCTGGGCTTTTTCTACAAAAAAAGCCCTGAGGCCAATCAAAGCCCTACTGTAGTTTCTCAGGGCTACTGTCCTTTTAAATTTTCCTCCATTCCTTCTCCTTCTCCTTCAGCTTGCTTAATTGCTTTCTGTTCTCTGACAGCCGGCTGTTCTGTCTTGGCATTCTTTCTGTCCCCAGACAAGAGCTGATAATCTACAATTGTTTATAGGGGGATGGGAAGGCAGAAATACTGCTTATTCTAACTTTGCAGCCAGCCACTCATGCTATTAATCTCCTAAACAATACAATAAAATTATGAATGGTGGCTTTGACTGGCTGTACAGAGAAAAGTGGTATTTGATGACTGCTGTCACCTCACCAAAGGTACAAGAAATGATATAGTAATTAACCATTGACTCATGAGTGCCATGAAAGAACTGGCTCAATGCGAGAAAACAGAAAGAAAATTGGCTGAAAACAAAGGAAAATTGTAGGGAGAAGCAGAAACTTTGCAGAAGGGGAATAAGTTCTGAGCAAATATATTAGGATCTTGCCTGTCTGACTGAATTTTATGGGAATACAGTATTATATTAAGTGCTGTGAGGTAACACTACTCCAGGTCCCCTTACCTCTGGATACAGCTGCAAGAAAGGGTTATAGTATGGAACCATCCTATGTAGATTCTGCCCCAATGAATCACCCAAACTAAAAATACTTAATTTTCTGATAAGTTTGCTTGTTTCTGTGGTATTCTTTGCTACAGCAAGGAAAGTCCTTCAGTTTTGGTTTGTTTGTTTTTTCTGGTACATGATACAGTACAATTTTTTTACAGTTAGACGATATGTAGAAAAGTATGGTAGTGATGGAATGTGTGATGGAACGTGTGATGGAATGTGTGTACATAAAATGACTGAGAGTGTTGCATTCTCTGAAAGATGACCTGCACGTGGCACAGTTAGGGATAATGAAGGCAGTACCAGCAGAATTCATAGATGCAATCTTTGCCAATTCCTCTTTTCCATTAAACTTCTGTGCCCTCCTAAAAGCAATTCTGGAAGACTTGGAGACCCTTGGGAACATCATGGGGTATGACATGAGAGGGATAACGTGGAACTGGCAGAAATTTCCTGCTCTTTGTATCCTTGATGAGTCTTTGCTTCATTTATACAGATGTGATGGATTACTAGCCCAGTTTTGTATCTCATGCCATTCTTTAAAGTTCCCCTACCCTTGCTAATGGCATTTGTGGGGATGGGGAAGGCTGCAAAGGATTTGGCTCTGCTCCATCCATAGTTTTGTGGGGCCAATACTGAGAGCTCTTTAATTTATTATTATTTCATTCAATTTATAACCTGCCCATCCCTGTAAACTGTGCTCAGGATAGGGGACAATATTTCAAAAAATACACAATTTAAAATTGAATTAAAATAAAAATAAGCTTAACAATTCAGCTAACAATTACAAATAACAATTTCAGATGGCGCCAGCAAACACACAATTTACTATTCTTTCCCAAGGGGAGAGAAGGAAGGAAAGAGCCAGGCTAAAAGAAGTTTAAAAAAACATACCCTACAGGCCTTAGTTACCATTTTCCCCTTAAAATTCCCCCTGAGAATCAAAATCAGCTTGCCATGTAGCACAGGGTAGGGCTGTTGTTTAAGCATATCAAAAGAACCCTGCTGGACCAGACCAGCAGTCCTTCTAGTCTGACAGACATATATCACAGAAAACCCACAAGCAGGGGAGAAAGAGGAGGCCAAAGCCTCCCCCTGTTGTTACCTCCCCAGCAGCTGGTATTTAGTGGCGTTCTACCTCTGAATATCAATGCTCCAATTAGGTAGGATAGCTAATAGTTAATAGCCATAATGAGCCTATCCTCCATCAATGTGTCTGATTTCTTCTGAAAGCTGCCTATGCTAGTGGCCATCACTACATCCTGTGGCAGTTGGTTCCGCAAGTTAATGATGCTTTTTGTGAAGTACTTTCTTTTCTGTCAAGAGTCTGCTGCCCATCAGTTTTATTGGTTGCCCTTCCCAAACCCCATTTCTAATTTTGGATGAGGGAGATAACAATCTTTTCCCATTTTCTCCATACTGTTAATACTTTTATAAACATCTGTTAGGTTCCCCATATTAACATTTTTCTAAAAGCCCAAAACTTTAAAATCTTCCCTTGTAGGAAAGATGCTCCAGCTTCTTGATCATGCTTGTACCCTTTTTTGCCCTTTCTCCATCTTGCAATATATTTGTTAAGATAGGCTGTCCAGGACTGGACATAGTATTCCAAAGGCCGCTGCACCATAGAGCTATACAAAGGCATTACAGTGGCTGCTTTAAATTCAGTCCATTTCCTAATAATCCCTAGCACAGAGTTTGCTTCTTTCACTGGTGCCACAGTCTGAGTCAACATTTTCATTGAACTATCTACCATGACCCATTTCTTTTCATGGTCAGTCACCAGCCTGATCAGATCCTGTGAGAATCAAAGGAAAGGGGCTTTTGTATTTTTTTGGGAATGTGCTTGACTTCACACTTTGAACCTCATCTGTCATGTCATAGCACACTCACCCTGCATTGAGAAGTCCTCTTAGAGTTCTTCAGAATCTGTGTTGCTTTTCACCATCCTGAATGATTTGGTGCTCATTTATGAACAAATCAAGTAGCCCAGGTTTTAATACAGATCCCTAAAGGATCCCACTGCTTCCTTCCTTCAATTGTCTATCTATCCTGTGCTTCCTGTTGTTTAACTTGTTACCGATCCATAAAATAATCTATCCTCCTGTCCCGCAATTGCTAACCTTTGGTAAGGGACTTTGATGAAACACTTAAAAAAAAAAAAGAGTATATATTGTCTACCAGCTCATTGTTTTCTACATGCTTGTTAACATGCCCAAAGACTTTCAGAATGTTGGTGAGACAAGACTTTCCTTTGTAAAAGCCATGCTGATTCTTCCTCCATAGGGAATTACATGTTTAGTCATTAGTTCAGTTATTATTAAAAGAATTATTACTCACCTATTTATCTGCGAGACATTAGGCTAATTGGCCTGTAATTTCCTTGATTCCCCTTGGATCTCTTTTTAAAAATTAACATTATGTTTGCTCTGGTGGGGTGGGAGATTTTAATAGTAAATTACATATTACTGCAAGGTCATCAACGCAACATTTGCATTAAGAACTTTTGGTGGTATGTTGCAAGGGATGGAATAAATCAGAAGCCAAGTTGGCATTTAGAGTAAGTTTTGTTATCCTCTGAATTATAGTAAGGCTTTTAGATCTTGCCTGGTGTGTCTGAATTCTATGTTAGTATTTTTAAATGCTATTTACGCTATTGATCTCAGATCTGGAACATAGCATTGGTTTAATCTTTTTAAAGGTAATATGAAAGTTGATCCCAGAGCTCTTGGCTCACTTGCTATTTCGTTATATTTTGTTTCCTCATGCCTACCATCTGTGGCATACTGTTGACAAATCTGTGTAGGCACAAATCCTGGGGCATTTGGTTAGTCTGACCTTTTAGCCTGTGTCACTCTCACAAATCTACAATTAGATCCCTTGAAATTCTTGCTTTAGTGTGTACTTGTTTTCCTTTCTTAATAGCACAAGACTTTCAAAACAGGTTGAAATTGAGGCTTTGTTAGTCAGTGGCATCCTGCCAACAAGGATAGGAGGTTTCTCCTGGACATCAATATCACTTGCTTGTTGTGTTATAATGCTGATGTGTTTGAGAGATCCAAATTCTTTTCTCACTGATTTTCTGCTTAACACAAACAGTACATTCTTAGCTGTAGATTTTGACGTCTCTTCTCTTCAGCTCTATGATGAGTCAAATCTGCATCAGTTTTCTTTCTTTGTTAAGTCAGGTGGAATATTCGATAAGGGGACCATAAACTGAAATGAGAGAGGTACATACAGTCAGTTCTTCTACAATACCCTGAGCCAACATTAATGGAGAAAGGTGACCTAGACTTTTTAAATGAATATGAAGTGTGTATTAAACTCTCTTGGATTGTATTGGGCTTACTCCCCAAGGTTATCTGGAGATTTTTTTTTCAATTTGAAATTAGTTTATACAAGATGGGTGGGGCAGGCTAGAAGCTAATTCGCCTAACATGAAATCTCTACAGATCAAGCAGGTTAATTTCCCTTTCTCTTTAACTGACATTCAGCTGCTCTCAAAATTCTCTTCTTTCTGTAGTCTTTCAGTCTCCATCAGACTAGGGGTTTGAAAAGTTTTTTTCAATCTCTTTTTTGTTATGTTAATCATAACTTAGTACATATTTGGGGAATCCCTCAAATAAGTGATGCCTCTCCCTTGTCTGTAGCATGGCTGCTTTAATCATCCTAAGAAGGGAATATTAGATATCACAAGAGGGGACCTGTGAGACTCATAGAGGTCCTTGCTTTCTTTTGTTTTTTCTGTTCTCTCCCCCCCCTTCCTCTATTGCTTCTTTCTCTCCTTTCTTTAAACCATGGTGCAGGGGTTGCTAAGCAACTCCAGAATGCTATCTGTGATCTTGCAAGGCTTCCTGAGAACTCAGTTGGCATTCTGTATTTGGGGGAGGTAAATTTGCCCCCTTTCTTAGGATTTTTCTGCAACCTCCCCCTGTCCAGTTTGCAGAAACTTCTCCCTTGTTTGTACTTTGTCCTGTTGCATGAGTTCTTAATTTGCAGTCCAGTGGCCCGGTGAAGATTTGGATAAGAACCTATAGGGTTGCCAGGTCTGAGTTGGAAAATACCTGGAGACATTGGGGGTGGAGCCAGGGGAGGGCAGGGTTTGGGGGGGGAGGGGCCTCAGTATGGTACAATGCCATAGAGTCCACCCTTCAAAGCAGCCATTTTCTCCAGGGGAGCTGATCTCTGTCAGCTGGAGATCAGATGTAAAAGCGGGAGGTCCCCAGCCCCTACCTGGAGGCTGGCAGCCTTAGAACCACACCAAACATTCAAATGATTCAAATGGCCCACCAAAATGTACTGATCAGTTACCAAAAAAACTCCAGTTTAAATAATAAGGAAAAAGGCATGCAGAGGATTACATGGATGGATATGTTCAAGTACTTCCACTGCTTACTGATGTAAAGTGCCCTAATTTCTCATTTATTCATGTCTCAGGTAAGGGCAGGGCTTACTACACTCAGCACTGCATGCTAACTGCTGACCGAGAATGTGCCATGTATCATTCAGCCCTGTAACTCGTTCCATCAAATAGTCCTTTCTCTTCTTTCAGCTGTCTGATCAGTGTTCTGCTTAGAAGGGGAGCCATTCTCCAGCTTCTCCTAGCTTGGTCTTCAGCTGCTGGAAAAAAAGTTGCCCTACCATCTGCCTTTCTGTTAACAGCCATGCAGGCTCTAGTGATCTCTGCCTGTGGCTTGCTACCTAGAGAATATGGCATAATATTTATCTAAAAGTTGGTTGGCTATCCCTTGCCTTCTAATAATGCAGCTGTGTACAGATGGTAGATTTATAGGATTTGGGTTCCTTCCAGAACTGAGGTTAAACCATTTTGCATTTTCATATTACTTCACACTGTACCCTGGAAAAGCCAAAAATCCCCCAGATGCATGAACAGTAATCCTTCAATAACCATATGTATATTTCACTGACTTACATAGGACTATGAAGTGTCTGCAATTACAGAATTAGTAACAGGCTTTCCCATTTTCAGGATGGTGCATGGTTTTGTTGTTCCCCTGATTTCAGTATGAATTTACATTAAAAAACACCCTCACAGATTGTCGAAAAGAAACTCTATTTTACTTTCCCTTTTTCTTTTTTTTTCAGACTTCATTAAACAGAGAAGAGCAGGACTAAATGAATTCATTCAAAATTTAGTACGACAGCCAGAACTATGCAATCAGTAAGTGTATTTTCCCCCCATAAGGGACATTTGGATAAGAGGATTAGTGACATATCCTGTAATGGAAACTTAATCCACAAATTGTTTCTAAGTGATCCCATGTAAGGGGTTATAATAGCATACTTCTTATTACCAGATAATGCACAAAAACAGTGGCCAGCTAATCACGCCCTTCTCGAGACCTCGTGAGGAGCATCTGCTTGGTCACGGTTAGAGAGAGTACAGGATTAGATGGGGCTTTTGATCTGATCCAGCAAGACAGTTGTTATGCTTTTATTGGACTGCTCTAAACTAAGCACTTTGAGGACTGCTGTTGAAATCATTGTTTTAATGCCCTCAATATAATGTTTTAATGTTTGTTGATGTACGCTGCCTTGTGGTCTTTGATCAGGTGGAAAGGCTGCATAAAACTGTTTTAAATAAACAAATAATCCCTCCTTACATTGACTGTTCAACCCTTATTAGCCTTAAGGTTATGTTATGGCATTACAACATGTGTCTAAATTTCTGAAAATATAACAATTGGTTCCTAGTTTGTGTGATTGCAAAAAATAGTTAGATAACATATTGGGACAATATGTTAAGGGGTCAGAAGCTAATGTTGCATCACTTGTGCAATTTCCAGTATATAATTCTAGTTTAGCTGCATTGTTTTCTTTTTAGTTTCTGGTCTCACTAACTTTAGAGGGTCCTGTGTATCTCAGGGGAGCATCCTTTTTCATATTTACCTCCTCATGCCCTCATATATGAAAGTGATGTAGACTCCATGAATATGGAAGCTTTCTTCAGCCACCACAGCTAGTACCCATTGATGGATCTCTCCTCTATGAATCTGTCTGACCCCCCTTTTAAAGTTATCTGTGCTTATGGCCATCCCTACCTTTCCTGAATTCTGCACACAGTATTCCAAATGAGGAATTACTTGTGGAGTAAAGAGATACTTCTTTTTGTCAAGTTTGAACCTATTTCCTGACAATTTCAGTGGTTGCCCCCCCCCCATTTTATTTTCAGTCTCTTTCCTAATAATATTGATTTTCCCTCAACATCCTTTGTTCCTTAATGTGTTTAATAATTCTTTCTTCAATAACAGTTTCTACTATTTACCTGGAACAGATGTTAGGCAAACTGCCCTGTAAATTCCTGGATCCACTCTGGATCCCTTTTAAAAAACTGGTGTGACATTTGCTATTTTCTCATCATGGGGCACAGAAACCAATTTTAGCAGCAAGTTGAATATGCTTGTTTGTAGATCAACAATTTCATATTTGAGTTCTTTAAGAACCCTTGGGCGTATGCCATCTGGAACTGCAGACTAACTGGTTTTCAGTTTGCCTGGTTGCCTTACAGTTTCATCTCTCAATACCTCAGTTTGACACAGTTCTTCGGAGACCCTTCCCAGAAACAGTGACTGTGGAATGGGCATGTGCCTCACATTTCCCACAGTGAAAGCAGACACAAAGAATTCATTCACCTTGTCTGCTGTCTCCCCACCTTCCTTAAGCAATCCTTCCTTAAGCCCAGCCACCTCCATGATTCAGGGCTCATTCTATGGAATGCGCTGATGACACTAACCCTTTTGTCCGTACTGCTAGCTTTCCTGCAGCTTGTTAAAACAGTTCTTTCAGAGGTTTTTTTAGCAGTGCTTTTGCTGCTGTTATTTCTGTTGCTTTTCATTCAGCTGTATGCAATTTGGTTTGTGCAGTTTTTAAAGTTTAATTTTATTAACAAATTAGAAACCAAGCATGATGCTGAAAAAGTTAGGAAATTGCTTTTACTGGTAGGGGATGCAGGTTATTTAATTAGCCTGTGCTCTAGAGATAGAAGGTAGAAGGGGAAACTTAGATTATTTCCGAGTGGGTAGAACTAACTGAGTAACTACATGTTTTAATATAATTGTAAGTCATAAGAACATCCTTTTGTGTTCTTTCTGTTTGTATGTGTCACCCTCACAGCCTGTGCTTATTGATAAAAAAGCCAGATAGTGGTAATTTTTGTGTCTGTAAGAATTTATAGTGAAACAGAGAAGTTCAAGAAGTGGTATAAACATTCTTTATAATGTTTGGGTTTCATTATCATTTTTAGCCCAGACGTCAGAGCATTTCTTCAGATGGATAATCCAAAGCACCAGTCTGATCCATCTGAAGATGAGGATGAAAGGAACAGTCAAAAGGTAACTGACCTGGTGGCAGCGTCTTCTAGAAGAATAAAAATTGTCTGCTTTCAGATAGGAGTGGGTTATACTAATACTTTCTGCATTGCAAGTGTACTTCTCTTACATTTACTTATTTATTTTAAAGATTTATGCCCCACTTTTCTGCCACTTAGGTCTTCAAGGCATGTTACAAATAAGTCTGAGCAAAGCTGTTTTCAGTCTCAGCAAAGGCAGGCTTCCATATGGCAATCTCCCATGCTGGAACAGACAGACTCCCTCGGCATACACCAAATGTGTGCCTGCCAAAGGGCAGATGTCACTGGTGCAACCTCAGCAGTGGGGCAAAGAGCATGCCTTTCTTAGAAGCCCCCATTCCATGAACTAATGAGGTCACTAGACAGATAACATGCAGAATAGGTATGAGGTGTGTCAGGGCTGCTTCTGCTACATTATCTGTAAATGGCAGTTAGGAATGCCACAGGAAGGGGCCTGACGCAATTGCCTTTCTTCTGCACTGTTGTGATCGTTCTATATTGCATTATATTACACAAGAAAGTGAAGCAAGCACTTGCTTTACCTCCTCATCTGTCTTGCAGTTTTAAGGATATATTTTGCATAATTTCAGCCGTTGCATCCTTCATTACGGACCTTTTTTTTTTTTAGTGTACACTGATGGTCCCAATCAAATGGTTCAGTGGAGATCTGCTTCCCCTGCAGTGGGGCTTACAAATTCAGTTGAGATGCCGTGCCCCACAAACAGCACTTAAAATTGCATTCACAATGCAAAAAGAGCTAACGATAGCCGGTGCAGCCATTATATAGGAGTACTGCTGGTAATAGCTTTGGACTGGAAAAGAGAGGCAGCAAGACTAGAACTCAGCAGTTGCACTCCAGACAGTGAAATCTTAACCACAGTGGACAGGAAAATTGTGATGTGTTTTTTAGAGGGAGGGGAGAAGCTTCTTGGGGACCTAACCTCTGACTCCATACCCCTTGAATGGAACACTAGGATTCTCCAAATCCATTCAACTCCTAAGTTCTTTCCCCAGAAGATAATACCTGTGAACAGGTGCTTACTTAAAGGGTTGGTTACTGAGACAGTTGCCATTACATAGCTGCTTTTTCGTCATGCTTGCCTTTGCTGAGCTCTTCACTTTCCCAGTGTGTTCACCTGGAAGTTCCCTTGATGTCCAGGTTTGGAGATTCATCTCTTGGGAGAGAATTGTTACAAAGTTCCCATAATCATTGTCTTACCAATGCTGTCACATAGGTGTGCGATACAGAGTGATATAACTCTATGCTGCATGTCTTGGAAGGAGAAATATATTATCCTGTAGTCAGTACATGCTTGGCTACACTGTCCTCTGCTGTTAGGATCCCAGCTGTCTTGGTAGGCAATACGTAGGGTCTTATCCTCCACCATACTGGCTGCAGCTTCAGCTCTACTGTCTAAGGGCCTAACATTTTCCACATTCTCCCTGTCTAGTTCTTGATAGGTTTATAAACCAAGGCGACCAAAGCAGTCTCTGTTCCAAATCCTGGCCTGAAGCCAGATTGAAATGGGTCCAGAAGACCAGTCTGTTCCAGGAACCCCTGGAGCTGAGAAGCAACAACGCGCTCTAATACCTTGCCTAAGAATGGAAGATGGGACACTGGCCAGAAATTTTCCAACAGAGTAGGGCTCAGGGAGGTGGGGTTTTTTTCTTTTCAAAAACAGGTCTAATCACTGCCTTCATGAGCACAAGCAGCACAACTCCTGCTCTCAAGGATGCATTTACAACTCCCCTTACCCACTCAGCCAGTCCCCCTCTGGTAGCTTTTATCCACCAGGAAGGGCAAGGGTCAGGAGTGCAGGTGGTAGGTCTTGCCAGTCTAAGGATCTTGTCCACATCCTCGGGATCCACAAGTGGAAAATAGCATATAAATTGGACAAACAGATGCCAAATATACATCATCTAAGCATGCATCCAGCCAGCAGCTAATCTATCTAAGTCTGTATATAAATGTTGAACATCTATATACAGACAACTGCTCTCCTCCTTCCTTCATGGGTGGGGGCAGAGGGTGGTGCTCGAGGAGAGGATGGCTCCATGATACCTGCTGCAATGTGGAGTGCCGCAGGGGGCGATTCTCTCTCTGATGCTGTGCAACATCTATATGCGCCCCCTCGCCCAGTTGATCTGTGGGTTTGGGCTGGGCTGCCATCAGTATGCTGATGACACCCAGCTTTATCTGTTAATGGATGGATGGACTCTGCCCCAGATACTCTGGATAGGGCATTAGGGCCCGTGGCCGGATGAGATTAAATCCTGTACCTGAATTGCAGGGGCTTGGGCTCGGGAATCCAGCTCCCAGCACTTGGCAGGGCATCATTGACCCCAGCACTGAGGGTGGAGGAGCCTGGGGGTGATCCTGGATGCCTCGTTTTTGATGGAGGCCCAGGTCACTGTGGTTGCCAGGTTGGTCTTTTATCATGTTTGGCTGGTCAGGCAGCTGGTTCCCTATTTCACCTCCTGGGACTTAGCTACAGTGATCCATGCGATGGTCCCTTCCAGGCTGGATTACTGTAACTCATTCTACATGGGTCACTCTTTGAACCTGAGCTGGAAACTGCAGCTAGTGTAGAATGCGGCGGTGTGCTTGCTGACGGCAAAGTCTGTATGAGTGTGCATTCAGCCAACTGCACTGGCTGCCGATCGAATACCATCTCTGGTTCAAGGTTATGATACTGACCTTTAAAGCCTTATGCGGCCTGGGGCCAGCATACCTATGGTACGGTCTCTCCCTGTATGTGCACTGGAGAGCATTGCGCTCTGCTGAGCAACACCTACTGGTAGTCCCTGTCCTGAAGGACATCCGCTTAGCCTTGACCAGGGCCAAGAGGTTTTTTCTGCCCTGGCCCTGGCCTGGTGGAAAATGCTGCTATGTGAGATCAGGGCATTGTGGGATTTATTACGGTTCTGCAGGGCCTGCAAAACGGAGCTGTTCTGCCAGGCCTTTGACTGAGGCAGCGGACATCCAATCCATCTTGGCTTCCCCTGCCCACAGAAATAAATCATCAAACTAGTCATCCTACAGAAGGCATTGAGGACTTCCCTGAAGGTTTTGTCTGTTTTTGCTGCCATCTTGTTTCATTGTCTGATTGTTTTAACTTGGTTTTATTATATGGTGCTACTGTGTATTTAGAGCCTAATTGTTGTATGCTGCTTTGAGCCCCTTTTTGGGATAGGGCGGGATATAAACCTAATAAATAAATAAATAAATAAATATCAGCGCCTGGGGACAGTGGACTAACTACACTAGATGCAGAACCAGTTAAGCCAGATGTTATACTGTCCCCCTAGTGTAACAGGCAAATTGGGCTGAAAAACTCTGTATTTCCTGAAGGTAAATAGTTGTTTACCATTCATGTTTAAATTGCACCTTTATTTGGGGCAGGGGGTTAACTCATATTTTAAGATTTTGAACTTCACACCTAATGCTGGATCCAAAGACCATGAGTGGAGCATTCCCATCATGTCGTATGTGTTTGTTCCCCCCCCCCCCCCCCCAAATCATGGAATAGCTGCTGCTGAGTGTTGGGGAACTCTCTCAAACACTGTTGAATTGAGCACAGGAGGGGGACTGCAGGTCAAATGAAAAATATGTGGAAACTGCAGAATCCTTCACTCCCCACATGAGCAAAAGTGCCTTCCTCTTGAATCAGAGTATTCTTAGGATCCATCCCCTAATTCTTAACATATTCCAAAGTTTATCCGAGAGAAATTTTTGTATGTTTGATGTCAACCATGCTCTTTCACTTCCCTTACAAGGTAGTTTATTATTTGAAAGCTGCTTTTAGTTCCTCTGCTTACCTTAACATCTGATAGCTCTGTTTAATGAGATGACAATAGAAGAAAGCTAGCTCTCTTCTTCAGTTCTGTGGAGTTTGCAACATACCAGGGAAGAAATTTAGACTTACAAATGACTCTGAGTCCATCTGCCAAGAAGGCTTAGAATCTTGTTACTTCATAATTGGGAGAATATGTTATCTTGAGGGCAACCAGGGTAATAGTTACCAAATATATCTTAAGATACACAAGTACCAGGAACAAAATGTTCCTTACTTGTGGTGATTTCCTCACTTTAAATGAACTATGTGGCTACTGCCACATACTTCACTATCTCCTTTTAGTAATGTATTATTCTTTAACTGTTGGGTCACTGACTGAAGATCAAGATCCATATATAATCTGTCTATAGTTCTGGAATAATAATTCTACAGTGCTACTGAGCATCATAGATAATTTTTGCCATATGGAAGTAGGCTCAGTTTTTATAGAGATCCAGGTGATGTCATTGCCAGCCAATTGAATTCCATTGTTTTCTGTGGGTTCCTCCCCCCCTTTTGGACATCATTTGTAGTGACTTTTTTTGAACTTAAAATGCAGTTGCAACCAGTGTAGTGTAGATTCACAGAGAGCAATTCAGTCTTCCCAAGGCTGCTATCCATTTAAAGGTGCTCTTTCCCTCTTTGCTCCGATTCTGAGTTTTATTAATTGCTTTGTGTTCACTCATTATCATTAATTATTTCTTGTTTGGGAAAGTAGGTACACTATAATTAGTGCAGCCGAGTGGTCGCTCATTAACATTTTTTCTCATTATGGTAAGACGTGGTCTCTGTGCTTCACACCAGTGGGTTTCTGTGCCTGTGCTGAAACTCATCGGTATCTAGAAAGCTTAAAGGATTTTCACGCCCAGAGCCTCTGGGCATGCACGGGGCCCCTCCGCGCATGCCCAGAGGAGCCGGTCGTGGACATCCCGCCAGTTCTCTTCTGACCGCCATGCGGCTAGCAGCCTTTCTCGTCGGTTCTGAGACAACTTTGGAAAGCCTTTCTCCTTTCACGGATTCGGACTGGACTTGACCTTTCTCTGCCTTTCGGACGTCAGACTCTTTCTTTGGATCATCCCAGGTCGTACCTGGACTTTCCCAGACCCACCCCTCCTAGGCTCCCCCCCCCCCGGACTTGGGGCCCTTGCTGTATGGCTCAACGCTGGGGCTGCTTTAAGCATTGTAGCTCTTGTGGGAGCAAACTTACGGTCCCCAACGGACACTCTCTCTGTATTCTGTGCCTCGGCAAATCACACCGCCCTGAGTCCTGTGTTCACTGCTCTAAGTTTTCGAACCAGACTCGTAAAAAGCGGCCCACCTCAAAGTTGAACTGCTGGAATCGGCTCTTCGCCCCCATCCTGAGGTTGCGAGCCAAATGGACTCCTCAGCATTACCGCTTCCATCGACATCGACCGCCTTTCCAATGTCGACCGTGGGATCGAAACCGCCGACGTCGAAGGCGGCTTCCGACCTCGGCCATCGGTCAGTGAAACGCACTGCCTTGGCTCAGTCTTCTTCTTCAACTCCCACAAAGAAGAAGAAGAAGAAGAAGGACTAGTCCGACAAGCATACCAAACAGTCCACGACCGTTAAGTCCTGCGACAAGGGCTCGGTTACGGGACGCTCAGCTCTTGATGCCCCTGCGTCGACTTTGGTGGCAACTGCCGAAGGAACCCCTTCCGAGCTGCCTCGCTCCGTACCACCTCCAGAGATTATTCATCTGTTGGACTCTCCTATACGGCCACCAGGCCCCAACCTGCCAGAGGCCGTTCTCGAGACCCAGGAGTTTCTTGACACCGGTTCCATCTCTCTGCACCAAGGGCGCTCACAAGCAGGTTCCTCCCGATCTGTCTCCCGGCATTCGGCATCCCTGACAGGCACGGAACACTCACACCACCAACCAGATTTAGAAGACCGGCAGGACGATTTCGACATCCGTTCCCCACCTCAAGCCCCAGTTCATCCGGAACGCCCCCCAGATCATCGAGGGCTTCCGAGGTCCCCTTCGCGCCCTCATGATTACCGCCCATGGGACCACTGACATTACTACCACCACTATGGAGCTTATCCACTTTCCACCACACTACCGTGGCTTTCTCCATCACCGCATGCTACTTGGGACCGACCACCTCGGCATCGATCTTGGTCACCAATATATTACTGCCATACGGTAATGACTACTCAGCCTGCCGAGCATGTCGACATTTGGTATCGGGAACATTGCTGACCTCGATCCCCCTCACCGCCTGCATGGAGACCTACTCCGGATAGACACAGACAGTCACACAGGCCCACTAGATACTGATGAGTTTTGGCGCAGGCACAGAAACCCACTGGTGTGAATGCACAGATGACCACTCAAAGATCATCAGTTACAGGTAAGCAACCTGTTTTTGTTTGGGCTGCAAAGTGAAAAGCAGAAATTAATACACAAACATAAGTCCTGAACAAGAGCTAATTAAGGATCAATTTAGGAATGTCAGGGCTACTGCAATTGAACAGGAACTAATTAAGTTTTCTCCTTCCCTTTTTAGTGGTTACTGCTTCTCAGCTCAAGTGTACAGTAACTTATTTTGAAGTAAAGATATGCCAAGAGTTTGTCCATATATTTCCCATAAAAATCTAACATTGCTGGATTTTTATGGGAAATATAATGCTACACTAAGTACTTAGTGGAGCCCCCCCCCCCCATTTTATTGTGCCTGCAGCTGCTTGTGGTAAAGTTTTCTAGTGTGACACCATCTCTAATCTAAGAAGTGTTAGGCTGGGTGAGCACAATCTACAATAGATTAAAAGATGTCCTTCTTAGATACCAGTTCAGAGAACTGGTCATAAAAGGCATATAATGAAAGTTCCATGAATCCTTTAGTCTATTCCAGTGATATGCCACTTTCAAACTTTCAGGTGGGGGGAGATCTGTTCAAATAACTGGTCTTCTCAATGTGACATCAGAAGAGCAAATTTGATGTGAGATTGTGATTTATTCCAGTTAATTGAAAAGGAGCCACGATCTTGTGTGAGTTCATTGCTCCAACATCACGTAACTAGTATTATTGGGAAGAGCTGTGGCCTAGTGGTACAGCATTTGCTTGGCAAGCTGAAGATCTCAGGTTCAATCACTGACATCTTCATTTAAAAGGATCAGGTAGTAGGTGATGTGAAAAACCTCTGCTTGAGGCAACAGAGAGCCACTGCCAATCTGAATAGACAGAACTGACCTTGATAAACCAATGGACCAATTCTGTATAAGGCAGCTCCATGTGTCAAATAAATGTGCGTCAGGTTTTTTATTGTGAAAGTTACACACTGCTGTATCATCAGAGCTGGAAACTTCTCTCCTCTTCTAGAGAAATGCTCAATGGCAGGATGCACTTGGTACTTGTTTTCCTCTCTTATGTCAGCATTTCAGTATCTTATTTACATTTAGCTGAGTATAGTGTTGAGAGCTTTGGCTGTCAGTAAATCTTAAAACAAAGATAGACTAGAAAGACTTGGATCAGGCTTTTTTTGACTAAATTTGCATAAGAGATTTCTGTAGTTTACTAACCAGCCAAATGGCTCTGGGAGCCTGAAACAGCATGCAGTCTTTATATGCAACACCTTTGAAGTGCAATGAATGGAGTACTCAATATATTTACATTTATAGGCTGTTGAAGTTGCTTCCAAATCCTTATCAGTGTTTGTTTTAATAGTTACTTTTCCTTTGTCAGTCACTGCTTGTTTTGATGTGATGATACTAACTTTTCTGGTGGTCAGTACACAAAGCTATGTGGAGGACATAGGAGCAAAGTCTATGTTGTTTTAAAAATAAGAGTACTTGTCTGTAAAAAGAACTGAGGGGAGGAAGCAATTTATACTCCTTGTGCTTGTCACTCGCATTGAGAACATGACTGAAACTGCTGGTTGGTTCCCAAAGAACCAACATAATTGTTTTTAATAATGCTCCCTCTCATAACCTGATTTTCCAAGGTTATGAGAAGGAGTCTTATTAATAACAATTACATTGGTTCTTTTGGAACCTAAGTACTTAAAATATACAGGAAAGTCCTTCTAACGAATACAATGTATAAAACTTTGATGTGACTTTTTTTCTCTTACTTTCAACAGCTAAACTCTACCTCACAGACTATCAACCTGGGACCATCTGGAAATCCTCAGTAGGTTTAGTTAAATATAAACCAAATGTAAGACTGACTTTAATTGTTAACTGTGAAACAGCTACATATTTACCATTTTGAGTAGTAGTAGGAGGAGGAAATTTTCTAGTTTTCTAACAAATAAAACTGTCCTTGTGTCCTTATGCTTAGTGAAAAACTAAAGTGAAAAGATAAACCTTTTAGATTGAAGTTGGTGAAATAAATATTGAGCAAAGCAAGTGTAAAAACACGGTGAAGAGAAATATACAGAAAATGTGGGGTGGAATGTTTAATACTAAGTAGGACTGAAAAGAATAAGAGATGCCAAATTGGTAAGCATTGATTGTGAACAGTGGGAACAAGCATCAGGAAGCAAGAGAGTCATCAGAAAGATAAATTATAATATATATTATATATTATAGAAATATAATAAAATACAGAATAGTGGGGTACAGATCTGTCGATTTTGCTATTGGGCTACAGAATAAAATAGTTACTGTTCTTTCCCTTTTGACTACCTTAAATAACTTTCTTTATCCTGAATCCCTTCTAGTGCTAAACCAACAGATTTTGATTTCCTGAAAGTTATTGGGAAGGGAAGCTTTGGCAAGGTATGCTTCATTCTTATTTATTTATTTTATTCCATTCCATTCAAGCTTTAATTCTTTGGGGAAATTATTCTTTGTACTGGCATTATGAAGGGAACGTGAACTACATGAAAAGACCATGAAATAATGATATATTAAATAATGATAATATTATGCTCTTACTCCAGTTTAATGTTTTAGTACCAGAACTGACTGTCATTCTGTATGGGAACTCTTTAGGTTCTTCTTGCAAAAAGAAAACTGGATAGGAAGTTCTATGCTGTTAAAGTGCTACAGAAGAAAATTGTTCTCAACAGGAAAGAGGTGAAAGGAAATTAGATATTTTATCTTTCCTTCCAATTACAAAATTGTTCCTATTTACTTATTGACCTTTCACTTCCTTGCAGCAAAAACATATTATGGCTGAACGTAATGTGCTGTTGAAAAATGTGAAGCATCCATTTTTAGTGGGATTGCATTATTCATTCCAAACTACAGAGAAGCTTTACTTTGTTCTGGATTTTGTTAATGGAGGGGAGGTAGGTATATTTTTGGGTTCTTTCTCTGGTGGAAGAATCATGCCCACTAAATTGGCAGAAACAATTATTTGATTACACTTGGGACAGAAGTTGTGATTATATATTGCAGGACGTTAATGCAAGACCACTGACCTTGGTAAAGACCATGGTATTGTTGCACCATATACATTCACTAGCTAGTCTGCTGCAGTGGTCAAACTAGTTAATATCTTCTTGTTGGGGGATGAGAGGTTAGATTCCCAGCATGTGACACAACCAATTCTGTAGTCACCCTGTGTAGTACTTTTTGTTAGCCCCACATCAGATTTGAAATATAGACTCCTGTCCACTGGATTATCAGTCAGCTGCAGTTAAAGCATGCAGGATTACAGAGGTGACAAAGGGAGGAAATGGCTAAAGGAAGGATGTGAATTACTAGACACAGAATCTATTTTCACAGTGTTGACCATTGTTCCTAGGAAACTTACAACATACAATATATTGCTAAGAGAAATGCCATCAATTATTATTTTGTGCCATATTAATTTAACTGGTGCTTTGCATATTTACAGCTCTTCTTTCATTTGCAAAGAGAACGTTCCTTTCCTGAACACAGGGCCAGGTTTTATGCTGCTGAAATAGCCAGTGCACTGGGCTACTTACACTCCATAAATATTGTATACAGGTAATGATTTAGATGATAAAAATGACCACAAGAATTAAAAGAAACACTTTGCTAATACAACATGTATTTACTTCTGTCTCTTACAAATAGTCTCCCGGTTTATCCAGAAGGCTGATTGCTTTTTAAAGATTTATGGAACAGAGTTGCTGCTTATTTCTAGAAGTTTTACTTAATTTTGGTTCTGACTGTAGCAAAGCATTAATTTAAGATTATTGTTCCCATAACCAGGGATCTGAAACCAGAAAACATACTTCTAGATTCAGTGGTAAGCATTAAATCTCTCCTGTTGTCTCAGAGCTCTGGCATTAACATTCTACATAGTTTTACAATAGAAATCTCTGTTTTCTGTGCAGGGACATGTTGTATTAACAGACTTTGGGCTTTGTAAAGAAGGAATGGCCACTTCTGACACCACAGCAACGTTTTGTGGGACGCCAGAAGTAAGTTGTTCTTTGAAAAGAGATTTGCTTTAGTTTGCAGTAAGTGTTTAATGGCGGGGGGAGGCATGTGTTGACCCAAATTGTTCATTATGTGCAGTTGTATGTTCTTTACTCCGATTATTTTGCTTTGTACTTGAAAGCAGCTGTGATAGCTGACATCAGAAACAAAACAAAGGGTAGGAGTTGTAGACAGTTGGATTGGTTCAAAGTAAAATTCAAAAACAGGAACAAAAGTAGGGATGCCAGCCTCCAAGTGGGACCTGGGGATCCCCTGGAATTACAGTTCATCTCCAAACTACAGAGATTAGTTCCCCTGGAGAAAACGGATGCTCTGGAGAGTGCATGGGCATTGTACCCCACTGAGGTCCCTGTCCTCCCCAGGCTTCATTCCCTCCCATCCCCCACTGGTGGCCAGATGGGACCTGACAACCCTACAAAAGTAACATAATAACATTTATTAGGACAAACCTCAATGATACCCAACAGTATGCAAGCATTCATATTCTCCAGAACTCTTCCTTAGGCTGGCTGTTAGGAAAATATGGGGGGGGGGGGGGGGGGGAGATTTCTCAGGCCATGATATTAAGGCCTTTTCCAGTCAGCATTTTGTGCAAAATGTTGAACAAGCACACAGATTACAGTAGTGCTGGTGTCAGGTTGCATCCCTTACATTCTGGGAGAAAGAACTAAAAAACTGAAACCTTTCATTATTAGCAACAAATCCCAGCATTAGTCCAAATGTCTCTCTTGACACTGGCAGAAATACACAAATCCCTTAAAGTTTGAGAGCAGACTTGGTAGTCCTTGAATTAACTCTGCTGGAGATAAACTTCAGGCGATGCACAAGGTAAAAGTCAATTGATGCCAAATATAAAGCTGCTTTTTTGGTATGACAATTCTCTGAACCTTTGAAAACTTGTCTGCTTTTTTTTTCAGTCAGACAGTAATTTGGCATCTTTCTGGTTGGCAAAGCAGAATAATTTAACTGAAGTCAACAGCTCTCCTTTTTAACCAAGTGAAAACAACAAACCAAATGAAGCACTATAAAGCAGTGGATTTAGACTGCATATTCTAGAGAGGAATATTATTCCTGTACCATAGTTTGTAATCTCAAGACAGTGTGTTGATTTCCTACTGTGTTAATATTTCCATAAGATCAGATTGTGGCATACATAGTTATCCTGTTCTACCACTACAATTACCTGGTTGTTGTGAGTTTAAGATGTCTCTCAGTGAGGTTCAGGGCTGAGATGTCAGTTTATGAGAGCAGTTCTAAGTATGTCTACTCAGAACTTTACTCAGGTTGATTTAGTGGGGCTTACTCCCCAGAAAGTGTTCTTAGGATTGCACTATAAATTTCCCTTGGTCAGTGTTTTTCTTCTTAAAGTGTGCAAAATCTACAAAACCATCATTGTTTATAAATTCCAGTGGGATAGCCATATTAATCTGTTAAAGAAGAAAAGAATCTTAGGGCACGTAAAGACTAAAGCTAAACAGATTTTTTGAAGCATAGAATTCATGGACTACAGCCTACTTCATCAGATTCATTAAATGGGCTCTAGTCTATGAACACTTATTCTTCAATATATTTTAGCCATTAAGGTGCCAAAAGGCTCTTTTTCATCACTGCTTATGAAGTAGATTGGTGGACAAAACACATACAGTGATCACCTCTTCTAAATGAGACTATTGGCATCCTTAAATTATTTGTACAACACTTGGCTTTTTAACATCACTGCTCACTCTTTCTTTTCCTCATACAGTACCTGGCCCCAGAGGTGATCAGAAAGCAACCCTATGATAACACAGTAGATTGGTGGTGCCTTGGTGCTGTTTTGTATGAAATGCTTTATGGTCTGGTAGGTATTTAATGTTTTTCATACTATGTATCTAAAGCAGTTTCCTGAATGCCAGTTGTTGGGAGGCAACAGCAGGTGAGGCTGATGCCTTCATGGTTTCCAGGAAGCATTTGAAGCATGTGAATGGTCAGTGCTGTAAACAGGGTGCTGGAAAAGAAGGACTTGCTGTTTCAGCCAACAGGATAGCTCCTATTAGCAAAATTATTAAGAATATATCTGCTTTCAGCGATTGCACATATTTGTGAACAGGCTGCTTTGGCAGGTCGTAATGGCTTTGTCCTGTGTTGCTTTTGGGTATTTAGTTGCTAAAAACTAACATGACCTTTATTGGCTTTCTAGTGGAAACAGATGATGTCACATAGTACAAATGAAACAGACAACTGAAGTGGCAATGATGCTATTCATTGCTGAATAGAATGGAATAAGCTTGAAAAGACTGCCAGTATCAGTGTCCAGGACATTAGCAACACATTCCCATTCTCCCTTGTCAGGGGCGGATTTGACCGTTTGTTTCATCAGGAGTTTTCCCAGTGGGCCAGTGTTTTGGAAAAGCAGCAGTGGGGAGGGAGGAGCTGCTGTTTTTTTCCAGCACAGCTTGGGGTTGCATGTACTCAGCTTTCACCCAGCTGCCTTTGCAGCAATTTCAGAAGGAGGCACTCACCCAGCGCTTCCTTCTGGAGCACCCCAGACTAGAGCCAGATCACAGCCAAGCAGCCAGCCCTGGCCAATTGTATCTATGGTGGCAGCTGGCAAGTGTGTCACCTGTTGCTTCTGACACACTCTGGGGCCACTTGTTTTAGATGGCCACCAGCAGCACAGTGTAAAGGAGCAGAGGGGATGGGTAAGTTACCTACCAGGTAGGTGCACCTGGAACATCGTTCTTGCAGAGAACAACCTGCCAACCATGAGGAGATGGGGCAGAAGTTTTGTATTGTTTCCTGTTTCTAAAGGAGATTTCCATGATTGTATTCTACCTTACAACAGTATGCTGCATTTTAACAGCTGCATTAAAAAAAAAAACAGAGGTAAATGCCCCCTTGGATTTTAAGCAGGGGTGCAGCATGGTCAGGCGTTACCATTTCCTTCTAGCTGCTTTTCATCACCCATCACCCTGCCAGCTCAGGACAGTGAGGCACCCCAAGCACCCTCCTCCAGTGGTTGTGGCCACATGATCAAAGGCAGGCTGCAGGAATGCCTCTCTCTGCAGCCCACCTTGGATGCGTCTGAAACAGGAGAACAGGAGCTACGTGAGTCATGATGCTACCCCCTCCCCCAAGAGAGAAGGTTCATGCCACCATCTCATGGTCAGAACTAGTTCAGAGTCTAAATGGCCAGTCTGGGCGCCGGACTGGTAGGGGCCTTGGCATAGTGTGGGGGGGAGGCATCCAGTATAGTGTTCACAACTTGTCGCCTTCCATCAGTCATGTGTTGCTGCTGCCTGGGTGCAAATGGGCTGCAGAGGTGCTGGCAAGAGTGGCACAGGAGGAGAGCTCTGTCTGCTGTGCTGGACCTCAAGATGGGAGCCCAAGTAGCCTGCATAGGAGGAGGAGGAAGAAGAAGAAGAGATTGGATTTATTCTACGCCCTTCACTCGGAGTTTCAGAGCGGCTTACAATCTTCTTTCCCTTCCCCTCCCCACAATAGACACCCTGTGAGATAGGTGGGGCTGAGAGAGCTCTTTCAAGAACTGCAATTTCAAGGACAGCTCTGACAGAGCTATGGCTTGCCCAGGATCATCTAGCAGCTGCAAGTGGAGGGGCGGGGATCAAACTTGGTTCTCCCAGATTAGAGTCCACGCACCTAACCACTACACCAAACTGGCTACACTAAACTGGAGGAAGTGTGCACCCCTGTTTCTGCCACTGCTAGGCTCTTGAGATTGGTCACCTTGGTCCACGTGAGTGTAGGTGGACTCAAATTATGTTCCAATAAAAGGATATGTGGTCATCCTGGTGAAAGTACTTGTTAAGTCTTGTAACACAATTTTTGTTTATAATGGGATACAATGAGGAAACATGCTGGTTGAAATACCGTAAGGATTAACCTGAGAATGTCACTCAGAACTTTTATATGGGATAAAAGTTATTTGCTGCTACAGTCAAATAGAACAAAGTTGTTTTTCCTCCCACAGATAGATTCAGGTGGGCAGCCGTGTTGGTCTGAAGCAATAGGACAAAGTTTGAGTCCAGTGGCACCTGTAAAAAGTGTGCATGCTCACGAAAGCTTATACCCAGAATTAAACTTCATTGGTCTTAAGGGTGCCACGGAACTCAAACTTCCTCCCACAGTAATGAGTTGGAGACTTCCTATTATTGCCTGGTTTGTATTTTAGAGCAATTTGGTATGGTTACTTTCTGAAAACCAAATATGCTCTAGAAAGTGCCTCTCAGCTGAAAGTTTTGTGCCTTGTGCCCATGCTTACTCAAACATAACAAATAATCTAAGAATTGCATTTCTTTTGTTAAATTTATACCCTGGTACAGCATTATGATAGGCTGCAATTTAAAAAGTCCAGTCCAGTTAAAAAGTCAGTTAAGAGGACAATGTGTTTAATCCCAAACCATTAGAGCTGTCGCCAATGAGAAGACCTGACATTACTTTGTAAAATAGAGTTAAACTTCAGTGAGACTCCACAAAAAGGGAGTTCCAGAATAGTCATGGAATAAGCTTTTGAATTGGCTGTGCTGTACAGATGGTGCCGTCAAGTGGTTGTTCATGTTTTTTCAGCTGGAGAGGAGAAGACTGAGAGGTGATATGATAACCATCTTCAATTACTTGAAGGGCTGTCATATAGAGGATGGTGCAGAGTGGTTTTCTGTTGCCCCAGAAGGTCAGACCAGAACCAGCTGATCGAAATTAAATCAAAACAGTTTTCAGCTAAATATTAGGAAGATCTTCCTGACAATTAGAATGGTTCCTCAGTGGAACAGCCTTCCTTGGGAGGTGGTGGGCTCCCCTTCTATGGAGGTTTTTAAGCAGAGGCTAGATGGCTATCTGATAGCAATACTAATTCTGTGAACTTAGGCAGATCATGAGAAGGAGAGTAGGAAGGGTTGCATCAGTGCTTAGTTCTCGTGGCCCTTTCTTACATGCCCAGGGAAATGCTGATCGCTACTTTGGGGTCAGGCAGCAGTTTTTCTCCAGGCCAGTTTCGCCAGTGATCCTGGAGGTTTTTTGACATCTTCTGGACATGGAGCAGGGGTCACTGCAGGTGTGTGGGGAAGGTAGTTATGAATTTCCTGCATTATGCAGGGGGTTGGACTAGATGACCCTGAAGATCCCTTCCAACACTATGATTCTATGATTCTAAAGTGAATTCTTGAATGTGGCATGGAGGATCATTCCAAACCTAGAGCTTTTTATACCATACCAAATGCATACCCACATACCTTAAACAAGTCCATCAATCTTATTTAGCTTTCTAATTGTATTTTTCTCTCTAGCCTCCTTTTTACTGCCGTGATGTCTCCGAAATGTATGAAAACATTCTTCACAAACCCCTCAATTTAAGGCCAGGCATCAGTCTTACAGCATGGTCTATTCTAGAAGAACTTTTGGAGAAAAACCGGCAAAAGCGACTTGGAGCTAAAGAAGACTTTGTATGTGATATATCTGCTGTGAAACCGAGTAGTTAGTAAATGAATATGTCATATTTAGTGCCATAACCCTGCTAGATGAGGATATCAGTTGCCACAATGATACTAAAAAATATGGAATTGCTTGATATGAAATGTTTCAAAATAATATGAGTTTCCCTGCTGCTGTTCCTTCCAGAAAATAAAATATATTTCCCAACATGGCTAATTATTAAGGTTGCTTAATATAATCCATGTTGTTGCTATTCAATTAATAAAGTGACTAAAAACACACTGAGCTGTGCTGCTGGAATTGCAGGTTCATCGGTGTTCAGAAAAATATTTCACATATAGTAGAAAATCAACACAATGGCAAAAATCCTGAGAAAATCACACAGCTCACATTGAAAGCAATTGGACAGATTAGGTGGGACTATGCCTGAATTCCATTAATCTGAATGCTAAATAAGGAAAGCTAATTTTCTATGGAGCTGAGCCGGATTTTCTCAGCCAGAAAACTCGTCACTGTCCGTATGTCTAGATTACAGACAATTTGAAGGATTGTACTGCTATAACAGCAGATGGGTAGGAGGCAATTTAGTCCATAATTCATGTAGTAAATGGTTCATAGTATTTATAGAGAGCACAGCATTTTCACAGCGTACATTGTCTCAATAATCCTTACAGTGATCTTTTAGGGTAGTCTGTATTATTAGTCTTGTTGCAAATGCTGAGCTCTCAAGAGAAATCAGCGTAATGAGTTTGTGGCAGGTGCAGCATTTGAACTGGGGGGGTGTCAGGATTCACAGCTCAGTCAATATGGTGGTGTTCTCCACATTACTTTTTTATTTGAGCTCTTAAAAGAGCACCAATTTGATCAAGTGGGGTCAACATTTCCAGTGTTTCCATGTCAAGCTACAGGAATCCACTACAGGCAATCAAGTATTGTAGCATGGACTATAAAACTATAAAAAGCCATGTACTCAGTCATTGGTTTTGAGCTTCTATAAGACTTTTGCCCTCTGAAACTAGTTTGTGTGTTCAGTTCTAGCGAAGTGTAAAGCTTATAATGTGGGCAGTGAAACAGCTTTCTGGTGCTTTCCAGACAACTGTATGCAACATGTATAAAAAGATCAATATATCTTTATCTATCTTATATTTCAGCTTGAAATTCAAAGGCATCCCTTCTTTGAGTCTCTCAGCTGGACTGACCTCCTTCAAAAAAAGATCTCACCACCATTTAACCCTAATGTGGTAGGTATAATACTTAATATTATTTTGAGAAATTACAATATAAGAATTTTTCCAAGAATTGAACTTGAGTTGTTTGAAACTGCAGAATGCAAAGATGACAACATTTTATTTTTATTTATTTATAGTCTGCCCAAGTTTCAAGGTGTACTACAGGATATAAACCAGTGCAGTCATGCAGCATAATACAACCAATGAAAAATTCAGTAGGAATAGGATTATACAGTTAGAGAACTATGTAAACAAAATAACTTCAAGAAGGAAAACTATACAAAAAGGATGCTAGACTTATTTATTATGGAGCTACTCATAAAATGAAAATAAGTATTAGTAATAACGGCCAAGTGTACTCAATTTGCTAAAAAAAAGGAAAGGAACTTCCTACTTTGAACTAATGTAAAAACTACTGAATTAGAAACAAGGAAAAGATCTATATTATAACATGTTTATACGTTTGTTTTTTTATTTCCTAGGCTGGTCCTGATGATATTAGGAATTTTGACATGGCATTTACAGAAGAGATGGTACCGTATTCAGTTTGCATTTCTTCTGACTATAATATCATAAATGCCAGTGTGCTGGAAGCAGATGATGCATTCATTGGATTTTCTTATGCACCACCTTCAGAAGACTTATTTCACTAAGTTCTGTGGAGCCAAATAATACACCACCTCTCATCTTAAATGGACCAAAATATCTTGATTGTGAACAGATTCTAAAATATGTGCCTATGTTGATGTGAAACCTATGAACAAAACATTATCTGCTGTAATTTGAGAAATCTGGGCATTTCGGACTACTTTCTTTAGACTGTTACAGCTGTCGCACAAAATACTTTTTTTAAAAAAAAATGACAGATAGCTCTTATTAGCTGTTTCTAAAGTTGAGATTCTTTCAGAGCAAGGACATTGACTGTTTTCCTCCAGTTTACACCATTAACATCTCCAGAATTAGCTGTCTTTAATAGCAGCATATGTAAATGCCTTGGTTAACCAGCTATGGTGACTCTGTGCTTGAATGTTACTATGCAATTGTTTTTGTATATCATTTGTTTTAAAAAGATAAGTTTACCCAGTATGATTGTGTTTGTTGTTTTAAGGCAAACTGATTCATTGTCCCCTCCCTCCCTTCCTTCCTTCCTTCCTTCCTTCCTTCCTTCCTTCCTTTTAATAATAAGATCTGTGTGGTATTGTTCACTTTAAGGCCAGACTGTGCAGTCTTTAATCATGGTGTGCCCAGAATTGCAGCCATTTACCACTTTTCTACTGAAGTACTCTGATTAATTCCAATTATAAAGCCTAGAAATGTGCTCTCTGGGTTAAGTAAGGGTAGAACAAATGAGCCTTAAAGACTTGTTCATAATGACTCATCTCATAATGACTATAACTTTTCTCTTCTTGTAGAAGAAGCTAAGTGATTATTTTTCCCCAAAGAAACAGATGATGAAAAAATTACTGCATTTGTAAAAGGAGAACTTAACTTGTATTTGGAATACTAATATATTACAACTTGATTGTATTAAAATCCATAGTTTCTTGTAGCCTGTATTTTGATTTCCATTCATATATAGCTAAAAAAACTTACTGCAACTCCTCTGCAATTTTTTAAAAATGTAGATGGATATAATCTCTAAGTGGGGATGTGGAGGGAACGGCATGAGACAATCTTCAAAGGAGTGAAACAAAGATTAATTTACTACTTGAAGGAAATAATCGACTGAGCCTGCTTGGGTGGGAGGGAGGGCTAGAGCCCGTTCGCGGGAAGGGCGGGGTATAAATTGAAAAAATAAATAAATAAATAAATAAATAAGAAATCCAATTAAATAAAGAAAGAAGATAAAGACTGAGTTGGACCCTATACCTTGTTCTGCTTGCCATTTTGCATGAGAATGTCACCTATTTCTACCCCTCCTTGTCCTATACAAGTAATTCACCTTGTTCATTGGGGGGGGGGGGGTCCATGGATTTTAGGGAGCTCAGCAGCCTACAATGAAGAGCAAGTTGAGGGAAAGTTCCATTCCAGAAGTGCAGCTGTACTCATAGCACATAACGTGGCCATAGTTGAGACTTTTGTCCTTCTGTGTTGGAAACCACCTAAAATTAATCCCCAATATTAATCCAATGACTGCCAAATTTTCCCACTACTCTGATTGATCATTGGTTTTGGGAGGGGAATGTATTTTCTAAGGCATGCCTCAAAATTTTGCTTCTTCTGTCCATCAGACTAAGAGTGAATACAAGACAAAGCCTTAAAATCGTGACTTGGAAAATCCTATTTTTTTCTCCTCCTCCCTGTTTTAAAACACCCACCCTGATGAAGAGTTCTGGAGATCACAAAAGCTTGCACATATAGTTGATCATAATACAAGGTATTGTGCTGCTTCTAGTTTTGGATTTTGCTTTGGATCAATGCAGCTACCTGCAGTGTGGGAGGACAGAAACCTATCTTTTGAAAAGTAAAACTTTTCTCATCAAAACTAGAGTTTTAAGGCAGTGAGTAAGAAGGCTTTAGGTAAGCCATGAATGAAGATCACAACAGGAGATTATTTAGTACTATTGTTCTTCACTCTCTTGGGCCTTTACCAGACACACGCTGTACCGAGCTACCCCTGTATTGCTTTGATCTTTTTTCTTTCCAACTAGTAACAGCTGGGGTGATGGACTTTCTACTAGCACCATGGTGCAGGGAGAAGGATATTTAAATTGAATGGGTATGTTTCTAATTTGTTAGCTGCCTTGGTGGCCCTTATGAGGTCAGAAAGGTGGGGTTTAAATTTTGTTAAATAAAATAAACTACCATCTTACACTGATCCTGATCTATCTCCTGTGGACATTTTTAATATATAATATTTAATTTAATTTAATATTTTAAAATGTTAGTTGATTCATTTGTGGATCTCCCACATTATGTGATGTTTAAACTTTAGTTCCAGTGCTGTACAGTCTTCCTAAAGTCTTAGGTCCCAAAACCAACACACCACGGCTGACATACTTCTTTGCTTCTTTATCACTTCCTGTTTGGGACAACAGACCCAACAGTTTTGCCTAGGTTCTATGAGCAAGGAAAATGGCTGTTTCACAGTTCTCTGACAACTCTATACAGAGGCAGAAAGTTTGCTAACTGTGGATTTCTTTAGAATGATTGCCATTTTTTTTTTAAAAAAAGATAAGCACCTGTGTGGGGGCCCTATGACAATTGTGTATATCTGTCCCACTGCATGTACCGATAGCAGAAAGCTTGGAGCTGCATTCCATCACGGCTTCTTAATGCGCATATATGCAGTGAAATAGTGGTCTGATTGTTTCATATGACAGTTTATAGGTGGGTTGTTTCCTGTCTGTTAAGGAAGATTGTCACATTTGAGGTGGCTCTTGTAAACAGCCACTCATACATGGTGAATAAGGATTTTCTCTACATGAGTAGATAGGGAAGATTTTGTACTTTCTGGGGGTTATGTTTGTAGTGGGGGGGTTTCTTTTACCTACAGGCTGTTGCTGTATCACAGCTGATCTATGTCGGTCTGCATTGTACTGCATAGTACTTTATGCAGATGTTTACAATATTGCAATAAAATAATCTTTGGATTTTAAGTAATCTTTTTAAATTGCATAAACAGTTACTTTAGCTTGAGCAAGCTATTTATATGATGGAAAGCAAATGCTTGCTTTTAAATGTTCTATTTTGTGAATATCAAATCTGTTTTTTCTCCTACATTGTTAACGATAATTATTTCTTTGTGTCTATCTTGGAATATATGAAGCTGCCTAACACCAAATAAGACCCTTACACCAAATAAGATTAATCTAGCTCAGTTTTCACCTCTGATTGGCAGCAGCTGTCTGGGAGGTCTTTGCAACACCTGCTTCCTAAGATCCCAGGGACTGAACCTAGGAGAACTCCATCAGAGCTTCAGCTGAGATAAGGATGCTGAGTGGAAGATAAAACAATACACAGAAATTATAGTGGCTGTCGGCACTGGAAAAAATGCCCTATACACCTTGCTTTTGTTTTTTGGCAGTAGTTGTGTTAACTGTATTTTGTTTTTAGTGCAGAGGAAAAATAAACTGGAATCTCTTGTGTCAGTATTCTAATGCTAGTAATTTATAAAGCAGTATACACCATAGCAACACACTATCTCTGTTGCTCAAAATAGTCAAGGTAAATGCAAAATACATTAACATAACAGTTTCTCTGGGCCATAAATGCACTTGTGAATTTCAACTAGAGATAATGCTGAACACATACATATTCCCTCCAATATTCCCTACTTGGTAGTTCAGAACTAAACAAGATAAATATCCTCTTTTGTTCTCCAGATATTTAATATGGATTAGAGTCCTCCAACCATAAATAGACACTGAAAAGAAGGATTTGGCATTCAGCCACTCTTTAACAATTGTGATTGTGAATATTAACAAGCCCAAACTCAAATCTGTTTAACCAGAAGGAATTTACAGTTGTATTTATTTACATTATTTCTGGTCCGCCTGTTTTGCTGGGACTCAAGGTGGATTACACAGAAAGTCAATACAATTAACAGGATGAGATATCTGATAAACAGTGCAATAGGATTTGGATTGTAAAAATCTGGAACCAACCAGAAATCTGAAACAAATCTGAAGGAAAATGTAAGTATTAACATGACACATTAAATGATGGGAAAATTACATCGTAGGATTCAATTTACAGCAATAGTCAGTATGAACTATGTACAGTAATACAGAACAAAGCCCCCAATTCTTTACCCAAGTATCTTTCAGAACCATTTTGTTACAGTACAGTAATATTATCTGTGTAAAAACCTCTCTTGAACAATTCAATTTGGCAAAGTTTACAGAAAGCCAGGTGAGTAGGAGCATTCCCCCAGCCTCATCAGTCAGGCCATTCCATAAGGTGGGGGCCACAACAGAGGATGCACATCTGCGAGCAGTTGTTGCTTTTGCCCTGCTCAGGTGAGCTCAGTTCAGTGAAGTGGTAAATATTCTTGTGTGTGTATGTGTGCATGTAAATACCTAGTTGCTTCCAACTTACAGTGACCCTATCAGTTAATGACCTCCAAAGTGTCCTATCATTAACAGCCTTGCTCAGGTCTTGCAAACTGATGATCATGGCTTCCTTGATCTAATCAATCCATCTCATTAGAGTCTTCCTCTTTTCCTGATGCCTTCACCTTTTCCTAGCATTATTGGCTTTTCCAGTGATTCTTGTCTTCTCATAACATGTCCAAAATACAATAGCCTCTGTTTGGTCATTTTAGCTTTTAAGGAAAATTCAAACTTGATTTGATCTAGAACCCACATATTTATCTTTTAGGAGGTCAGTGATTTACATAAAACTCCCAACACAATTCAAATGAATCAACTTTCTTCCTATCAGCTTTCTTAATTGTGCAACTTTCACATCCATACATAGTAACAGAGAATACTATTGTATGAATTATCTTGATCTTGGTCGCCAGTGACACCAACATTTACACTAAGGATCTTTCCTAGCTCCTTCATGGCTGCCCTTCCCAGTCTCAGTCTGCTTCTGATTTCTTGACTGCAGTCTCAGTTTTGGTTGATGATGGTGCCAAAGAATAGAAAATCTTTAACAATTTCAGTTTCTTCAACCTTAAAGTTGTGTAAATCCTCGGTAGTCATTACTTTTGTCTTCTTGATGTTCAGTTGTATGGTGCTTTGGCACTTTCTGCTTTAATCTTCTTCAGTAGTCATTTCAAGTCTTCACTATTTGCTGTCAATAATGAGGTTCATCTGCATATCTCAAATTGTTAACGTTCCTTCTACCAGTTTTCATTCTCCCTTAATTGAAATCTACTCCAGTTTTCTTTATAACATGTTCTGCATATTGATCGAAGAGGTAGAGAGATAAAATATGTCCCTGTCCGATATCCTTGCTAATTGGAAACCATTCTGTTTCTTCATATTCTGTCCTAACAGTAGCCTCTTGTGCTGAGTACAGATTGTGCATCAGAACAATCAGATGTTGTGGTACACCCATTTCTTTTAAAACCAACCACAGCTTTTCATAATCCACACAATTGAAAGGTTTACTATAGTCTATGAAACACAAGCTGATTTTCTTCTGAAATTGTTTTGTGCGCTCCAGTAAGCAACATAAATGTCCAGTATGGTCTCTAGTGCCTCTTCCTTTTCTGAATCCAGCTTGAACATCTGGCATTTCTTGTTCCATATATGGTAACAGTCTTGTAAGACTTTGAGTATTGCTTTACTTGCGTGATAAATTAATGCAATGGTCCAATAGTTGCTGCAGTCTTTAATGACTCATTTTGTCAGAATAGAATACAGATTGAGCGTTTGCAGTCTGTGGGCCATTGTTTTGTTTTCCATATTTGTTGGCATATTCCTGTTAGCTAATTAATTAATAAAATTTATATCCCACACTCTGTCCCCACAGCAGTTAAAATACAATAAATACAAATAAAAGCAAGAAATAGAACAACAAAACCAATTAAAATTAAGATTGTGGTGGATTCTGTTTCTGCAGTTTAAATAGCTTTATTGATATCCCATCTGTTCCTTGTGATTTGTTTCTCCCAATTGCTTTGAGTGCAGCTTTCACTTCACATTCTAAAACTGTAGGTTCTTAAAAAGATTCTTCTTTGAAGGAATCAGTCATCCTTTCATCTCTTTTGCATAGTTCTTCAGTATATTATTCCCATCTTTTCTTTATTTTGTTCTGTTCAATTACTGTATTTCCAAGTATTTTTAGGATTACAGGATTGGGAGTTAGTAAGAAGAGAAGAGATGGTTTTTATACCCCATTTTTCACTACCCGATGGAGTCTCAGAGCGGCTTACAATCACCTTCCTTTCCTCTCTCCACAACAGACACTCTGTGAGGTAGGTGTGGCTGAGAGAGTTCTGAGAGAACTGTGACTGACCCAAGGTCACCCAGCAGGCTTCAGGTAAGCAGTGTGTGACTCTTAAAAGCAATCTGAAGTAAATTTTGTGTCTTTGATACTGCCCCAACTTTTTAAATCAAAGTGAAAACTCTTTGCCAACAATGCAGTTGTGAGATTTGTCAACAGGAGCTCCAAGCCAGTGCCACCTGCCCATTTATAGCCTGAAGTAGGTGCTGATAAGATTTTAATTTGCTCTCACTATGTTGGAGGAGCTCAGTTGTGAGAGAATTTGAGCCCCTTCATCCTTCTGTACCCTGTCTGTTTCTTTCAGTATGAGGCAAGGAACTGAAAGCTACCTGGGCTCTTGCTAGTCTTTTGCCTCTTGAGTGAAAGGCTAAGGCACATGAAGTGGCAGTAATGAAAAATGTGGGGGAGGGGCAGAAACTCTGTAAGCAGTATAAACTGTTTTGAGAGGGGAGACAAACTTTATCTGTTCACTTATCAGTTGCTGTTTTAGCTGTTGCTGCCTGCTATTGTCACATGGTGATCTGTGGTGTGTATAGGACCGAATTATGGGGGAGACACCCACTTTAATCCCCTGTAGCATCATCTCATAGTGAAAGAAGATGTCTACAGCTACATCAGAACCTTCCTCCAGGTCAGCGTAACTTCATCAGCAAAGTTAGCTTTATCATATGAACAAATGTAGGAGGATTCAACAAACCATTTTACCACACAATTGTACATAAGAACAGAAGAACATCTGAACAGAAAACAAGCAGAGGAAAAGTCAACAGCTCCTTCCTCCCCTCCTGCCATTCTTTAATTGTAACATACCCCTGTGAGACTGTTTCAGGTATTTTGTTTTTAATCAGAGAAATGTAACATGTGTCTGCATGTAAACTTCCATTTCCAGCCCAGGCATGATGTGGCAGTGCTTGAATTTTGAAATAGACCATTGTGAGAGAGTTTCTACTAGATTAGTTCTGTATGTCTGTAACAGTCCTCAAACACAAAGTATTTGGAAAAGATATCAAGCAGTATACTAATGACTGCAGCAAGGGGTGGGAATCTGGTGGGGGGGGTCTACTGTAATGACAGTGCACACATGGTAAGGTTGAGGGACAATAATATGGGAAATGACACCTCTAATAGAACTGCTGATGTGTAGAGATGCCAGCCTGTTGGTGGGACCTGGGGATCCCCTGGAATTACAGCTCATCTCCAGACTACAGAGATCAGTTCCCCTGGAGAAAATGAACGCTTTAGAGGGTGGATTCTATGGCATTGTACCCCGCTGAGATTCCTGTCCTATATCAGGCTCCACCCTAAATCTCCAGGAATTTCCCAACCTGTAGCTGCCAATCTATCTCTACCACCCCACCCCACCAGTGGCCAGGGAGGACCTGGCAGCCCTATGTGAGAGAGTGTGATCATTCTCCCCCTACCATCATTCTCCCCACAGCTTTTGACAGTATCTCCACTCTGTATGTTCTTCTAATTAGACATCAAAAATGCTGTGTTAGAAAATTTCTTTACAGAGATACGCCTCTTATCAGAAAATCTGTTTTTACTGTAATGCCTCTTTTCACTGAGATGAGTGGAGAAATCAGTTATGGGTAAAGGAGAGTTCATGCTCAAAGTAGGTTACCTCCAGGATAAAGTATAAGACAAATAAGGTGAGAGTGTTAATTATAGCAAGCCATTTCACCATGGTCACATAATCAGTTGTTGAAACATGTCGACAGTGTTTTGGGATAGTACCAGGAGGAATACTTGAGGTGTTTCAATGTGTACATATACACACATAAATGTAGATACAGATAGGCAGGTTTTTATTTGCTTATATTACTACAGCCAGGACAATGTTTTCATAGCCAGGACACTGTTAGTTTGTTGTTTGACTCAGATTGCTAGGCAGAACTGATAAACCTTGTCAAGGAGGAGGAGGAGAGGAGGAGGAGGAGGAGATTGGATTTATACCCCGTCCTTCACTTGGAGTCCCAGAATGGCTTACAGACTGCTTTCCCTTCCTCTCCCCACAACAAACACCCTGTGTGGTAGGTGGGGCTGAGAGAGCTCTTTCCAGAACTGCTCTTGAGAGAACAGCTCTGAAAGAACTTGTAACTGACCCAAGGTCACAACAGCAGCTGCATGTGGAGGAGTGGGGAATCAAACCCGGTTCTCCCAGATTAGAGTCCGCGCTCCTAACCACTACACCAAACTGGTCGAGAATGTTTCAAGCATACCCTTTTACCCTTCACATATTACAAATTCCTATGCAGCAATTATTTTAAAAATAAATTTTAGTGTAACATTTCCTTGCACTGAAATGAGTGGAGATGCCCTTATGGGCAGAGGAGCTCCACTGGTCTGCTTGAAACCCATTCAAGGAGACAAATACTTCAGAGTTCAAGTCACTTTGTTTATAGGTTATATCTACAGTTAAAATAATCTTGACATCTCTTGCCTTGAAAACACTATGATGCTCAGAGGTTGTTTGCCATTGTCTGCCTCCATGTCACAACCCTGGTACTCCCTGGCGGTCTCTCATTCAAATACCCACCAGGACCAACTCTGCTTAGTTTCTAAGATCTGGCAAGACCAGGCTAGTTTGGGCTATCCAGGAAGGGCATCTTCCCACACAGATTGTACTCAAAGTGCATTTTCCCTCCATGTGGACAGGAGGATGCAGATTTTGACACCTTCCTGCCCACCTTGGCACCAGTTCCCTTTGCAGCTGCCATTGCCTCCCCAACACCAGTAGCCAGCTTTTAAAAAATCAGTGGCAGCTGTACTGCTATAATGTTATTTTTTTAAAAACAACAACCTTGCAAAAAGTCCTCCAGTTGTTCAGGGAAGGATGAGACATGAGGCAGTAAGTGTACAACATGGAATCATCTCTGTGTGGAAACAGCCTTTAAATTTTAAAAAGGACCTTCACACCTCCACTTGACACATGAATGGATGTACATAAATAAAAATACAGATCTTCTGTCATATATAACTTGAATCAGTCACTTGTAGACTTGGAGGTGAAATTCTGGAAGATAGTTCAGTTGCCAACATTATATTCTCTCAAAAAATTAATGCATAACTGGCAACTATGACTGGCAATTTTAACTATGTACCTAATGCTTTTCTTGGACAGTTTTTTTTTTGTGCCAGAGAACACACAGCAGGAAGGGAGGACCTTGCCCCTTTCAAAGGCTTAAAGACCAAAGGCCATAGATAGTCCTTCTGTGAGTCAAACAATCAGCTTCTGGATAAGCTTTCTAGATAAAAAGGGTTAGATTAAGGCACTATCCATCAATTTAAAAAAAAATCACACTGAGTATCTTGACAGGAAGTTTTAGGGAAAACAATTAGTTGGATCCAAGGACTGCTTTCTGTTGAAGAGTCTTCCTGATTTAACAGAAGGTAATACTACCAAGTGCATGGCACAGATCTTCCACTGAAGGGGCGGGGGGCAAGGGGACAGAATGCCTGTATCCAAAAGAAAGTGGAATCTCTTGAGAGACACCACTGAACTCTTATGACTGGATAGTAATAGCTATGTTAGTATTATGCTGTCATCAGCAGTGCACTAGCATCTTGGAGCTTAGAACTGGGTTGTTTCCCTAAATAGATATAACATTGCATACTATATCTGTGTACAGTAGATATAACATTGGACGCGTCTATATACAATAGATATGACATTACATGTTTAATTAAAGTCTTGATTCTACTTCTGTTGTTGATTTTTCACAGTGATGTATTATTTATCTGCGAATTAAAAATTTGGTAAGGAAGCAAAACCATCCAGAGAACATGAGGCCAAATCTTCAGAAAATGAAGGAAGTTGCCTTAACTTATCTTGACAGGAGTGGTGGCCTTCAGAAATTTGTGGAAGACTGCAAACTATACGATGGTGATATCTAGATTTTTAAAAATGTATTATTGAAAGAAAAATCTTACTTCGTTTAAAGGAATATATAGGCTATAGCAACTCTTATGACTGCCTTCTCTTCCAGACTCAAGGCAAAGTTATGCTGTCTTTCGGTTTCTAATTTCTGTAAATCCATCTGATGTTGCTGAGTTGGATGCTACTCTTGGAAATTATATCCTGCATGAGCCTGTGAGGGCCACAAAGATTTTTCAGACAGTAAGGCATCTCATACATTAGAGCCAACAGAAATGTATTGACTAATTTAAGCCACAATTTTCTTACAGAGTAAATTGCATTTTGAATTCTAGGTGTGTTTTACAGCTGTTAAGACATTGACACTAATTCAGCAGCTGCAGACTGAGGCGCAGGTAAGAACGTGCTCTATTTTTCAAGTTCTGATTAAAAAACAGTTGTAGTTACAAAAATATAGTTCCCCTCATTTATATTTTTAGATATATTTTCTGAAACACATATCCAAAGGCAAAATATAATCACAGGATACCATGGTAATGCAAAATTAATTCCATCACACTGATAGAGACAGAGCTCCCCATCTACCTCCATGGTAGCTCCAGAGTTCATGTTTGGAAAGGGATTCATCTTTGATTTTCGTGACAGAGGTAGCCCTTATGTCAGTGTGGAATGGCACCCACATATAGAGAAGCAAATAGCATTGCCAGGTCTCCCCTGGCCACTGGCAGGGGGTAGGGGTGGGGTTGCAAGCTCCTGGTTGGGAAACTGCTGGAGATTTGGGGGTGGATCCTGGGGAGGATAGGGACCTCAGCTGGATATAATGCCATAAAACCAACGCTCCAAACATGTCATTTTCTCCAGGGGTACTGATCTCTGTAGTCTAGAGGGGAGCTGTAATTCCAGGGGACCCTTTGGTCCCACCTGGAGGATGGCATCCCTAGATGCAACAGCTGTATGGAAGCAACCCAGGGTTATTGTTTGGATTACAGAGAGAATGTGGTGTGGCCACTGAGGAACAGCGCTATATAAATTCCAAGTACTGTTATGCATTTATTGTCATGCAACCATTAGATTATTTAAGGTACCACCTAAGCAAAGTGACATCATTCTAAGTCTGTTCAAGGCATGGGCTTAGAAGGATCTAGCTTGGTTCAGGAAGGAACGGTCAGTGGCTGTATTTAAGCATAATTCTTAATTGCAGTCTTAAACATATTTTTCTTTTTAGATGAACATAATACTGAAACCAACACATTTGCCATCCCTGCCCTGTTACACCCTGAGTCTTTGCAAATTTCCATTTGATTACATGTCTCAAAGATTTTATATGTCAGAAGGAATAGTGATTGCAGCGACTGCTGTAACAAAATATACACAAGGTGCAAGATTTGTTTGTTCTGAGGAAACATGTCCATTTGCTGAAGGTATACCAATCTGGAAGCTTGAACCCATTTTTTTCTAGTCCACTGATTAATAAGACCATATATTACAATATTTGTATTATTTTATTATTTTCTGACAAAGTTTTATATATATAGTTTATTATAATTGTAAAAAATGGGATTACAGAATTTGGTATTTTGTCAGCAAGTCTTGGATGTTGGGGTGAAGAAAGAAGGAAAAGCAAGGTATATGAGTAATTATACAGGGGAACAGATCCTAATACCTATGAGAAGAAATCAGTAGGGTGAAAAACTTCACCCACATCATCATTCAAAATGTTACTCTAAACTCAGTTTGATTTCCATCTTAGACACTGAAAATGTATGTTATATTGCTGACATTTATTTGTATATGATTTTATTATTTTTCCTTTGTGAACCAACTTGGTTATTGGGGTAGAAAATCAGAATAGAAATAAACTTAACTATGTTAATAAATTGCATGGTGGGGATGTATTTGGGCTATCAAGAGGCCCAGGTAGCAGCCACTGCCAAGTCAGTCAGTTGATTAGGCAGTTGGTTCCCTTCCTCGAACGCAACGACCTGCAACAGTGATCCATGCGATGGTCACATTTGAGATTAGACAACTGTAACACTCTCTACTTAGGGCTGCCCCTGTCACAAATCCAGAAGCTGCAGCTAGTGCAAAATGCCATGGCCAGACTCTTGATGGGTCTCCCCATGAGGGAACACATCCAGCCTGTCCTGAAGACACTGCACTGGCTGCCATAGCATACCGGATTCGCTTCAAGGTGCTGGTTCTTACCTTTAAAGCCCTTTATGGCCAGGGTCCAACATACCTGAGGGACTGCCTTTCCCCATATATACCCCAGAGAGCACTTCGGTCAGGGTCACAAAACCAACTGGCCCTCCCTGGTCCCAAGGATGCCAGGCTAGCTGCAACCAGGGCCAGAGCCTTTTCAGTAGCGGCTCCACACTGGTGGAATGAAGTCCCAGAAGTGATCAGGACCCTGCGGGACCTCTTAGAGTTCTGCAGGGCCTGCAAGACGGAACTCTTCCACCAGGCTTTCAACTAGGAGCCGCCAACATTATTACTTGGTCAGTACACCATCAATGATTGTTATAATACCATCAAATTTATAACAACAGGAGCCTGGTGCCTGGTCTATTACTGATAGCCCGTGCTCACTGACCAAAACTGAGAAAGATCAACAAGCTGAATATCAAGGCCGTCTTTGATATTATAAGTTAAACTGCTAGCACTTTAATATACTGTAATGTTAGTTTTAATGAACTGTTATTGAATTGTTTGATGAATCATTTTTAGATGTTTACAATTTTTACAATTGTACGCTTTTATGATATTAGCTGCCCTGAGCCTGCCTTGGCGGGGAGGGCGGGGTACAAATTTACATAATAAATTAATAAATAATAAATAATAAATAATAAATAAATACAAGCACAGACAGCTTCAAGAGGGGATCAGATAAGCATATGGAGCAGAAGTCCATCAGTGGCTATTAGCTACAAGGTATAGATAGGAACTCACAGTCTGGGACAAGTGATGCTCTGTATTCTTGGTGCTTTGGGGGGGGCAACAGTAGGAGGGCTTCTGGAGTTCTGGTGGACCTCCTGATGGCACCTGGGTTTTGACCACTGCATGACACCAAATGTTGGACTGGATGGGCCATTGGCCTGATCCAACATGGTTTCTCTTACATTCTTATTATAAAACTTTTTTGTTTTCCTATAGTGGATTAACACAACCCAAAGTGTGAAATGGGGTCACAATGTCCATTTGTTGAAAAAATTCTTTACTAATCCAAAATAGTGAATTAAAAATAAAAAAAACAATCAGGTATCAGCTATCATGTTATGACTCTTAAGAAAACTGAGTTTAGTCTATTGTCTGCATCTCTTAGGGTTTCAGTATATACGAATACATACTCCTGGTGCTACAGAATCTGCAACAGTGAGGAATGATTTTGTGTGCAGTTTATGTTCTTCACCACTGCAAGAAGACATCAAATATCGCGTACTTGGTGGTAAGACTTATATACTTTATTAATTAGTTGTAAATAAGAAAAATTCAACTGCCTTATTCGTAGTGAATATGTTACTGGGCCCTAAAAAGAGAAGAGAGAAGGGTGGAAAAGGAAGTGCAAAATCTTTATCAAAGGACGAGTGGCGCTAAAAGGTACTGTGCTGGTGATCTCTGATTTTGATAGACTCTCTATGTTTAAGACCAACTGGCCATATTTCCTAGCAAATTATTAGCCAATCTGTCCAATAGAATTTAGAATTCAACAAACTTTATTGATATTTTAACATACCAAAAACAATACCACAAGGTTAATAAATGGAAAGATAATTTACTGCAGAAGGAATTAAATATTACAGCTAAGTATGCAAAACTGGAAACACTTTTAAGTAAATTAGGAAAGTAAGCATGGTATGTCCAAATAATTAACTTAATAACCAAGGTAAGGAAAAGTTCTATGACTGCAAACTAGTGTCAGCAGTTCTAATGTGAAACTTTAATACTTGGATCTAGGATGTCTAATTTATAATAAAACATTAAAGCATATACTTGGCAGAACCAAAATAGAATTTAAAATACTTTTCTTGTTCCAAATGTATTCCTTTTCTTTTAGTCCAGTATTAAGGCATAATAAAATATCCAGTTCTGTACCCATTTTTATTGGCGAAAACCACAGATTAGAATTTTAGATGTTAAACTACTAAAACACCCAGATCAAGATAAATTGTCTTCTCTCTTGGGACAGTCCACAAGTTTAGGAGCAATTGGAAAGTAAAAAAAAAGAGTCTGATTTAAACTGGTGTGGATCAAGATGGGTCCCCATGTTAGTCTGTAGCAATAGAAAAGAGTCCAGTAGCACCTTAAAGACGAACATCTGAAATCTACAGAAAATGTCTCCCTCCTTTATATGAGTAGAAGTGCCTTCCACTCACACAACAAGAATTTTGGATCCCAGCCAGTGTTCCCTCTAAGCTGAATGAGTGTGAGCTAGCTCACAGTTTTTTAGCCTCCGGATCACACATTTTTGTCTTAGCTCAGGAAGGATGGCTCCAGAGCAAACTCATTCATGCAATAGCCAAATTGCTCACTCACAACATTAATACCAGTAGCTCACAAATTAGAATTTTTGCTCACAAGACTCCACAGCTTAGAGGGTGGATTGAAGCCCTCGTTTCTCGTCTCTGTTCTGAAATTTACTAAGCAAAACAAAATTATAATTGTAAAATATATATCCCAAAGACACCCCTCCAAAAAAAATGACCAAACAAAACAAAGGTGAGAAAAAACACCGGCATGTTGTGACAGGGTGAAGAGGGGGGGAAATGACTGGGACAATACTAGTATGTAGGTGAGTTTAGGATGCTGGGAGTAGATATGGAATCATGTACGTTTTGATAAGACAGATGGCTTGAGCAAGGCTTTGGTACGCATACACATTAATATTCTTCTTGCATTTTAAAGATAAACAGATAGTTGAAATGACTGAAATAAAAGCAATGAGTGCTTTTCGAGGATTTTCCACCAGCAAAAAGCATTTCAGATTTCAATCTTTTACTGTTTTCCTAAGAGGTAAGTTTGGAGGTAACTTATTATTTGACTGAAAACTGGTATGATTACAGACATTACAGCTGACTGTGTTGTGCAAAGTATTTATTTATTCACTTCACTTATACCTCACCTCTCTCCTCAGTTGGGATCCAAAGCAGCTTACCTCGTTCTCTTCTCCATTTTATTCTCACAATAACCCTGTGACTACCTAAACTCACCTAGCAGCTTTCCATGGCAAAGTGGGAATTCGAACCTGAATTTCCCAGATCCTAGCCTGACAGTACCACTGCATTACACTGGCTCTTGAAGTAACATTTGACTGGAATCAGACTTTTGTTTCCTGTTTCCACATGTGAATCATAGTGCTGAAGTGATGTTTAGTTTATCACATTTAAAGAGGAACTCATCTGTTGAAAGCGAACAGAAATAGAATATAAACATTGCATAAGCTTAGGCCTCTCGTGATCTTATTTCTTCAATGGTACATTTGTCTTGTAATGGTACTTCCTCCTTTCTGTTTCTTATGATCAAGTTGTACTGTAATTGCTTAAAGGTTTTATAACATCCTTCCTCAATCTAGTTGTTTTCTTAGTTGCAATCCCTGCTATCCCTGGTTTCCAAAATTCAGCTAAACAGAATGTTTTTAACAGAACTTAAACCTATATGCTTTTCCTTTTAACTGACATTTCTTCAGTCATAATACAATCTGTCCTACAAACATCCTAAACCTGATCTGGTTTGTATGATATGCTTTGAAAGACTTTTTGTAAGACAAGACCTATTGTAAGATTTTGTGGTCAAAAGATTTTGTTTTTCCAGATTTCACAACATATGACTAATGATCTGAACATATGCTTAACAACTCACAAGACAAGGTGGAATATATGCACACAGCTGAAGGGGGCCCCTTTGTGCTGGAAAGTGTAATTGGAATTGGTCATGTGAATTCATCCTTGGAACCAAATCCTACAAATGGAGAGAGAGAAGGTGAAGGGAGATGACCCAGCCATCATAGAGTCAACTAACTAGATTCAATCTGACAGTCAAACTAGATGTAATTCAGGGGATCCCTGATTTAAAAATTCCTGCATGGGCAGGGAGGTGTTGAAGCTGTTGAAGAAGTGAGATGTAGATCAGTGCCATGTCAAGAGGGTGTTAACCCTCCCACCAAATCATTTTCCCAATGCAAACCTTTAGCTCCAGGTGATGAGACAGTATTGCAGTGGTTGAAGTAGCAGGCTGGAAATCTGAGTTTATGTCCATTCAGGGGCCAGTTGGCCTAACCCATTTCACAAGGTTGTTGTGAGGATAAAATTAACCATACATACAGCCCAGAGCTACTTTTTGCCTGGTGGTCTACCTGGTCACATCCCGTATGACCCTAAAGGTTAGTTTTTGTTACGAGATGGTATTGAAGCACAGAATGGTCTTCCAGATAGAATACCAAAGCGCCATTTTCTATCTTTCAAACACTTTTAAAAACTGACATCAAGCTTTTCTGTGACTTTTACATTTGATTTTATAATCTGAACTACCATAAATATCTAAATACATTGTCTTTATTAGAAAAGAAATCCACATGTCTCTTTATTATTTATAGATGAACTAGCGAATAAAATGAAAATAGGGAACAGGTACAAAGTTATAGGAATTCCAGTCTGTATGCAAAATGGCTCACAAGTCACAGTGTGCCTGGAAGCCAACAGTGTGCTGCTCCCCAATTTCAGAGGTAAGCCAAGAGAAGGGTGAATGAAAACAGATGTGCCTGTGGATAGTACCTGATGTAAAATGTCAAATCTGCTTTCATGAGTTCTCGTTCACTGTGGGCTGAGTAAATTATTAGTTTGGGGGTGGGTTAAAAAACACTTTAGGGCAATGATACTTAGTGGCTCAAGTGCAACATGTGGCTCTACCAGCACCATTCCCCAATGTGGCACCTGCCCCATCTTCTACGTGGGCCAGGCCATTGCCCTGTAGGGCTTGTGGTAGTCAGGTTTCACACCTTGAAACAGCCACCACGACTGAAGGATGAATAAACGGTGAACCTTCCTGAGCTGTGGGCCTTGCACCAGAGAGAAGATCTCATCTTCTCCAAAACAAAACCCCTTTCTTCGCAGCCTCTGCAGCCACGTCCCAACATGCAGGCAGCTGCTGTCAGGAGGACAGCAAGCTGGCCACAGAGTGGTGCCTTGACAATCGCTGCTCTGCCTCACACTGAGGAGAGAGCAGGAAGGTGGAGAAAAAAGCCTTTTCCCTCACTCCTGATACTCAAGTTTCAACGTTGGGAATAGACAATTCTACCTGTACAGAGGATTATGTTTGGTGGACTGGTGCACAAGGCATACCAGTGGTCATGTGGCTCTCCCATGAGCTGCAGAGTATCACTGCCTTAGGGGTTTAGCTTTCTCTGTGCATGGTAACTGATCTGTTTCCTATTCATTTAAGTGCTATAAATTAGCACTGGAATATTCAGTCTTTTTCATTTTAATATTTCATCTTATTTATATACTTATTGGGTTTGAATTTATAATTTATACAAGGTACTCAGGTGTAGTGGTTAAGTGCGCAGACTCTAATCTGGGAGAACCAGGTTTGATTCCTCACTCCTCCACTTGCAGCTGCTGGATGACCTTGGGCAAGCCATAGTTCTGTCAGAGCTGTACTTGAAAGAGCAGTTTCTGTCAGTTCTTGCAGCCCCACTTACCTCACAGGGTGTCTGTTTATTATTTATTTATTTATTTTATTATTAATTTTATTTATACCCCACCTTCCCCACGAACCAGTCTCAGGGCGGCTTACAAAAATCGGTAACCAGTACCATAAAAACCATTACAAATTTAAAACATCACATTAAAAGATCACAGAAATTCTTAAAGTGCTAGTGTGGTGGTCGTTATCCGGTTCTAAAGATGGCATACTGTATGATCTCCACAAATTCATTGATCTTCAGGCTTGCATGATGGTGTAACTCAATCTCCAGGCCAGGGCCAGCCCATCCTACAGATGGGGAAAGGAGGGGAGGGGAAAGGAGTTGTGGGGAGGGGAAGGGAAAGGAGTTTGTAAACTGCTCTGAGACTCCGAGTGAAGGGCGGGGTATAAATCCAATCTCTTCTTCTGGAAGATCACACCCTTACAATTCAGCTTTGTCTTATTTCAAAGTGAAACAGCAGACAGAGAGTGCCCTCTACCTTTTAATTCGTGTTTTTACAGCATTTGAATTACTTTTCACATCTGAGGTTCAAAATCAGATAATAATGTGACTGTAAAACTTAATCTGGCTAGGAAGCTTTTACTAACCCTTCTGAAGATTCTCCTGTATTCATGTTTACTTATGGCACCAGTACTAATGGTATGTTATTGATGCTGATTTGACTGCCTTTTGTGATTGCTTCTTTTCTATATTTCTGTTGTTAACTGCTGTGTGCGTGTGTCTTGAACTCAAAAGGATATATGGAACTTTAAAAACAAATGAATAAAAAATACAGCATGAACTTAATAATATGCATAAAATCTATTTTTTTTAAAGATAGCTGATTAATTATGGGCCAAGTCAGTAACTAGTCAGTCTGGACAACTGATAATCTGATTGCTTTGCCACTCACTTAGGCTGCCTGTCAATGCATAACGAGATTTGTAAATTTTTAAAACTACCTTATTGTGTGCTGGAGGGGGGAGCTGAATAGGTAAGAGTGATAAAATCAGCTTTAATACAGCCAACTACACCCACAATCTGCCAAAACCAAGATGGTCAAGTAATCTGAAACCTTGTATCTCAATTCTAGCAACATTTGATTGGACATAAGTCCTAGTAGTAAGTGCATTCATAACTAGAGTCTTGGGCTACAGTCCTATACATTTACCTGGATGCAAGTCTTACTGAACACAGCTCTAAGCAAAGCTGCATAGAACTGATCTGCTGACCTCATTTTAAAGAAAATAACTAAAATGCGAGATTTGCTTCTCCAGGCCCAGAATGAACTAAAAATCAAGGATATTGATTGTGAGACTGAATATATCATTTATTTAAAATACTACTGCTGCTATGTTATTTAGATTTATGATTCTGTTTTGGCTTTTTCTCTTTTTTAACTCAGACCCTTCATGCATCAGTGAAAAGTTTAAGCATCTGCTTGCGTTAACTTCGGATTCATGTTGGAGATTCACAGCTGTTCTTGCCGACAGCTTTGCTTCCCAAGTCCTTCCACCAGGCATTTATAACGCTCTCAAACTGGCCTTACTGTTAAGTCTAGTACAGACAAATGACAGAGAGGAGGCAACAGCAGAGTATCTGGATCTTTTGGTAGCAACAAATGATTCTTTAATATTAGAGAGGTAACTTGTATCTCTTTTGTATTAAGTGGACTACAGCTGTCCTTTTTGGATGGTTGTACATGATTTTTTAAATCTACATGTAAACTACCCTGTTGTTGATGTAAGATTACACTGGTCACATACTTTGTTTTAAATGAACACAAGGTAAAAACAAGTTGTATGCTTCTTTACTCTGAGGACAGAACTGGAGTGCAGTTATCAGTCTAACCTACATTTACATTTATTTTTAAAAGTTCTTTCTTTTAAACTTCTTCCCCCAAAGCACTGGAGATAACTGTTATCTACTTTCCTGTCGCCTAGACTTCTGAATTACAGTGTTTGCCTTGTGGCCCGGGGCATAAAGCACATTCCATCTGGCGAAGTTTTTCCTACTGTAACCAAAGACAAACATGGTACTGGAATTGCTAGCATTCAGGCTGGTAGTGCTTTACTAGCCAAAGGTGGAATCTGCTTCATAGGAGAACTATCTTCATATAAGAAGGATAAACTTGAACAGTTGCAGTCAGGTAGGCCAGCTGGAAATTTTATATATACCTAAATGCTGAGGCCACAGTGAATGAAAAGTTACTTCAGGTGGCCAAATGCATTTTGTTTTTAAGGCTTTGAAACCTCAGGGTGAATCTGTCCATCACTAAGAATGATTCTATCTGTATTTATGGCATTCTGAGAAACAAATACACCTGCAAAACAGTCTTCATAACTGTTGAGATACATCAACAACTTGCAGAAACACTGTATTTTAAACATATTGCATGTGATCCATCTGAGATTCTTAAAAAATAAGGATTTTATGTATTTATTATACAAAGCAATATTTAAAGTGAGATTAAGTACATTTGTATTGATTTGTTTAACTTCAGTGCTAGAGAGCAGAGCTGCTACAGTATTCATCCCTGGAAAGAAATATGGAGAAGATATTGATCAGCAAATTTCTCTTCCAATTCAGACCAGTTTTTGGTCATTTATTGATGCAGATTTCTGTTCCAGAAAGTATATGCTAAAGGATGATACTCCAATTGGCCAGATAGTAAGTCATATATATCAGTACAGTATTAATAAAATGTAACAGTAACTGCAAATACCTAACAGCTTTCAAAGGGACACCAACTGATAACCACGGGTCTGTCAAGGTGACCACCGTGAGCCCTGACTGACAGTCGCTTTCCAGACATACAGGCCTTTCACATCACCAACTACCAGATCATGTTACTTTATCCAGGACTGAACCTGAAACTTTCTGCATGCAACACAAATGCTTTATTCCTGAGCCAATTCCCAGCCTAGCGTCAAAAATGTACTTATTGGGGGGGAGGGGGCGGAGCGTCGCTGAGTAATGGCGGACACAAAACTGTAGAGCTCCCTATACCCATCCTCCAAATCAACGAAAACGACGATGTAAAGCTGACTAATCGCTACCTGAAATATGGGATGAACCGGCAAACAAAAGGCAAAACAACAGCAGAAAGAAAATTCTACGGTAAAAGCTTACTTTCCCCGGGACGACTCGAAGAAGTCTGCAGAGAGCAATAAGGCCACTGGCTCCAAAATGGCGACCGACACTGAACCCGCTAAGCCAGAGGGAACTACAGCAAGGTACTTAACTAGAGAAGACTTGTTTCAACTTAAATTTGATCTTACAAAAACCATTCAAGAAACTATGGAAGAAACGCTAAACCCTATAAACAATAAACTAGCAGAGCTCGCCAAAGAAGTAACATCGAAAACGGCTGAAGTGGCAATGTCAGCCAGAGAAATGCTCCAAACCGAAGTCAAAGCTCTGCAAGACAGAGAGCAGCTTTTAACAACAAAAATTATAAACCTTGAACAAAAATGGAGACAATGGAACCTTAAATTTAGGGGTCTGGCAGAGAACATGGAGGAGAGCACAGACCTAGTTATTTTTTTATCCACATGGCTTCCGAAAATGCTTCGCCTAGAAGACGGTCTGGCTCCTCCAATTGCTCAAGCCTATCGGTTAAGACCTACGACAATGGCACGAAGAGGGTGACCCTGAGACATCATAGCTCAATTCGTCTACCCGAGAACAAGGAATAAAATTCTACAGGAATCACAGAAACTTGGCATGCTAACCCACAATGGAGAGAAAGTAAGAGTTCTTTTAGAATTACCCCAGGAGGCGCTAGATAAATGTTGGTTCCTTAAAGTCTTTGCAACAAAAATCTACAATGCTAATCTCAAGTTTCGTTGGAGCCAGTCTTCAGACATCCTGATTTTTCGAGATGGCTCCCTCCTACAAGCATCGGATATTGAAACAGGGAAGAAACTCTTGGTGGCACTGAACCTCAGCCTTACCACAGAAGAAGAAGACGATCTGTACCCCCTGAACGCTAAGCTAAAATATCCAGTTACTTGATCCTTTCATTGTGATTATACAGTGAGATTTTAAATACTTCTAGGAATATATTTTTTATTGACTTTTGTAACTATATTTGTGGCTGCAATAACTTCTTGAAAAGTTATTTTAGACTTTTAAAACAGTCAAACTGTTAAAACTAAGGGGGGGAATTAGAAAACCACAATACATACACATAGAGTTGACTAAAATAAAATAGCTTGTTAAGTAGTTGCTAAATGTCTATAATAGCCCACATTAGAATAAAATTGCCTAGGACTTTAATAATAGCTAAGTTGTTATAGAGTTGTGTTGATATTGTTTTAACATTTAAGGCTCTATAAATAGTAGATTACTAATGTTATAATATTAATCTTAGCTTGGAAGGAGGCTTGAAATGTTTTACTGTGTGGGCAACAGTGATATCGAAAATAAGTTAATAACACCTTAAGTAAAAAATTGTTAATATTTAGCTTTGTAAGGAAAATAGTAACAACTCACTGGAATTTTTAAAAGACATTTCAATAGTATTAATGGTTAAGTTTCCTTTGAAGTGAGTAACCCCCTAAATAAAAAAGAAAATGAAGTAGTAATACAGTTATATAATTTTTAAGTTAATATATAAATTAGATAGCTAAACTCACCTTAAAATAATTGTTTTGAAATGAGCCACTCTATGAGACATATTGGAAATTACTAGTAAAGAGTAGAGTAAATAATTGGTTAGGTGTTTGTATAAAGGTATTTTTTAAAAAAGAAACAAACATCATTTAAGAAAATGTAGTTATCATAGTGGATGATGGGAGGGAACAAGAAAACAAAAGCATAATCCTATCTTAGATTTCCCCCCCATAGTTTGTTTTGTGTTTAGTTAACTTTGGGATAGGGAGTTTTTTTGGATATCTCCCTTTCCCTCCAGATTGGAGGGCTCTGAAGTGTCGGCCTTTAGTAGGCCTTTTGATTTTAATTTTTATTAATAGCTGTTCTATAAAAGTAAAATAGACTGTTTTATTGATATTCTACTATTTTTAAAGAATTTATAGGATAAAAGTGTTTTTACAGTCTTAGAAGCTATGCAGCAAAGCTATGAGCACATTACAAGGAATGGTAAAGAAATAGTCTTCCCTTTTTTCACTTTATAGAAAAGAAAGTAAATGAAACAGTAAAAAAATTATTTAACTATATAAGAATTCATCCTGTAATACTTCTTGGTAATGGGGATAGACTGTAATTGTCTGTGCCAGTTTGAACAGTTATTATGTTGATTTGATTTTATAGTTATGATTTGTATGTTTGTTGTAAAAATCTTTTTTTGAAAAAATAATTAAAAAATAGAATTGTAAAAAAAAAAGTACTTATTGCCCCAGTTATGAAACCTATTTTAAGTCAAACTTTGACTTAGTAGGACTATATGCATCAGTAGAGAAAATGAAGTTTCACCCTTTTCACATGCCCCACAGTGCATGCCTTTTTTATTGCTTGTTTGAAAATATACATTTGTTTATATCACTAGGATTTAAATCTGACTCCAGTCAACCTTATAGATGCTTTTGGACTTTTGATACACTGCACTGAACCATCACTTTGCCATTCAGTGCTTCCAATTGTAGATTTCATTTTCAAAAAGGCTGTTGATCCAGAAGAGGCATCATATGTAGTCTCCCAACAGTTCAAAACACAAGACTATGAGGAGGTAACTATACTGTGTGTGATGCTAAAAAAAACATGACTGGTAATTTACTGTTGCTGTAATTGTATCTCAAATATTGTGGTGGTTTTGAAATGGTCATGTTTTCTCTTCTGCTTCCAGTGACGCCTGTACTTTTTTGGTCACTAACTTACATATGTGTAATCAACTTTCTCCATTTCCAAAGTGTTACTTTTGGACAGATACTTCTGAATTATAGCAGTAGTTTGCATTTATCAGTGTTAAATTATCAAATGGATTCACCAGTTTAGATTACTTACAGGGAAAGTCTGGTTATGTACACCAACTGATTTAGTATTTTTCTGAAATTGCTTTAGAAATTACCAGCAGCACAAAATTAATCCTGAATACAAATATTTACTAGCGATGTTCATAAATGATTTTTTTTCCTTTTCTTTTAGTTCCTTGCTTTTGCTAAGAATTTGCATGTGGAACTTGGTTCAGAAGCAGAAAAACTTATTCATGGTTACTACCTAGCAAGTCACAGAGTAAGAACGCATTCCACTCATGGATCATTTCTCTCAACAGCTGCACTAAAAGTTTTGTAAGTTTAATTTGCAAATTATGTTAAGTAAATTTATCTAAAATGTTTACTTTCAAAATCTAAAAATATATTTAACCTGCACAAAGGTTTTGTTCAAGTAGTTGTGTAAGAGTGAGATTGCCCTATCAGGAGTTGTAAGCCGAACTTCCTAGAAGCTAGGAAAGAATAGGGGACCTGCATTTACCATTGCTTGTATAAACTTCTTTTAAATATGTTAGTTGCAGAAGACAAAATGATTATGCATCTTTGGCCTTGTTTGGGAAGTTCCTGTGCATTTTCCAGGAAAACGTTTGGAATCTGATTAAAGGAATGTATTGGATTGTAAAATCCTGTTTCATAAACTTCATCAAATGGTTTTGTTGGGATGGAACTATGCATTATATTTAGTTCTCGGATAATTTAAAAAGATTTAATTTTCAAATATGGTTGTTACTTAAGCTATAATTCATGTAACTGCATGTAGGAGGGGAACATTAAGCATGCATGTGTAATGTGTGGACAAGCCAAATTTAGACATGTTTGTATTTTAGGATTTCATTGTCTGAAGCACATGCTAAGCTGAGTTTAAGGACAAAAGTACTTGAAGAAGATGCCTTGATTGCTATCTTATTATATGAATCGTCTCTCACTTTAAAACATGGTAAAACTCACATTAACTTTTCCTTGTCCAAATTATGCCTCTCAAAGTTCGTGCAAGATCCTCCAGTATAGGCTACTTCTTCAGAATCAGGCCAGCCTCCTCAGACGTTCTTTCATATCCTGCCTGGCTGCAAGTTCTCATTGTCATGAAATGAAAACCTAGACTTACCGTGAAGGTTCATTTTGCTTGAGGAAGAGGATATTCTGGAACATTTGCATCCTCTCCTACCCACCCATCATCCCTGGAGGCAGGAAGTAGGCTAATCTTTCAGTCTCTAGATGGGTGTGCCCATTAGCCTCAGTGTGGAGACTTCTGTAGCAAATATATCATCTGCATCGTGTACTTCTCTGGGTTATTCTCCCTTAACCATCATAAAACTCTGGAACAGTCATTGTTGCCAAAACAATTGACCATGACAATGCGATGAACAGGAACAAAATCAATATTTAGAGGCAGTAGAAGAGATGGTGGTTGATGCCCCTCCCCCAATTAATGGAATCACTGAATGTTGTCCATTGACTCCTCCCATAAGAGGGTGGGTCCAGAATGTCCTTCTCTTCCATTTTTGCTGGAGGACAGGACAACACTCTGGAACATTTTATTTATTCACTTTGTCTGGGATGTTACCAAGTAGTATCTCCAAACAGGGTGAGAACTCAACTGCCGTATGAACAGAGAAGAATTAGACCACTTGCTGCATGACCCACCATCCAAAGGCCGCATCTGCCAAGGCCAGAGTCCAGCTTATAATGCTCAACAGATTTGGACAGATGCCCATGTTGCAGCTTTGCAAATATCAGTAACTGAAGCATTCATCTCGAAGAATGCAGATGTTGCTGCACTACAGACTGGACAGTTTGAGTCCAGTGGTACCTTTAAGACCAACAAAGTTTAATTTGGGGTATAAGCTTTGATGTGCAACTTCTAGAATGTATGGTGGGTAAGCTATCGAGATACACTCTCCGATCCATTTGCTTAGGGTCCCGTTTGACTTTCCTCACTTTGGCAACCAGAGGGTAAGCCATAAACTGTCAGAATGGTAGAAATGTCTGGTTCTCCTAATATAAGTACAAAAGATTTAAACACACCCACACACTAAGTTTGCAAGACCTGAGCATGGCTAAAAATAGAATATTTTGGAGGTCATTAATTCATAGGGTTGCCGTAAATTGGAAGGGCACTTAATACACACAAGTCAGTAAACAAAAAGAAGCACACTAGAAAGACAGCTCTGTGGCGAATAGAAGAAAAAAATCCACAAAGCTGCTTCCTTGCATGCTCACAGGGGAAGCATGAAGAAAAACCAAAGATGGAGGGCATTCCCTTCCATCTGGTGACAGAAAAATCACTCCACGCCTGCAGGAATGATGGGTAGGAGAGGACCTACATTTTAGAATGACCTATTCTCAAGCAAAAATCTACCCTTAATAGAGAGTAGCAGCAACAAGTCCCATCTCACTGGCAAACTGACAAGTCAGCTGCAAATATTTGTCAGTTATACAACTTACAACTACCCTTTAAAAAGTAATGGATGCCCACGGGGCTTCCACACATGGTACCCTTTTGTGAGTTACAACGGCTGTGATATGTGCAACAAAACTATGTATTCTGAATAAGCTCTCTCCCCTGAACTTAAACACTAGCAATTCTTCCAAGAGTTTTGCTTCTTTTGCCCAAGGTGTAAGGTTATCTGTTCTACCCGTTCCTTGAGCATAGACTCCATCATTTTATTTATTTATTTTTAGATTTACATAAAGGATATAAAAAATGGCTTCTCTCTTCAGGTTTCCTCACATATGGCTTCTGATATGTTTTACAGGAATCCTCTGAGCTACTTCACACCATTAGTTGTCAGTACTGGGCAGAAAGAATACATGATTTTGATCCAAATGTACCCCTGCATGAGAGCAAGACATATCAGCTTACATAGTGAGGTTGGGCATTCCTAATCTTCACCAGTTTTCTCTCCTGGCTGCAGGCTCCTATAGCACATCCCAAGCCATCCTACTTCTCAGGGCTGGCTTTTGGTGATGTGGGTGCAGAGAACAACAAAAAGTTGTATTCTGTAAGAGCACCATTCACAGCTATTAGGACCTAACTCATATTGTCTGTGTAAATATTGTTCTTGGATACTTTTAAAATGACCAACAGGATATGAAAGAGCAGATATGTTAAGCAAGGAGCTGCTACCAACTCACTGGAAGACTTGTCAGCACCACATGCCACTAGATTAGGGTCCCTACCAGTGTTCCTTTTGAGTTAGTGTGAGCTAGCTTACAGTTTTTTAGCCTGCAGCTCACACATTTTTTGTCTTAGCTCAGGAAGGATGGCTCCCAAGCAAACTAGTTTATGCAGTAGCCAAATCGCTCACTAACACAACTTTAATGCCAGTAGCCCACAAAGTAGAATTTTTGCTCACAAGACTCCACAGCTTAGAGGGAACACTGGTCGCTCCATGTCAAACTTCCACATAAATAAGGCAAATCCAAGCACATGTAAGCATCTTTGTAGTGGCTGCACCCCACAGTAGAAGAAATGTTGATAATCTTTGAAATTACATTGTAACTTAGTATCCTGATTTTAATTTTTCTGTACAGGTGCCTCTGTATTTTGTGTGCCACCGAATGCCATTTTCCCATTTGAACTCAACAGTGAAAACTCTCTGGCTCAAAGGGATGTTTACCTTATGCAGTGTCATCAACACCTGATGCAATTCATTGCCACATACGGGCCTGCAGCACACATGCTCAGTAGTGAAGATTAACACTGCTCAACAGAATTGTAGCATATGCAAACTTGCTGATTTCAGGGTATTGTGAAATGGAAAACAGGTACAAAAAAGGCTAAAATTTTAATCTAGTAACAGTATTTCATCTTAAGTACTTTATTTTCAGCATGAAGAGAAATAAAAGCACCATTCAAAAATGTCTGTTTTTATCAGTAGTTCCATTCAACGGAAAAGAAAATGCAGCATTTATATTTCAAGTCATACAAGCCCCTCTATATCAGAATTTAAAAATTTATTTATTTAAAACATTCTTGTGCTGCCTTTCCACCCTATCAAGATCTACAAGGTGGTGAAGATAAGAAACATTAAACGTTGAAATCATTTAATTAATACAAACAACATACCCCAAATTCCCCCAAGATGCGAAAACAAGGTGAAGTTGGACTATGAATGTGTTTAAAACAGGCTAAGTGCAAAATTTTCATGCATGGAAAAATATCCCATTAGGATAGACAATGCTTGAGTTGAAGGGCTCTCAATATCCTACTCTAGAAACTATCTCCATCCACCATAAGCATATTCTTTGAAAGTCACAAATTGAGTTTACTCAGGGTACATGGTTCTGTCAAGTGTCTTCTTGCCATCCTGTAATCAAAAAGGGAAGTGAGTTGGTCAACTCAAATAGCTGCCAAATACCGTTATATTAGGCTGATACATTAAACTCCCACATACACAAAGCAAATGTCTCTTCCAGACTGAAGCTTATTACTTCTTTTAAAGTTGTTGTCTTTGTTCTCGATTTAAAAAAGGTGTAGGTAAAAGCAAGCCTTTACAATATTGTATAAAGAACAGCATCTCTATTTAATTTTAAATTTAATTAAAAACGAATGGGCTCTCCAACATAATTTACAGTTTATTCCTCCATTTTAGCTCTGATTCTTTCACACCTAATTTCTTCTTCATAAAGTATTTCTACAGTACTCCAGACTGACATTTTATTAACAGAAGACAGAATTACCTCACACCCCAAGTAGGCCTTTCACTGCTGTAAGCAAGAAGAATGTGAGAGTCAGGTGTCTGAATTCATCTGAAGTCTGCTAGGCACACAACTGAGATATTCACTGCAGAAATAAAAACATTTAACAGAACTTGAATGTTCTGATGAAAGACAAAACAGGTCACTTGCCCTATTTAAATTTTAACTGGCACCTCAGAATGTGTAAATACACATCAGCACAATTTCAGATGGGTAAACGGCAAAAAGGAAATCATCACTGTGCCAGTGATATCATTTTTTCAAAATCATACATAAATTGACTAGTTTTCTTCATTGAAGTATTTTCCCTGTTTCAATACTGGATTGCAAATTAAATACCGTCTCTGTTCAAATGCAGGAATTAAAAGAAATTACACACAAAGACAATTTCAGGTTGTATGAAATTACATCAGCCTCCGATGTCAGAGACATTTTTAAAAATCATATGTATTTTCAAAAACACATTTTTGCCAAAGAATTAGATCCTGGCTATTGGTAAGATAAAACACTCACCGTTATCTTTAACTTAGGGAACAAAAAGGCATCTTGATGGTTTTCATCAAACACAAAAGGAAACCTAGGAGACAAAGCAGCATTTACAAATACTATTTATAAAAAAAATTAGAAAAACTTAATTTAACAGTTTAACCTATTCATATCTTTCTCCTTTCATTGTATCTAAATATGTCCTCTCAAATTAATTGTTAAACCTATCTGAAGCTGAATTTAACAAGAAGTTTGATTGCTTTAGGTTCCATGCATTTCCCCAGCTCTGAGTAATTAAATCATCAAAAAGAAAATACATTTAGAATTTCCTCCTGAAGGTTGTTATACCTTGCTGGTTGAAATGATTGAGATGGTCCAGCCCAAAAGATTCGGAAGCCACTGAATATAAACATGATTTTAGACTCCGTTTTCAGCATCTGATGAAAAGAACTGCAGAAACACATAAAACAAATTGACAGTTCAATAAAAAACCCTTAAATGTTAGTTTTCAGTCCTTTCAGCAATTAACTTTGCTGAATTTCAGCAATTAATTTTAGTTACTGAAATTAATCCAACAACATGGCACTGTTTCATTTAACACACAGGATAACAATATTTTATTTACAATATTCTAACTGCTCACAAGTCCACAAAAAGATCCCCTCTCTGCAAAGTTAGAAAGTTTTTCAGATGTGTAATGTTTCTAAAGAATACACATTGCACTTTTAGTCAATTCTGTTTGTCAGGTATGAAAGATGAAGCAAGGTTAAAGATTACAACTCCCATACCTTTGGGACTCCAGCTATCTAAGCCAGCAGAGCAACATAGTCCCTACAGGCTCAGTTCAAACGAAGTACATGGTATTTCACAGCATCATCAAGATAAAACCTCAATAAAATGGAATCCCCAGACTTAAATACACTGCTGTGCTGTGAAGAGGGCATGGGTCAGGGCTGTGGGATGACTCTCTAACCAGTCTCCCAATTGACGAAGAAGCAATTTATCATTAGCACTTAGACATCCAGCTGGTGCCACTGATTTATGAAGACATCAGCTGCAATAATGATGTTTAGCTGTCTAATTCATCATCATGCAGACAACTTGGAGGACTAGAAATAACTCAAAATAATCAATACTGGAAGTGAATTTTTCCCCATTGTCCTCAATACACCACCCAATTAAAACCTATGTCAATTCTACCAAATGTGTACAAAAAGGACCATTTTCACATGTAGTCAAAGAGGGATGCTGTCAGGAAATACACAAATACATCTGGCTTGTTTAAAAAAAGAGTTACGATGGCTCACTGTACCTCCACTTTTAGAATAGTATTTATCTATCACAGGAACTAATGATAAAGACTACAGCTACTTCCGTTACTTTGGAACATAAGCTTTAAGAGCACATTAATAAGACAAACACAGAAACCGTACGCAAATTGGAATGCCGCAGGTTAAAAAGAATAAAGCATATTAACCCATTAGCATGCTGGGTTTATACAAGAGATCTATAAACCCACAATCCTGTGTTATTCTGTAACAAGTTCCTCAAGAGTCCAAATCAAAGTTCCTTGGCCATCCTGCAGTTCTATAACATCACATTAGATCAAACTGCCTTTAATATTTGATAAAGCCACAATACTCATTAAGTGGCTCTCACAAATACGAAAGTTGCATACTTGTGTAATCTAATATAACAGATTATTGTAAAATGCTGTCAATAATGTATGTATGCTTAGCATCTTTATTTACTGCATATTAATGGAACTATTTCAAATTATTTAAGATGTTAAAAAACTGTTTTTAGGAACTGATAAGACTAACATCTTCATAACTGAACATCAAACCCTGAACTAAGATCACACTTAATAGTCATATTAAGGAAACACGACAGATTGGAAGCACCATTTGCTCTGTTCTATTTAAATCAGAATCATACTGTTTTTCTTTATAACCTGTCCTGCCATTTAAGAGACCCAGTGGGGTGTAATGAATCCAGGGTAGAACCAGGATCTGGGAGACCCAGGTTCAAATTCACTCTAGCATGGAAGCTTTCTGGGTGACCTTGGGCCAGTCAGACACACTCCGTATAACCTACCTTTCATGGTGGTGAGAATAAAACAGGAAAGAAAAACAATATAAGCTGTGTTGGGTCCCCAATTGGGGAGAAGTGGGGTATAAATAAAATACACACAATACATATTAAGGTGTACATCTTAATTTACAAAGGGGAATTCTGGCAAAGTAAGGACTGCAGATATAATAATCAAGGAATTTGGATTGTATAATTCTCTGGGGACTGCACACTTGGCGGCAAATGAGTTTGCCTGTCTCTCAGGCTGCAGTCACACACTAAATAATCCAATTTCATTCCACTTTCCACAAGTTGACACAGTAAAAATCCAGTTGGAAAGTGGATTATTTAGTGTGTGTGACCGCAGCCTCAGTGTTTTAACCAGCGGCAGCTTTGAACAGACTCCCAATTCACCCGCGGAAGAGCAGTCACCTCTCCCGGGCGCGTGTCTAGAAACCGCTCATACAGCGGCCCAAAAAGGCAGGCCACACATCCTGCCTACGATCCAGAATTGAGCCTCCTGAGCCGTGGGCCTAAAAACGCCAGACGAAGACCTAGCCGAATGCAATGAATGTACTTATACATTAAAAAGTCTCTCTGCAAGTAACAATTCAGCACACCAGAGAAAGGGGGTCTAGTCTAGACTGACCTCTCCAGCCCACTGTCCCGTGGCGCTCAATCAAGAAGCAGCGAATGGTTAATACAGCCGAAGCATTCAGGAACGCGGTCTTCCACGTGCACAGCCCATTCCATCCGCTCTGCCCCCGCGGGGAGACGAGGCTGAAGCGCACAAGGTGGCGGGACTGAGAGAACAAAGACCCACGTCAGCACGTGTCGCCTTTGGCGGAGGACAGGCGTCTCCTCGTGCGCTCTACTCCCAAGAGGGCGGCCCACCTCGACCTAGCCCCATTGGGGAGCGCAAGAATCAGGAAGACAGCACAGCCACCTATGTAGGGATCCCGCCTGACTGCTGCCCAGGCCAGCCCGAGGAACAAAGCCCCCCGCCCACGGCTCTCCCACGTACCTTCCTCGATGCGCCAGTCTCAAATATCGGCCGCACCAGGTCCGTGCTTCAGGCGGGAACCGGAACACTCCAGCTCCAACCGCGTGACTCAAGGCCCGCCTGGTTTCCTCGGCTTCTATCATAGAGAGGGGGCCTCGAGCGCCCCCTAGTTTCCTATTTGACGCGGAGCTCTCTTTCACACCGGTAGGATCAGGGATGGTCTGCAGCGGCCGTGCGACTGTGCAGTCCGAGGAAGGGTGCGTGCACACGAAAGCTTATGCTTTGAATAAAACTTCATTGGTTCTAAAGGTGCCTCTGGGCTCAGACGTTGTTCTCTTCTACGCGGAGAGTTAGAAGCACGGCTATATTTGAACGAAAGTGAATGGAGAACCAGGCTTGTGCCTTGAGTGGAGAACTGCCTTGAAAAGGCGGGGGAAACCATTGTATCAGAATTACTGTAGCCCTGCGTGTGTTTTCTGTGTAAGGTTCTGTTTTGTTCACTGGAAATCCAAAAACCGATGCGGGTTTGAAGGTATGCGGCGGAGGTAGTTGAGTGGGCGGTAGGAAGGTATGACAGACTGCAAAAGTGTAAAGTATTCTTCAACAGTTTGATCAAGATGGGTAGCTGTGTTAGTCTGTCTGTAGCAGCAGAAAAGAATCCAGTAGCACCTTCAAGACTACACCAGTGGATTTGATGAATGACTCTATGATATTTTGCCATATTGCTTGCTAAGCAAATTAATACATATATTGAAATTTCAACAATGCACACTCTTAACAAGGTTTGTGAATGAATCGAGACTTGAAATGCATAGTCCGTTGTGTGGATGGTGTCATTATGAATGATTTTTGAAAAATTGACTTGTTCCAGTAAACTGGATATTGGATAAGAACTTATAAGTCTGTGGCTATTTTCTTTTGACATAAAATATCACGGTTGTTCTGTTTGCTTCCACTGTCTAGAGCAGGGGTGTCAAACTTGTGGCCCAGGGGCTGGATCAGGCCCCCAGAGGGCTTCTATCAGGCCCATACTGGAACTAGCCATCTCCTGCTTCTAGTTCTGTTGCTGCTGCTGCATCATAGCTTGTTTCGCCAGACTCTCTCAACTGCTCAGCCATTTCATGTTTCCCCCTGGATCCTAGACTCAGAACTCTGAGCATGAGGTTTCTGTGGTGAATGTCAATAAATCAAAAGTAGGTTTGCAGCTTACAGAGACACACCTGAACAGCATACTCAAGATTACAATAGCACAGACATTTTGATGCACTAATTCAGAGTGAGAGGTGTTAGTTATCAGATACTGTTAAATAAACAAAATATTGCAAGAGTGCTAATGTTTTAAGCATGTTTTTATTTTAAGTAAAAAAAAACTCTTTTGTGTGCTTTATAAAATTTATATCTCTGTTACCTGGGCTTACATTTTATAACACACGTGGTCCAGCCGAACAAGGTCTCATTTATGTCAGATCCGGCCCTCATAACAAATGAGTTTGACACCCCTGGTCTAGAGGCTGGCAACCCTAGCAGCAGGCTGCCCTCTTGCACTGTGGGCCTGCACAACTGCAGCTACAGCACAACTGTTTATGCTTACCTGGATTTCTCTATGGAGCATCTGATGAAGTGAGCTCTAATTAATGAAAACTTATAGTGAAATATATTTTGTCAGTCTTTAAGATGCCACTAAACTCCTGTTTTCTATCAAGCAGCTATCACTTAACCTGCTAGCAAAAAGGAAAGGGGGGGAGTAAAAAATAGTGAGAAAGTTGTCACTAGACTGATTTCTAAGTGCTCAGCTGCCAAAAAAAAGGGCCCCAACCAGCATCATGTGTACCTATGGATTCTTGTGTTCCAAGCAATTGCAGGTCCCTTTGCAGTGGGCTGTGGAAGAGACTCCATTCTTCTGCCTTCCCTTGGCACCATATGCCATCATTTTGTTTTAAAATATGTCTCTAGCCTCTTCAGTTGTGGAGACACAAGGGCCAATATGAGTGACACTTTGTAAGATCTCTGTCTGGTTTTGGAAGTGCCACAAATTGTGCCTCATTCCAGGATGGTGAAATGATGACTTCTTCTAACACATCATTAAATAAAATGGTTAGATGAGGTATAAGGAGATCAGCAAAATGTCTGTAAAAGGCTATTGCATAATTAAAGATCAAAACTTTGGATGCCATGCAAAAGCCATGGAGTACTTCTTGCTTTCATTTAAAGTCTGATCCTTTAGATTTAGAAGACGGTTCATCACTTTTTGGATGTTCTAATGTTGCTTGTATAAATTTAAGAGGTGCTGTTCTGCTGGTGGTGTTTCTTTGGTGCTTTTTTCTGTCTGTCTTGGCATCTTGAATTTCGACCTTGATTTGCAGAAGTTGATTTGGGAAGTTTCAGTTCCAGGTGCTGAAGCAGTTCAAACATCTGAGTATGTAGTAACCATATGCAGCTTGCCTTTGCTCCCTGACAGGTGGGTGGGATGTCCCCAGTGATAACAGATCTCAGGACTCTTAACAAAGTCCCTGTGCCTCTGAAAGCTGCACTGACAGCAAAATCGTAGGTATAGAAGAAGAAGAGATTGGATTTATATCCCGCCCTTCACTCACTTAAGAGTCTCAGAGCGGCTTACAAACTCCTTTCCCTTCCCCTCCCCACAACAGACACCCTGTGAGGTAGGTGGGGCTGAGAGAACTCTTTCCCAAGCTGTCCTTGAGAGAACAGCTGGTACAGAGCTATGGCTTGCCCAAGGTCATCCAGCCAGGTGCAAGTGGAGGAGTGGGGAATCAAACCCGGTTCTCCCAGATTAGAGTCCGCACACTTAACCACTACACCAGACTGGCTCTCCAGGTGTCTCTGTTACTACATGTCTACAGTAGGTATAGCCATGTTGATCAAACAACTCCATTAAGAGGCTTGCAGTGGTGCAGGAGCCAGGCTAGAACAAGAGTTAGCAACTTCATAGTAACAGCTGATGGGTGACACTGCATTCTGACTGTAGTTCATTATTGTCTCTCTCCCTGTCTCTGTTGGATAACTGCCTGGAAATGGCTAAGAGAGGCACAAGGACAGTAATTATATTCAGCTGTAGCAACCAATAGCATGTAAACACAGCCACATGCTAGTGAATTATGGATTTGCAAGAGCAGCAACACCTAGACACTCTTCAAGTTCTTGTACATCCCCCTCCCCTTGATGTTCCTTGCACATTAGGATTCTCCTGTTGGGTGGGAGAATGTAACCTAGGACAATACTTACCCATCCCTTCAAGGGTGGTTGATTGAAAAATTGTAGTTTCTTCCCTGAACTACTCTGTGTGCTCTGATCCTGCAGGGCAAAAGGGTAGAGAACATTTCAGCAGCAGCACCACCACCCCATGCTCTCATGATCTTTTTGAACTAGTGGAACAGAACTAGTGGTTCTGTTATATGAACACAGGGTTGGTGACATTATCATTTGTGCAAGAGTTCTTATTTCACCTCTGACAACAAGACTCCTATTCCAGAGAAACTCTTATTGTATCAGATTCTGGTGTGTAGCCGTAATGATCTGAAGCAGTAGGACAAAGTTTGAGTCCAGTGGCACCTTTCAGATGAACAAAGAATAAAACTTTGTTGGCCTTAAAGGTGCTACTGGACTCAAACTTTGTTCTTATTGTATCAGGCTGCCTATTTCTTTCCAGAAAGGTAATACAGGTGAACTATAACTGTTTTTTAAAACTCAGTTTAAAATTTATTTTTACTAAATAAAATAAGAGTTAATATAAACTCTCTAAGAAATCTTTTCTGTGTTATCCCAAAGTATGGTTCAGGAAATGTATGATGCACATACATTTATAATTTTGTGTGTTTGTGTAGCAACCTCAATTAGATGTTCCTGTACAAGATTAAATAAAACAGCTCCATCCCAGTGGAAAACTGGAAACAAATACAAAAAATCAATAAATAATGTACATAATACTGTGCATGTTCAAAATATTCTGTGCAGTGCACTTTGTCTCATATATACAGCTATAATTACAAAGCTATACCCTCAAGTTAAATATTTTCTGTGTTAATGTATTCTCTGCCAATCACCATTTGTTCCCTTAGAGACCACTTAGAACAGAGCTGTCTTTGTGCAAAGTCAAGACTTGAGGAGGTGGAGGCGGGCAGGAGAGAAGTGAAACAAATAGAAAAAATTAGATTAATCCTATGACTCTAAATATATTATTTCTTCTCAACCTACATGCCAAAAAAAATCATAAGGCAGTATTAGCAATTATGTGACAATATTTATATATATTGCCTCCCTTTCATGCTACTACAACTGTCCTATTACCCTGTCCTGTCCCCCCACCCTAACCAAATTATATATATATATATGTAATATGGGGAATAATTTGGTTAAATTGGGGAGAACATGACAGGGTATTAGGACATACGTGGTAGCATGAAAGGGGGGCAGGAAGGCTGTGCTATCGTGCCTGATCTGCCTGTGGAAACATCTCTTGCAAGTCTTGGAGGACCTAATGGCTTGAGCTTCTTTTTGGATTTCAGTGGTAGGGAGGAAGGAAGAAGGAAATGTTGGCAGCAGGGAAAGAGTCACACCTGGGTTCAAAGGTAAACAGTGCCATCCTAAGCAAAGTTCAATTTTCTAACCCCATTGACTTCAATGGAATTAGAGGGGCATGTCTGTTTAGGATGGTACTGTTAGTCTTAAATCTATTCAACATGGCATTGCAACCAAAAAAAGGAAATTCTTTTTTTTTATAAAGATTTTTATTGATTTTTTACTATTTCTACAACTCTACCGCTAATAACTACACTATATTACCCTATACAGAGAATACTGTTTGCAATAATCAAGTTAACTAACTTTTAAAACTAAAAAGCAATATACTTTCTTGGTTAAACATTTTAAGTTCATGTTTCTGCTTCTACACATAACAAAGCTGATTAACTGGCACATACAGCAACGAAGAAAATGCCTACTATTCCGTTTACATTTAGACATAGTGTACCATCATTACATATTGTTTATAACATTATTTCTTCTTCGTTCCTCTTCTTGTCTTTTTAGTCTCTTTGCTGAGCTTGGGAGCAGCAGCTCCGTTTTCTGAGTCTGATGCTTCTTCTCCACTTTCTGAGCCATCAAAGCCATACATACTTTCCTGTGACTCTGGTGAGTCATCTGACTCCCTCTCCGCTTTCTTTTTCTTGCATTTTTCCAGAAATATTTTGGCTTGTTCTACCGAGTCAATCTTGTAATTCTTGCCTTTATAGCTGAAAGACAGTCCCTCTGGAATATTCCAATGATACATGATTGACTCAGACTGTAACCATGTTGTTATATTCCTGTAGGCTTTTCTTCTTTTTCGAATTTCAAATGGAATGTCTTTTAGAACCTTGATTTCCTCTTCTTGGATCTTCAGCGTTGTTCTGTTTGTGGTTTTTAACACCACATCCCTTGTTGATCTTTTGGAGAACCTTATCATGATCTCACCTGGCAGGTTTTTCTTTTTCACAAAATCTGGATAGGTCCTGTAGACCAAATCCATGTCGCTTTGTAGTTTCTCCGCTTCAATACCTGCCAGCGGTGCTAATGCCTTACTCAATAGTTTTTTAAGATCCTCCCCTTTTTTCTCAGGAACATTCTGCAGTCTCAGGAAAAAGTTTGAACGTTCCATCTGAAGTTTTAAGACGTTGTCGCTTTGAAAAGCCTTTTCTTTCTCAATTTTTTGTAGTCTTGAGTCATGCTTACTTGTTGTTGCTTTTACTTCCATGAGTTCTTGTTGCAGCTTCTCATTTATTTTTCCCGACTCTTTCATTTCCTTCTGCATTGTATCCATCTTGGCATTGAGAGCTGTCATCTGATCCACTAGGGGTCTCAGCATCGATGAGAGCATTGTGCTCATCTCTGTGATGTCGCTCTTTGCAGCCGGAACTCCGCTTCCTGGCTTAGGGGAGGGTTTTTGTCTCCCCGTCATTGTTGCTGTTTTGTTTTGTTTATAGTTAGATAAGAAGATCTGAAGAAGAAAGTCTCTTTTTCACACTAATGCCGTTTAAAAGCTCATTTCTTCGTGCATGCGATCCAGCCCTCCAGCATTTCCAAACTGCTTTCAATGCTGCAGAAACGCCATGGGAAAGTCTCGGTAAGCTCCGTTCGGAGAGAGGGGAGGGGGGGGAACATTCCACCCAACCCTTCCCAGCCGCTTTATTATGCAAACTCTGAGACTCATGAATCACCATTGCGTATCAGGAAGTTTCATTGCTTCTCCGATCGGTATTCTCTGCTGCTTCACGGTTACGCTTGAGTAGCCCAGAGGCTTCTGCAGCGGGGGGAACCTACGGGGGTGAAGGAGGGTGTCTCGATCCAGCGGTCGCCACCGCAAGGAGAGACATCCCTCAAGCCATCCCAGGCAGAGCCCCTTTACTAGGGTCTCTGGGGGCTTGGCACCTGTCCGAAACCCCTTCTACCCCGCCGAGAGCCGATCGCCTCCCGCAGATGCAGTGAGAGGCGTCCGCCATTAAGCGTGTCTCTTCCAGAAGTCTCCCCTCGCCCCCCAAAAAAAGGAAATTCTGAGAACCTTTGTTGTGGTTGCTTTTAATACCGTTTAAGAAATACAACAACATTATGAACTCAGGTCAATTTTTCTGCCATGTGTATCCAGGGCTCATTTTGTAGCAGGAGCTCCTTTGCATATTAGGCCACACACCCCTAATGTAGCCAATCCTCCAAGAGTTTACAGAGCTCTTCTTACAGGTGCTACTGTAAACTCTTAGAGGTTTGGCTACATCAGGGGTGTGTGGCCTAATATGCAAAGGAGCTCCTGATATGAAATGAGCCCTGTTTGTATCTATCCCTACTTATCTGTCGTATAACTGTTCATAATCTATATATCTAATTCCCAAGGTGCCCCCTGCATGCGGATATCCAAATCCGCGGGGGGGGGCACCTGGGGGGCAGGGAGATTTTTCTGCACACGGGGGGGACTCCCCCCATGTGCAAAAAATCCTAAAAGTAAAAAAAAACTTTATGGGGGATATTTAAATTGGAACTTCGTGGCAGCCGGTGGTTGGGAGGCGTCCAAGCCTCACTGCCAAAGCCGTAGGGGGGATCAGCGGGCCTGGCGAGAGCCACTCAGGCCTCACCGGTGCCCATGGGGGGGGAGCAGCGGGCTGAGCAGCTCTTGGGCGCTCGGGCCTGCTGTGGTAGCTGGGGGTGGGGGGAGAGAAGTGGCGGGCTAGAGCACCCAAGAGCTGCTCGGCCCACCGCAGTAGCCAGGGGGGAGTGGCAGGCTGGAGCACCTCTTGGGCGCTCAGGCCCACCATGGCAGCCAGGATGGGGTGGGGGGGAGAGAAGCGGCAGGCCTGAGCACCCAAGAGGTGCTTGGCCCGCTGCGGCAGCCGGGGGGTGGGGGGGAGAAAAGTGGTGGGCCTCAGGAGGTCTACCCAGGCCTCCGGAGGTCTACCCACTGATTTCTCTCCCCCCCACCCCCCGGCTGCCACAGTGGGCCGAGCACCTCTTGGGTGCTCAGGCCTGCTACGACAGCCGGGGGGATGGGGGGGAGAGAAGTGGCAGGCCTGAGCACCGAAGAGGTGCTCGGCCCACCATGGCAGCTGGGGGGTGGGGGGGAGAGAAATCAGTGGGTAGACCTCTGGAGGCCAGGTCTACCCAGCCCTTTTCACTCTATTGTTTTTCTCCGGAGGCCAGGTCTGCCAATAGAGTGGAAAGGGCTGGGCAGACCTGTTCTCCGGAGGCCAGGTCTACCTGTCCCTTTCCACTCTATTGGTAGACCAGGCCTCTGGAGAACAGGTCTACCCACCCCAGTCCACTATACTGGTAGACCTGGTAGACTATATTGGAGCGGGGGGGGGGGGAATTGCTGTGGGGGGGGGAGAGGACTTACCTGGGGCTGCAGCCTTTAGGAATCCCCCCCCCCCCGCGAGTATCGCAGGTCCCCACCTCGTTATAACTATAATCGTTCTGTGCAGAACCAATACATCTGATGGGGTTGTGGGGATTCCTGAGAAATAATCACTTGTGATCTGAAACCTGTCAGGGCATGCAGTTGCCTCCAATTCTGTTCCTAAATGATGCTTCAGTTCAGCTCTGTACCTGGACATAAAAGGCAAAGCCAAGGAGGGCCCATGTCAACCCCATGGAACTGAAAGAGGGGACTTTTCTTCTGAGTCTTCCACTCCACTGTGGGTTAGATAGATGAGATTTACTCTCTCTCTTTTAAAAGATATCAAACTATTAACTTGATGCTTGATCATTCTGAAAAATGTAACAAGGTTTGGTGACCATGTGGGCAATGTCATGGTTATGATACATCACCATGAGACCCTAAAGAGGAGGTTAGAAAGGAAAAACTATTGCACAGACTGTTGGAACTTGGTGGCTATATAATAGATACATCTACCGTTTATATGTGCATATTTTCTTTATTGTTTTATGTATATGTGTATAGTTTGATTTTAACAAGTTTGAGTACAGAGTAGTAATATGCTGAAAGTTATTATTGAGGTTACTAAAATATAAAGTAAGAAAGAGTAGCAATGCCTAAAAATGAAGGCATTGGAAGATGGGAAATCAGTCCTCTGCAAGCAGGAGGCACCTTTGCGAATGCATTTCCATCTGTGTCTGATACATTTTCCAGGACAAAGTGATGGGAATGCAATTTTAGAAGATTCCAAAGATCAGTCATGGGGATGATTCAAATTAACCCTGTGAGTCAAGGGCCAAGACATTACTAGGACTGTTTTAAGAACACCCAAACATTATAAGATGTGATAAAATTATAATTTGCCTGGTTTGGTACAAATCAAGAAACTTCCCAAAGAATCCTCTTAAATTCCTCTTGCACTTTCATTTTCTTGTCTTTCCAGGAAACTTCTGTATTTCTTTGACACTTCTCAGTTAATTTTTAGATTATTTAATATAAAAAAATTACATGTAGCATAATTTTTCAAGCCATGTATAACATAATACATTGAATAAGTAAACAAATGGGTGAACTCTTACTGCACTTTTAATTCTAATTGCTCTTGCCTTCATACAGAAAATGTTTGACTTGAACTAACCAAACATGCAGGCTGTTTGGGGAATGACTACATCAAATTGTTTCACACATATAAAACATACACATTTGGTGTCATATTGTTGCTTAGTCTCTTTCTGTCATCAAACACTTAGTACATTTCAAGCTGTAAGACAACATTTCAAGCCATAACACAATAATAAAGCTAAGTGCTAACAATAATTACATTATAAACATATATTACTGTTAGAGTCAATCTACAAAGGTAGGAGCCGCTTATATTATTTATATATCATGATGGTAGTTTGTTTTAAAGTAACCCTTTCATTTTGTTTACAGTAAACCTTTATGAACACAAATTCATCAGGGAGAAGGTGTCAATAAATTTAAGATCGTACAAGATAAATCTGAGCCAAAAAGTATTAGATTTGTATGTGCAAATATGTAGGATAGAAAGTTTGTATATTTTATAGGGACACTTTTTTTGGAAATTCTAGATTTTCAAAATAGGTTTCATTGCACTGACACTCTTAACGCTACACACTTAAGCTGTGATATAAAATCACAGGTCCACATATGTGCAGATCCAGAGTTGTGCTATTTCTTTGATCTCCACTATGACCAGCCAAAGCGCATTGTAAATTCTGCTGCCGTTTTTAGAAACTGGGGCATCCTGAGCAGTCACAGAAAATACATTTATTAATTAGACACAATAGCGAAGCTGAACCTCCATGTTTACTGGCAGCTATCTCACATGAACACATGAAGCTGTCTTAAACTGGATCAGACCATCAGTCCATCGAAATCAGTATTGTCTACTCAGATACCAGTGGCTCTCCAGGGTATCAGGCAGAGGTTTTTCACGTCACCTACTACCTGATCCTTACTGGAGATCCTGGGGATTTAACCTGGGACCTCAGCATGCCAAGCAGATATTCTACCACTGAGCCATGAGCTCTCTCTGATGACCAGATGCTGGGGACAAAAAAAGGATGAAGGTTGACACCGTTTTGATGTTCTCTGGGAGGCATCTGGGTAGCCACTGTTGGAAACGGGAGATAAATGCTCTGGTTCAGCAAGAATCTTATGTTCTTCAAAGCCTGGGTGCATGTACAAAGCTAAAATGTGCATCCGTGGTTCCTGACATGTGTGTTCAGAACTGAGAACAACCATCATGGGATGAAGTCCACATCTCACGGAAATCCATGGCAAAACTCCTCATTGATTTAAATCAGGGGTGTCAAACATGCGGCCGGCCTCCGGAGGGCTTCTGTCAGGCCTGCAGTGGAACTGACTGTCTTCTGCTTCTTCTTCCAGTTCTGCTGCTGCTGCATCATCATAGGTTTGCAGCTTACAGATACATACCTGAACAACATACTCAAGATTGCAACAGCACAGACATTTTGATGCAATAATTCAGAGCAAGAGGTGTCCGTTATCAGACACTGTTAAATAAACAAAATATTGCAAGTGTGCTAATGTTTCAAGCATGTTTTTATTTTAAGTTAAAAAAACCCTTTGTGTTTGTGTCTTTATGAAGTTTATATCTTTGGTACCTGGCATTACATTTTATGATACACATGGCCCGGCCCAACTAGGTCTCATTTGTCAGATCTGGCCCTCATAACAAATGAGTTCGACACCCCTGATTTAAATGGTTCTATACTGTCCATTATGTTGATCTGCAAAGCCTCCAGTTCATATTATATTCAGTCATTTCATGAATTGAATTCTTTGCACAAATAGCATAACATGACTTGCAAGCTCACAGATCTCTAGTGAGCTAATATTTTCAAGATGATTATATTTGGCCATTTCACTAACTATGGAAGTTGTCCTTACAGCTTGCACATTATGCTGCTCATGCAAGGAAATCCATGGCATCTTTATGAAGCTCTGCTCATAAAGAAAGCACATGTATGAACCATCCCTGTATTTCAGTATGATCACTTGCTTCAGATGTTGTCAGTCATTGCAGTTGGTGGGAAGACACACTTTAATTTAAATATATCTGGCACAATAAATACTATAACATTCAAAAGAGAAATGGAGGTTAGATTTGTGAATTTCCTGATGTTTCTCCTTGATTCACATTATCTGTTTGCATGGGGTGATTCAAAAACTGTCCTGTGGCTCCAATGTATAACCTTGATCGCATTGGCCATTTCTATAAGAAAATATAAACAAACGATGCACAATAGGTTAGTATTGCTTAGGCATCATGATTTAAATTAATGAGATAATTCAGAGATCACACAGACAAAATGTTGCAGGTATCTATTGTATCCAGAAGGAGAAACCTATAGTTACCAGGGCTAGACACTGAATAATCAAGGGTCAGTTTTAATATAACGTTTTTTCACTATTGTCCAATATGTTTCTTTAAATCACTATCGATCTCTTCTGCTATCACTTACAATAGGTAAATTATAACTATTCTTACAATTTACAAGTTCAACTTCAACAGATCTCTGCAAAAAGTTTGTGATCAGCTAAAAGAATAACTAGTCAGAAGTAAAAAAAAGGGAACGCACTGAAAAGGTCAAAATCTAATTTTAAACAAAGTAGGATCATCCACAAACTGTTGACCTATGCAAAGGGAATATCATTGAAACCAGAATGTTTAAAAAATAGTAAGTTAAGAAAAGAAAGGGGGGGTTGTTTACACATGATGATTTAAAGCAACACTGAACCTCCTGCACACACTTTTTGTACAAATGTTATTGTTAATGTAAGATAGGAAGCAGCAGAAAGCTTATTTTAAATCAAATGAACACTCTGGTAATTATAAGTTTAACAATCAAATAACATGTGTCGAAAGAGATTTAAGGGTGCAATTCTAAACATAATATATATATGCACAGAGTTCCAGGCTACATGAGGCACATGTGATAACTGCTCATAATAACATAAGAAGAGCACTGCTAGATTAGACCAGTGGTCCATGTGGTCCAGCATTTTGTTTCACACAGTGTCTTGGAGAGCCAACAACTGGGCATAGAGGCCAAGGCCTTTCCCTGATGTTGCCTTGTACCACTGGTCTTCTGAGGTTTACTGCTTCTGAATGTGGAAGTTCGTTTTAGTCACCATGTCGAGTGACCACCAATGGACCCAAGTCAATATTTCCACTGACCTCAAGATCGCTTTCCATCTCAGTCTCAGACTCTTCAGACCCCTTTAACATATATTCAAAGTTAGGATTTCTTTGCTCAACATACCTCCAGATTACTTGCTTCCTTTTTACACTAATGCCTATTAGGACTGCTGAAGAGTTATTCTTCCATTATCAGATGGAAATGGAATAAGAATAATAATTTCACGCCGCACTTAATATAGTGCCATATTTCACATGGCAATTCCACAGTCCCTGTTCCCATGAACTTGATCCTGAGTGCTGAGTGCGTACCCATAAGATGGCTGGAGACCTTTCATTGTTTACTGGAATAAGGTAAAACTGAAGAAAATGTAAATGGTGGGATATTGTTGTCATATATTTAGATATAAGAATTTGTACATGGCTGTTTTGTGTGTCATTATAGGCTCAACTGATAATAATTTGTATGTGTAATCAACTATCCCCCCCATAGATCATGGTTTTCTACATCTTCTTTGTAGTAATAACAGAACGAAACTTACATAAGAACATAAGAGAAGCCAATGTTGGACCAGGCCAAATGGTCTGTCACACAGTGGCCAAAAAAAGGGAACAATAGCCTAATACCTCCATAGTGTTTTCCATCACATTTTACCACATGGGACAGCCTGGCATTGTTCTTGTATTTGAAGTGAAAAACACTGCCATGATCAGCAATAAGAAAAGAAAATATGTTGATAATATGGAGCCTCATAAAAACAGCATGGTCATTCCAAACTAAACAGTTGTGTGGAACCATTCTTGGAGAAGTGATATACATCACACATTGCCAGACAGGATGAGAAAGAATAATTCATTAGCCTGCTCCTCAGAGAATTTACTTATTTTAATTCATTTAGATTTTTGTGCTGCCTCTCAATAAAAATTAAAATCAACACAATACCAGAATCAACTACACAAGGATGGTAAAACAGCAGCTAACAGATTAAACCGAAATGACAGTGGAAAATTCTGCCAAGTTGCAGCCGACTTATGGTGACCCCTAGAGTTTTCAGGGCAAGAGACAAACAGAGGTGGTTTGCCGTTTCTCTATCTCTGCGTAGTGAACCTGGACTTCTTTGGTGGTTTCCCACCTAATACTGACTATAATCAACTCCTACTTAGCTTCTGAGCTCTAATGAGCTCTAATGGGCTAGTATGGGCCATTCAGGTCAGGGCAAATCAAAAGATCATACCATAAAAACCGTCACCGCTCACCAAATAACAGGGAAAATAAAACAATCTTCACCTAGTATCTGAAACTCAGAAGAGCAGGTAACAGACAAACAGGTGCGGGGAGGGCTTTACAACAGGAATGTGACATGCTACAAGAGTAAAGCCCTCATCTATGGAAGATACCCGCTTATTGTTAGAGTTACTGATATAGTAAGCCAGTAGTCTCCATCTTATTTAGCTGAGTGTGCCAGGGCTCCACACAGCAGTAGCTCCTTTGTTCTGTAAGTGCTATCAAAGTTACAGAGTTGCACAGAGCCACTTGTCAGTTTCAGACTAATAAGAATCCTTTATTCAAGGAACTACATTCTAGACAGTGCAGGTTGAGAGACAGGGATAGAATCTAATCTAACTAGCTAAATGTATGCAGATGCAGAATGCATGGTGCCAAAGATGGAGAGCAACGTGCTCCTTCTTTGTGTGTGTGTGCAGAAGGGAGACTGGAAGGAAGGAAGTAATTCCCTGAAAGTATCAGTCTACACATCAAAGGGACAAAGGCAGAAGAGTAAAGAGGAAGGATGCTCACAATTCACCCATCTATCGGACTGTAGCCCCCCTCTCTGGAGGCTGAGGCTAAGAGAGAGCGCTTAATCCTTCTCTCCCAACACTTGCAAGGACATGCAAGAGAGGGTCTCCATTGATGATCATAGCAACCAGGTAAATTCACAGGGGAGCATACAGCCATGGCAGATTGAGAAGTTAAAATTCTCAGAAGCAGGTTGAGTCGACTAGACTTTGCAGCCCTTCCCTTCAAGAGATGCTCAGCTAAGACTCAGGTGGCCGCGGTGCAGGAAGAGGAGGAGGCAGGCAAACTGATTCCCACCACTATTGAGCCAAGCAACCAATGCAGCATTCCCAGCAGCACTGGGGCTTGGTTTGATTTCCTCCTGGCTGCCAGTAGCTCTCTGAGATAACAGTCCATCAGGAAGGTTCATGGCAATTTAAGAGATGCTCCTCTCTTGTCAGGCTTTCTTTCAAATTCCCTGGTCCCCCACTGCTTAGGGCTTGATTTAGAGGCAAGAGACAAAGCTTTGAATTGTAGCTAGAAATGAATTAGGAGCCAGTAAAGTAAAGCCACAGTGGCTCAGTGGTTAAGATGCTGAGCTGTAGACTGGAAGACTGGTAGTTCAGCAGTTCGAGACCTGAGTGCCGCATGACGGAGTGAGCTCCTGTCTCTGGTCCCAGCTCCTGCCAACCTAGCAGTTCGAAAGCAAGACATTGCAAGTAGATAAATAGGTACCGCTTCAGTGGGAAGGTAACAGCATTCCGTGTGCCTCGGCATCTTGTCGTGCTGGCCACATGACCACGGAGATGTCTTCGGGCAGTGCTGGCTCTTCAGCTTGGAAACAGAGATGAGCACTGCCCCCCAGAGTCAGATTTGACTGGCTTTTGAGCAAGGGAAACCTTTACCTTTAAAGTTCTTCCAGAACAGAGGAGATATATTCCTAATAAACCTAGTTATGTCAGAAGTCTCACTGTTGCATTCTGGATTAAATGAAGTTTTTCAAAAGCAGTTTTACATAAAGCATGTTGCAGTTGTCTAATCTGGATGTGATCAGACCATAGATAACCATGGCCTGATATCCGCTATCTCTTTCAGGTAAAAGCAGCAACTAATAGAGCAACCTGAACTTGTTTGGAAGTATCATGTGCCTCAGAGCAGCATCTCCAATCATAAACACAGATCTATTAGCAACTCCAGGCTGCAGACCTGCTCGTTCTTGGAAGAGCAGTGCTGTCTAGTGGGACTGGCTTTAAACTTCAGTTCCTGGTATGCTTTATTTTTGGCTAACATGGCCTCATCTTGACTGAGCTTCAGGTAAATGGCTTTCACTCAGACTGTTACAGTAATGAAGATACGGTGGCACTGGCAGAAAGGGTGATGCAGTACAGTGCAAGATTTATTAGAGCATTTCAGTGGGATTTCCAAGTGTTCCCTCAGCTACTGACACCAGCCTTGCCCATGGTACCAAGAACACAGTCGTGGGTTGCACACACATGTCTGTGTTTATGGATGTCAGAGATTAAGAAGGGCTATTGAGCAGAAACAGGTAAGCAAGGAGTGAAAGGATCATCTGGCCAAGGAAGAGGATGAGGGCTGATGTATGAAAAGATCCGCATGCTTAGCAGTCTTGATGGGTACACAGCTGAGCATAGCCACTCTGGGTTCTTCCCAATGAAGAACTCTCTGTAAAGCATTCACATTCTTCCTTGACGTGGTCTCATAAGAGCCACCACCTTGCTTCTTTCTATGCAGCTTACCTTGACCGGATGCAGGTAGCCATCTCCTCTCAGCGGGCTCAGGCTCTCTCCAGGCAGCTCTTCTTCATCCTGCAGGCTGCGGGTGAGGTGAGCGATGTAGGTGGTGGCCAAGAGCAGCACGTCCAGTTTCGAGAGCTTGGTGTCGGGCGGCACAGAGGGCAGGGTTCGCTGCAGCTCCAGGAAGGCATGGCGGAGGGTCTGCACTCGGCTGCGCTCTCGGGCTGCGTTGGCAGCGGCTGGTCTCCCCAGGGTCACCCCGGCCCGCTGTCCAGTCAAGGATGCAGAACAGGAATTGGTGCCCGACCCTGAGGGGGGCAGGGAGTTGGAGTCAGAGCAGGGCTCGTGGAGCTCCTTGCTGTTCTCAGATACATTTCTATAGTCCATGGGTGGGAGCTGAACCTGCAGACAACAGGGAGACCTACAGTGCTTATATCTGAGGGTTTGCGCTTTGGATAGCTGTCTGAGATTTTTTATTATTGCTGCAATTACACTGTGATCCGATTCTATAGCATTTCTGCATCACTTTTCAGCATTAAAAATCTTTTACTATCCTTTTCATAGAATAAATAAAAGTTTATAAATTAACAGAACTCACTGTATGGCCTGCTGTCAGTCTTACATTCCTTTCACATACCTGGCCACTTGGGGGTGGGATGGGGGCTTCCAGAATTAGATTAATTGCTTATTTAAACCATATAACACAAAGACAAATTGCAGCCCAGTTTAGAAACATTTGTAGTGGCAAGGCCTGTGATCTTGGCACATAGCTAAAATATCTGGCTCATAATAAGTTATCATAGTACTATTATGCCTTAAAGAACAAACTGATAACTGAACAAAGTTGGAGTCCAGTGGTACTTTTCAGACCTACAAAGCTGAACTCTGGGTATAAGCTTTTGTGTATCTGATGATGTGCATGCACACAAAAGCATATACCCAGCATTAGATTTTGTTGGTCTTAAAGATGCCACTGGACTCAAACTTTGTTCTGTTGCTTCAGACCAACATGGTTACCCACTTGAAGCTGATAACTGGTTGGGCATATGCAGTGTGATGAGAATAGTGGTAAAACAGAACTCAGTCTTGGGCACACTTACAGTGTGATCTTCTGCAGAACTACTCCAGTCTTAGAATGGAGTGATTCTGCACAGGATTGCACTGTTACTATTTCGATGTTTCTAAAGAATCCCAGGTCATATATTTGTACCACATATAGCTTACACCATAATTCTGCAATTCAGGGTAACAATCTTTTCATACTGGCCTCTTTACAAGTATGCACAATCTTCTTTAAAGTATAGAGAATCTGATTCTGTTGTTATAACTATGACAGTTTATTTTGCAATTCATAAACCTTATTCCTAATTCAAATACTCAAATATTCTTTTTTGCTGTAAGCATTAATGTGGGTTTTTGCAAAAAGAAACTTGGAGTGAAATAAACAATAGGAATAAATTAGATCAGGAACAATGGGAATAAACAATGGGAATAAATTAGATCAAAATTAAATAACCCATATAATTATGAACTCAGAATTCTGTTTTAATTCTACATGTCTAAGACCACCACTTAAGAAATTATTAGTATTAATAAAAGGTATTTTCAGAAAAATAAATATGTATTTTTATTAGTTAGAAAACTCTGGCTTTAGTTTGAGCAACAGCTATGGAAGAAAACAAATAAGTGTGTGAACATGGGATTGTAATAGAAAATTCCTGTTAAGAAGGATTGCAATTCAGCATCATTAAAATCAAAGGACTTGAGTAAGACTGGATTGGATCTGCAGTCAACCTGAAAACAGGTTAATCTATAAATTATTATATTTGACTGAAAATGAGAAAAAATTAAAATGCCTTTTTGAAACTGAAGAGTCTTTTAACATGCTTGTATAAATTATAGGAAGTACATTTTGATCTCGTGCCAATAAATATTTATATTGTAATGGTTTTGTGTCTGTGATGGCTCTCATTACAAATTGGCTAAGATCCAAAAAGTTACTTTCCCAGCACACCCCAGAGCTTTGTGCACTCAGTGGGAATTTTTACCCTTTTTGTTGAACAGCAGTTTGCTTTGTGGAATGGGGGTCATTCCATAGCTATGCAAAACAAGTTGTGTGGTTCACTATGTATAGACAGGCAGAAATAGTATGTCTGTATGGATTTATATGGATATATATTGGCCAAGAGACAAGGAAATCTATGAATATGGCTAAACTGTTTTGAAAATGCAAAGAAGCTTTGCTAATTTTCATTTTCTATGGTATTTATAGATTTGTATTGCACCAGATGCTGCCCTGAAGGTCCCCTTGACCTTCAGGGGCAACTTTTTGAAAGGATATAGTGCCTTGATCTGCGTGGCCCAAGGTAGCCTAATCTTGTCAGATCTTTGCAGCTAAGTGGGATCAGCCCTAGTTAGTACTTGCATAGAAGACCACCATGGAAGTCAAGTGTTGTTATGCAGAGGCAGGCAATGGTAAACCACCTCTGAACACCTCTTGCCTTGAAAACCCTGGGGGGCCGGCTATTATTTGACCGTTTAAAAAAAAAGGATATAGTACAATCCCAAGGTGTTTACTCAGAAGTAAATCCTACCAAGTTTATTGGGATTTATTTCCAAGTAAATGTGCTTAAGATCAAAGTGAACAGCTTTAGCTATACACTTCTGTTTCTTGAGATTTTAATGGTTAACTTTTTGCCGGATTGCACCCACTGTATATGTTGCAACTACCGTGTTCAGTGTTTTATATGTAATCAACAGAAAAACAGAAATGTATTGTAACACATTTTGTGGGATACTGGGAAAACCATGGAACCAGTTTGTAAAAGGAAACAAAACTTAATTTTGCTGCCCCCTTTTTCCCATGTCTTGTGATATATGGTGTGTGGGTGTGTGTGTGTGTGGGTGAGAGAGAGAGAGAGAGAGAGAGAGAGAATGTTATTCCTCAAGGGTTTTGGGGATTTTTTGCATGAAGCCCAAAGGTGGGTCTGTGGTTGAGAAAATACTGAGGGACATCTCAGACCTCTAGAATAATAACAAGGTCTGAGTACAGAGACAAATTTTGTTCCCCTTTCAGAGGCTTTCCCCTGTTTCCGGCACCCTTCAATGCTGCATACAAATAAATGATGACTTCCTTCACTCACTGGTATGTGAAAGATGAGGAAATTGGCTACAATGAACTGGAGAGGAAAGAAGTCAAGGGCAGAACAGGGAGGAAAATTCCTCCTTCCCTAAGATTTTTCAGACTAGTTCCTGGAGTTTGGATGTCTCATTATAGAAGTCCCAGTTACAAACTATATTAAAGTTATAATATAAGGTGATTATGTTTTTATGGGCTAAACATAGGTCTAATTCTTGGATCTTTTAAAAGTATGTATTTAATTTAATACAATTCTGTATTTTTACTTCTTAAAATTTGTCTGTTGGATTTGCAGCAGCTTGTATTTGAAACAAACTATAAAACTGCTGATGTATCTATGTATATTCTGGTAAGTGGCCAAAATAATGGGTTGTGGTTGATTTTTTTAATGTTCAAAAACAGATCTCTTTCTGCCCACTTTTTAAACATACACAAGTGAATGCTGTCAATCACATTTAGCTGGCCCATGAGCAATCACTGCTCTAGTTATGAGTTTTTGGAAATTAATAGAATTCATCTGAGATAGTTGACATTCCTGTGTGAATATCAACATCCGCCAAGCCTCGGCCATTTACTCGAACAGATACGTATTGGCCGCAAACCAAAGATATATACTGCATACAGCCAGAATCATTTTGTTGTTGCCATTGTGCTTAAAGGATGGAAGAAGAAACCATTTCTGAAAAGAGGAATAGAAACTCCTATGATTTATATGTGGGGAAATAATTAGACAAAACCTGTAGTGAGATATTTAATGTGCTGTGTGTCATCCACAGTTTATAAACCTTCATTAGTTTAAGTATTTTCTGAATGTGTTAGGATCAGTACCTTTAATAATATTACTTACCAATAGTTACATTTCAACCAATCAAAATGTTCATTTTTTCCCCTTTCATTTTTGCCCTTCTGCTTAAATTTGTTTTGCCACAGTTTGCTGAACACATTTTAATTTATCTAACAGCCCAGGTAAGATTATTTATATCCATTGGACTTTGTAAGAAGTGTTATAATGAATTATTTTGTGTCCCACCATCAGATAACTGTACAACTACCAGAAATATTTAACAATCAACAGCAACATCAGTAAATAGTTGTGGAGATATTCCTTTAAATGTAAAGAGCTACTTTACATTTAAGGGGCTCTAAATGTTAGATGGTCATAAAAGGGATTTTACATGTTCTGGTATATACCTGACTGATCCTTTACAATCAATCCCACTGCCTCAGCATATTTCTTGGTCTTTTAGGATCTCTTTGCCACTACAAATAACGCCAGTCAACCAGGAGAAAGAAACAGTCACTTAACTGACATTTAACACCAACACTCCATTCAGCCATTTATCTGAACTCCATTTCCTTGGAAAGGAAAAAACGGGACTTATTTGGAAATCAATGAATGAAAGTGTACCTCAATCCAAAATATGCTTATTTAGAAATCCCAGGGATCTGAAACAGCCAAGAAACAACTGAATTTAGGGCTGCAATTCTAACGTGGTTTAAAAAAAAAACCCCAAAACACCAACTCTCTTGAAGGATAACAGAGCCTTCAGGCACTATCAAGACAAACTCGTTGACTTTTGCTAAAGCTTTCAGGGGCTGCTAGACCCTACTTTGTCAGATTTACAAAGTCTGTTTTTGATGCAACAGACTAACCAGGCTCCCCACGTGGAATGTACCCTGAAAGGTCCTAGAAAAACAGGACTGAGTGACAGCAGGGCATTTTTAGATACTATTTTAAAAGCGTAACTTTCCCCTTCTTTCCCGGGCAGCCGAGTCAACAGGTGCTTTCCAAGGTCCCGCGTTCTTCCTTTCCTTGACCCTCATGCAAGACCTGATGGGAAGGACGGGCTTCCCACTTGAGATACCAGCGAAGCAAAAGTTCCCTGAACCCCACCTTTTGTCCTCGCTCTAGCAAGGTCGGTCCTGTGATTCTACTTAGAACAAGACTGCGACGGTCTCCCTCCTTTCTTACGGCTTTCTTTTACGCTTGGAGATTTCACTTGCTAGAAACCGGAAACTTCTGAAAGAGCTTCAGAAACTCGCACATTTACCGGTCTTCGTCAACCCTGTACAACCCCCGCTCCCTAACCCCGGTCACCTCCTATACAAGGATGCAAGGAAAAGGTGCAAAAAGTCGCCCGCGATCACCACGCCCATCCTAAACAGGGATTCCTTTTTAAAACTAGCTTTTCTTTATGCCCGTCGTTTCTCCCAGATCTCTCCAGCCCCGTTCTTTCAGGCTACAGTCTGCTTGGAAGTCCTGCTCGGCGTCCTGGCTGGAACTTGACTTCCAAGTGGGTGCGACCCGAAGCGGAACTTTTACCTGGGAATAATGAGTTCCCGTGAAGGGTTCGGCTCCAAGGAAAGTCCGGTTGAGCCCGGCCTCCCAGGCTGCACCATCCGAGGGAGTGCCCCTGTCGCCTCCCGAGCAGAGCGGCTGCTGCTGGCCCCTGGAGAAGAAGGACGGAAGGGGACAGGAGAGAGAACTTACTCGAGCCTCTGCGCGGGTTGCCCGGCGGGGAGGGAGGTCGACGGCAGACCAGCGCCAGACTTCGCCCGGGGGTGGGTCTCTTTTATGGGACTAGGAGGAGCGCACCCACCTCCTTCTCCTCTCTGGCGGCGGCTGCTCCTCCTCTTCTCAGGTCGCCCCCTGTCCTTCCTGGCGAGCTCAAACTCTTTCCCCGGCGGGACGGGAAGCGGCGATCTTCCCTCATCTCTTGGGTCTCTTTTGCTCTTGGCAGCCCGGGCTTAATCTGAGACGCCGCACATTCCCTGGATATATCCCCGGGAGCTGTCTTCCTGGCTTCCTTCTTGGGACGTGTGAAGGCTTAATGAAAAAGGGATCCGGAGCATGTACAGAGTGCATTTCCTTCTAAATCTACTGAATTGATCCTCAAGATCAGAGACGTGGCTTCCAGCCCATGAGCCTTTCATTTTGGAAATTTGGGGGCCCATAAAGAAGAAGAGGGCAGTTAATCAACCTGTTATATCAGCCAGAGTAGGAACCCTCTCCCTTCCAACGGTTTACCCCTCTCCTCAACTGGTATATTCCTGGTTTCTCATAAAAATGGGGTGTGGGAACCCTGCGCAATTCCTGTTGTTTTGATACAAATAGCCTGACTTTCTTCTCAAGCGTACCTAATAGCCACCCCCATTTACACCCAGTTGAGTGTACAAGTAACTATGGAGTCTTCTTTGAATGATGTGGTAGCAATGTCAGCCACATAAAGGGTGGCTCAGGTGACAACTCCAATGGCATGGACCAATATAGCCTTATTAGTGCAATTGACTCCAAAGGCAGCATCTCCAGGGGAGAGGGTGGATTGGCCTAGGGGTTACCATATTTAGAAAAGCAAAAAAGAGGGCATATTTCCTGACTGACTATACTTCAAACAAGTGATCATTATGACAAATCTCACTTTAAACTAGGATAATTGCTACTAACTAGGAATATTCCTAACCTTCCAACTCCCAAAAGAGGACATTTTCATCAGTTTTTTAAAAAATAGCTCCAAAGATGGCAGACACCAAAAAAAAGAGGACACATCCTCTAAAAAGAGGACAGCTGGTAACCCTAACCTCACAGGATGTGAGGGAAAACACCTTACGAAATCATGGGCAGTTTCTTTCTATGGCCTTTGCTGTAGGGCAGGGATTCTCCAACATTTATCAGCCTACTGGCGCCTTTGGAATACTGACGGAGAGTGATGGATGCAAACACAAAATGGCTGCTCTGTCTGTCTATCTATCCATCCATCTAGTACTGCTCATACTGCTCATTTCTTAAGCAGAAATTAGATCCCAAAAATATTTTTAAAAGATCTTACTCAGTATTATTTCTCTTATATATGATTATTGTGCCTATGAATTTTTCCACTGTGAGGGTGACATGCTCATTTGTATCTGATAGGAGCCATGACACCTGGGCTTGCACATTTAGCAATTCCCTATCTTTAAGTAAAGGGGTGACTAAATTAGCCCTCAACTCACTGAATATAGGGCACTCCATAATCATATGTTCAATGGTTTTGATTGTATTATATGAGCATCTGCATGTTTTATTAGAGTATCTGCCCTCCAAAACTGCCAAGGGAAGAACGTTCAGTCGTTGTCAAAGTAAAAGCTCTTAGTTTTTGGACTGTCAATTGGTAAAAATATTTCGGGAGCTGCATTGGGGAGGGGGATTACCAAATGAAGTGTCGAACATACCCTGTGTGTGCCCTAATAGAAGTACTTGTAACATCCAACTTCCTTACACGTTTCTAAATTTGTCTTATAATGTCTTTAGTTTCTGTATTCTTAATCATATCATTTGTTATTTCATTTTCTTTTCCAATCATTGGTTGCATTGGCTATAATGTTTATCTGCCTGGATAAGCCCAAGTAGAGTAGATCCTCCCTCAGATTTAAAAACCTTTACTTTAAAGATAGATGCTTTAATCCAAGCCCTAGTTTCCATTGATAATTCACCTAGTTCTACTCGCAATGCTATGCCCAAAACACATTTAGGAGTAGTCAGTAAGCATTGGAAAAAGGCCTACTGGATGGAATCAATTTTTTCAGAAGCAGCCTGAATCCAAGTTTCCACACCATACAGGGAATTGCTTTAGGAAAATGGCCGCTATAGGAAGTGGAGCCAACTGCAAAACGTCAGGGAGTGTGGTTAGGCATAACTCAAATACTAAATCTTTAGCATTTCAGGCAGAAGCTCTGTTTAACAAGATGCCTTTTGAATTAACATTTTATTTTTATTTATTTATTGCATGTGCACTTTTTTCCCTTTTTCACAATACAAGCACTCATGAGCACTCAATGAAATTGCTGAGCAGTCAGGTTAGAACAGATAAAAGGAAGTACTTCTCCACCCAAAGAGTGATTAGCATGTGGAATTCACTGCCACAGGAGATGGTGGCAGCTACAAGCATGGACGGCTTCAAGAGGGAATTAGATAAACACAAGTGGAGACCTGCAAGAAACTTGCAGGATAGTTATCCCATTCCTCACACCTTTGCTTCCTCCCTTCTCCCCCTACCTGTCTCACACTTTCTCCCTTCTGCCCCCCTTTCTTATTCTCTCGCTCTCCTCCATGTATGTTACTTCCTCTCTCTTTCTGACCTGTCATCATTCCCTTTGTTTTTCTGCCTCCCCACCTCATCACTCTTTCTCTCTCTTTCTGCCTCCCGCCTCAAATCCCACCCTCCCCAGGCTCCACCTCTCAAATGTCTGGGAATTTCCCAACCTGGAGCTGGCAACCCTATTTCCTTCCCACCCAACAGCCAACCTTCCTTTATCTGTCTTCAGCTTTCTATCTCCACCCCCCTCCCCTGCAGCCTCTACCTAGGAAAATTACAGTCTTTCTCCACAATGGGGACTAAAGCAGCTTACATTAATATTTCCTCTTTGTTATCTGCACAACAACCCTGTGAGGTTGGTTAGGCTGAAAGTATGTGACTGGTCCAAAATCTCCCAGTCAGCTTCCACTGCAAGATGGGGATCTGAACCTGGATCTCGCAGATCCCAGTCTGAAGCTCGAACTGTTGCACCACAATGGCTTTCATACGGTGGCTGCTGATGAACTGTAGCAAAACAGCTGGGCCTAATTAAGTCATGCAAATCAGGTGGTATCAAGTCACCCAGAGGGTGCTGCCTAGGGATGCCAGCCTCCAGATGGGACCTGGGGATCCCCTGGAGTTACTGTTCATCTCCAGACTACAGAGATAACTTTTCATGGAGAAAATGGATGCTTTGGAGGAGGGAGTTTATGGCATTGTACCTCACTGAGGTCCCTGTCCTCCCCAGGCTCCACCCCCAAATATCCAGGAGTTTCCCAGCCTGGATCTGGTCCTGCTGCTGGTGGCCAGGGGAAGTACTTGGCAACCCTAGACTGCTGCCAGTAAAAACCCTGCTTTTTACTGACAAAAACAGTTAGAGCCTCCCCCCCTCCCCCGAACATTCTAATCTCCTCACAGTTGATGTCTGGAGTTGGTGCCATTTCAAAAGGTATTTTGGGGGATTCTACAGTCACTGAAGGTTTTTTTTAAACTTTTCGGATTTTTCTGCACACGGGGGGAGTGCCCCCCATGTGTAGGAAAACCTCCCTGCCTCCCAGGTGCCCCCCCTGCGCGGATTTAGGTATCCTCACACAGGGGGCGCCTTCGGAATTAGATATATAGATATGGAGCAGAGGTCCATCAGTGGCTATTAGCCACAAGGTATAGATAGGAACTCTCGGTCTGGGGCAAGTGATGCTCTGTATTCTTGGTGCTTTGGGGGGGCAACAGTGGGAGGGCTTCTAGTGTCCTGGCCCCACTGGTAGACCTCCTGATGGCACCTGGTATTTTTGGCCACTGTGTGACAGAGTGTTGGACTGGATGGGCCATTGGCCTGATCCAACACTGGCTTCTCTTATGTTCTTATTGAAAGACCATTGCTTTAATCTGTTGCAAAATGGTATCAGAGAAGGTGCACACAAAGGCCTCCTAGGGGAGGGAGTTCCACAGAATGGTCACTTGCAAATCCTTGCAGTAATTTGAACGGCCAAATACAGCAAGGAAAACAGAAACCACCTCATGAGAACTGAGGTGCTAAATACCATCTACATGTTTGCTGGAAGAAGACAGCAAACTGCTAAACAACTGTTGCCTGAACTCTGACAGAAGATACCCCCCCCCCCCGCAATCTGTGGTACGATTCCGCAAGAGTTAAGCTCTTTTTACTAATAGATATTAGTAGGTATAGTCAGTATATCCATCTCTCCATTTACATCAGTGCCACTGGATTTTGATTCGTAAGTAAGCCCTATTTCAAAGAAACGTTTCCAAGAAATTTCTGTGCAAATTATTATGTACTGTTTACTGCACTAAATAAGCTGGTCATTTCTAGATTATTTAAATCCCTCTGTCCTCAGCTTTCTATTTGATTCTTAGCTCTGAAGAGGGCTGCAGTAATGCTTGTTTTGATGTGAAATCCCAGATAGTTTCAAAATAAAGCCCAGAGCTGGCACTGTGCCACACTTTGCAATCTGGGGAGCACAAGATGGGAATGGATGCTCTCAACAAACTATTAGCTGGCACCATTTCTCACTCTCCACAAGGAAATAGTCGCAAGCTCTGTGAATTAATCATCTTTCCATTAAAAGCCTGGAAGGCATTTGCACAATTGAAAGCAATGCCTATATTCTCTAGATACAAATGTTGAAATTGTTCTTTATGAAAATTGTTTGGGTTAGGATAAAGTAACCGTTTTGCTGGAGGGGAGTAATTTAAACGTTAGGCTCGGAGGTTAAACAATCTTTTCATAAGTTTTTTTTTCTTTCCCCTCCATTATTGTTTCTTTTTAGAATTTGCCAGTACTGACCTTTGCTTTGCCAAAGAGTAGAAAGCCACTGTTCTTATTTTCAATAACTTCCATGCTTCCAATAATTAATAAATAGTAATACTTGCTATCTTAGGTTAAAAAGCTCACAACTCTTCTAAGCATATTAAACACATTAATCCTGTTGTGGATAACTGTAATTATAATTCTCTCTGTTAATCTGCTTCATATAATGATTTTTGCAGAGCTCTGATAATGTAGTTCAGTTCTAAGTCTGTTCCAGTCAAGCTGGGAAGACACAGAACATATTTATAATTTAACTGCAAGCAGGAATGGGCTAAATGTTCCAAACTAAATTTCTCAACATTGTTATTTAAGAGGTCAACTTCAGTGAATACAAATAATGGAAGAGCATTTAGAAGTTTGCCACATATTGAACTCTTGATAGGATGCCCCAAATGTCAAAATCACAAAATATGAAGATTATAAGTTAGTTGTTTTTTAAAACACAACAAAAGAATTAGTGTAGGCTTTTGTGTTGTGAACAGCAGACTCCCATCATCACCAAGCTGTATAGCAAATCACTTTCACAACTGTGAGGCATTTAAGAACCATTTGTGATAGGGCATGCTGTTCAAAGAAAAAAATAAAAGTCCCATTTTAAGCAGCTTTTTGTATTAGAATATTCCAATATTTTTTTTAAAATGGATTGCAAGTATACTTAGATGATGCATTTCTTGCTGCTAGGTTACCAAAAAATATAGACACACAACCATTTATAAGGGTGTACCTGACTGGTAAGAAAAGTTATATTTGGATGGCTGGTAATTACTGTTCTGTAACATTAATGAGAAGAGACATTCAAAATAAATAGGCAGGGTGTAGAATTATCCCAACCAAACACTGGGAATGAAATTTTGATTGTGTGATAACATAGACACAATAAATCAAATCCTTGACCCAGCAAGACAGAAAAATAAAGTCTGGATTATTTGTTGTCCTATATTTGGCCAAGAAAATTAAAAGCTTAAACTTTAAGTATAATTTAGGAAATGGGGTCTGGGGAAAAGGTGATTGAAAGGACAAAAAGCAAGGTGCAGGATATTGGAGACATAGGAAGTGTGCAGTACCTAGAGGCATTTATGTTACAGTTCTTGTATTGTTTTCTTCAGGAGTTGTCCTACTGATTTTTATGGGATTACTCCAGTCTAAACATGCTAGGACTGCAGTTATAATTTCTTTAGGATGGACAGTATTTTCTTTGGAGATTTTAGCTCTTACGCAATTATGATCCAATTTATGCTGAAGTACATGAACTTGAGCCAACTGGCACACTCTTTAAACACATTTATATGACATTAAGTCCCCTTGAAATCAATGGGACTGTCTTCCAAACAACTATGTTGAGGATACGATGTAAAACAGCTTTAAGTTCCAAATAGTTTATATGGAGGACTAAACTTAATGTTATGAAGGTGTTTGCTGAAATGCAGCACTGGCGGCTGTGAACATGATTGGGTGAAGATGCTTATCCTTTCCTCGGTGGGCCATTTTTACAATCAACCAGCTGGCTTCCTTCAAGTGGGAGGCATGGTACGTGGTCCCTGTATCTTTTTCTCTACAGGGAGAAAAGAAGCTGGGAAGGAGGCAATACTGATGGGGCAAATGTTCTGCAACAAAAAGGTTTAAGCATCCTCTCTCTCACTTTGACCAAATATGCACCACACCAGGTTCCTTTAAGTAAAAAAACCTGGGAATCATGTATTCATATCCAGCATCGCAGTTTCATTTGGCCTTGAGCAATGAATCAGACCAGATAGTATTTTGGGACCAAGAGCAGTGATCACCTTAAAAAAAGATGAAGCAAATCAAATTAAGTCCAAAATTATGGCTATAGGATTTTGAGAAACTGAAGAATAAAGAGGCTTAACTAGTGAAAGACCACATATGTTGATACCCAGGATCAACCTGATCCTCTACAGAGCTTTTGGCTGTCTCAGTTCCAAACTCTATAGTTTGCTGACGATTTACTTTGATAATAGTCCTACTGACTTTGATGGATCTTCGCACCAAAAGGACTGGCAACAGTGCAATGTTTCACTTTTGTATTATCGTTTGGGAATGTTACCGATGACTTTAGTAAGGTAGGGATCGTATTCAGCAGTGCACAAAGAACCTTGCACATCTTATTTTAAACCTTTTTATTTAAGAAGTCGATACATTGGATCTGTTATACAAAAATAAAATCTTAATTTTTGTATTGTGAAAATTGTTTGAAATAGCATGTAGTGTTTTCTGAGTTAAAATGTTAGGCTTTTCCAACTGGATTCAATTTTCTTCTACTGTGTAGCTCTCTGGTGTGCTCCATTTTGTTCTGTAGCATATAAAGATATCCTTCTGGTGCCTGTTTACAGAGACATTTCGCTAAGGAGATGAGGTTCATGCAATTCTTTATGTGACCGCTGAGGACTGTTCAAGGCTAAATGGCTGTGTGAACAAAATATTATAAAACAGTGTTTTAAAGATAACAATAATTTTGGATGCCATGACAATATTAACTTAACTTACCTGTTTCTGATACATTGTAGATAACAAGTATCTTAACACACAAGTGAATCACAGTCCAGAGGTCATGCGCTTTACCCCAAGTAAATTTCATTAGCAGAGGGATTTCTGTCTGCAGAGACTGACTTTCTCACTACTCCCCCTCACACTGCAGCCTAGAAAACAATGTTCTTGGGGGAGGCGGTTTCCCAGTCTATCAGGAGCAGCATTTGAGGACATTTTGGACTGCACCAGAATGGAGGAGATAAAGTCATGTTCTATATGTGGAAATTCTTCAGACCACAGAAATAACCTCCAAAATCCATCCTATATGTATAAGTAACATGTAAACACATTTGTTAAACACCAAAATAAATATAGTTTGTAAATATAAGTGATGCCCTGTATTCTTGATGCTTGGGGCAACAGTGGGAGAGCTTCTAGTGTCCTGGCCCCACTTATGGACCTCCTGATGGCACCTGGTGTTTTTGGCCACTGTGTGACACAGTGTTGGACTGGATGGGCCATATGGCCTGATCCAACATTGGCTTCTCTTATGTTCTTATATATATTCACTATCATAGTACTAGATCAAAGAGTAACATTATGCATTATCACAGTTTTCTAAAGCAAGAAAAACAGCAAATATTTGGAAAAAATGTTAACTATTATTGTTGTGGATATTGCTCAAGGTCACTTCCAGACACCCTTCTTTGAGTGCCCAGCCATCTGAGGCTAGATAGATGGAAACCTGCGAAAGGGCATTCTCAGTCGCGGCAACAAAATTATGGAATTCCCTCCCCAGGGAGATGTGACTGCTCTCCTTTACCATTGTCTTCTGCCAGCATGTGAAGATTAACTGTTTAATCTGGCAGTTCCTCATGGACCATCCTTCCAATGTATTTAAGTAGCCAATCAACAATTAGTTTCTCTTGCCTTTTCTCAGTTTTAAAGTGCCCACGGTCAAACACTTCTGGCATTGTACAGAAATCAGCTGTGCACAGATATGAACAGTATACTGATCAATAACTGATTCAGTGGGTAGCAGAATTATCAAATGCACAGTGAAAAGAGGAAAACTGGGCTCAAGCAATGGCAGAAAAGACATGGTGACTCTTGATTTGCACATAGTTCTGTATGCGCCTTCAGAATAATGTATGTGAGACACAGAAAATAGTGTTGTTAATAATTTTAATCCACCACATAATTGAATGAAACAGTAAAAGCATTTATCCAACGTGCTTTCTTTACTTATGATCTAACACAAAGGCTGCAGTCCGATGTCACACTAGACTGCAGTTTAGTGTAAGTGTATTGTTTTCTCATGCTTGTACAGTCTTTCCATTTCCCCCTCCTTGCACAGGGATTCCTGGTGTGCAACTAACTCTTGAGTAAACAAACTCTGATTCACCTGGGGACTTGCATTTGTATTCTCTGGGGAACCAGTTTCAAACCAAGTCCTCAAAGTTATTTACTTTATTTGCATTTACTCAAATATGCCTTTCAAAAATTGCCAAGTTGTAATCCTATTACTTAAGGAGTAATGTTGATTTTTTTTTTCATTACAGGATTTTGTACATGTTATAACAAGATAATGTACTCGTCATTTTAAAGTACTGCATAAAGTGCTAAGTATTACTGTTCTATAATCTGGCAGAGAGTATGCCTTAGTATAGTGCAGGAATGAACAAGGCTGACTGAGTCAAAAGTGCCTAAAAGGATACTGTCATAGATTACCATATTGTGTAAGGTTCTTTCAGTGAAGTTTGAGGGTCGGGTATACAGTGCATGACCTGGCCCTTGGATGCAGACGACTAATGGCGCTAGGTTCTAGGGATGGTCATGCCTCTCCTAGCAGCACAATCCCTTTTGATTTTTTAAAAAAGCAGCATGGGAGACTTCAACTGGAAGTGGGAGAAACGGGCTGATCTTGCTATTTTTCCTACACAAAACCACTCCCCACTTTATCACCCATAGGGAAAAGACACAGGGTCTCATTTCTTTCCTTTACAGGGAGAAAAGACACTTAGGGAGTGGACAGCCAGTGAGGAAAGGGTTGAGCATATATACTATTGTACATTGGAAATTAGGTGAAACATTTTTTAATGTGCCTCCTGTTTTCAATATTAATTTTAGATGTTGACACTATTGATTTTAAAAGAATCTCATTTTTATAAATTATGAAAGTCCAGCTTCTCAATTTACAAAACTTCATTAGCTGTTTTTTATGTACTACAGTGTACAGATAGAAGTTGTACTCCAAAGATGGTGGACAGGGAACATACCTGATTTTTTCAGTAACTTTGTTTTCTTCCTGGGTTGCTGACTGGGACTCTTTATTGTGAGGAGATCTATGTACCTCAGACAAAATAGCAAAATTTGGTTTTTCTTTGCCCAATGGGTAGTAGTAAACAGGGAAATGGGGATGATCTGTGTCATTACTGTCTGCAGGGTACAAAGATATATAAGCATTTACTATTCAGAAATCTCCCCTGAAGTATTAACACCAAATTAAGACAGTTACATCTGTAAACCTCACAAAAACAAAGTAAAGTTGAAACATGACAGCAAAATAGTAGATTAGAACATGTGTATGGAAGTATACTTTTATAGACCACTATAAACATTACAGATATGAATGTTTTGTGTTAAAGAATATCCCTGAGAACATTATTTAAGAGGGTAGTAGTCTATTGTCAGGAGTCAATTGTCCATGTAAGGGTAGATTCTGATTCTGTGATGGTGTAGAATGCCACCACCACTATCATGGTCTTTGTAAAAGGGAAATTAGCTACACGTCCTCCTGCCCGCTCTTAAGGGCACTTAAGTTTTCATAACTGCATTTCTGGATCCAGGCCACTTCAACCCCAAGTCAAGTAAAGTCTAAAAACACAGAAAGCAGTCTGAACAGTTCCAGAGTTCCAGAGAAATGTCTTCATGATGTTGCTGCTGTGGCACTCAAGAGAAGAACTGAGTGGAAAAACATGGCTCAACTCACCTGAGGCATGCTTGTAACTGCCTATCCTCATGATGGATGGACTCAGTGCCAGAAACAACTCTTTCAGTTAAGCTCTAGAAAGTTCCTAGTGATATTCTGTGCAGGCTTGAGTTCCTATGTGTGTGATGCACAGAGTCCACAAAGAATACTATTGCTGTCCAACAGTACATAACAGGACCGTATAAACCTTTAAAATACAATGTAAGTTTGTTCTAAATTGTTATTGTAAAATTATTTTGAAGATTTGCTAGAGGAGGTTCTAATTACCCCATTATGGAATGGTCTGCAACAGAAATAATTCTATTTTATAACAAAGCATTCAAAATTATGTATTTGCCAATAATCTTCAAACTGCTATAATCTGGTCAGTCATCTACTGACTTTCCCCCACCCCATTCCATATTTGTTCATCTCTTAACATTGACCCTTTAAAAGGTCAAGAAGATATTCTTTACCAAAATGTGAATGTGGTGCATGCTCATTTGTTGAGCTTTCCGCTCTGTTTTTCTTCCTGGCATCTCTGGAGGCTTTCCAATTCATTAGGAATCGTCTTTCCATTTCCTTTATTTCTTTGCCATCAAGGGATTCTGAAGGGAATTTTTTTGTAACATATTAAGTCAACAAAAGATTAGTTTACTTTGGTTTACCCAATTCTTTCCTGGGTGAGGTTTTGGTATTCTTAGGAACATAGGCTGGTTCTACATCTGGCATTCACTCCACATTTTCTCAACACTGAGGAAAACATGCAGCTCAAAACCACATTCAGATACCCCGGGCCAACACCATACTGACTGCAAAGTTACCCCTGAATGGCCATAAAACAGCCATAAATCTATGCAGAAGGTACCATAAAACACAATGATCAAAGAAAGTGAAAGCAGCATACAATGCAGAAGGTACCATAAAATCTGATGATCAAAGGAAATGAAAGCAGAATGCAATGCAGAGGGGAATTTCTGTTCCATTGTGGGTTTGCTAAAACAACAGAGGGAAATGCCAATGCAGAATCGCGCATAGTCCATGGGGAAGGTTTAGTTTCAAAAGATTTTTTTTATCATCAGAGCTACTACAGCTGAGAGCTCAACTACATCTTGGTTTCCCCCCTGTTTATTTTAAATTACTTTTGTATGGCAGGGGAGAGAGAGAGAGAGAGAGAGAAGAAAACGTTAACTCTTTCTTTCCCTGCTACTTTCTTGCTGAAAAAAGCTGCCCCAAGCTGCTTTTACTCCTGCTGGGAAAAATGTACAGGTATCTATATTTTTCCCCAGCTAGAAAAGTACAATTAAAAAGCTAAATCCAGAAGCCTATCATTACTGCTAAGTGTAGTTCAGTGTACTCAACAGAATTAGGCCACTGAAATAAAGTTTACAGATGTGACACATGCCAAGAACTGCCCCTCCTCTGAAAATATTGTCCAAAACAGAATAATTATTCTTTAATCCACTATTAGATTCCTAGTGCCAGGGAACATCTCATCTCCTTGCTTCTATGAAGTCTACTCAACAGAGCTTACACCCAGGATAGTGTTCGTAGGACTGCTCTTTTAGTGTACTAATTAACACCATTTAAAATAAAATTGCTCTGCTGGTATAGTTGTTATTTTACCAAGACTTTTTGACTGTAGTATAAGCCTGTCTCGGTATTTCGGTTTGTGGCAAACAGGATTCCCATTCAACTCTATTTTGATTAGCTTGGTCCACACACTTAGAACAAACTCCATGTCCTGCAAATAGCAGAGAAAACAATATTGCAGTTTATTTAGCATGATGTTATCACTTAACTTATTCATAATCCTATCTATTCATTTTAGGTTACCTTCCAAATCATTATTCATTAAGATAAGATAAGATCAGATCATGAGATATGCACATTTTTCTATCCATGCAAGCAAGCAGCATTTGGATTTTTATTTTTCTTATTCTTTATTCGTGATTTTAACTGACCTCTTATGCATCCTTTCTACTGCAAAGTTCAGGTATAAAACACAGACTAAAATCCAGGGCACCAAAAGTAGAAGCATAAACACTACTTGTACAGTTCTTCATGTGCTTATGTAAGCTTTTGCATAAATTGTGCACACAGCATTTATATGCTGAAGAGTGATATGTAGATGTGACTTGTTTTTCCTTCTAGAAATTGACTATGTCAGTGGCATACATGAAAAAAATAGCCACTCCATATGCAGATGTATATCTGTGGATTCCATCAATAAAACAGTAAGATAAAGCAATATATTATTTCAATTAATCCTTTCCACACACATGGCAATATATGAGTGCAGAGTTATGTGTTATTGATTAGGGGGCTGCTGGTAGAAAATCCTCTTATACACATGGAGAGCCACATGAGTGATGGAACAGATGGAGAGATGGAGTGGACTGGGCCCAAAGTACTTTGTGACAATTATCTCAGTTACTCAGAATAATACAATAAATAGCAATTTTCCTCCACATCTGTGAGTGGTCATTTATATTCTTGGCTAAATCCAGGGGAGGAGAGGATTGTTGTTACTTTTCATGAACAATTCTTCAGTATGGATTTTGTTTTTAATTGTCCAAGGGCAATGCGACCTAGATCAAATCTATTATTTTATATAACTATTATATATATACAAGGTAACATGATTTGTACATTTTGGCAGGCATAGGCCTTCTTGTAGATATGCACTGTCCAAACATTTTCACAGTGCTGTTCTATATTCTATTGGCAGAGGCTAGCAAGAAGAGCAGTAGCTAACTGAACTGAAAGAAATTTGCTTTCCTCTCCTAGCTGAAGAACATCTTAATTTCTATTTGTAGCTTATTTTTAATATTGTTATTGGCGAGGATATTTTAAAATAACATATCTATAGTGCTTGCAGCAGTGGATCTTTCCCTGCATTTTCCTTCCCCTGTGAAACTCCAACAGCTGATACTCAGGCTGTGTTCACACTGGAGTGCTGTAGCCGGCTAGAGCCGGCTGCAAACGGCTGCTTCTGCAAAATCGCGATCACACTACCCTCTCCTTGCGTCGCCTGCAAGCGTCTCCTGCACGTTCACACTAATGTGTGTGGGGGGAGCGGTTTCTTATTCTTTTTTTTTTATTTTTTTCGCCGCTTTTTCATGCGCTCATGCACTCATACAGGCGGCCATGAGTGTGATTTTTCACGCATGCTCCCTTCGTTACTTTTATAAACTTGTAATCTAGCCACCCCTTTGAAAACTTGAAAACGCTGAGACTTGGTGACCCAAAAATAGCCTAATCGTGACCACAAAAGCATGTGCACAGTAGAACTAGCCTCCATTTCCACATCTGTCTTTAAAATGTAGATTTGTATGGGCGCTCATGTGCTCATCGCTAAACTTAAAAAAAAATGGCGGACGCAAAGCGGAAGCCAGAGGCTTCCACGGGGGAGGGGGGAGGTTGCTCAGGAGTCGATCAGGGACGGCTCCCTGTTTACACAGCAGAAGAAAGCGACAGGGGCCGGAAGAGGACAGCTGAGACCAGCAAGGGAGCTGGTCTCAGGATTCAGACACTTCTCAACGCTTCTTGAGCCGGTAAGCGACGCTTGGGGACAGGAGACAGATGCTGAGGTGTAGACATGGCAGATTTGAGCCGGCTGCAGCCGGCTTAAAGCTGCCAGTGTGAACGCACCCTCAGAGTCAGGGGACCCTTGTGGACAAAACATCTTACAGTCTAGGAAGAGACTACACTGAGGAGGGAGAATCAGGCTAAACTGTTCCTCATTCTCATGGTGACAGGACGCTTCCTCCACCATGCTTCTTTTGCCAGCAGAAGAAAGGAGGCAGCAGTGATTTCACTGGGGCATACTAAAAGGAGTAACAGAGAATGACAACTGTAACTGGGACGCACAAAAGTCCAACTCCCCCTCCCCTTGCTGCAGTCCCCTATTTCTCATGGAACTTCGTCCATGAGGCACACTAAATAGCTTTGACTTTTGAGATCTTCAGGGGACTACTCGGTGAAGTAAAGGCAGGGAAAGATCTCCATCTGCTCTTGGTAGTTTGTAAGATCTCACTCAGTATCTTTACACTGCCCAGAATTGTTGCATTTGTATTCCTACAGTTCCAACAGAATCTATTATTGCTACAGACTTGCATTCAGATCCAAAGCAGTGTGCAAGCCTAGCTCTTTCAACAAGGTTAAAAATGCTTCTGGAATAAAAACTTTACTGACTCTCTGATACCAAATGTACTGTTTCTCTCTGATAAAATTAAAAAAAAATCCTTAGAGTTGGAAAATCCAATCATAGAGTTGGAAGGGATCTCTAGGGTCATCTAATCCAAGTGGTCCCTTCCAACTCTTACAGATTAGCTATTTTACGGGGAAAGGGTTGGAGTGGATCCAACCCCCTGCTCCTCACTCAGAATAGCTGAGTGGAGAAATTAGAACCTTTTTGAAAGGCCTTCGCATAAGCAGCCTGGTGAAGGGAATTGCATGTGCACCATTCATCTGTGGCACAGTTCCCCATTCAGCTTGAAATGCAAGCATGAAAACCTGCTTTCATACATGTAATGCTACAGGCTAGATCAGGGTGTTTGAATTTCATTCTGAATCCTTTGCATTGTGGTGTCTTCAGATATTCAGTAGTTATCTAAATCACGTTCTAGAAAGAAAGTAAAATATGGTATATACCTACCACTGTATTGCACTTTGGAAAGATGAAGTGTGGAGTGGCTCTCACCTAAAATTTTCACAAATGAAAAGGGTTTTTTTTAACTGATCCCCCCCCACTGCTCCAGACTCTCGACTTCCCCCAACCTATTCCTGGTGGGGTCTCCTATCCCCCAGAAGCTGCTTCTCAGGCGGCATTTTAGACAACAGAGGGAGCTGGGAAGCAGGGAAGTTGTGCTCTGTAGAAATTTTAGGCAAGATCCAAACCATGGTTTCCAGACGAGTAGAAAGGAAATCAAGAAGAACTTGGGCAGCAGTGTACAGGAGGGGGGGGAAGGCTTTCTCACTGTCAAGTCTTATGAAAAGGATGTGTTTTGTTGCTTGGACTGAATACAAGAAGGCAATTGATTCACTCCCTTATATATGGATCCTGAAAACACTAGAAATGGTAGGCAGCAGCAAAACTGTAATAATATTTATCAAAAATACCACAAGTCAATGGAACACCAAGCTGATAGTGCATGAAGAAGAAATTGGAGCAGGTAATATCAAACAAGGAATTTTTCAAGCACTATCACTGCTGCTCTTTGTTATTGCTCTAATACTACTCACAATCATCCTCAACAGCACAGGCCTAATAAAGCAGCTTTCAAAGCAGCTTTCAAAGACAGGTCCAAAGATTTCACACTTATTGTATATGGATGACTTGAAAATGTATGGAAAGTCATAATCAGAGATTGATTCTTTACTAAATACAGTTTGAATATTCAGCAAAGATATAGCAATGGAATTTGGCCTTAACAAATGTGCAGCAAGACTGAATAGAGGAAAGATCACTGAACAAGAAGAAGTCAAGATGCCAACAACAACATCAGAACACTGGGCTTTGAAGAAAACTACAAACATTTTGGGATTTTGGAAAATGACAACATCAAACATATCCTTGTTAATAAAAATACAACCAAGGAGTATTACCAAAGAGTTAAAAATATATTGCGAACAAAATTAAATGGAGGAAACAGAAAATGCAATTAACACATGGGCAGTCTCAGTTTTAAGATACACAGATGGCATTATTGATTGGAAACAAGCAGAATTAGAAGCAATACATTGCAAAACTCGCAAGATGATGACAATGCATCACTCACTACACACTAGAAGTGACGTTGATCATCTTTACTTACCAAGAAAATTAGGTGGAAGAGGTGTCCTGAAAGTTAAGCAACCAGTTGAAGAAGAAAAACAAGCACTGAGTGGTTACACCAATAAATGCAAAGAGAACCTTCTAGTTGAAGTATACAAGACAGACTTATTTAAGACTTGTTTACAGAAACCAAAGGAAATTACAAAAAGAATGCAATCAAAACTCACTTTGACAAGGAAAAGCACTTGCACAGGCAATATTTGAAAGACATAGAGAACAAAGTTGATAACGAAAACACCTGGAAGTGGCTTCAAAATGGACACCAAGAAAGAAACGAAAGGACTCATTCTAGCTGCACAACAGCAGGCACTCAAACTGAATAGTATGAAAGTCAAGATTCAGAAGGCCAGTGATTACAGCAAATGTCGACTTTTCAAATCAAAGGATGAAACAGTTGACCACATGGTCAGTGCCTGCAGTGAAACTGCTCAAACTGACTGTAAAGAACATCACAATGGAGTTGCAGCTATGTTGCACTGGGATCTTTGCAAAGAAGTATGGCTTACCATTAGCCAGAAATTCACAGGAGCACAGACCAGACAAGATCATGGAGAATGATGAAACAAAGATTCTTTGAGACTTCTGATTGCAAACAGATAAATACCTGGAGCATAACACCCCCAATATCACAATTGTAGAAAAAAATGAGAAATAGGGTTTGGATTATTGAGACTGCAATCCCAGGAGACAGCAGAATAGAAAGAGCAGGAGAAGATAATGCAATACCAGGACCTACAAACAGTGTTAGGCCGAGGACAGACTGGCAAATTGAAGTGCAAGGGAAACGGGACAAAAAGACCCGGGCCAAGTTGTCGCAGGGCTTTCCGTTCACACTGTGTAGACCATACCAGGGAGGAGGCGGAATGGAGCGTTCGCACTGCGAGGTGGCAGCACGCGGCTTTGGTCTGTTTTGCCGAGCTGCACATAGGCGCATGGGTGCATAGGCGCATGGGTGCAGCCACCCGATCAGTGGGTTCACATTACTGGCGCTGCTTGATGCGTGGCTTATTTGCATCCACACTGCCAGGAAGCGGGATGAACACGCACCTAGACGGCTTGACACCGATTTCACCAGATACCTTTTTGAAGTGCAATGAAAGCACTTCAGGACCGGGTGAGTGTGGCATGGCAATGCCAGGCAGCTGTGGCTGTCTGAACGGTTTCTCTTAATCCGCTTGGAAAGCGGACCTATATCGGGCCAATATGCCAGTCTATCCTTGACCTTAGAGCGCCTCTGGGAAAAGAAGGTGACCATCGTGCCAGTTGTCACTGGAGCCCTTGGAGCAGTGCCTAGAAGTCTCAAGGAACACCTTGATATTCTGGGCATTGATCAAATCACACCAACTCAGCTCTAGAAGACAGTGCTGCTTGGAACAGCAAGAATCCTGTGAAGATACATCCACAATTCCCAAGAACTTGGATAGACCTCAAATTGCAGGATACCATCTATCAGTCAAATATCTGACTGTGACAATTCTTAGTAGTAGTAGTAGTAGTAGTAGTAATGATAATAATAATACTATAATACTGATACACAAACCCAGAATGCACCTCAAACCTTAATTAAACTAAAGCAGACTTTGAAAACACCCAATGGTATATCTCTATAAAAATGTTATCAATTATACAGCTAAACTTTGATGAATATACCCAGAAAATTTTGCAGATTTTTGTTGACCACTATTCAGTTGATAAATGACCCAGAACATGCTCACGCCAGTGTATGTTTATCTAAGAGCGTATTAATCCCATGCTGAAATATGATTACCCTTTGGATACGCTCTAGTTGTTCATTGCCTTCCTGTCTCTAATAAAGTGTTTCACTTTCCACCCTTTCAATAAGTTGTACTAAAGGGACTAGACACTTTTTGGGGCAGTCTCTGTTTGATAAATGATCATGTCATGCTATCACTTAGAGGTCTGCTACAAAATACTAAAAAGCAAATTATATTCTAGGCACACCATGTGTTTTGTGTGTGTGTGTGTGCTAAAGTCTCAAATGACATCCATAGTACTGGCTGCAGCCTTCTTCCCAATTAATGATGACCATTTAAGAACTCGTATTTGACCAAGGTACTCCAATTTTTATCGGCTGTGTCTAGCTCAAGTGCCCTAACTACATCTGTAGACAGCAATTTGTCATCATTCTGACAGTCTGCCATTATCTATTTCAGAAAATCTATATTTTTTCCTCTTGTTCCTGACTGAATTGTGAAGTAAAGGAATTCATCTTTTTGATATCTTGTTGTCATAATCAATAATGGCCAAAGGTTGAATAAATTAAAGATTTACAACCATCTCCTCATAAGACTGAACCAGCATAAGCTATTTCAGAACAAACAAGCTGCTATATTTATGTTAGAGTGACAGCGTTACCGCCTGCACTTACAGGCATAACCAAGAGCTTTGCACATGCAGGGGCCATTAACAGGCATTTCTCATTGGGTGTACATAATTAAATAATTATATTTGCTAGGCTGCCCTTCCCTACAGGTAGGGCTTTTGTTTCCCCTATAGAAGAAAATGGGACACTTTGGGATAGTCTATCCCAATGGACGTTCTGAACCTAAAAGAACATTAGACCAAATTCTAAACAATTTGTATATATAAATGTCAACAAATCCCAAATCTAGAAGGAATATTCGCAACATTTTGTAAATCGCAAGCTGAAAGAGTTAAAAAAAATTCTGGCAATGGCTTAGACACAGTCATGAATGGAGTGAGGTAGCCTAAGGTATCTTTGGCACCTTCCGCTTCCCTCCGCAGTCCTTTCAGCCTCTTCCCCAAAAGCTGCTCCCAAGGGTTGAAAGACCCTGGGAACTACATGGGACATGGTGCAGGGAGCTGCAATAGTGAGGGGAGATCTGTGGAAACAATCCTCCCATTCCTTAGTGAGTTCATTAGGAACCCTACAAATGGAGCAAAAGTTCATTTGTGATTTCTGTTGATTCTTCCCATTGCAGCTCCTCTCCCCCATGTCACATCTCACACCATTCTCATGGGTCCCCTGACTTAAATATAATTTTTCTCGGGTTAAAATTCTAAGAACTTGATCATGTACATGTGACTTTAAAGAAAAATCCCATTTACTTCAGTGGAACCTACCGACTAATCCAAAGGATGTGCAAGGCTCTTGGCTTTAGCCTTACCTCCTTGTCAATTTATGACCGGTGCTATAAAGCACAGAGTGCTAATCATGCTTGGTGGTTTGCACACCACAGAAGAGCAACACTGGTATATCCTTGGCGGTGTTTCCTCTAAGCTGAGTGTGAACTAGCTCACAGTTTTTCAGCCTCCAGCTCACACATTTTTGTCTTAGCTCAGGGAGGATGGCTCCAGAGATTTATGCAGTAGCCAAATTGCTCGCTCACAACTTTAATGTCAGTAGCTCACGAAGTAGAATTTTTGCTCACAGGACTCCAAATTGATCCTAGGATGCTGGATATGGGCATTTCCCCTTCCACAGCAATCTTAACAAGCACAGAAATTTATTTCCATGCACATAAAGACTGCTTATTTAAAATATACACAGTAAAATATAAAATCATCTTTCAGTGTGCTTATTTTCTATACTATCTTTGAAACTTACAGAACTGTAACAAACAATTTATATTACCACAATGTGAAAAGGGAAGAAATCTTTTGATATTAAAACATCTTTACCTTATCAATTGTCTTATTTTCTTTTACACTAATAATCAATCCCCATTTCCCTTCTATTACCTCCACACGGTGAAGTTGGTTGTCCACAGCTATGAGATGGGAGAGGTTTTCCAAAACTGCTAATTCACTTAGTTCATCAATGTTATTATTGCTGATATTCAAAACAGATAAAGACTTCTGAAATGAAACAAAACAAAACATTTTAAAAGAAAAACATTTTTGACAAAGTTTTGAAAACTCAGATTTATCAGCTCATTTTGAATCACTTTGAAACAGACAATTAACAACTTAGAAAACTATCTCATAATAAATCAAAGGTTCAAATGTTTTATTACATTAGCTCAGAAGCCACAGCAAATAATACACTTCCAATATATATACACCTAAATCATAATTTTTCCAAAGATTAAAATACTATGTAACACTGTAACATTTAAAAATATCAACTTAAAACCCAACCAATAACAAACTGCAAAATTATCAATCAACTAATTATAAATATTGAATATCTAATATCCCATGTAAAATATCAAATGATCCAGAGTGGTACCACTGATCTAATAATTAACCATATTTTGGGATTTTTGTAGCCTTTTTATTCATAACAAATGCAATAAACCTTACCATTTTAAAAGTAACAAATTTGTCCTTATATGCCAACAGTGATACTAGTTTAGTCTGATGTGACCCTCCAGAAAATCAAGATAAAATGGACCCGAGGGGTTTTTCATGCTCTTCACAATAGATCAGCTATAGCGGTTATAGCGAACTGTTTGCTTCTGGGCCTAATTCAAAGTGCTGGGCATCACTTTTGAAGCCCTTCACTGCCTAGGGCTCTTATAGCTATAGAACTGCATCTCCAAATATATGCCTATACAGCACTTATACTCTTCAGAAAGCCTTCTTCTTGTCCATACAGCAGCAACTAGATCACAGCTTTTCTCAGTGGTAGGTTCAGTCCACTGCCCACTACCCACTACCAGGGTGGGTGCAGAGGGAAACTTCATTGGCTACATTTAGGTAGGGGCATGCAAGATGGTTTTATTTCAGAAGGCATTTCACAGTTGGCAAATTGCTTAGACAGATTTGGCTGTGGGTTTTTATTTGCATCTTTTAAAAAATCTATGCAGCTGTTTCTAAATCCATGCATGTGTTTTTAATTTATACTGGTTTTAATTTTTGTTTTTACTTTGTGCATTTGTTTTTATATTATTAATTTATGGGGGATTTTGGTTTGTACATCTTACTGCTACATTGTTACCTGTCTTCAGTCTAAGGAGAAAAGGTTAAATATAAATGTCTGAAAGAAGGAGAAGAAAAACTAATGACCACTAATTACTAATGTGCTAAATGAAGTGGCTTATGCATGCAACTCTTGTTCAAGACTATTGAACATAAGAATTGACAAGTCAAGATTTTACAAAAATGATAGCACTGGTACTACCTGCCCAAAGTTTTGGGCATTTCTTAAGTAACAATCCATACATCCAACAATGTCCTCACCTGGATAGCCCAGGCTAGCCTGATCTTGTCAGATCTCAGAAGCTAAGCAGGGTTGACCCTGGCTAGTATTTGGAGAATGACCTCCAAGGAGTACCAGGGTTGTGACATGGAGGTAAGCAATGACAAACCACCTTTGAACGTCTCTTGCTTTGAAAACTCTATGAGGTCAACATAAGTCAGTTATGCCTTGACAGCAAAACAAACAAACATACAAAAATCCATATTACCCTGGCAAACTGAATTTGACAACTTTTTCAAAAGCATTTTGACATGTGGTCTTTTGTTTGAAGTATCTGTTTTTGTGTGTGCAGACAAAAAGACTACTCTGCGTTCTCCTACAAATGGACATTGAGTTTGTTTGGAGGTTCTAGCAGGGGAGCACAGCTATCATATACCCTTGACCAAAGAACGGTACACTCCTTCTATCTGGGATGGTCCTCTTCGACCAAGCACATAGCTTCGGGAGGGACGCACATGGAGCAGTGAGGTAGGTGGGGGAACCTGCCTAGCCAGCCAGATCAGCTGAATCAACCCTGGCAATCAATGGGGTGACAGATGTTGCAGTTGGATACATCCCTTTAGAGGTACCTCAAGTAGCTAATTGAGACATATGTCTTTTCTACTGCTTCATAAATAAATCTACAAAAGTTACTAGCCCACAAAAAGTTGATTAGCTTGCTTCTCCATACATACCTGAGGCAATTTGTTGTGTCTCGTTACTAATCTGAATGAGAAAAAGTACCAAATCTCATCCTTTACAACATGGGCCCCCAGTGTTGTGCCCATGGGCACCGTGGTGCCTGCTGACACCTCTCCGAATTCTTCTAGAAAGTGGTTGGGGCCAAATGGAGCCTTTGCCCAGGAGGGCTTCTTATTGGCCACAGGAGATCTGATTGACTAAGCATATTTCTAAAAATGTTGTTTTGGGAGTAGTTGCCACCACAGTACAAGGATCATCACTGAGAGAGCAATCCTAAACAAGTACACTCACAATTCTATCCTAGGCCGAGGACAGACTGCCAATCTAAAGCGGAGGCAAAGCGGAGGGAACTGGAGTGGGGGAAAAAACCCACGGAGCTGGCCGTTCACACTGGCCAGAGCAATGCGGATCAGCGGCAATACGGAGCGTTCAGACTGCCACGGAGCGTTCAGACTGCCGTGTAGCCAGCACGCGCGGCTTGCGCTTACCGCTGCTTTTTTTTGTTTTCTGTTGATGTGTTTCGCATGTGCGCACATGCGCACATGCGCATAACTTTTTGCCGGTGCATTCACACTTCCTCCGGATGCCTCCCGCTTCTTCCAGTTCACACTGTTTGGAAGCGGGAGGCATGCGGAGGAAGGCCCCTGAACACCGGGAAAAACCGGTGTCCTGTTAAAGCGAAAGGAAAGCGACTGGGAGACGGGTAAGTACGCAACGGAGCCGAGGGACAGATGCGCATGTCTGGACGTGCTCCTTTCTTCCGTTTGCGAAGCGTGCCTGCCCCGCTTTAGATTGCCAGTCTGTCCTCAGCCTTAGTCTATTCAATGGGGCATATTGCCCAGAAAGTGTTCTTAGGGTAGCACTATAAGTGCCTGAAGGCAGGATGCAAGTACACGCAACAAAATATTTTTAAAAGGATGTTTATTTTAAAAGGTATACTGTTAAACAGAACTTCTGCCTGAAATGTTGAAGGGTTACTATTAGAGCTATGCATAACCTCACTCTGTGACATTTTGTGGTTGGCCCTGCATCCAGCAGACACCAGGGCTTGTGGATGCGGGGCCAACCACAAAATGTAGAAAAAGCCCAGCAGGAATTCATTAGCATAATAGGCCACACCCAACAGCAGAAACTCATTAACATATTAGGCCACACCCCTGACAGCACAGCTCATTAGTATATTAGGCGGAGGGCTGAGAAAGCACAGGGCAGGTATGGAAGCTTGACTCTTCCCCCCCCCCACTGAGCTTCTCTGCCCCAGTTCTGCATCACCTTTCTAGTCTACCCCCCCCCCAAACCAGATGGTCAGGGAAAGGCGCTGCTGAAGTTCCTGGGATTTGAAAGATCCCAGGCATTTCAGCATCACCTTTCTAGTCTCCTACCCCCCCCCGAAAGATTGGGAAAAGCAGGCATGTTTGCCTGGCTGCCCTCGGTCTCCCCAGCCAGCCCACCAAGGCACGCAGGCTGGGGAGACCAAGGGCAGCCAGGCAAACATGCCCTGTTTCTCCCCTGAGCCTCTCCGCTATTGCAGAGAGACTCAGGGAAGTGTGGGGGGGCATGGTTAAATGTCTTTCTCTCCCTTCCCCAGATCAGGAAGGGAAAGAAAGGCATTTTCAACATGCCTGGATTCCCTGCCTGCCCTTTTCCAGCTGCGACATGCGCCAGCTAACTGGCGGGGAGTGAAATTGACAAGGAAATCCCAACGGGCTCCCCAGAGGGAAAGACGGCATTTTAACATGCCACCTCTCCCTCTTGTGTGGGGAAGGCAGAATGCTCTGTCGCCACGCATGCCAGAGATTTTGCTTGTAGGCGTGGCCAACTCAGGAGCCAGCTCAAACTCTGTTCCTGTGCGTTCCTGCCCAAAAATAGCCCTGGCAGACACCATTTTGTGGCTGAGCCCACCAAGCTGTATCAGAATTCCAAAGGTGCCTGCAGACCCCAAAAGGCAAGGACCTCCGCTTTACAGTATCTGCCCTTCCTTCGTCACAAGGACAAAAATTCTTACCACAAGCAACCAAGCAAATGGCTACCTACAAGCTTGCTTTGTTCATTCTTGTTTCTCCTGACACACTTTACAATCCCTTCCCCCAGAAACCCATAGAAAAATTGGCAAATGTGTAATTGGGAGACAGAAAAGGAGAATCAAGCAGTTGTGCGAGATGAAGTTAAGGCAGTTCGGGACACACTTCACTGAAGATCTGGGACTTACTTGGCATACAGACGGGTGACATAAAAGACTTCTCCCTAAGACTCTGGAGAGCCACTGCCAGTCCGAGTAGACAATGCTACCTTCATGGACCAGTGGTCTGATTCAGTAGAAGGCAGCTTCATGTGACTTCCACTTTAGTATTGATTTAATTTTTTAAAAATTCTATGTTGCCTTTCAGTTCCAAAGGGCTTTTAAGGCACCTTATAATGCATAAAAACATAAACAGCTGTAAAAATGTACTTGCTCAAATGAGTGCCACTTCGGGGAAAAATTATATTCAGAAATCTATGCTTTCCTCCTACATCATTTATTTCTTCTGAATACATTAAGTAGAACTGACCTTTGATTTCAAATTAAGCATATTTACTTAGAAGTATGACCTACTGAGATTAGTGTCATTTACTTCCAAGTAAACATGCTATTATCATATCTGCCAACTGTATTATGGTTGCAATACTAAGAATACTTTATTGGGAGTAAGCCCCATGGAATAAAATGGGACTTACATCAAAGGAGACCAGTTTAGGATTACTCACTAATGGGAAATACCTAATGGGAAATAAATGCAAAATAAAAAGTCAACAGAAGTTGCTATAAAGCAAAATTTTCCCAGAACATTATGATTGGTCACTCTACATTAAAAAATGTTTTTGAAATTGAGTAGGAAATATCAGCCCTATGCAGTCTGTAAATCCTGTGTGAGAAGAGCTCTGACAAACGGAAGTAACGTATCAGGGAGCTGGCACAATAACTCCCACTGCAATCAACATCCATCACCAAATGTCATTTAAACTCTACGTTCTTACTGCTAGTGAATGAAGACTTCTTGGGTCAAATAAGAGCTTTTCTCCTAGGGGGAGCTGCTGGCTTTCAACATGTAACTCTCTCAGTTCTTCTAAATTCTCTAAGCCTTCCACTACAGTGATGTAATTGCCACCCAGGTACCTTAAGAGAACAATAGAAAAGTGACTTCATTTTTATGATTTGTTTAAAAAATGCAGACTTATACATTTCTGAAAGCAAAAAACCCCCTTCTTCTGTGAACTTATGATCAAATAAACCATTAAATTAGCACCCCAACCTTCAGCAGAAGTAGGTTCCACTGAAGCTAACAGAGCTTAAACTATGAAGGGCCAAACTACATGTGATGCTGGAGATCCATATCTGGACCTTGCATGTATAATTTAGCCACACACACACAACCAGACATGAGGGCCTTGATGTGGAAGGGGGAGTTTTCCCCTCTGTGCTGCTTCTCCGCCCCCCCCCCCAAATAGGCCTCACCTAACCCCAGAATGCCTTTAGTGCTAGTCAAGGATCTATCCTGTGCCTGCCATTTTACAGGTAACAGTTAAACTCTTACCTCCTCATACTGTACCTGCCATCTAAGTCTGGACTCTCTGCAGATCGCTTTTTGAAGCTAAATTACACATGAGGGGAATCGACTGTTGTATGCAGTTTGAGCCAAAGCAAATGTGTAGAATTGGGAAGGGGCAGCTAAACTGCAAATCTTTTAAGGGATATAGTAGACCGGATAGTCTATAAAATGAATTAATTTATGCATAAAACCTGATACTAAAATGCAGAGAAACACACACACATTCTAATTACTATTATCTGTCAAATTGGGACACAGTGTAGCCAGCATTAAGTAGACCCAGTGATTTCAATGGCAGAGCATTAAATACATATCTAATTGGTCCATCAAAATCAATAGGGCTTAAATGTGTTAAACTTGCTTTCCCCATGGATTTAAAGAACACAAAGCAAAATTCCTATACAACTAGTGCAAAATCTTTTTGTTTTTGAAACATATTTAGCACAATTAATTTATTCTTGTATTTCTTAGGCAAATTTGTAAATACAACTGAGAAAAATAATGATTTTTCACTTACAATTTTTCAAGTTTTATTAATGATGCTAGATTTTCCAATCGTGTAATGCAATTGTTTTGCAGGTACAGGTGTCTTAGGTTTGTGGCAAAGTCCAAGTTATGTACCTGTCTTATTTGGTTATCATACAAATAAAGGACATTAAGGTTTTTACACAAAGATAGGTCATCCTAAGAGAAAGAAGGAAAGTGTTACTCTAGAAAGTTCACTCTTGAGTAACTGCTTGTGCATTCTAATTTTTCAGGCTGCAGATTCCCCCCCCCCCCCACCCCCCACTATTGCATGGCTTGTTATACTTCCACAAACATGAATAAGCTATCCTAAACCCAAGCACTTGTAGCTTGTCATCCTTGGCAAACACGTTTTAACAGCAGTCCAGCGCATGAGTATTATCTTTATTTACCATGGCTGGGATCCAAAGAAACATGCAACTAGTTTTACATGCCCCAAGGGACTTTTGAGTTTGTATTTCTTGAGTAGCAGCCGCCACATCATACAGCAAACTCTTTGAAACTGAGGAAACTTTCTTAAACCCTTTGGACTATGGTATGGTGGTCTGCTGTTCAGAGAAAAACAGCCAAAAAATCTCTTGGGCATGCTGATATTTTTCAGCTCAGTTATATTAGAATTGCAGATTATCCCAGAATATAGGGTTGTGAACAAGTATACATTTTTTTGCAAATTTCAAGCACTTTTCTGAAAAACCTCTGTTTCTTATTACTATACACAAACATACTGAAAAACATGCTTCCAAAATTCCAATCTCATTGAAAACAATACATTCCAATTGAAATCAAAGCCAATTTTTTGCAAACAAGAAGTGCATTTATTGAACTGTCTGCTATCTCAAGGAAAAGGGCTCAAAAACTATTTTCAAGCTAATTATTTGATATAAAATACATCACAGTTCCAAGATCCCGCACATAATTTTTTTTTGCTAACAACATAGAAATAAAATTAAGTACTGGTTAATTTATTGAATTAAAAAGATAAATTGTAGTTACAAATAAAAGAGTCTTCTTACAATGATATCTATATTTTTATTAGATAGCTTGAGATGAGTTATTTTCCTCAGGTGCTGGGCCAAGGATTCATCTCTGCGATTCTTTTGACTGAGGCTTTTAGCAATGAGCTCCAATGTTAAGCGAACCATTGTTTTGCAATAAATCCAGTTCTCTGAGTTGATACAAAGTATCTGTCGCACAGAGCCTTTAAAAAAAGGTATTATTATCATATACTTTTCCTGCAACATTCTAGTTTCTACAAAATATTCCAACTGGAATATGATTTTTCTCATATATAGGCTAACAATTTTTCTAACTTTCTACAAATATAGGCGATAATATTTGTCACCCATTTTGCATATACATTATTACATGAATAATCCAAACCTTACTAGATTTACTGACCGAATGACTGCCAACTATTTAAGAAAATGTTATCAATCAATGGCAAAATCAACAACTGCCTGTACACATGCCTTCTCCGTTGTGGCCCCCACCTTCTGGAATGGCCTGCCTGAGGAGGTCAGGAAGGCTCCCACTTTCCTGGATTTCTGCAAACTATGCAGAACTGAATTATTTGAGAGGGCTTTTCTACACAGGCAACAGGGCAGCACTGTACAAAATGCTTCACAAAGTTACTTGGATAGATTATAGAACTTTGGTCTATACTACTGTGTATTGTTTCCTGTAACTCAGATCCTATTATGTAACTCTGCATCATTTAATGTATCATATATCATGTTCATACTTACACTTTGCTTCAGTTCTGTTTTTTAGGCTTCTGGTTGATTCTACAACCCAAATACTATCTCACTGTTTACTGATTGTCTCATCTTGTTAATTGTATTGATTCACCACCTTGAGTCCCAGTGAAAAACGCAGACCATAAATAATGTTAAATAAATAAATGTTTTAAAGAGTAAATCAGCATACCTTTTAATATGAATAAAATTAGTAGTCCTTAAGAAAAAAAATTACCTTACAGATGTACACACACTGTATTACCCACCATTTAAAAAGAAGTATTTCATCCTTGTGTGATGGTTCCTGCCAAAAGCAGTTTATACTTTTTAAAAATGATGCCTGTATTTGGGACTTCAGTTCCTCAGTCTAAATTGCTGATTGACTGAGAGCAATCCTAAATAGGTCAAGTCAAGTCTATTCAATGGGACATTCCCAGGAAATTAAATTTTGCAGCCCTGCTGCAGAAAAAAATTCAAGGGGACTTACTTTAGGTTGAATATAGTTGGAATTGAACTGCCAATTACATTTTAGGGACAATACTGCAAAACTAGGACCCATCAGTAGCTCTGTTAGCATATTACTGTGAACACATGTACAGCCCATTGGTATCAAAGAGCAAATGCACATTCACTTTATAAACCAAACCAGGGACCAGTACCTGGATCAATGTGGGGTTTCAGTTGACTGTTCAGTTGTACGAATGATGAATGTAACATAAGAATTACTCAATACACATATAAATAAAAATCAAGCGTACACTATACATGGATTGTACATGCATCCAGAGTAACCTGTGAACAGGGCTCCTGTTAGAACAAAATGCAACACTTTTAATAAAAATGAAACACAAATCCTAATTGTACAAATATATTCGAACTGGTTTTTGGTTGAACCAGCAGACTTTGATCATAGAACACACAGCAGCTGATAACTACACAAATACTGAACAGGTAAAACCTTTCATGGGTGAATATCTATGAAATCAGCTTTCTATATAAATTGCTCAAATTATCAACACGAACACAAAACAAGTTCGGTTGCAATGAACATGCATTATCTTTTCCTTCACCATCTTCCACCACAAGCAGTCCTAAAAATCAACTTGATGTTGATCTTGGCACCTTAAAGTTGTCAACACACTTATAGGTGGGGAGAATCTATAGAACTGATACAGGTAAACTCATTTGTGCATTGGATTATCTCATAAATGCAGATTTTAAAAAACTGAAATATCACTTAAATATACATTCGTATTTCAAAACATTCTTGAAACGTTCCATAAAATCAAAGTATCTTTTGTACCTACAAATGTTGTTGAAATTTTATAAAGAATTCTATGGTATTTTCAGGAAATTATTCATGCTAAATAGGAAAAATCCCCCCCTTTAGTGCTATACTGGTACTAGCCACAGTCCAGAGACAAATGCTATTCTTGCATTCTTGTTCAGCAATAAAATAGGAAGATGTTCATTCCAGCAGCAGAGAGGAGACACACATGGAATAGAAAGAGGTTTGTAAAACTGCACAGCATAGCTGAGGTGGGGGGCTAGTGTTCACTGCTGTTTTAAAAAGTGCTGGTAAGTGGTTTTCAAAGCGTTTTAAACAGTTTTAAAAGTTTCATGGAAATCAGTAAAGGGAATTGTCATTGGCATAATTCAGACACTATTCACTAAAAGCCCTTGACACTTATACCACATTCTAGATAACAGTTTGAATAGCAATGGTCATGGTACTAGATAGGGGAACATTTTCCCAACAGCAAAAGATTAGAGTCCAAATATTAGGTGTATGCAAGAGAGCAGAAATGCATCCAGAAACACTCCATTGAGAAATGATGTTTGGTTCCCACACAGCAAGGGCATAACAACTGCTCATTCTACTGTGCAGACCAAAGATATCAGAAATGCCCCATCTCAGGACCACACTCAACATGACGGCCCGAGTGTAGAGAAGAGGTGAGGTATTTCCCCCCCCCCCTCCCCTCGCAGGGCTGACCTCCTCGCAGTCTCTCTCGCCAAGCATTTTTCTTTCAGCCAGGGGTCATTTCAGATTTTGCATTCCTGGCTAGAAGAAAAGTACCAGGAGAACAGGGCTGCAATGCAGGCAGCTATTCAGCTCAGCAGTTCCTACGGGAGAGAAACAAACCGCACAGGTGCCCTTTCCTCTCCTACAGCGTGTGGGGGGGGGGGGGGGGCATGGGGGGGGGGGAGATCCTCACTGTGCTGATTCCAGAGTAAAGTGAACTTAAAGTCCTGGTCGTGTAACGGTCGGACACGGTTCTGCAGACTTAGCAGGTCTAGTTACTCCCCCTCCTCCCCAATAGCGGCCTCACTCGAAAACGGCTGTGGAGACTGCTGTCGTCCCTCTTCAAACAGGATCTTGCATGTGGTCCCGGCGAGGCGTGAGCCGCCACCCCCCTCCGAAGAAGAAAACCGTCTGACGCACGTAACTCTCGAGGGCCGGTTTCTATGGAGACGGCAGGGCCGTCAAAACGCAGTATTCATCCCGGCTCTACCGCCCTCCCTCCTTGCCGCCTGACTTCTCGCCCCGCGTCGACTTGCCCTCCCCCTGCTTCCTCTACCCCTTTGGGGACTGCCTTGTCGCTCGGCGCGCGAGGGCGAGGAAGAGGCTCCTCCAGAGACACCACCACCAGCAAGTCAGCGGGTTGCTGTGGAGACAGAAGGTTGTCAGACTTCTCCTCCAATCAAAGAACTCCGTGTAGACGGCACACTGTGGGAGGGGGCGGGGAGGCAATGGAGCACACCTGTGAACTACGCACAGATCCTGGGAATGCGCCGAAGGAGAGATAGTTTGCGCCTGCGCCGGCGATGTCTTTTCAGTCTTGGTCGTGGCTATGTGGGAAACTGAGCACAGGCGTTCTTCTCAGGGAAGGGGAAGGAACTCGCGGAACGTCAGCTTATCATGTGTATGGTTATTTTATGCTGATAGGGGTTTTTAAAGTGGTTTTTAGGTTTGGTTTTAGCATTCATTTTACTTATGGTCTTATTGCTTATAAAATTAATTTTACTGGGTTGCTGTTAAATTATATATGTGCCGTTCTCTGCCAGGCCGTTTCTGGTGGTGGGCTCTGCGGTTTGAGACTCTGCAGGCCTGATGCTTGGGTGTTGGCCTCCCCAAGGTACCCTCCCTTGCCCCAGTGGAGGGCCATATACCCCGTCTGATGCATTTGCCCAGCCACAAGCGGGAGAGCTGTGCTGGGGTAGCCTATGCTGGAGTTTTGGGTTGCAGTGTAATCCAAATAAAGAATTAGGCACATGATTAACCCTTCCATTTCAATCATAGTGACTTAACATGGGTGTTTTCCAGACAGCCTTAATGTTCCAGTTTCATTTCCTTCTGGTACCATTTTTTCCCATAGTATCCACATAGCTTCATTAGCAATCCCTTGCTGTCCAGGTTTTTCAACAACTTTTCTCCACTGTTTCTGAAACCTGGGGAAATATTTTTAAAACTGTGACAGCAAGGGATTGCTAACAATGAAAAGGGGAAAAAATGGTAACAAAGAGAAATGAAACTGGAACATTAAGAATGGCTGGAAAATGCCATAGTTTCACTGTGGCTGGATCCACCGTGTCATGGGGTGAGGGAGCTCTACTTCCTGTGTGTGGCTACGGTTTAGAATGTCAAGTACATATCCCCTCCCATATCTGTTCCTTGTTTTAATAATTGCAAGGGTTTTTTATAACTTCAGACCCCAGAATTAGCAGCTTGTTGGTGGGAAAGTAATAAAGTAAAAATAATGCAATGGCTGCTTGGGGAGAAGAGGGGCAGAGCAAGTGTTTTGCAGAAACACCCTCCATCCCCTTTCAAGCTGCTGGATCTCTGGTTCCAAGTGCTTGAAAACTTTGGAGGTAGTGGAAGCAATGTTTGTAACACAGCCTGCACAGAGGCCCTTCCCCCTACATTTTCTAAAGAAGAACCATTTTTTTATTTAGGGTCTCTTTGTTATGTTAGTCATGAGGATTTCACAACATTTTATTTATTTTCTTTAGTTTATGTCCCTCCTTCCCCACAAGCGGATTTAATTTCAGTCAGCTCTGTTTAAGCCATCCTGCCAAGGCCTGTAGTGCCCTAACTACACATCTCGGGTGGAGTCCAGCTGGCCATCCATCAACAGATAGATCTGGGTATCATCAGTACACTGATGACAACCCAGTCCATATCCCCGGACCATCTGGGTGAGGGGGCTCATATAGATGTTAAACACTGGGGAGAAGATTGCCCCCTGCAATTCAAGTGGATGCTTCTAATACAATTCTTCCCTGAGGAGGATAACGATTTCCTGTACTCATAGCTACAAATCTCATCTATCAGTCCTAAAACTACAATTTTGAATTGGTCTAACATAATTAATACAAATTAGTCTGAGAAGTAAAGCGTTAGACTAGCTCTGTGCTTTTTTGCAGTTATGATGACTATGACATGAACTGCTTTTGTAGACAGTTTGTATTATTGCACAATAAGTGCATAGTGCTTGTGAAGATCTGTTGTGAGAAAATAGCCATTCACAAGAACTATGTACTTATTGTGTAATTATACAAACTGTCTGCAAAAGCAGTTCATGCCATAGTCATCGTAAACTGAAAAAAAGAAGAGAGCTTGTCTGACTGTCTACCCCTTGGCTAAATTGTTTCTTGAATACCTGTAACTAGAAGAAGACATAAAAGCATCAACTTTTGTTGCCACTGATGAGGACTGCTGGATTGGCCTCACCATCATACTATCTTGAGTAAATGGAATATAATCCTCAAGTGCCAAAGATTAAACAAGGGCCTCCTTAGTGATGAGAACCAAAGGCAAATGATCACTGCCATAGAAAGTCTCTACTTGCGAACAGTTCACTCTAGGAATCAAGTCTGGGGAAGCTAAAAATTAATCCCAGAAACGCCTGGTCACTCTTAGAAATGTTGGTAGAGTTCAGGAAATAATCCAATCCATGCTTTGGAGTTTGCTTTCAATGAATTTACTGCAACAGAATTTTGCAAAAAGACAATAACTGACTGTAGGCTATTAATGTAACAGAGTGGCCTTCAGAGCACAAGCGCTAACATACTAAGAGAAAACAACAGGAGGTAGGCTGAACTGCAAGAGAAAACATTCAATAAACCTTAAACACTAGAGAATACTCCACAGCTCCCCCTAGAGTACAAGTGGATTAAACTAGACTCTTTAGCAGGCTGTCGTTTCTCCAACAAGAAACAGGATGCTGAACTAGATGGATTTGATCCTCTTAGGCAGGGGTGGGCAAATTGCGGCCCGTGGGCCACATGCGGCCCACCACAGAGTTTTTTGCGGCCCGCCAAGACAGTCGGCCATGTGGTTTCTCAACAATCTCACTCCTGATTTCAAAAAAACTGTAGAAAAGTGTGATAGGGTACATTTGTCTCATTAAACTGATTCTAAAATTAAATGTGCTTGCATCTATAGATGATATGAAATTAGCACAATAAATAAATTGAATAAAACTACCACTATTTTATTTAATTTATATATTTTTTATTTTTATGATACAATTTATACCTTTTCTGAAATGCAAAGTTAACTAATGAATGCAATCATTTTAAAAGGTGCGGCCCTCTGCTAACCTCCGCTCCCACAGAGTGGCCCCCAAGTAAAAACAATTGCCCACCCCTGCTCTTAGGGATTTTTGTGGTGATTGTAGGCTTGGCCTTTTCCTGTAGGGGCAACTCTCCCACCTATAGCTCCTGTTCCCCACTGGCATTCCAGCAGCTGGTGGGAGGGGGAGGGGGAAGAAGAAATCACTTCTAGTAAAAACCTGCAAGTGTCATAACTCCTCTCTGGGAATAGCCCAAAACTCTATGGTAAAAACATGGTGTTTCCTGTGATTTCTAGAGGGGGCAGGAAGTGAAAATTAAGCCCAGGAAGGCATGTCTCTTATTCAAATACTAGCCAGGGCCAACCCTTCTGAGCTTCCAAGATCTGATGAGATCGGGCTAGCCTGGGCTATCCAGATTAGGGTACATTTTTGATACAGCTAATTTAATCCTCCAACAAATACCACCACAATCCAAATATTTGTTGGTTTTATACATATGTACTGTTTTAAAAATTGGTTCATATTCTATTTTTTTAACTGTTGACTGCCTCGAGGGCCCTAATTGGGTACAAAGATGGCCAAGAATATTTTTTTGCCTGTGTGTTCCCATAATCATTGAGATGTGTACCATGAGAAAGCACCTTTAATGCAATGATTAGTTGTGGCAACTGCAACAGAGCTGGTTTGACAGCATCTACTCCTACATGTAACACTTCAACATGTCTGAGACAGCTTTCAGGGTCAGTTTTGGCAAATCCTGTGAGGCCACTTCCCAGCATTATTTTGCTCCAGGGGAAAACATGATGTAATATTACCAAAAAAATGCCTAGCCAGAAGTGTCTGTAGTACATATCAACACCAAGATTCCAGTTGTGAGAACAAGGTACAAAGAATGCCTGGGGCTTTTTTTTTCTAGAACAATGGCTTGCGCTCCTTTGGCACCATTATCACAGTATTGATTACAAATATTAATCACCAATAAATCATACTTTTCTTCCCAACACAGTGCTTGCAAGACCTTTTTCCTGTTGTGTCTGTGGCATGCAGAAGTTTCTAAAAATTCTCAGTGATGTCCACTGACTTGCTGATAACAAAGAGAGGGAGGGTGTGTATCATTACTGTGGGTAATTTGTTCCATGGGACCTTTGTGAGAGCTTAGCATCCATCACCGTAAAGTAACAAAGTCACCATTTTCCACTTTAATGTGGTGTGAAGTTTGCAGAATGAGAAGAAAACCCACAGTTATTTCACAGAACTGGCTCTCATTATTTTCCACTGGTGGCTCTCATTGGCCGGCAAATGACTGCCTAAGTCCAGTTTTGATGCTGGGCCTAGTTACAGGCACTCCTGAACTAAACTGATTATACAAAATGTACTCAGAGCCTAAGAACCAGAAAAATAGGTCTGGCAGAGCAGAGTACCTCTGGATTTCATGTAGTTTGCAATACTAGTGGCAGACAGGAGAAACTGCAAGCTTTCTAAACAGTTCTAAACTATACTTTTAAAACTTGCAACTGTGTGTATAATAAATAATAGTAGCAATAGCCTGAACACCACAATATCCTTCTGGTCCCATGTAGTGAAAGGGTGTGGTGAGGAGTAGGGGGCAGGAAGCCTGGTGGCAACTAGTGGAAAAATAGCCATACTCCTCTTTGCTGCTTTAAAATAATTTAAGGGAGTTGTGAAATGTATATTCCAATGCTAGGGACAGGAAGCAGTCAATTAAAAAAATTCCTCAGAACTATTTTAAAACAAGGTTTAATGGGGGAGCAGGGAAGGAAGTTGGGTCCATTGCCACTGTTCATTTTAGCATATTTTGGAGTAATTTAGCATAAGATTGCATTGTATGCTACTAGTGGAATTATCACAATTATAGTTAATGAGCTAGCTGGAAGAAAACTGCATTTTCACAGTTCCACAATATTACAGTTTGTGTGCTAGGAAACTATAATTCATTAAGGAAAGGCTTTGGAATCCCTTGCAACAAATTAATAACAGGACCAAGTGAAAGGGCTCGGTAGAGTACCTGCTTGGTATGTAGAGGCCGTAGGCTCAATCTCCAGCATCTTGGGTTAAAAGGACTATGCAGGAGGTGATCTGGAAGACTTCAGCCTGAGACCCTGCAGAGACCCTGCCTGACTGAGCAGACAGTATTGTCCTTGATAGACCATTGGTCTGGTTCAGTATCCTACTGAAGATAATGGAACATAAGTTTAATTGTGTACTAGACTAGCATGATTAGCATCAGTTCTGTGCAACTGTATGAAAAAAATGTTTTATTGATGTCAGTGGAGCTTTTGATTGAGTACCTTGGTGCATGATTCCAGCTTAAAAATGTCCTTTTCTACTTAACGTTTAGGTATAGGGGTCTCTAAACTTTTCAGTCTTTCAAGTTGGAATTTCCTTTACCAACCTATCAAATAACAGAAAATACCACAAGATGACCTTATTCCTGTATTTCAGTTTGCAATCCAAAGTCACTATGCCCTGAAGGTTCCTGTTCTGGGAAATGTACCTTTAAAAAATGGTTTTATATTATTAAAACTTCAGCTTGGACTTAGCATGCCCCCAGACTATGGACCTTCTCGTGGCTGTAGGTCTTGCAGGTGTTGAAAGCTGATTCTGTTACTAATTTGGTTAAGAAGATATTATGAACAATTTGAAAGAAAATATTTGTTCAAATGATTTGAAATAAGATTCTCATCTAGTGGCACAGAACATTAGACAATTGTCTGTGTACTTTCAGTGTAGCAGAAATTTGGCAGACTACAGGAAAGCTTTGTCTTTGAGAAAACATTTGGAAACTGTATTAAGTACGATCAAGGACTAAACATGTCTTACTGTTTGTGGATCAGAGCCCAGATGGAACCTTACCAGATGCCTTTCGTGATTCTGCTTCTAGATCCAATAAAATGCATCTTGGCAATACAAAGGCGATTTCACTACTTCTGTTAGGAACAGAGAAAGGAAAAGAAAAACTCTGGGGTGGCCAGATGCACCTTTGGCTCCTTTGCAGTTTTGAATTGTGGCTCTTACTATTTGTTCTCACTTTACTTAAGAGACAAATGGAAGGAGGCACACAGCAAAAGAGATGGATTCCAGTCCTTTAAACTTTTACAGTCCACATACAATATGCAGGACTCTCACAGATTTTAAGTACTGAAATTCAAAATGTATCAGGATAATTAATAATTAGCACAGTGATTCTTCAAGATGCTTTTACATTAAGAACATTTTTATTTTTAAAATATGGATTTCCAATCGTTCTTAACAGTACTATTGAAATGGTATATAGCAAAACATGTTCCTTTCACAATAAGCGTTAAAAGTGTCTCTTGTAAAAATCCACACACAAATCATACATAAAATAAATGAACGTTGCTTTCAACAACTGAGAAAAATGCAGATGGTTGTAATTACAAAAGACTGCATGCAGGCACATAGATTAATTTCCTTTTTAATAGTAATGCAGTTACCGTTATAAGCCCTAAGGTAACTGGGTCTAAAATAAACACAGAAATTTACACAGGAAATGATAGATGAATTACATGGGAGTTGAATGCATATTTCAGTAAAAATCAAAAGTTCCTAAAACAATATATATATATAACCCTCTCAAAGGGCTCACACATTTACCTCTCCATTCTGCATTCACACATTATTTTTCATGGTGGCTGTCCCTGAACAGCACATCTTTGTTCATGTGAAACTGTTAGTACAGTTTAACAGAATTGCTTTGCTAGTGTCCACAAAATAATTTTTGCTACTGGTGATGTTGATAGACAGCTTGCTTACTTTCTAAAAAGAGAAGTTTTTGAATCAGATCCTAAAACCATAATCCTAGCAGTGGGTAGTCTGTGCCAAAGAAAATGAACTCTGCACATGTTTAAAGGATGAATCCTCTGGATCAATCTTGGCAGTGAAAACTATTTTGGGTTTTGAACCTGGTTAGCCTTAGTTTAAATTAAGCCCTGACATAGTCTATAAATTTCATTTGAACACTGTCATTTTATACTCTAGTTTTGGACAGTGCTGGCTCTTCGGCTTGGAAACGGAGATGAGCACCACCCCCTAGAGTCGGATTCAACTGGCTTTTGAGCAGGGAAATCTTTACCTTTTTTCTACTTTTTGCAGTACTGGGATGTCTGCATTAGTCATCATCTTGGGTCAGCCCTCCAGTACTGGGATGTGAAAAAAGGGAAAAGATCTTCAGTCTCCTCCATATGATAAGATTCCTATTGAATTAGTGTGGAACTTTTTGCTATACTTACATTTAGCAATGTTACTGTATCGTAATTATCTGGTTCAGAATATGGATTAATCCACTGTGAAACTAGATTCTGCAGATGCTCAATAAATGTTCAGCACCTCAGGTGTCCCAGACCAGTTGCTTTGTAAACATGTTCAGATATTCTTGAATATATAAATCCGTATTTTCATTGGCCTGTGCAAATGAACCTCCTGAACAAGCAGACTTTTGTTTGGTGATTATCTCCTCTCTGTGCAAATTCTACCAGCGTTTCTGCACTTTTATGTGGTTCTCTCTCTCTTGCTCCTGGGTGTGCTTGTTTTGACAGAGGCAGCAAGCGGCTGTCCACCATGGATAATGCTGGGAACATCCATTTCCACGTAACAGTGCCAGGTGCTGGTATGATAAGCCAGGTGAGAACTTGTAGAAGACCGACCATTTTTCTCCATGATCTCTCACAAAAAAGGCTTCTAGTGAGCAATCTTATTCTGGGATGAACGGAGTTCACCATCACTAGTTTTGATGATCAGAACATTAAGTCCTTTGCCCTTCTGAAGACATTCTATCCGATCTAGACAGAATCCTATTGAACAAGTCCAAGAATCAAACAAGGCAATGGGCTGTATCCTACCATTCCATTCACTGAAAAGTAGCAAATTTCATCCTGACAAGATGTGTCTTGCCAGAGTCTTGTATTGACAGAACATGTTGCTCTAAACTGAGTAGTAGGATACTATCTAATGTTTATGGTAATTTATTGTGATGTACTGGAATTCCTGAAAGGAGGATTTTACAGTCTATGCAGCCTGCATTTCTTTATTCCTTCTCTATTGCAACAGAGGCTCTATTCTTATTTATTTATTTATTTATTTTTCCTTATATATTATTGAGTAGTGGGGTGGCACTTTCTGAACATTCCACACACTCCTAAATCATTTGGCTCCATGATGTGTCACTCAGAAGCTGTCCCTATCCACTGGCTGCATTTCCTGAGTCCCACCCAGTGCCTACAGTGTGCTCCATCAGCCATTGGCCCGTCAGCCGCCACTCAAGAGTACTCACGTGCCATTGGCCGGGTGCTGGGTCTGCTCCTCTTCCCCTTCCACTTTAGCCACTGTTCTGTGTCAGAGTATCCTCTCTTTCCTGACAAAGACACTTCACCTGCTTGGCTCTTCCGTGGAACTAACTTTTCCCTCATTGGCTGTTGGTAGGCAAGCAAGTTTGGTTTTATCAGTAAAAAGACAAAGGAATGAAACCCTTTCCATGTCTTCATGAGGAACACATTTGGGCCGGTCCTGACTAGGGTTGCTAGCTCCAGGTTGGGAAATTCCTGCTGAGGCCCCCCCCCAACGCTGCCCTCCACAGAATCCACCCCCCAAATCTCCAGTTATTTCCCTACTCACAGCAGGGAACCCTACTTTCCCCTCAGTGCCTGTTGCTAGGCAACCAAGCTTGGTTCTCTCAGTAAAAGGCCCTTTCCACACCTATTTTGGCCTTTGGGAGAAAACTCATTGGGACCAGTCCTTACTAGGGTTGCCAGCTCCAGGTTGGGAAATTCTGTGTCTAAGGAAGCCAGGGTTTGGGGAAGGGAGAGGCCTCAGCTGAACAGAATGCCATAGAGGCCACCGTGCAAAGCCGTTATTTTCTCCGGGGGGGGGGGGAGAGATCTGTTGTCTAGAGTTCAGTTGTGATACCTGGCGATCTTCAGGCTCCACCTGGAGGTTGGCTGCCCTAGGCGTAGCAGTCAGTGCTTCAGAGCAGGGTCTGCAAACCCAGGCTCTTGCTGTGGAAGCTGACTGGGTGATTTTTGACCAATCACAGACTTTCAGCCTAACCTACCTCACAGGGTTGTTGTGCAAGTCAAAAGGGGGAGAGGAGAATGGATGTAAGCTGCTTTGGTCCCCATTGCAGAGAAAGACTACTTTTCCGCCTGGGGAACCATTGTTGCCAATCTCCAGATGAGGACTGGAGACAGGGCCAGTGCCAGGGTTTTTTTCACACTAGGCGAGGCTACCTTCTGGCGCCCCACCCTGTGCACCCACTAAAGCAACACTTGTCAGCTCTCCCTTCACCCCCACCCCACCCCCACAGCCGGGAGAAAGGTGCTGCTTTCACTGTCTCAGATCTGAAAGGAGGAGCCAGGCCAGGGCTTTGGTGAGGGGCAGCAAGGGGGTGGGGCAGTAGGCCAGCATGGTGGTGGTGCCTTTGTGGCCAGCCCTGCTTTGTGCACTAAGCCCGAGGGTGCCTGGAGGGGTGGCAAGGGTGACTGGGGAGAGATACCCGCAGCATTGGCGTGGTACTACTTTCTTCTCCCCATCAGATGAGCCCTGAGGCAGCTGGAGACAAGGATTCCTGCTCATTGTCAGCGCTGCTCTTGCTGTTGTCCTCACTCCGCTTGCTGGCCTCTGCACTCGTCAGGTCGCCTAACCTGGCCTTAATGCTAGCACCGGCCGTGACTGGAGATCACTCAGAATTACAACTGCTGTCCAGATGGCAGAGATCAGTTCCCCTGGAGAAAATGGCGGACTCTGTGTCCTTATACCCTGCTGAGGCGCCCCCCCCCCATGACAGCCAATATGATGTGGCAGTCGGGGATTCAGAGCATGGTAGAGGCTGCAGGTGTGTGGGGAAGATGGAAAGCTGAAATCAGAGGGGCAGATAATGACAGGTTGATGCTTGGCTGGGAAGGAGATAGGTTAGGAAATTCCTGGAGATTTGAGGGGTGGAGCCTGGAGACGGTGAGGTTTGAGGAGGAGTGGGACCTCAGACAGGTGCAATGCCATAGACTTCACCCTTCAAACCAGCCATTTCCTCCTGGGGAACCACTGTTGCCAATCTCCAGGTGGGGGCTGGAGATCACTCAGAATTCCAACTGGTCTTCAGGTAGCAGAAATCAGTTCCTCTGGAGAAAATGGTGGACTCTCTGTCATATCCTGCTGAGGTCACCAGCAGCATTATATCCTGCTGAGGTCACCAGCAAACTGACACTGAGTGTCCAAGGCACTCTCCCAGGGCCTCTTTCTAGAGCCCGTTGTACTTATTTCCACAATGGGCCTTATTCCTAGTTTACTATATAGGCCACCTCTCTCACTGAGAATCAAGGCAAATTACACTGTAATCTTAAATCAATATGAGGAGACATCTAATAAGCAATATACTAGGACTAGAATTATAGGAATCTGGAATAAAGTATTAGACATAATATGTTAAACAGTGTAGAAAATAGTAGAAAACAATGCAGTAAGAGCAGGATAATACAGCAAACAAATAAAATATAATAGACATGATGGTATAGTCCACAGTAAATGATGGTATAGTCTCTACTACCCTTACAAAAATACCCTCATAAACAATTATGTTTTACATAGTTTGCAGAATGACAAGTGTGGGCCCCAACAGAGTGCACATGTATGGCTCATTGTTGGTATTGCCCATTTGCAGGGTGTGGTGCCCTCAGAAGGCTGTGTTGCTAATTTTGTCTACTATCAAAAGCAAAATGCTTGAAATTAAGAGCCTACCTACTCTGTGGTCCTGACCAATGAATCATAGAATCACAAAGTTGGAAGGGGCCATACAGACCCTCTAGTCCAACCCCCTGCTCAATGTAGAATTAGCCTAGAGTTTACAAATGTTTGTCCAGCTGCTGTTTAAAGACTGCTGGTGAAGGGGAGCTCACCATCTCCCTAGGCAATTGATTCCACTGTTGCACAACTCTTACTATAAAAAAAGGTTTTCCTACTATCCAGCCAGTACCTTCCCGCACTTAATTTAAAGCCATTATTGCAAGTCGTATCCTCTGCTGCCAACAGGAATAGCTCCCTGCCCTCCTCTAAGTGACGGCCCTTCAAGTACTTTAAGAGAGCAGTCATGTTCTCTCTCAACCTCCTTTTCGCCAGACTAAACATTCCTAAGTCCCCCAGCCTTTCCTCATAGGGCTTGGTCTCCAGGCCCACCCCACCCCAATTGTCCTTGTTGCTCTCCTTTGCACCTGCTCCATTCTGTCCACATCCTTTTTGAAGTGAGGCCTTCAGAACTGCACATAATTCTCCAGGTGTGGCCTGGCCATTGGCTGTGTTGTGATCTTACTCAAGGGCCTGTTTGCACAAATTCAGGTTTATTGAATAAACACAGGGCATATAGTTCTGATAGGCACGTGTGTTTACAGGTGTGCAAAGCTTATTTTAAGTCAGTGGCAGATAAAAATTAAATATGGGTAGAATGTTGCTATGGATAGTGTTTTCAACATCTTGTTTCTTTGCTTGTTTTTATAAACAAATATATAGACTTAAGCACAGAACAACGAGGGCAACAACCAATGTTCCCTCTAAGCTGTGGAGTCTTGTGACCCAAAATTCTACTTTGTGAGCTACTGGCATTAAAGTTGTGAGTTGTTTGTAATGTAATGATCGTTCCTGAGTGACTAACAGCATTCCAACCAATCTCTTTGCAGGGATGGAGGATGAAGTGGAATGTGATGGTGGGATATAGTTTGATGTGTGTCTCCAGCTCTGTGTACTTGTAGTTTTACTAAAAACCCATGCACACTAATGAAGTAATTTTAGTAATAAAGCTGAACACTACAGCAATTCATTTGTCTCCATGAGGAATTGGGACCAAAACGGAACTTTCTTCTTCATGAACATGACACTGAAAAATATGACTGTGGTTAATCAAAACGTGCCCTGAAGGAATTTCCCCCCATTTTGTTAGGTCATTACAAAGTTCAGTATAATAGTGCTAAACTCCAAAATAAATATGAACAGTACTTAACTTACAAGAGGTTTCCCCTGGCAGTTGTCCCCTATGTGTTAAATGCAGGGAAATGTTTTTCACACAAGCCATTAATCAATGATACTATCAAATACTGTTTTGCCATTTTTCTTTTAAGCACGTCACTTGTCCCTAAATAGTTATTAAGCCAATTCAGAAACATTAACATGTATATTACATTGTGATGTTTTAGTAGATTTAAGTACAACTCATTGCAACTTCTATAGCTACAGTAATGCACACACAAAAAAACATTTATACAGGCACAACATATATTAGCTGTGATCCAGAGGGCCACGGGCCACAGGGAAAAACTCATAGATACTGCTCTTTGATTCTTCTTCTGTAATACTTACATCTGTAATATAGCATACTAATATAGAATATTAATATTTAAGACATGTTGGCTGGGAAAAATAAACACTTTGTTTAACATTACCGTTTTATTACTGTATAGGTCAGGACATTTTCATTTGCAAAGTCTTTTAGAGAACACACCTAGGCAGGTAAACTCATCATCCTACCCAAATCTATTCAATAAAGTTTAATCTCAGAAAAGTGTTATTAGGCCAGCACTGTTATCTTGTTTACTCTCATGATAAATTTAAGCAGTCAGCACAGAGGAAAAATAATCTCACTAAGCCATTTTATTATATTAAAAGCATTATTTACAGAGTTATAGAAGTTGAAAATACTCTGTAATCTGGTACAAAGATAAGTTCTTGACACTTTTTAAAAACAGAGCATCTCTATACTTCTTTGAGGCTCATGCTTTCTTTTCAATTATATTTTCTCTGCAATAAAAACTTCAAGGATGCTGGTAAAACACGGATGTCAGCTAGTTCTGTTTCCTCAGGCTGTATCTCTAAAATGTTAATATTTGCTAATTTATATTTAATATAGCAGACTTCCAGAAGGATTGACTGTGGTTCAGTGGGAGGCATCCTGAGAACCTGATGAACACTGCCTTGAGTTTCATGGTAGAGAAAAGGTGAGATAGAAATACATACAATAATAAAATACATCCAGGAGCCCGAATACAAGTCTTGATCAAGCAGCACAATTTCTTCTGAGCTCTTTTTGAGACCTATAGTGACAGCAGCTTCTCAGTATGACCAAAAACAGGCCTAGAAAAGATAGCCTAAGCTACAGTTTTCAACCTGGTGCCTCCCAAAATGGTTGTGCCAGCACACCAAAGAGTACCGCTTTTTGCCTGAAATACACCAATACCTTCTCATGGATTCTCATAACAACATCTATATATTAAAAAAAGTCCCCTCACTGTAAAATCAATGCCCAGGCAAAACTCCTGGATCTAGAAGTACGAAATTCAGGGAGAGCACTCCTACCATGATGTAGATGCTCACTAAGAAGGGATTTTTAGAAATTCGACCCCTAAGGTCGTCAAAAGGGGTAAAATGTGCTCCCCCCACTGGTTCCTATGTAGCTGTCAGGCTGCTTGCCTCCCCCACTGTCTGATTGGTCAGCTGCAGAGTTCAGTGTTCTGAGGTAAAAATAGTTACAGGAGACTGCAGAGAGCTAATGACAGTTGAGGAAATCAGGAATAGCCAGTCACCTGTGAGGTGCAGCAGTGCTGCTGGCCCAACCTCCCTGATGGCTTCAAACATGCTCCCCCTACAACAGGTGGCTCTGTCAGGTGCAGCAGTGGGTGCAGGGTGCTTAAAGCCATCAGGGAGCTTGCCCCAGCAGTAATGCCTTAACGATCCTGCTGGCCCAGCCTCCACAATGGCTTGCAATACCCCTCTCCTTCCTACACTGGACAGGCAGCTGCCTGTCAGATGTAGGAAAGGGGATGGGATGCTTACAGCTGTCAGGGAGGCTTGCTCAGCAAGACTGCCTTAGAGCTGCTGCTTTCTTAGCCCTGCAAGGCACTTATGTGCTCTTATGAATGGGAAATTCATAAGTGATAATAATGGACTGTGTTACTAAGTGTAAAAAGGGATGATGATGCCAAAGCAGCCAGGGAGAAAAGCCAGCTTCAAACAGCTCCAGCAGATGCTGAAACACTGTACCAATGATTCCCAAGGTTGTCAACTTCCAGAACCTTCCCTTAACACAAAGACACTTACACAGAAAAAGCCATCTTGTCATTTTGGTTCAAAAATGTGCTTCTCAACTCCATTAAGCACAGACTCTCTTCCAAAGCACAGGACACATTCCTCCCCCTCCTCCTTCTCCAACATTCATTGCCCAGTGAAACAAAGGACTTCCTCCCAAATCCACATGGACTATGAACCCAACCAGTGAACAATAAGTTTCGGCTGGCCAGTAGACTAATCCTATCACTGAAATAGCAGCTTCAGCTGCTGAATCATCTTCCTGACCAGTATCTCTGAAAAAGCCAGGTAAAAATTAATATTGACCACTACCCTAAGACTCTCTGTTAGTGGACAGGACTTAGAAGGCAGATCAGTCACAGGGTGTTCCCAGAGGAAGGTATCTGGCCAAGCCAGCCCCCCAGCGACCCCTGATAAAAGATAGCTCCCAGCAACCAACTCTCTCTCTCTCTTGCTTCGACCACCTCCTACCCTACCTCACCTTCATGACTCTTGGTTGCGCAGCCAGAGTCTAACATGTATTGCTACTGGTTCAGGACAAGTGCCCCTCCCTCCCTCCCAGCCTTCCCTTATTTTTCCAGCAGGACCACACCAGCTCTCTGGACAGGTAATTATTGCCCTCAGCAGATACCAACGATTTCCTGCTAATGCAAAGGTCTTTGCTCTATTTCTTAGGATCTGTATAAGTGTGTGAGTGAATCTGTATTGTTTGCTTGATTAAGACTCTTTCAGTAAAGAAACACTACTTCAGTACTGACCTAAGTCTCCTTGTCTATTTCTGGATTTGTCTGGGAGAGGCACAGCCTCTGTATACACATGTGATGACCTGTTTTTGCCGATTGCCATTTATTTAAAGCTATACACTCCCAATACTAACAACAAAATAAGGCAGTTGTGCTAACAGCTGGCCCAGTCTTCCCAATGCCTTTAAAAACACTCCCCCCAACACAAGACAGGTGGGTGTCTGTCAGGTGTAGGAGCAGGGCCAGGGTACTTTAATCCATCAGGGAGGCTGCCCAAGCAGAAACACCTTAGCAATGCTGCTGGGCCAGCCTCTGCAACGGCTTGAGACACACTCCCACCCACTCCTCCTCCACCTGACAGGCGGTTGTCTGTCAAGTTCAGAAGCAGGGGCAGAGTGTTGAAAGCCATTGGGGAGGCTGCCCAAGCAGCACTGCCTTAGCAGTTCTGCTGGTCCAGCCTCCCTGATGCCTTCAGACACACTACCTCTCCTACACCTGACAGACAACTGCCTGTCAAGGGTTGGAAGGGGTGGAGAGTCCTTAAAGCCATCAGGGAAGCTTGCTCAGCAGGATTGCTTTAGTGCTGCTGCTGGCCCAGCCTCCCTGATACCTTTAAACACAATCTCCCCCTTACACCAGACAGACAGGTGTTTGTCAGGTGTCGGAGCAGGGCCAGGGTACTTTAATCCATCAGGGAGGCCACCCCAGCAGGCTCACCTTAGCAATGCTGCTGGCTCAGCCTGTCCAATGGCTTTAGCCACACTCTCACCCACTATGGAAATATACCCAAAATTTGTAGAAAAGTGGTTTCCCGTATTAGGTTATTTAACTTCTCACAATGTAGGTTCTAGAAAATTAGTTCATATGAACTTGCTTAATATTTGATTGCTCGGATGTTGTTTTGAATACATAGTTATGCACCACCTCTTAAATGTAACATAAATGAGAAACATTTTTGTTTAAAAAAGTATGCTCTGCCCCCCCCCCCCCCAATTCAATGCCTAGGACAAACCTCTGCACCAAGAAATCCAAAGTAAGGGGAGTGCATTACTACTAAGACATCAACCCTCACTTTGAAAAGATTTCTGAGAAATGTGACCCCTAAGGGGGTAAAAAGGAGGCAAAATGTGTTCCCCCAATTGTTTTCCATGTGTCTGGCAGGCTGCTGCCTCCTTGCCCCCCCATTGGTCAACTGTGTAGCTCAGAGTTCTGAGGTAAAACCTGCCTGCTTGCACCTCCCTCCCTCTGATTGCTCAGCTGTGGATCTCAATGTTCTGAGGTAAAAACAGTTAAAAAAGACTGCAGACAGTTGAGGACAGTTACAGAAATCAGTGATTCAAGACTCCTGAATAGACATTTCTCATAACAGCCAGCATGGCAACTGAGTTTATGAATGTTCTCAGGGAGATTGTAAAGGACCTTTCTAGGAGCCATTTCAGTGCATGGCTCCCTCATGAACCTGAAGAAATGTCCCCCACATCACCACTCCCTCAGACCAACTCCCCCTCACACCTATCACTGCCCCCAAGAAAGCTCCGGGCAAATGTCGAGCCAGATACACCAACACTACAAAGAGAAGGCAACTTAGGAATGCAGCAAAGTTCAAGAGGCTGCAGTTCCCCCTCAAGGTCTGCTTTGTTATGACCATCAACAAGCCCCAAGGCCAGACACTGAAGGTGGCAGGAATTGACTTAACAGATGACTGCTTCTCTAATGGACAGTTTTATGTGGCCTGCTACAGAGTGAGCTCATCAAACAGCCTGGTGATCCTAGCACCTGAGGGCAGAACTACCAATGTAGTCTACAGAGAGGTCCTTCAGTAGAAAGAAAAAACAGTATGTATATCTGACTTGTTTTTTACACTACAATCTTCTCCATTAGAATTCCTACAACAAATGTTATTTCAAACTTCACATCATCAGTATTATAACTGGATTTACGGAACTTAAATACTGTAGTGAAGAATGGGTATCAGGTTAGTGGATATTATAAAAGAGCATATCAGAATCATCATAAGACTACATGCCGGTACCTGACATATTAATATGACAGAGGTAAGAAAAGGCTGGATTTAATACTAGTGTTCCAGACAAACCCCTGGTTCTCTTATATGAGGCACTTATCCTGCAACAAGAAAAAGTACTGGGGAATCCAGCAGGCAAAGCAAATAAATATACAAACCAGGACTACACAAACTAGTCTGTTTGTGCCACTTTATTAAATAATGAATTTATATACCAATGGGAAAACTCAGTATCAGTTCAAAAGTACTGGTGTGTAGTTACATGGAACAAGCCTAGGTCTTAAACATGTTGAGTGAATTTACAAACAGACATATGTCAGTATTTGAAATGAGTATGAAATATGAGAATTAACAACCGTGCAGTAGTAGTACTGTTTTATGTAACTAGTTAACATCCCTCTTGCTCACAAAAGTTGCCATTGCAGTATAACTAATGTTTAAATAATCCAGAAATATAGAAGAATGCCGAAAGGTAAACAGAGTGTTTTCACTTTAGTTTATACAACGAATTCAGACACAGTGCAGACATCAGCAGCATAAATGAATTCCTGTGCATGCACGGTTCCTCTGTCTGCATCTTATCATTCACACAGCATTTTTCCTGAAATCCTTTGACTCTTGCAGAGTACCATATTCAAACACCAAAACACACTGACCTAGAATAATTCTGTGTTCCATGGCCTTCTGTCATGCTTATTTTCAAAAGTTTTCACTGTGCTCCACTGTATTACTGTGTTATGTAGTTTGGGCTGTTCAAAATGGTTTTTAAAAACTTGCCAAGACATTGTGCTAATGTACAAAAACAGTCTCCAAGCTAGAATGTTATTATGCATTACCTCTGATGTATTTTAAACGAGAGTTTAAACGTATGAAAATGCAATGTAAGACCTGTGAGTAAAAAAATCTACGTACTCTTTCTACCACCCATCCCATCACAATGCATCTTACACTGATACAACTTTAATCAGTCAACTGAGTTCCACCTGTAAAGAATTTAAAAAGTAACACCGGTTATTTAGAAGGTAACTAACCTCAAAGGACAGCATTGTTATGCTTTGGCAACTGGGAACTTGGTTGAAAACTTTAGGTTGCTCACCCTCCTTTGTGCCTTGTAAAAGGCTCTTCAGCACAGATACTGTGAACAAGTTACAATCCTTGGCTGTGTCATAATCAGCTTCTGTTGTCTTTAGAGTCATAATTAAATACCTAAATCCAGTTCCCCATCACTGCTGCTACCTATCCATTGTGACATTGAGGTGGATGGGGGAGGAAGAGCTGCAGCTTGACTTCACTGCGCCACCTCTAATTTATTTATTTGACTTATAGGCCACTCTCCCTGCTGCACAGGCTCACTAAGGTGGCGGATCTGCAGACAGCAGGGGAGAAAGAGGAGTCCTGGATCACTTCCACTGCCAGGTGGTGGAGGAGGACTTGTGGCTTGTCCCCCTGGAGAGGAGGAGGAGTATGAGGCAGCTGTGGCAGCTAAACTGTAGGTGGGCAGCAGAGGGGAAGGCTTGACCACTGTAGGGTGACCAAGCAAACGGCAGCAACACGATGCCACTGAAACAAAGAATTCCCCCCTTGCAGGTCTGCACTTGTAAGGTTATAAGTCTGTCACATCCTGATTTATGGTCCCCCCCCCCCCCCATGAAAAGTCCCAGACTCTTCAGTTTTTCCTGATTGGGAAGGTGCTTCAATCCCTTAATCATCTTGATTACCCTCTTCTATACTTTTTCCAGTCCTGCAATATCCTCTTTTGAGAGGAAGCAACCAGACCTGTCCACATTCCAAATGAGGCCACAGCACAGATGTATACAAGGGCATTACAATTTTAACAGTTTTATTTTCAATTTCTTTCCTAATAATTCCCAGCCCAGAATTTGCTTCCCCCCCCGCTGCTGTACACTGAGTTAACATTTTCCTTGAGCAATCCACTATATCTCCATGCTGTCTTTCCCCCTCACTCTTTGCAGGTTCACACCCCATCAACATACGATAATAACTATGGTCAGGCTTTGGAAATCCCTAGCTGCTGGTAAAGTGAACTCTGCTCCACAAACATTTGTGCTGCTATAAATGTGTTCATTTTTAAGGTACCATAACTCCTTATGTTACATTCTGTTTCCTGAGTATCCATGCCGCATAAGCTTACCAATGAAAACCCCCAAAGCAGAGCAACTCCTGGATCCTCTAGGTTGGGCCTCTGGGAAATTTAAGATTTGCAGACCTGGAGTGTCAACTGCCAAAAGAGCAGTATGTAAAGGAACCAGCCTTTAGGTTCAAGTTGGGCAGTAGTACTTTTGAGTGAGGACAGTGGGTTGAGTTTTTGTTAGTAAATGAGAGTATTGGGGAGGAAGTTTCCAAAGTTGTTTGATGGAGAGGAATGGAATAAAGCAGGGCTTATCTTCTACTGGAAAAGTAAATAGTAGAGCCACTTGAGGCAGACTCAATTTCCTTGGAAGGAGACAAAGAATTATTCCAATTATCTTTGTTTTCAAATGTTACAGAACTATATTTTGAGATAAGATCCATTTTAGAATGAAGACATCTCTGAAGACACCCTCCCCCCATTTCTATAGTACAAATACAGTTCTATGGTTGAGATTCCACATACATTTTCTGTTTATGGGAACCACTTATGCAAGTGGAATGGGGAGGCAATTTTACCACCCCCGCATAGCCTCTGAAATCTTACCTTCAGAGGCCATTAGATTCCTGAGAGCAGGATAGGAGCCTGCAATGGGAGGGGGGGAAATGGACAAAAATTGCCCCCCCCCCCGCTATGAATGGAAAGTTTAGGTAGCATCTAACCTCTAAAAGCTTTTAGCACATCAACACTTCCTTTACTTGTTAGCAATGGTACCATAAGTCAAAGATAGTTATTTCCATATGATAAATTAGGACCAAGGCACAATATGCATTTATATATTAACATATGGATCCTCATAAAATCAGGTTAGAGTTCACCCAACCATTTCAGGCAGATTGATGCCTAAATATTGAGTCATTATTTTAAAGTAATCTGAGAAAGTTGGCTGGTTAAAAACAGTTATCTCTATCACTTAAACATTATCAGTTTTCTTACAAAGTGTAAACACTTCTGTCTAAATATCAATAGAGGTATGAGTGGGTTGTATTGAACCACTTTGTTTCCCCAGTGGATGAAGCCTCTTTTACTAAAGGAAAGCTCCACTGCAAACAGAACAAAATCACTACATGCAACCCACTGGCTGTGCTACATTTTTGTAAACTGCACCAAGAGCTTGGCAGAAAGTTCTTATTCCAAAATAATGTATAGGGCTTTGACAGAGTTGGGTAAATACTGTCTTGGGAAAAAAAGCATCTGAAGTGACTGCACATTGTTCTAGAAAATACTGATCTAGGAAGTCAGGATAACAGAACAGATCACACTCACATGGAAGGCTGCAACTAACATTTTCAACAGTGGAGTGTGTGTGGGGGTTTGGATTTTAGGAAAGGACTGCACTGTAAGACATGGTATGACAGAGAAAGAACAGATACAGGTAGAAGGGAGAGGGAAAGTATGATTTATTTTCCATACTAAAATAAAGAGGTGGATAGGCCTCATCCTGGAACAATTTATGATTTCTGGCTTGAGAGCCTACACGAAGAAAGGAGAGGGAGGGAGGCAGAATGATTAAATTCCGAGATAAATTTAAGCAAAGTAAAATGAAAAAAGCATCTGGTCGTGTTTAAGATATCTTTATTGCAGATTGGCAAAGAGATAAATTCTAAAGCTTCATCATTCAGTAAGTCACATTTACTGTTTTCTTGAAGCAACAACCAAAACTATAGTAAAGAACAGTTAACAGCAAATTTCAGAACACTGTTCTCAAAACTGGGCAAGGAGGTGGCAGAGATGATTTAAAGTACTACAAATTAACTGAAGGTTTCCATTCTGCCTTCAGTTCCAAACTGAACAGAGTCCAAGTAGGTATGTTTTCCTCTACCTTGAAGATGTGTATCAGTTGGTGATGTTCTTCAAGCAATGTTAATTTGATTAAAAAGTTTATCCTTAATAACCTGAGACATCAATCCATGTATCGCTTCTATGGTGGTCTTGCAGCTGAGGAAAAAAGAAAAGCATAAATAACAGTTGGCTAAATGCAGTTATTTCGTTGTATTTCAAGTTATTCAACTGCCTTAGGAGCCCATGGTGCCCATAACCCTATGAATCTCCACAACTTTCCAGCTATGAAGAGGATGGGGAAACAATTCAGTCAGTCAACTGTCAGAAGTTACTTGCTTTAAAAGGAAAACTCAAGAACTCTTTGGACTCAACTGTCCAGTTTCAGACACTAGGCATTTGACACTGCCAATATATTTATATCCCTCTCTCACTGAGACTCAAAGGCGGGTTAGAGAATAAAAGTAATGTACTCATATAGCATGAGACAGCCAATGAACAGTGCTATAGTACTGAATATATCATTGCAATAGACTACAGTCCCATTGCACTTATAAAGGGACCCTCCTGGACTATTCTATTCTGCTAAAGTTCTGATCTCTCCATAAAAATGCCCTCCAGAACATTACTGTTTTGCATACTCTGAGGAATGACAGAAGTGTGGAAACCTTCGTGACCTCCTCAGGCAGGCCATACTCAAGTCTGAGATCACTCCATAAATTTAGTTATGGTTGGACAACACTAACTACTTGGACCCACTGTGTCCAGATTTCAGTATGGTCCTGAAACTTTCTTTCAGTACAACCCTAAACAGAGTTAACTCTCCTAAACCCATTTGGATTTAGAAGCGTGTAACTGATTAGGGGACTGTGGTGGCTCAGTGGTTAAGACACTGAACTGCAGACCAGAAGGTTGGTAGTACAGCAGTTCGAGACCCGAGTGCTGCGTGATGGAGTGAGCTCCCGTCTCTGATCCCAGCTCCTACCAACTTAGCAGTTTGAAAACAAGAAATTGCAAGTAGATAAATAGGTACCACTTCGGTGGGAAGGTAACAGCGTTCCATGCGCCTCGGTGTCTAGTCGTCTTCAGACAGTGCTGGCTCTTCAGCTTGGAAATGGAGATGAGCACTACATCCCTAGAGTCGGATTCAACTGGCTTTCGAGCAAGGGAAACCTTTACCTAACTGATTAGGACTGTACTACAAGTAATTTACATCAGGAGTTACACAAAGGGAATGCAAACTGGTTATTCTTCTGGAACCTGAACTCTGCAGCATTCAGTAACACCAATCACCAGTCTTCTGGTCTTCCTAATAATTGGCTGTGTTTCACTACTTCTGCTACTACTGTTACCAGAAAATAGAGTGGGGAAATATTTCTCTGTCTCTTAGAGCTTATGCTACTGAGTGTTTTCGCACTCTATTTTCCCCTATGCCATTTAACTTTCACACAAAACAATTGGGAGAATTTTTCTACAGGTTTAGAGAGAAGTGCCATCAGTAGCCTGGAGACACAATTATTTCACATTTTCATCAGAGATAGCAGAGAACACCAGAGCAAGTCCTTGGAGTCAGTAGATGAGGATGAGCACTCCTTTTTAAAAAAAGATCCAGAAAATCTGAATGCTGCTTCTAGAGATTTGCTCAAGGTGGCTCACAAAAATAAAACAAACCTAAAAACTAATATAAAGAAATCATAACAGTAAAAAACATAATAAAAGAATCCAGTCAATAACAAAAATTTTAAAAACCATCACTAACAGAAAGCCAAATTATATAAACACATAAGAAAACAGAGCAGTCTAAAATCAGATTCCTTAGGTTAGAATCAGGCCCCAAAATGACCTGGGTGAGGAGAAATGTTTTGGTTTGGCCTTAAAAAATAAAGTAGACACCAGGAAAAGTTCAACCACAGGTCACCTCCCATTCTATATTTGAAGGGAGCAGCTTGAGAGGAAGATATCTTCTGGGCAGCTGGACAATATGGGAGGAGGCAATCCTTCAAGCACCTCAAGTCAAGCCATTTAGAGCATTAGAGGTAAGAACCAGCACTTTGAATTGCACCTGGAAACAGATGGGCAGCCCACGTAGTTTGTTCAACACAGCGATGACATAATCAGCTAGAAAACTATCACTGTTCCTACTGTTCATACATTGACAGTTTTGAACTGTTTCATTGTTTATACTGTCTGCCCACTTATACCGTTTATATGTTGACCTATTCAGAATGCTTTGTCATTTACTCTTTCTGTTTTGGGATTTTTCCCTGTAGTTATCTTTTATTTACAAACTGACTGTCTCTGGATTATTTGTAGTAGTAACCATTATCAAAACAAATGGCTTTGTGCCTTGTTGTAACTTATATGAACCTATTCTACATATGGATATTTTCGTGGGCTTGAATGCCATTGCTGATAAGGCCCCCCACCCCTTTTAGCTTTCAAATTTTGCCTTAATTGTGTACTTCATTTTATATTTTTAAAGTATAGTATCTATATATCTGTTTCTAATGTGTATGTAGATCTGTGGATATTTAAATCTATGGATTGGACCCACACAGAGATAAAGGAGATTTAAAAAAAAATGGGGGAAAATCCCCATGTTTGCAGAAAAATCTGAAATTGGCAAAAAATTATATATGGTGGGTTAAATCCTCCCTAAAAACAAGAGCATTGTCTGTGCATGGGCAGACAACACCTCTACCTCCTCTTTCAGAGGACCTAGCTGTGTTGCTCAAAGTGTGTGTGTGTGGGGGGGGGGGGGGCTGGGAGCTGTGGCGGCTGGCTGCATCGCTCTGACCACGCGTAGAGGGTGGCAAGGAGCCATGGTGGTCCAGCTACATTACTCTCAGTTGTGGGTGGGGTGGCTGGGAGGCATGGCATCCAACTATGTTGCCCTCAGTATGTGTGGAGGGGTTGGGCGGGAGCTGTGGCACCCAACTGCATCCCTCCACTGCCAAAAGTTAGAAAGATCCATCAGGACAGCAATGGATGAAGCCAAAGGGATTGCCACTGGAATGGAAAAATCATCTATGGCCTTGTGCATACAGGAAGTCCTTCAGGTTTTTTTAGACCCTGATCACGAAATCAGTCTATACTAATATTTAGCTAGCTTATATTACGACGATTTGGAAGTGGTGTGAAAATCTGAGAAAATATTACTTGTGAGCTCTAAAAGTAAAGAAATGATTACTGTGGTAACTCACAAAAATGGAAATGGATATTACAAGTGTGGAATTTTTTAAAAAACTGGTATTTTCCAGTCCGGCTCTATTGGACCCCACATTTTTTTCAGTATTTCCATAAAATCCCAGATCCCAATACTAGTACGGTATTCGGATCCAGGATCTTTTGAAAATCTCAGGTTTTTTTCTGGTCCAATAGACCCAAGAAGAAAAATATTGTTTTTTTTAAAAAGGCCTGGTTTAAACCGTGCTGCAGGAGAAGCCAGCCTCAGGATCTGCTGTGCCCAGTTGTTCAAGTCGAGCCGGCTTGAACAGTCTGCTCCCCCCGGCACAGCTGATCCTCAAGCTGTCTTCTGCAGTCCCTTTAAACTTTAAAGGGCCTGCAGTAGAAGCCCAACAAACAGCTGAGAGGTGGGAGCAATCTGCTACTGCCTCTCCACTGTTTTCTGATCTACTGGTAATTCCTGAATATATTCAGGATTTTGGGGGGATTTTTCCCTGGTTTTCCTGAGAAAACCCATATTTTGGGATATCAAAATATACCCCCAAATACTGATATTTCTCAGGTATATTTTCGGTCCAGGTAGATCCAAAAGTGCTCCATAATGGATTTTTGGGAAGGAATCATGAGACACAAATCAAAGAGATGAGGTTATATATTTATTCATTATGTGATTTTTTTTTAGTAATCACATTGCCAAAAATCAGATAATAGTTTTCTACTTTCACATTTTAAGATGCTAGCAGGACCATAGTTCTAAGACATTGTTACAGACATCTGTACTGCAGACGTTGTTGGCAAAGTCTTTTTTTCCTACAACAAACACTAGAACAGAGTTGATCTTACCTGTCTCTTGTTGCTTTAGCTAGTTTGTCCTCTGACTTTCTGTCATGAGACTCTAAACCCAACATGAAGCTTCCTCGGCCTAGTTGTGCTTCTGACTGCTCTAGTTTTTCAGATAGATCAAAAACTTGCCCAGTGGTATAGTCCGCATTCTGCATTTGGAAGATATTTAATATTTGTCATAATGCTGTTATCTGGAACAAAACATGCCAAGCCAGTAACCCACATGAAAACATCTTTACAAAATGACAGGCTGTGCTTTGTGCCTCAGACAACCCAACTGCTATTTACCACAGGAAGCTGAAACTTGATTCTAAGCTTAGTGAGATCGCTGTGTGAACCACAGAAATGTAAAAAGCAGCCACACTTAACAGAGCTAAAATCTTTTACGGGAGACACATCAAGCAGATACTTTTGAATTGATTGCTAACCCTGAGAGACAAAAGAACTGCTTCCTGCTGTATGTATACTGTACATACTTCTTTTGAATGACAACATAGACCTCTTTATACTTTGCTGCCCATTGTACCAAGCTTCCTCTCTTAGCCTTTGATCCTCCTGCCTATAGGAAAGGCAAAAGTGTACCAAAGGTTCTGTGTTCATTTTGGATCACCCTCCAAATTTATAAAGGTACTCACAGTAAGCAAACTGGATGAACTAAGAGTGTTCACCCAATATTTGTTCCACAGAAGCTCAAGCAACTTCCGATCCAAAGAGGACTTGAAATAGGAGACTTCTAAAGCATAATACCTGTTTGAGAACACAAGAAGGGCCATGTCAAAGTTAGCCGCTTAGATAAAGATGCTACATTTCAAAAAACCTTTCTCATATGAAGACTGAGGCCACCAATGTGCCCAAGAAACAATACAGCCAGTTTGTCTAAGGACTGTCCTAAGGATCAGTCAGCTATGGTACTTTATAGAGGGCCATTTTTACTTGTTAGTGCAAGTCAACATAGTTCTGTTTTTTTGCATGGTATCCCACCTACCATTTGCTACCTTTTAGATTGGCGTCCCTAACCTTTTTAAGCCTGCAGGCACCGTTGGAATTCTCACACAGCATGGTGGGCACAGCCACCAAATGGGGAATGAAGGAGATGGAGTCAGCCACAAAATGGCTGCTGCAGCTTACCTTCAGTCACACAGTGAAAATTATTGTGCTGTGGTGGAAGCTGCTGCTTTTAAAAATCTGCACAGCCAGTCAAATCTCCAAAGGCCAATCAGAAGTCTTGCTGGGCAAAAGCCCCTCCTGGCCCCATCCACTTTCTAAAATACTTGGTGGGCACCAGGAAAAGTTTCGGTGGGTCCCATGGCCATGAATGAGCGCCACGTCGGGGATTCCTGTTTTACATGTTACTAGAACAGTTGTACTAGCATGAATCAAATATATATTAACATTTACATCCATGTTACATTTCTTTGCAAAGGACACATCCTTTAAAAAAACATTGTTTCTATTCTGATTTTCCATTAGTCAGGTCTTCAAAGCAACTCACATCATATGAAGTAATGCAATAAAATGAATGAATCATGTTTTTTAAAAAACGGATACAGAGTATCGGGGGAAAGGAGGCAGCAACTAGTTTTGAGGTATATAAAAAGCTGATCCTGAGCTAAGGCAAACAGAAGTACCAGGCCAGGGGTGGGGGAGAGGAAAATGAACGGGGTAGAAAGTGAACTGATACAATTTCTCTTTTTGCACAAAGTTTATAAATTCTGGTCACAACCAGTTTCATTACGTACTTTTCAGCAGTCTTATACCCCAAACCAAATACTGCCATTGTTTTATTGTGGAAAATGACACTGACTGGCAATTCTTTCTTTAAAAAACTCTCTCAAAATAAAACCCAAACATGCTACTCTACTACCCAGGAAGCAACTGTTTGAGACTTGGGTAATTTCAAGACCCATTTTTTTGCTTTTCCAAAGTGGAGAACAATCTGAAATCTCTGTATCATAAAACTGTTCCTTACTGTTTGCAGTGTACTCCAAAATCTTCTATTTTATTAAGTGGGATAGTCTGATATTCAGAAGGACCCTCATCAGGAGGCTTGTAGCCCTGAATAATAGAGATATAAAGATGAAGCTTAATGCATAAATATTTTATATGTGTAGTATGAACAAAAACAGAAGTTTAGAAATGTTTAGGAAACTAGTTGTTTCGGTTCAGAAAGTAATGACTGATATTTACATTTTCACTTGTTTGACCAACAGTGTAAAGGACATACTATTTTCTTGTTTAGAGACTAAGCCAGCAACTGACTTCCTTCCATACCAATATGGTTTCACATGATGTGTCTTTTCACTCTTCAATGCAGGTAAGATTAAGACACATAAGCTTGAATCCAGAGAACTACAAGCAGAGCTCTGCTATCTCCTGTTTTGGGGGGGATTCTCTATCTGTCCCTCCTGCAGGCCCAAAGACTTTTGGGAACAGTGGTGGATATGGTAGTACAATGGAAAGGAAGCATCTGCAGAGACTCCCCCCTCCTTGGAAGAGCAGAAATGCCTCCTGCTTGTGGAGGGGTAAGGATCAGCTGCAACTTACAGATAAGGGTGGCAGGCTGATAAAAATATACCTCTCTATTCATCTCAGCTAAGCATCTTAATTCTTCCCACATGCTATTTCAGAACTATTTTAGAAACACACTCAAATATTCTCAAGCTTGATTCTTGCTTTGCTAGCAAAATTCAGTAACTTTCTCAAAAGAATATTGCATTCTCTTAAATAAGCAACAACCCAAAACAGGCAGGATTCCAGTCCTACAATAATATGCATACCCCTGAAATAAGGACTGGTCAACAGTTCATTATTACAGATTTCCAATTACTTTTTAACTGAAACATACAACAGGAGTATCTCCAATGTGAGACTTCAAATGGAGAGAACAGGTTCCTTCTGTCTTTTTCAAGCATACGCAAAACTGAGTGAATGCAACAGGGCACATGCATAGGACACTTCTCACTACCGAAAACAAACTATTAAGGGAGGCTATTTTTATTTAACTAAGGGACATAATTTAATTCTAGATTAACTGTATGGTATAATCAAATTATTAGTGTAATCCTAAACAGAATTACACCGAAGCAGAATTATACCATTCTCAGTCCATTGAAGTCATGGTCCATAGACTTACTACTATAGTAAACAAGTCTTTCAGATTGTGTCTACCACTGTGCCAGCAGAAATATTTGAGAATGACATAAATAATGTGATAACCTCTATCATATCTATCTATCATTTGGTCATGCAAGAACCATGTTACCTTAGGATATGTCCTAAAAGCTCCCAGATTTACTTTTCCTGCAGATATTGTCCTTGTTGGATCAATCTGTAAAAATGAATTTGAAAGTTACTCTACACAAGGAACTTACTATGCAGCAGTGGAATGCCATTTTCAGAACCACAGTTCAGACTTATTTTTCAACCCCCAAGTCACATCATTTTCTTCTGTGGAATGATGATCCAAACAATGCCGCACAACATGCAATTCATGTATCAAGTAAAACAGTCTGATACTAGTAGCCATAAACAGGAATTTCACAAAAAACCAAATCAGTCTCAATTTAGGACATTGGAAAATTTTCCAACTCAAATGATTGCACAAATGTAACAAGAACTGTGGATTCACACCTTCTGTGAACAGGTTTGTATACTCTCCACCCCCTTAAAATCCCTTTTCAAAATGTACCTTTCCCCAGTTCCTTAATTTCCTACTTCTACTCAACCAAGCCTGAGTTATTTGGATGAATGGATATTCTTCATCTGTCTATACCTGCCTCCTGTTGCTTTACTTCCCTTTGTCTTCCATGTCTCATATTTTAGACTCAGATCCTTGGGACTCTCTTCTTGTACTTTGTGAAATGCCATGATAAAACAATAACCAACTCCTGTCTTATTCAACACAAACAAGATTTAGAGATACTGAGGAAGCAGAGTTCAAGCAATTGTTTCCATGAACACAATTAAATTAAGGGGATTTTTGCTTTGTGGTAGGCAGTTCAACGTACACTCAGTTTCACTTGTTAGTAAATGTCTCTGTAAATACTGGCAAGATCAGTTAAACTCCATTGCTTGAATCAAGTCAAAAAAGCGCCACTAGGATTATAGTTCAAAAGGCTAATTATAAAGGATAAATTATATCTATCAATCGGAAAGATCATCATTCCTTTCAAACAGCTCTTTTTAACATTCATCTATGAAAGCCATGATGAGGAAAAAAGACATCCAATATTTTCACATCAATACAATGTTAGATTTTATATTTGATGTTCTATTGGCACAATCACTTGCTCCAGTACTATACTTACTACAACAGCCACAAATGGTTCTTGAAATTGCTGATTAAGCATCTGCGTACTGACATCAATGCCTGAAAGCCAACAGCCATAGCCAGGGTGGCTGTGGTACCAGCCAATAGCGTTTTCTAAACGGCCAACCTAAACATAGTTGGGAAGAGAAAACATATGGTTAAAAGAATTTAATCAATGTGATCACTGCCCTCTTTTGGACACTTAGCAAACTGCAAATTGTATTTCAGAATAAAAACCATGCAAGACAAATTCTGCTGGATCAGACAAAAGGTAAACAACCTGTTTCTAAAGATCGTCAGGCGGGTACCTTTGGGAAGTCCACAAACAGTGGAAGAATGTTAATAACTCTGATTCTGTCTGGTTTTTCAAATGCAAAAATTAAGCTGCAAGAGTTCACCGTTACTATTTTCCAGACTCTTGATGGTACTTTACACACACACAAGAATTAGGGAGTCTGCCTTGACTTTCAAGAAGGCAGGCAGGCTATAAATAAAGTAAGCAAGCAAATAAATAACAATACACACAAAATGGAAAAAACACAGCAGTAGGAATAGTGCAAGTACCAACAAACATTCAAGGTCTTCCATGAAAACCATGAGAAAGATTTCTGCAAAATTCCCTTTGACTCCAGCTCAGCCTGATAGTATAATGACACCAGGTTCAATGGCAACTTGCACAGTTCACAAGTTGTTGTTAATTCCCAATGCAATTCCCAGTAGCCATAATCACTAATGTACTGCTAAAAAAGAACCCACTTTCCTTTTTTTACCTGCTTTGCGTTCTCTATATATGCAGCCATATATTCATACGCAGCAGCCTGAGCATTCACTCGTGTTTCAGTGCCTTCCACGGGTAAAGCAAAGCTGTCCATGATGATCATAGTTTCACCATCGACTTTTCCAAGCATTAAACCCATCACTTCCAAATTGCCTCCTGACCTAGCATGCATAACCATCTTCAGAAGGGCCAGAGCAGAGATTTTGCAGTACTTGAAATAGTGGTGGCTGTAATGAAGAGACCATAAAAATTAGTATTTTGCTTGCAGCTTTATGACAGGAAAGGAAAATGATAAATGCAAAGTACCATTAAGATATTTGTGATTTTTATTTTACTCCACTTTTCTCCTGAATAAAATGACAAGTGCTTTCACCCTGACCTTCAAGAGAGCAAAAACTTTCATTTAACAGTTGGCATCTGTGGTAGAGTGGAAAGTGCTTTATCTGGACACAGGAAAACCCAGGTCAAAACATGGTCCCTTGGCCCTTAAATAAAAATTAAATAATTGATCTCCAAAGGCCACAAAATACAGCAATGCTTACATGAATACAGAAAATAACTTCTTTCCTGTCAGCATAGTCCTTGTCCTTGCAGCAGGGGGCAACAAAACATTTTATTGGCTGTCAGCGTTTGCTCTTTCGGGATAGGCACATCTAACTTACAAATGCATCACTTTCTTTATCCAGTTACCAAAATGAAGAGATCATAATGGATACAACGGTGACATGAGAGTCTGGGTTCAACCTTCATTTCCATTTTCACGTGCTCATCTTCTCACACACACACACACCCGACGTTCAAACGACTGCTCAGCTTGTTACTTCTTCCTCGCTAGGATCTTCCTCTTTGAATCTACTGCTAAGACCCCAGCCCATATTCTGGTACTGAGAAATCTGTTGCTTTTCTCCTGCCATTTCTTCAGCCGACCTGTTTGAAGCTCCAGAGAGGAGCAGCTCTTTGCTATTCCTATAACCAAGTATGCTTGGGGGGGTCGGCGAACCCAGCGCAGGCGAGCCTTCCTACCCCCCACATACTCACTCCTTCGTCCAGGGCTTGGCCGCCAGGATCTCCTGCTGCTGCTTGCGGTCGTATTTGTAGATCTCATCAATGCTCTGCACCTCCTGCATGTTGTTGGCCAGTTCCCAAGTCTTCTGAGCCATACCGCTCCCGGAAGGGCCGGCAGCCGCCATCTCATCGGCTTCTCAGCCTGAGCCAAGGAGGGCTCCGCTTGCCGATGAGAAGCGCCTCGATCTAAGCTTCCCGGCCTACACAACAGCCCGGAACCAAAAACGACGGAAGTAGCGAGGGGGACAGGAGCTCTGTGCAGGGATGGTTCCGCCCGCTCCGTGACGCCTTCCGTTAATCCCGCCCCCCAAGTGAAAAACGATGGGATTAGCGTCCACGGTCTGGTCCTGCCCTAGAAAAAGACTCCGCCTGAACTTCCGGTAAAAAAGCGAAACTCGCCGTTGCGGCTAGCTCCCTGTGAGGGCAAGAGGGGCATCGTTTTAGGTCTTTTCTATCTCAGTTCTGAAACCCGTGCTTTGTATTGGAAGCGTGTTCATTTTTAAAACGCAAGTATTAGTACATTTTCCGCTTGTGCGTGATTGCATTTTCTTTAACCGCGTGGCTGTTTGCAGAAAAATAAGTTTTGTTCTACCATACCTTTACATGGTTCCATGCACCTGACGAAGTGGGCTGTAGTTTGTGCTAGAATTAAAATCTGCCAGTCTTTAAAGTGCCACAAGACTCCAGCTTATTTTTCACTGCAACGAGCTAACACAGCTAGCTCTCTGGAATTATTCCTCTGGAAATTTTACCATGGAAGGCTGTATATCAACTCCCTTTTCATATTTTCCAGAGCTGAGCCCTGTCTTTGAAAAACCTGTGAAGAAGATCCACATTGAAAGAGGATTTCTCATATTTAACATGACAACTCCATAAAGCATACGGTACCCTCAAGTTGCTTCTGATTTATGGTGACTCTAGGAATTAATGACCTACAAAACATCCGATCACTAACAGCCTTGCATAAGCTGAGATCTGTAGCCTTCTTTATTGAGTCAATCCATCTCATGTTGGGTCTTTTGTCTGTTCCGTCTGCCTTCAATTTTTCCCAGCTATTGAATCTTCCAGTGACTCTTCTCGTAATGAGACAAAAGTACGGTAGCCTCAGTTAGTCATTTGAGCTTCTAGGGAGAGTTCAAGCTTGCGTTGATATAAAACCCACTTATTAGTCTTTTTAGTGGTCCACGCCGTGATGATGGAGGAAGACTTTACGGATCCCGTACAGTATCCGTAAAACCCTCCTCCAACACTTTTCAAATGAATTCAATTTTCAAATGACTTTTCTTCCTGTCAGTTTTCCCCGTGTCCCTATTTGAAATGTTACTTTGGAAATGTTACTCTTTGAAATGTTACTTTCTTAAAAATAATGATCTGCGGACTGCATTCCTAATAACATATTAAGGAAATGCTTGCTAAAACGTAGAATACGAATATATTCAGAGAGTATTTAAGGCCGCAGTTCTAAACAGGGGGCAGGACACACTGGATTCTCTGTGAGGCATCTGAGTTAAATGCGTTCAAGATTGGTGGCTTACTTAGGATTTAGCTATGGAGACGACTGTTGACAGTGCAGCATCCAACAGAGCGCTGCACCGCAACTCAGTACTCAAGCTCTCACACACACTGAGGGGGGGCGTCACAATAGTAGTCTTTTTGCTCTTACAGCAAGCGCCGCTCGACTTCCGAAACCATCCTTCCCTTCCCCCTCCAAAACGACGATTTATCCTTTGCTCCAAGCGGCGGAGGGAGGTGTTGCACACCGCCTCCCCCTTGGCCTCTCTGCCGCCGTTAAATTGGCTCCTCCTTGAGGAGCCGGGGGGGGGGGGGGCGGGGCTTGAGGCAGCGACTGAGAGCGGCAGCGGGAGTTTATTGCTTGACAACCCGTCGGCTGGCTGGGCCCGGAGAGCAGCGGTAGGTTTGGTGGGGCGGCGATAGCGGCTGTTCCGAAGCGCCCCCCCCCCTCACTCCGCCGACGACCAGGCGGTGGACGGTGGCGCGCTTTTCCCCAGACGGCCGGGGGGGGGGGGGGTCCGTTTTCTGGAAGCGGCTGGGAAATGCGCTCTTGTGCGTGAGGAGCAGGAGAAATGCGCCCTCCTTCCCCCGAGGGGGGAAATTTTTAAACCCTTAGGAAGAGGCCGGTATCGGGAGGAGGCGATGCCTGTGGGCCACAGTGGGGTGCGAGCACGCTATCCCGCGGTCCTCTTGAGGGGCAGGTCGGCATTCGTGGGTGGGAGTTGTTTGGGGGAGCAGCACCCTGCGCTCTTGCAGGAGACCGACCTGCCTGGACGTTTTTCGCACGGGCAGTTTAGAGGCCCCAGTTTTTTGTTGTATCTTGGTTGCCTAACAACGCCGTGTCGCTTCTTAAAGAGCCCAACGCCCTTGACAAGCAGCTGTTGCTTTTCTCTTGTTATAGTTCCCCCTTTCCCACAACAAACAGCCGTATCTTAGCCTTGTTTACTCGGAAGTAGACCCCTCTCTCTTCGCGGCGCTTACTCCCGGGTTAGTGCGCGTAGGCTCGAAACCCAGTATTTTACTCGGCCTCCCCCCCCCCCCCCCGATGTTATGTGGCTTCTAACTCCCTCTACTGGTGTCTGGATTCGGAAGAGGTTTCTGTTTTTCCATCTAATCGTGGTGTTGCTGTTTTAAATGGTTTTTTAAATCGAATATTTCTAAACAAGTTACCCGGAGGAAACGAATGGCAAAGTTCCAGGCAACAAATGGAAAAATCAAAATCTTTTAATGTTTTGTTAGAATTATTTATCACGAAACTAACCCAGTTACAAAAGCTTTCCAAAGGATAATATTATTTCTGTTTTAATAATATTAATAATTATTTTAACGTTTTCAGTTTCCTGCAAAATTACAGAGTTATTTCTGTAATAGTGACACCCTGGAAGAACCAAGGTTAGCAAGTAAATAGCACCACTGAAGCAGTCTACTCCATATATCTCATTTTGGCTTTTCTGGCAGTTCTGACCATCAATTCAACATTTATTTCTGTTATGTGTTTGCCTGGGAGTCTTATGTCTGCATTGTGCACAGTGGAATTAAGGAATAGGTGGTTGTGAGGATAGCGAGATGTTTTGTCCTGGGGAATTGTAAGTGCCTATTCCTGGCTTCTTGGCCTTGGTGACAGCCATGGGCCTATTTCAAATGACATTTGTAGCAGGAAGAAGCATGCATTTTGGATTTGATGTTCTACATTAGTCTGGAAATGGGTGCTGCTGCTGTTGAGGGTATCAGACTAACATTGTCATAGTTGGATGGCACACAGTTTTGGTTTCTGAATATTTGCTAAAGTGATGAATGAGTGAGCTAGGCCTTTCCTTCCTGCAGGGGCTCTTGGAACCAATTATAGATATTTCTTGAGGGATGTCATTGACCCTGATAGTTACTTTTTCAGTGGTCTGACTGGTGACTAGCAAGTTGCCATCAGTATGGTTGCCATCAGTATGGTTGCCCCCCCCCCCCCCCCCTGCATCCTTTCCCATTCTGTCATCAGGTCTGATTTATAGGAGAACAGTAACAGATGAAGTACGAGGAGCAGCTATGCTGTAAGTCACTGTTTAAAGCAAGTAGCAGTGTTAGTGGTACTGAGGATCTTCACTGCTGCTGTAACCACTGTGAAGTGCGATCTGAGAAATCTATTTCCCTTGGTAAAAAGGTCTGGTCATCCTGCATCAGCTCTGCCTGGAAGCTGAGTATTCTTTGCCCGGTATTATTTGTCTTCTACCATATATATTGGAAAAAAAATATAGAATAAAAATGAATCTGAACAGATTTTTTAAAAACAGTTTAGAACCTTGACAAACAGGAATATGTTAGTATAGTTTACCTTTACTAGGACAAAAAAGAATGCTAGCCAAAATATCCTCAGTTAATAGTTCAATATTTTTGCTATAGATGTAGCATCACCATGCCATTTTGCTTCTAGCTGGAAATGCTGGCTCTTTAAGCTATTTGCCAGACTGACTGAAGTTACAAACATCAGCAAAGGTAGCTGCTGGAGTATAATTACTTCTGGGAAACTTAATTATCTTTGCTGATGAGCACACTACAAAATATCAAACTTTAGTAGTTACTCAAATGCAAGACTAGAGTTTCTCACAGGTATGCCATCAAGAAAAGCTGGGGTGTCATCTTTTATTCGTATCAAGTTACCTTTATGTCCAATAAAAATAATTTTTTTGCTTATGCATTCAGGCTCATCTTCCTCTTGAGTAAATATGATAAACAGGTATAACCAATGCTTTAGTATGAGAATTTGCTCCTTCCTTTCCATTCCAAGTAATCTTGAAGAATCTCTAATTCAGATGGATTACTAAAATCAATGAAAATATGTGCCTGCCTCCTAAGGATAATCACTTCATCAATATGCAGAATTCTTCTTAATTATTAAGAGGTTAGAGGAACTGGAAAGAGAATTTATTTTCAATGCTAATTGTTTTATATCAAAAGCAAGGCTTATAAATGAGTTATCCTAGGCTGTTTCTGCAATCTCAATTTTGACAAAAAAAAATTGTATTGACTTCACATGACAATAAGTATTGACAGGACAACCAGGTCCTGTCCTTGTGTATATTTTGTACTGTCTGTTTTGGACATGCAAGCTATTGCTTGGGTCACTGAGTCAGTATGTAAAAAAAAGTTTAGGTAAAAGGTAAAGGTTTCCCTTGCTCGAAAGCTAGTCGAATACGGATGCGGTGCTCATCTCCGTTTCCATGCCGAAGAGCCAGCGCTGTCCAAAGATGTTTCCGTGGTCATATGGCTGGCATGACTAGATTTTTAGCCAAATTAGTATTTATTTAGGCACTCCGCATGAATTTAAGATTCTCTTACGCAGTATGTTCATTTATGTGCTCTTCCTGCAAAGTTTATTTTACCTGTACTTTGACAAAGATTCTTTGTGATCTTGGAAAATGAATCAGTTTTATTGCTGTATTAGTACCTGTGAACAGTTGTGAACCTGTGAAAGAAAAAAATGGCTTACTTTTTTAACCATAGGATTTCAGCATTAGTATACAAACCTGAAGGGCTTCCACGTTGCATTATAGGGCTTATGTGGAGACTGTCTCTTACATGCTCAGCAGTGATGATTTTACCTAAATATATACTCCATTGTCTTTAAGTAGTGTGTGTGCTCACTTTCAGGACTGTGTCACTCTCCTGCTCCAACATGATAGCAAATGGATGAGGGGGTTAGTTTATATTTGTTACTCCTGTAAACTAAGAGGAGAAATGATAGATAACTCTGTGCGTATGCTGCCTCTGGGGCAGTGCAGACAAGGGAATGTGATCACTTGAGTGATTTTGTTTGAATGCTGTTGGGGTCCCGTGTCTGTCACAGTGAATGTACACCGGAGCAGTCTGTTAGTCCGCTTTCTCATCTTCATGTCATGTTGATTATTCAGGGATAGCTGAGCTGTTGGCAGGCGGTTAGCAGCTCTGTCCAAGACTTGCTCTTTGGCCTCAACACAGAGATTGTCACACACAGCCGTGTGTGAGAATCTGCTCACTGACGGTGGTTATCAGATTTAATTGTAGAGGTCATCAGTTCTGGGAGAGACTGTCAAGGATGAAAGGAATGGAGGGGATTTTCCCCTCTACAAACACTCTTAACTGTTTGTCCCCCGACCAGCAAAGAGTATAGTGTGCATGTAGCACTACACATTGGTTGTGGAGTTTATTCCCCATATATCACCCTTTTGTACATGCAGGGCCTAAGCTAGGGGTGATCCACATGCTGTTTCCTGTTTCCATTCACAAGGCACCTTGATTTGATTGTGCAACAGGATCTCTTTTCATTTGGGAGGAGTCATCCAGCCATAACTTGGGTTTGCTCTGCTCATGCCTTAGCTTATTTATCTGTTCATATGCATTGAGGTGCCTACGTTTCATGCCATAAAAGCTGCTACCTTTTAAGGTGGAGAAGCCTGTAACACTGCATTGTTATGGGATTAATACTTAGTTTACATGTTGCTTCCTTAAGTTTGATGATGCTGAATTCTAGGATTCTTCCAAGATTCTTTTAATGCCTTTTAGGATTCAGTGAATTGTAGATGTCTTTTCTTATAAAAATGAGAGGTTGCTTTTTTCCCTTTAGACAGTAAATTCATGTTTAACGCTTTGTAGTGAATGGTTCTAAATAATACAGGAGAAAGATGACATTTTCAGTATTCTTGAAATGGAAAGCTATATGTCATTTTTATTATTCACAGAATCTAGAAAAGATGGCTGACGACATAGACCAGTTCATTGAAGATCAAAAGGCTAAACTGGCAAAAGAAAAAGCAAACCTTGAAAATGATCCTCCTTACATGGAAATGCGAGTAAGATTTTTATATCTTTTGAAAAATTGCAATGAGGAACAGTACTAGTATGTTTCATTTTAAAGCTTGTTCAAAATCTAACTATCTTACCCAATATATCTGTTCATAGTCCTAAAGACATCCTGACCTGGATAGCCTAGGCTAGTCCAATCTTGTCAGATCTTGGAAGCTAAGCAGGGTCGACCCTGGCTAGTATTTGGATGGGAGACCTCCAAGGAATACTAGGGTCGTGATGTGGAGCCAGGCAATGGCAAACCACCTCTGAATGTCCCTTGCCTTGAAAACCCTACAGCATTGCTGTAAGTCAGTTGTGACTTGATGACAAAACAACAGCAAGTCCTAAAGACAACAGGCAAACCATCGTTTGCAGCTGTATTTCCTGCCCTCTCAGCACCAGATTTCATTAGTTCATTCCCATCTCCATCATGCAGTAGCTGGGGTGAAGTGGTGACTGTAACTATGGTTTATCACACTAGACATCAAAGGCAAGAATACTTACTAAAAAAATGGTTTGCAATCCACCTTATACCATGTTTTCTGATACTTGTTTGACCGCTAATTGCATGCTGTGATTTACAACCCGCTCACTAAGCCGTAGCACTGCTTCCTTAACCATGATTTGGTGTGATTACTGCACTGAGGCACTGTTGGCAGTATAATATGTAATGCTGCTATTGCAAAACATCCTTAACTGTAAAATTCATTGAAGTTTTGTGGGCTGAAATTTTGGAGAGATGAATGGTAATGCTCTAAAAAAAAATTATTTGAACAATCTATTTCATGGCGACGTTTGTAAATAATTGAATGTTAAAAGTATTTGGTCTCGTCCAGCAAAGACAAGTAGGCATCCACAATCTGTTTATGCCCAATGGTGCTATATGAATTAAAAAAAACAAACATCCAGTGCTTGGAACTCCTCTGGTAGTGTGCCTTACTGGATCTTAACCTTGAATGCATCCCTTACCAGTTGGGTGGAATTGCCAGCTTTGATAATGCTTATTGTCTGGTAGGATCACAATGGGAATCTGGACTCCTGTCAGGCTGTCAGCTCTGAACATCTGTTCAGGGAGTGCATATACAGAGATCAATTAGCACAGTATGAGAATCTGTGGACACTGATAAGTTATCTCTCTATATTATAAAGCTGATTTGGGGTGGCCACGTACGATGTGCTCCCTCAGCTGGAGGCTGAACGAGCCTCCACTCAGCCTGGGGCACCTGGCCACTGGCTAACATGGCGCCGGCCCGAACATGCCCTGCGATTCATCCATGCCGTGCTGTAGTCCCACCCACCTGCCAAAAGAACTGCCGCCCAGCCTCAGTAGGCTGCGAGCCTACAGATGGGGTGCACGCTCTGCCGGCAGCCAAAAGGGGCGGCTGCCAATGCCTGGACGTCGCAGGACAACGAACGGAGCCAGCTGGATGCCAAACCTCAGCCCACTCCTGCTGCCACCCCACCAAGCAGCTGTGGGGAGAATGCCGGCGGGCACAGGCAAGGGGCCGTGCAAGCCCCAACAGCTGCTAGAGCCTGTTGTATTGCTCTACAACAGGCCTTGCTCCCATAGGCATCAACTACGGGGGGGCTCAAGGGCTCGAACCTCCCCCGAAATTTCCCGGGGGGGGGCTCAGCCACCCCCGGCAAAATGGAGCGCCCGCCAGTGGCCAGTCAGCCGGCCAGCTGGCTGCTGTCGCCGCCTCTCCTTCCCCTCCACCCCCGGCCTGCCCTCCTGCCTCCCTGGGGCCGGGGGGGGGGGAAGCGGCGGGGACATGGTCCCGTGCGCGCACACGAAAGAGCCCCCGCCCCCCTTGGGGATTTACAAGGTCTACGCCCCTGCTTGCTCCTAGTACAATATAAATATAATTTAAGCATTAGTGTAACTCCTTAATATTGGACCAAATTTTAGTGAAAAAGGTATGCAGCACTTTCATTTAGTCAGAATGTTACAGGTGAAAAAGCAAGTGTTATAAATCTGGAAACTGTTTATAGATGGGAATTAGTTTCCTTTTACATTTTTAAATTTTATTATTTGTATTGGCTCACTCTTATAATATCCAAATAATTAACGAATAATACAAGTGAGACAGTGTCTGCATAACCAATAAAACATTCAGCCCTAAGTTTTCAGTTACTAGAAGGGCAACGTGGATGTGTGAAATTATAAATTATGCATTTTGTGTTAATAAAACAGCAAAATAAGTTTAGGCTTGATAACAAAGTAAGTACTGCAAATATTCCCCTGAATTTTTTGTGTCCCCTGTATGAAATTTTTCCTCACATGGCTTCAAAATTTAGGGAAATTGTACATCTCTAAATATGACTGCTAAAGGGAAATGTCCAGATTGTGATCGCTGTCTTGTGTGATCATGACATTTTCATAAACCCTCAAGCCACGTAGTTTGGATCATGTACATTAAAACCCTGTGTTTTACTGAAAGATACTTGTAAAAGCTCTTATACTTATCAGCTATGCTTCCACATTTCACCTTATCCATGCTTTTTTCATTTGCAGAACAAAAGTGCAGAGAAGCTTACAGAAACCAGCAGAATGTTAATATCCATGGCTAAAGAAAACATTCCACCAAACAATCAAGAGACCGATGTACTTGGTATTGTCTTAAAAAATATTACTTAAAAAATAAAAAAGACTAGCTTTTCTTGTCTTTAAATAAATTGACAATAAATACAGTAAAGATTTTCCTTACTGTATTTCCCCTTATGTACAGTCAGACTTATAAGGTTGGTCCCTCCTGAATCCAGGAGCTGAGGTGTTTCGTGATACAAAGAAGGAATTTGGTGCATAAGAACATAAGAGAAGCCAAAACCAATGTTGTATCAGGCCAGTGGCCCATCCAGTCCAACACTCTGTCACACAGTGGCCAAAAACACTAGGTGCCCTCAGGAGGTCCAGCAGTGGGGCCAGAACACTAGAAGCCTTTCCACTGTTGCCCCCCCCCCCCCCAAAGCACCAAGAATACAGAGCATCACTTGCCCCAGACTGAGAATTCCTATCTATACTTTGTGGCTAATAGCCACTGATGGACTTCTGCTCCATATTTTTATCTAATTCCCTCTTGAAGCCGTCCATGCTTGTAGCCGCCACAACCTCCTGTGGCAGTGAATTCCGTGTGTTAATCACTCTTTGGGTAAAGAAGTACTTCCTTTTATCTGCTCTAACCCGACTGCTCAGCAATTTCATGGAGTGCATATGAGTTTTTGTATTGTGAGAAAGGGAGAAAAGTACTTCTTTCTGTCCCTGCTCTATCCCATGCATAATCTTATAAACCTCAATCATGTCACCCCTCAGCCGTCGTTTCTCCAAGCTAAAGAGCCCCAAGCGCTTCAACCTTTCTTCATAGGGAAAGTGTTCCAACCCTTTTATCATTCTAGTTGCCCTTTTCTGCACTTTTTCCAATGCTATGATATCTTTTCTGAGGTGTGGTGACCAGAATTGTACACAGTACCCCAAATGAGGTCACACCATCGATTTATATAGGGGCACTATGATACTGGCTAATTTGTTTTCAATTCCCTTCCTAATAATCTCCAGCATAGCATTGGTCTTTTTCATTGCAGTCACACACTGTCTTGACATTTTCATTGAGTTATCTACTATGACTCCAGGATCTCTCTCTTGGTCAGTCTCTGCCAGTTCGGACCCAATCAACGTGTATTTATAGTTAGGATCTTTGGCTCCATTGTGCATCACTTTGCACTTGGCCACATTGAACCCCATTTGCCACATTGATGCCCACTTGCACATCCTCGACAGATCCCTTTTGAGTGCCTCACAATCCTCCCTGATTCTCACCACCCTGAACAGCTTCGTGTCATCTGCAAATGTAGCCACTTCACTGCTTACTCCCAACTCCAAATCATTAATGAACAAGTTAAAAAGCATCAGACCAAGTACTGATCCCTGCAGAACCCCACTGCTTACCTCCCTCCACTGAGAAAATTGCCCATTTATACTCCCTCTCTGCTTCCTTTTAATTAGCCAGTTTTTGATCCACAAAAGGACTTGTCCTTTTATCCCATGACTATTGAGCCTTTGATGAGGAACTTTATCAAAAGCTTTCTGGAAGTCAAGGTAAACATCTGTTGGGTCCCCCTTGTCCACATGTTTGTTTACTTTCTCAAAGAACACTAACAGGTTAGTGAGACAAGATCTTTCCTTACAGAACCCATGCTGAGTCTTCCTCAATAGATTTTGTTCATCAATGTGCCTACTAATTTTTTCCACCAACTTACTACTAAGTTTCCACCAACTTACCTGGTATCGATGTCAGAGTGACTGGCCTGTAATTTCCCGGATCTCCTCTGGAACTGTTTTTAAAGATGGGAGTGACATTCACTACCTTCCAGTCCTCAGGAATGGAGGCAGATTTTAATGAAAGATTACATATTTTTTGTCAGGAGATCCACAAGTTCACATTTGAGTTCTTTCAGAACTCTCAGATATATGCCATCTGGGCCCGGTGATTTATTTGTTTTTAAGCTGTCTATCAGTCGTAGGACCTCCTTTCTCATCACATCAATCTGACTCAGGTCTTTCAACACCCCTCCTGAAATCAGTGGTTCTGGAGTGGGCAAGCACTTCTCATCTTCTACAGTGAAGACAGAGGCATATGATGCATATGATGGGATCTAAAGCATGAGAGACTCTATGGTTGTATTTTAAATCTCTTCCAGGGTTTTGTGCAATATAGCCTAGCTGCTATGCCACAAAAGAGGATTGCATGCACCTGCTACTGCTGTCCCACTGAGGTCATAATTCAGCTTCTTGTATGCTCTGATTGCCTTTCCTTTGACAACATACAGTATTGAGGGTTTCTTACATTCTCAGGGAAATGCCAAGCCTGACTCTTATCTTAACTTTCAGTAATATGGTGGTATTACATGGAAGACACATTCTTTTTCATATCTGTATGAAGCTATGAAACAACTGTGTCCTTCACAGTTGCTATTTTTTAAAGAGTAAAAATGCACTTTTCACTGACATTTGCGCACACATAAATTTCCTCTATCTTTCTAGAGGTTTTTAACTCCTCTGAGACTGTTATCCTAAAATTTCCATCCACTTGTATGCCCCAGTTTCTGTGTTGGGCTTCTGTGATAGCCACCTCCTACAGAGGATTCTTGTATCATTAGTTGTTGCTTAGCAACATCTTCGTTTCTTTCAGAGTATAGTTGCTTCTCTACTGTTTACATTACATTTATTCTTATCTTCTGTTCTGATGCTATTTTTTGTGTGGTTTCCATCTGTGATCAAGATTATTTTCAGTCCAAGAATGACATTTAAGCTTGTTGTTAGAATGTTTATCAAAACTTGTGCTATACTGATTACAAGTTAATATTGCAGGCTATAACTTTACATAAGGAAATATTCATCTTAAAATTGAGCTTTATTCTTAGTTAGATCCCTGGAAAGAGTGTCAAAAAGAAAACTAAGAACTGTACTGCTGCTGTTCTGAAGCAGTGTTGATTTCAAATACAGAGTTCCCAGCTTGCTAGGTTGGAAGAAACTGTTTCTTGCTGCAAGTTATAAAAAGTTCTACCTTTAAATGGATTACAAATTTCAGGTTGATGCTCCTTTGCTTGACAAGTGCTGTTCATCAAAAGGGAGACAAACAGGACAGAGTTAAATTAAACAGAGTTATACCCTTCTAAGTCCATTGAAGTCAACAAACTTTGAAGGGTATAACTCTTCCTAGAATGGCATGTCTAAGCTCTGCTTAGTAATGAAGTTGCTTAGTGATGAAATTGTCCATTTAGACTTAAGAGTTCACTTTTGGACTTTGTGTTTGCTTTTTGGAAAGTTGTACATTCTGTTTCTGTTGCAATCTGCAAAAATGAACACAGTACTAACCTGTCCTGTAGCACTGTAGGGCCAAACACAATACAGACCATAAGGCAGTTTGAAAATTAAAAGTCCTATATAAATGACAGCAGTAGTATTACATTGTCCAGGTGCATGAGTCTAGAATTAAATTGTCTCCACACATAAATACTGGTTCCCTTCCTTGAACGCAATGACCTGGCATCAGTGATCCATGCAATGGTCACCTCAAGATTGGATTACTGTAATGCCCTCTACATGGGGCTGCCCTTGTCCCAAATTTGAAAGCTGCAGCTGGTGCAGAATGCGGCGGCCAGGCTGTTGCTGGGTCTTTCCATGCAGGAACACATCCAGCCTGTGCTTAAAGCACTACACTGGCTGCCTACAGCATACCGAATTTGGTTCAAGGTGCTGGTACTTACCTTTAAAGCTTTTTATGGTCAGGGGCCTACATTCCTTAGGGACCACCTTTCCCCACATGTTCCCCAGAGAGCACTACGATCAGGATCCCAAAATCGCTTGTCCCTTCCAGGCCCCAGAGAAGCCAGGCTAGCGGTGACAAGGGCCAGGGCCTTCTCAGTGGCAGCTCCATACTGGTGGAATGAGCTCCCAGAAGACATCAGGGCCCTGTGGGACCTCTTACAGTTCCACAGGTTCTGTAAAACAGACCTCTTCCACCAGACCTTCGATTAGGGAGCTGCATCTATCAATCTGAGGCCCTGGCCCCAATATTAACATCAATATTAATATTATATCAATTCGAATAGCCCGTGCTTCACCAATATGACCCAGACCTCAATGTCAGCTGACTGTCAGATGCCGCTATCGTTATATTGTGCTAGCACTTTATGTATTGTTTGTAGATCTATTTTATTGTGATTTTATTTAATGTTTTATCTTGTTATAATACTATGTAAGCCGCCTTGAGCCTGCTCTGGCGCACGCGCGGGGGGGAGGGGGGAATAAAATAAATATATAAATATGACTACCAGGATACATATAAAAGGTATAATGTAACATTGCTTAGAATTGCACTGTAGGACTCTATTCAGATGTCAAAACGCAGCTCCAGTTTATTGTGTGGCTTCATGCTCTCTTCCTTCTCCCCATGTGTGCAGAGCCATGACTGAATACTGGTTTTCCTAAACCAGTAGTTCTTTAATTTAACTCCCAACAATTTGAGCTCCTTGGATGATCAATGGTAAAATTAAGTATTTTGGGGGAAAATACTGTCAGAAAAGCAGACTCAGTTTATCACAATGTTTAAGGGCAAACTACATAATGCATGTAACTTTTATTGCCTTTTTTCAACAAAAAGCAGACATAGGTGTCGGAATTTTGTATAGAATACTGGGCTGCTTAACTTTTTTTCTTCATGTTTCTTTCTCGGTCAAAATTGCCCCTTTTTTGAAGTTATACTTGGAGGAAATTATGACATTAGAAAAGGGGCAATTTTGATAGGGAAAAATGATAAGTATTTTTTCCTCCTACAGGGAGAAGAGCAGGTGGGGTTGGGCAGAATCTTGAATGGGAAAATAGCTCAAGTGGAAAGAGTTACACAGATCCAGCTTCACACGTCTTGTTTTCAGCCTCCTGTGACTGCTTTTCATTTTTAAAAATTGAGTTAAAGTTACACCCAACTACATGCCTTACATGAAGGCTTCACAATCTTCGAAATAGGTTCAAGAGGCTCAGTAGTTAAAATTACTGCCTGATCAGGGCTGTAAGTTGTGATGACAGAAGTACCAAATAAGAGTTGACTATTTTATTAAGAGTATAACACTTCTCTTGCTATTTTCTAGTATGAAAATATGAACATTTTAAAGACAGGTTAATTTTATTTTATGCAGATCAGTGTCTTCTCCTACCCCCTCTTCTGAAAAAGAATAAGATATTTTATTTATTTTCTCATAAAAGAAGCTTGGTTGAAAACTTTTCAAATACCCCATGTTCTTGTGTCACACCTTTGATGAAACTGTTCAGATTTAGAGTTTCATTGTAGTGTGACAGGTAAAATGACATCACTAGAAATGACCTAAAATAACAATTAATTGCTGCTTGCCCTCAGAGGCCACTAAGGAAACTTCATGACAACACCAAAAAGTATGTATTCTGTATTTAACTTTTGATCCTTAAGTTCTATTATATTTTAGAACATAACAATTGCTTTGCTGGTTAAAGCCAGAGTCCTTCTACCTCAGAATTTCTGGTGTTGGTCAGCTGGATACCTCAGTGAAGCTTGCAAGCAGGGTATGAAGTTGATGTCTGTCCTTTGTTGTCAGTCCCTAGCCTTTAGTAGCTGCAGGTATATTGCCTCTAACCACCATTGGACTCCCATTGTACTAGGCAGATACAGTGAGCTGTCTTTCAGTCCACTACAGTGGCTGGCCATCTTTGCAATATGATGTCACAGAGAAATGACATGTGTGTTAGCCATACTGTTTGTGTGATCACATTGAAGCCTGCATTTTAAGGGCCAGAAGAAATGAGATGTTTGCCTCAAAATGGGTCGTCATGCTCTGAATGGCATAATTTCAATAAAATAGATTTACTTTATCATGAATCTGTATTAGAGGTCAGACGACATATGTACCTAAAAGTGGCCTGTCTTTGGAAGTGCTCTGCATTCTCTCTCCTTGCTACTTGTTCATGTCTGAGTTGGTAATTTAGTAAAAATCTGAGCTTGTTTTGAAGGAGACTATAAATTTATTTATTTGAAATTATTTCTGCAATTTAGCTCATCTTACAAATAGGCTATTCAGTGTGGTTTTCTTTTGGTTATTTGGAATGTTACCAGAAGGTGTTATTTTTATTCGACAAATTCAGTTTTATGCTGACCTATATTGTCCAATAAACCATCTCTTGATTTATTTTTATCCTTCTCTGGAGACAGCATCCCACTACCTTTCTATACCATATAAATATAGATTTTGTTGCGCTTCTGAGAGGAAAAAAATCTCTCAAACTCATACAGCCTAATCATCGAAAGCAGTACAGGCAAAACCTATGCACATACACAATCTGATGTAGTTTAGTAGATCTTGCTTCCAGTTAAGAGTATGTAGATCGTATAGACTTTAGCTACTCACCTCACACTTGTTGTATGGTCAACTTCTGTCTCTTCACAGCCTTTTTTTGTAAACGACTTTAAGTGATTACAGAACTATACGTTGGCTCTAACTGTTTTTCTAAGTGCTTGGCAAAAGTGAAGTACCTAGAGAGAATAGGTTCCATTCTTACATACTTTTCTGTTTTGATACTGTAACCCCACTGCCCCAAAGGAAAGTTAAAAGATGGTGTCTGGATTTTATGGTCTGTCTTTCTGATTGTCAACCGTTTGAACTGCTTGGGTTAAGGGAAGCTGAATTGCTTGATACTGAATAGCAAAAATGCTTGCCAGTTATGTTGTACCTATGTACTACTGATGGCTGCTGATACAGTAGAAAAACGAAAGACAGCTGTTATGCTTAATGCTTACTAAGGGCTGGTTCATACATGCACAACTTTTTATTTTTGCCACTTTATTATTCAAAAGTTAATGACTTCAGCTGAATGATTGATCTGGTCCCACTGGAAAACACCATGGTAGCAGTAATATGAGATGATGGAGCTTTTGAATGTGTGCTGTTAGATCCCTATTACTGTAATCTTCAGGTGATTTAAAACTATATGTGAAACAGCTCTAAAAGTGGCTTTGCATTTTGAAGATACCTTATCAGGTATACAGCTATCCTGTAAGGTATGCATTGCATGTATTTCATCAGTCAGACTGTTTATTCTGATGAGTTTTAAGTGTTCTTTCAGGTTCATTTTCACTGTGTAGACCCATATATTGTATTTTTAGCAAGTGATGTTTGGCTGCTGCTTAACAATAATATTGAAATATGTGCATGAATGCTCATTTCATTACTCTGTTCATCAGTATTGTGTGTGTGTGTGTAATATAATCTCCAACCTGAGAGCTAAATTACATTTTACAGAATACGGCCTAAGCTTGCCTCTTGGGGAAGAATATGAGCGTAAAAAACACAAACTGAAGGAGGAGCTTCGACAAGACTACAGACGTTACCTTTCTCAGGTAAAAAAATTCCTGATTAAAAGTCTTGTGTCTTACAAAGTAGAAGTACATTTAAACTCTTCTGGTTCATCAGGTATTCCCTCAGTGATTTCTCCTTCCTGTTCTGTGTTTTTATGTCATTTTTATGTCATTTTTATTTATGTATATTTTATTGTATTGTATATGTATTTTAACTTGGTTTTAATTGTTTTGATGTGTTTTTATTAAAACCAAAGCTAAAATACACATACAAAAGCATAAAAACAACAATCAAAACATAAGGCAGGAAGGAGAGATCACTGAGAGGACATCAGATGAAACAAAAAGGTCTTTACCCACTGACTGAAGATGGTAATAGAAGGGGATAGATAAGTCGTCTTGGGGAGAGAGTTCCAGAATTATGGTGCCATGACCAAGAATTTCCACTCCTGAGTTATCATTTGCCTAATATCAGAAGGCAGGTGCACCTGAAGCTGGGCCTTGGGAGATCAAAGCATTGGTTGAGTAGATTTGTAGAGATTAGACAGTCCTTCAGGAAGGTTGGTTCCAAGCTGTATAAGGCTTTAAAGTTCAACATGATACTTGAACTGTGCCTGGAAACACTGGGAACCAGTGTAGGTGGACCAAAGCTAGAATGATGTGGTCCTTACAGTCCACTCCAGACAACATACTGGCTGCAGCATTCTGTACCAATTGAAGTTTCCAAACACTTTTCAGGGGCAGCCCCATGTAGTGTACATTGCAGTAATCTAATCTAGATGTAACTGGGACATAGTATGCCCTTTTCTGCACAGGGAGGGGCACAGCTGGTTAACTGATCAAAGCTGATAAAAGGAACTCGTGGCCAAATTTGCCACCTGCTTATCCAGTAGTAGGCCTGGGCCCAAGAGTGCTCCTGAACTATGGACCTGTTTCTTCAAGGGGAGTGCAGCCCCATCCAGAATGGATGATACCTTAAAGTTATACCTTCCATTCACCAATAGCACTTCTGTTTTGCAGGGATTAAGCTTCAGTTTTGGGATAAACATATAATTTTATGGAGATATTCTTATGAACAGTCTATTTTCCTAATTTTAGGATATTTCACAGGCAAAGAAGAAGGTAGGGTTCTTGCATCATGATACTCTTCAAATTAACATAATGTTTTGCTTGGTTCTAATTAAATTTGCTAATGAAAAGGTTTGAAAATCAACATTTTCTGTGTTGGTGTGTGCTGTAGCTGTTGTTTGTGAGCTTGCTTGTCACAAGACTATGTATAATTATTTTTCATTCGTGTTCTCTTATTGCACTGGTTGTCTTTTATGTTTGATTTCATTGCTGAATTTGTAGGCTCTTCTGTATTAGTTTTCACATGGTCATTTGCTGCAGGGAATGCAAAATAAAATACATTATTTTACTGTTGTGCCACCAGTCTGAGTTGACTTAAATGATTAATTTTAGGACGTTTTCAAAAAAAGCTCCTCATTAGTAAATAATACTGTATGTCACTCTTTAATTTACTCAGCTATTTTTATATCTATTTGTAGTAGCTTGGAAACGTAACTGATTGTGCCTACTCTTGGCGTGTTGTTAAACAGAACTCAAATGCTCATTTTGATGGTACCCCTTTATTTTTTTTAAAAAAGTATAAATTACATTTATATTTAAATAAATTGTGAAATAATTAAATATTTCCGATTTGCTTTATATTTATCTGCATCATGCTAGAGCATTAGAAATTGCTATACATTACTGTATGTGCCATATTGAGCTCTTTGGATGATGAGTGAAATGCATATGTGAGTATTTCGAATGACTCCTGAGCTAGTAATTAATTAACAGATTGGTATGGGTGGACTACAGGGCCGCAGTGGCTCATTGGTTAAGGTCGGTAGTTCAGCAGTTTGAGACGCTAGTGCTGCACGATGGAGTGAGCTCCCGTCTCTGGTCCCAGCTCCTGCCAACCTAACAGTTCGAAAGCAAGAAATTGCAAGTAGATAAATAGGTACCACTCTGGTGGGAAGTTAACAGCATTCTGCGTGCCTTGGCATCTAGTCATGCTGGCTACATGGCCACAGAGAAGTCTTTGGGCAAAGCTGGCTCTTCAGCTTGGAAACGGAGAGGAGCACCTCCCCTTAGAGTTAGATTCAACTGGCTTTCAAGCAAGGGAAACCTTTATGGGTGGACTAAAGGACATGTAGCACAGATAGTTCACTATGTTCAGTGAGGGTACTTCTACATCAGTTGTTATCCTGCCTTCATCTAAGGTCCTCAGGGTTATATACAGATATCTTTCCCTTCATTTTATCGCTTCAGCTGGTCATCCAGTGAGCTTAATGGCACAGGGCAGATTTGAACCTAGGCTTCCTAAGTACTAGTCTGATATGGCAACCGTTATACCATACTTTAATTCCCTTTATTTTTCCTCAGTGCCCCTCTAAATTCAAACAATTGTAGTCAGTCTTAGCAAGTTTAACATGGTAAAGGTTTTGGGAAAATTCATGATGATGTATGGCTTTTTTTTCTTTTGGCTGTTTACTTGGTTTGTTGGTAAGGTGAGTCCTTTATCTGCGTAGAGCTTATTCCTCTGGTAGTCTGTTTTTTTAAAAAAATGTGTTGGGTTATCTCTCTGTGCTGTTGACATTCATAAAACTACTCGAAAATGACTGAATATGCACAACCCTTCCATTGTTGTGGGAATTTGATTGTTTGTCATGGTAAGCATTGAATGCATGATGAAGTGGATGCTTGATTGCTTCAATATTATGTACAAATCTTAGATCATTGCCCCATTACTTAAGTCATTTTTGTCAGTTTCACGACAGTGCTGACTCATAGGTGATGCTTCAGATGACTCATTGATCTGTGCTTCAGCATAGACTCCGCTGTCACCATATGCATGATAAGCCAAGGTCTGCTGCAACAAAAGGGCTGTGTGAATCAGATCTGTGATAGAATAATTTAAAAAGTGATACAAATGATTCAGGCTGAGATTTTGAAAATATGGCTAATTCCAGTAGCATTACCTAGTTCAGGACGCTATGAGTCATTGATTTTCTTCTGTACAGAAAAAATATCTTACATCTGGTGAAGTTGACCCATATACTCAGGGAGTGTCTCTTCCTATTGGTGACAGGCAGTCTGCCAAGGTAGGTACACAAAACTGCTGTCAGTATTGCACAGGGTTTGCAATTCAATAAAATAGAACTAGCGCTGTGAAAATTAAAACTTCAGTGTGAGGTAATTTACTAAGCCATTTATAAAAACATTTGATTAGGTGCTAGTGTAAAAAAAAAAAGTCCCTTAATGTAGTCATTCCGTGGATGTGGATGTGACGTAGGTAATAGAGGTACTCCCCCCCCCCCCCCCCCACATCCACCATCTCACCTTTCTATTTTTAAGGCTCCAGTCTTTGTGGAACTGTTTAAAATAGTTAGCATGCTACGTGGTCTCAGTCCAGGAATGAATGTTGTTTTTAACTCCCTAAGGTTTAGGACTTTCTAAAAATAGTGAAGGGGAAATATCTATTCTGAAGCATATTCTGAAGAATATTTTATACTTGTTTAATTTTCTGAATTGCCTTATGGTCATTTTATCTAATCTGTTGTCTCATACTTTTTGGTAGCTTTGGCATTTTTATGCTTGGCAAACTAGTGAGACTTTGCCAATCCTTCACACTGATAAACTGTGAGGAATTAAGAGAACAGTGTGTTCATCCTTTAGAGCAAGGCAGTGAACTATACAATGCGTTTTTCTCAGTTGGCATTAACAACCCCATAGCTAGACCTTTTTTTGTTAGGGGGCAAAAAGCCAGGGCACCGTGGCTAATCTAATGAACTAAATTATATTAATTAACTGAGACTTTCACTATTCTCTCATAAAGCATCAACCACGTTTCTGTAATAAAGAGGAGGAGGAAGCAGGGTGCCCTGTGGTAGAAGCCTCTGTACTGGGCGAAGTACTGCTAACTATGCTTCATGCAGGTCTATATGACACTTCATCCCAGCTTATCTAGAGCTCATCAGTCATAACCTGCAAGTTGGTGGTGCTGTCATTTTCTTTTTATTTACTATTTAGAGAGAAAGAGGTTTGAATATCTGAGAGGGAGGGTGTATCTTGCACTGCAGATTTGAACTGGTTTAAATTGTTCCCTCACCTGAGGAAACCCTTGGAATGGTCATTTTGTGAGGGGGAGCTTGGCTGATTTCTCAGCACTCCCACCATGCTATAATAGCCAGGGTTGATTTTTCTGGAGACACCAAGATCTGTAGTTCTGTCAATTTGTAGTTGATATCAAATGAAGATAGGTTTGGAGAGTGTGTATATATTCAGAGAGGAAAAGAAGGAAGAAGAAGGTAGGACTTGAGACTAAAGAAGTAAGTCTTCTCATGTAATAGAATTCACTGTGAAAATAAGTCATCATAGTGAATTGCCCTGATCTTGTGGAAAGAAGCAAACAATAACTTTTTAGGGGGCAACATTACTAAATCTGGTTCCTCTTAACTGCTTTACTGTCTGTTGCTGACTAGAGACATTCTAGTTGAGCTGCGTATTGACAGGTTTATTGGTCTTTCTTTGAAGACTTCAGGAAAAATTGAAGCATTTCTGTTGTGTGAAGATTTGCAGTCTTAAAGCCTCCTCAGTATTTTATCCTAGTAGCAGTAGCTACTAGCCAAGGTGACTAAAAAGAAACCCCCACGTTTAGAGGCAGTACACCTCTGAATACCAGTGTCAGGAGGCAATATCTGGGGAAGGCCCCTGCCTCTGTGCCCTGTTGTTCTTATACCTAAATTTATCATTTGTAGAGATAAAAGTTGATAAGTAAATGCTTATGAAAACCCAAAACCTTCGTAGTTTTGTTTGTAAGCCAGCATTCAGTTTATATTATCATTCGTAACTTGTGCATCTCCTAGCTTTTCAAGTACACTGTAAACAAATATTAGTTGTGTACTCTTATCCAATCTGTGGTGTTACATGATAGTTTATTTGCTGATATCTGTTCTAGGACAGGTTAAGACTTGAACGAAATAAGGAATACAATCAGTATCTCAGGGAACAGGAAGAATGGAATGAAAGGTTAAGAAGAGTGGGGAAGAAGTACACAAAGGTAAGAACAAGTTTTATTCAACTAGCTGTTTTAAAAAACAGGAAGGTATTAAGATTAAGCTAAATAAATGAGTGCCTTGTTATATATGATATTACACAGAGAATGTGACTTTCAACTTGCTGTTTACTTCTTGCACACAAAAGGTTATACCTTGAATAAATGTTCATTCATGTTAAAGGTGCCACTGGACTCAAACTTTGTTCTTGCTATTTACATGATACAATTAATTATTTAGACTGTACCTTCAGAGTTCTTCTGTGCATAGCATAGGCCCACGTTGGATCCAAACTTATGTGAACAGTTCAGGGAAACAGATCTTCCTTGCCTTTCTCCAGCAGCCACTCTGTGCCATTTGTAAAACTACTGCCAAGAGTTGGGAGGGAGAGTCCTCCAAAACTGCATATCATGCAGCAAGAAAGAAGAAATAGGATGAAATGGCCCCTTTCCCCCTTGTGTGAACAGAGACCAATCCATGTCCAGTCTTTACTCACAGAAGGGCAGGGAGAGGCAGTTTTGTCTAATTTTTCCTTGCTTGCCACATCTAGCCCTCAAATGTAACATGTCATATTGGGGTTTTTGGGGTAAGGGAGGTTCCCCGATCCTCAGCAATGCTTTACAGGAGGAGGAGGGGTGGCTTGGGGAAAAGAAAGGCAGGAAATACCCCTTTCATTTCATGGGAGCTTGGATCTGATTTTGAAGGATTGAAGAGTTTGAAGAAGTATAGGGTGTCTATTTTTCTCACTTAAGAGGAAAAGATTGTTAAATGATTATTCTGTTTTCCCTGCTTGTCAGCTGGCAAACTGTTCTTATTCAGGCTACCTGAGAATGGTGTGTGCTTCCCATCATGCCATTCCCTTTCTCCTTCTTTCATTCTATTCCCATGTATGTTGCTCATGTCTGTTTTGCTATTCAGGACAGTACCCAGTTCCACATAGCTACTTAATAAAATCTAGGGATATACAGCTGCATTTGAAGCCCCCATTATGCGTGTCTGCTTTTTTTGCATTGACAGTGAAAAAGGCTTATGGAAACTGAAATAACTAAGGCAAAACATTTCTATTATACTTAACTTTTAAAAATATTTGTTTCAGCAGCATGAGACGGACACACACACAAAAGGTATTGCTGTTTCAAGAAGCCAGCCAGAACTACATACCCCAATACTGTCTCCAAGAAGAGATGAAGATTCCTTCAGGAAGGATGCTGGTACTTCCATGGAGGCCTATGAAGGTCTGCCAAATAGACAATCATTAGACCAGCATCACAAGCCAGATAATGAATGTGGACATGGAGACAGCATGTTACGCAAAAAAATTGATGAAGAACTGAACATTTCCAATAGAAAACACCAAAGGCTGGACAGTAGACCTGGTATTTCTATTAGAAGATATCACAAGTTCGATGGGGATCATGATTCTGAAGTAGATGATGAAATGGACCCTAGGTTTCGATATGAAAGTAACTATGACAAAAAGCCATTACGGATGTTTGAGCAAAGGTAACTTAAAAACTGTTTGGTGAGGATGGTTGCGTCTTGCATACCATTTATACCATTTCGGCTGTCCTAAGCTATCCATATGTGCTCTGTCCCTCATGTTTTGTGGTGTGCCAGGGCCAGTTCCCTTGTGAAGAATGTTGAGTGGCTAGCAAACTACAGAAGGGCATCATTTATTTTTTCATATCTTTTTTGGGGGGGGGGTATTGAATTATATGTAATTTTTAGGCTATGTAATTTTAACTTATCCCTTCAGGATGACCGGGGCTATTTCTGCATGGATACTTTGGTGCACCTTGGCTTCTTTATGGCAGCACTATTTCCAGGAGCATCCACATGACATTTATTCATCTTGCTTCTGTGTTTCTTTTCACTTTAGAAAAGAGCAAGAGTCCAGTAGTACCTTAAAGACTAACAAAATATGTGGCAGGTTATGAGTTTTCGTGAGCACTTCTTCAGATATGCACGAAAGCTCATACCCTGCCACATATTTTGTTAGTCTTTAAGGTGCCACTGGACTCTTGTTCTTTCCTACTGCCACACTTCGTTCACTTTGTTACAGTCTTTCCCAAAGTTGGTTTGGCACTATAGTTTTGGAAAGATTACAGTCTAAGCACCTTTGAGCACCATATGGATGAGAAGGTGTGCATTTTTGCAGGTCCAGCCCACATCAGTGCTGTGTTCTGTTCCCCCTTGGCTACCTTCCCTCTTCACACATACCAGAGAGATTTTTCAGGCTTTAAAAAATTGGGAATTGCTATATCACTATAGTCTTATATTGATCTATTGCCACAATATTCTAGTTCTAAGCTTTTATTTTTATTTTGTAAAGCAGGTCTCTAGCCCTTTTCATTCTGGAGTTATGAGATGAAAGGTGCAGGCTGCATGGATTTATTTATTTTACTTCATTTATGTCTTCCTTTCTTGTGAAGACTCAAGACAGGCTATAGAGTTATAAAAACATAATGCTAATAACTATATACTGCATAGAATAACAATGCAGTAAAAGTGGATTATGCAAATTAAAGAACAGTGAACCAAAACAGTGTACTGCATTGCATAAATTGAATTTCAGAATTTGAGGACAATGATCCAGTAAACTGGATTTCATAGTGAGAATTCTGAAGTACAGATGCTACAATACATGTAGTAAACAATGCAGTATAACAGGGGAGGAGAAAGAAAGCTGCCTACACATTCCACAGGCAATTACATTAAAGCCCTATTACCTAAATAGAAATTGCCTTTCCTGCCAAAAAGCACCAGAGACTGACTGCTTTTGAAGCAAATGAAAGCCAGGAACTAATGGATTGATATAATGCTACAGTGATGTGGCAATTCCTGTTTTTTTTAAAACTGTGTGGTGGAGGAGGAATGGTAATGGAGGCTGTGGGAGGCTGAGGCAAGGAAAGTGTGGGGAAAACTGCTGTGTGAATGCTCCATTGCCACTGTGAATTCCTCTGCATTTCTAGAGATGATTCCGACACAGAGGATAGTCTCTGGGTGGAAGCAGCCTGGGATATACTGTAGCAACACTACTGCATCATACCAGTTCATCTATCTCACACGCATCTGTATTCAGAATGTTCCACCATACTAATTCCATACTTTCCTCCCTGGATATGTTTTAAAATGGGGTAGGGGAAAGAGGTTCATTTGGATATACATTAGCTCCCAGAGTCCACAGACGCACATGTAGTGGTTTCATTCCACCCCAGTACCTGACATTTTTGCCCCATTGCACTGCAGGCTGTGACATCTGTTGGACGTCTGCAAGCTGTGAAATGAGAATGGTAGGAGCCTCACTATAAGCATGCCAAAAAGTGATTGTATTTTTATGTAATCCGCAGTTGTTTTCTGCATTTTCAGTTGAGTACAAAAATGCACATGTGAGAATGCAGTATTTTCCATGTGTATGGATTCCTAAGTTTAAAATGACTCCTTTAGAGTGGTTGGGAGACCCAGGAAACCTCTCACTTCCAGAATGCCAGATGCTTAGTAAATGGATAGTACTAACTAGGCAATGGCGGGTAAAATATTTGGGCTGAGTCCTACCACACAAGGCAGAGGCTATTGGCAATGAAGAATTTCAGCACCAGCAGTGACATCTAGTGGAGTTTTTCTGCATGACGATTCTCTCAGGTAGAAATCCAGAATTAACAGCTTGAACCAGAGCCCCCCAATGTGGTGCCCACCGATAACTTTTCTGGCACCCACCAAGTGTTTTTAGAAAGTGGACAGGAACACGTGGGGTTTTTTCCCCAGCAAGGCTTCTGATTGGCTGTGCAGATTTTTTAAAATGTTGCTTTGGTGGCAGCTACCATCACAGCACAAGGATCTTCACTGCAGGACTGAAGGTAAGCTGTGGCAGACATTTGTGTCTGGCTGCACCTCCCACAGCAGCCATTTTGTGGCTGTTCCTACCACCCTTTGTCAGAATTCCAAAAATGCCCACAGGTTGACTTGAGCCTTTGTTTAGCGCTTTGCTTATAAAATCGCTTCTGTCCAGTGTGACTTGGCTATGAATTTTGTACAGGGGCTGCAGGTGTCCAGAACATTGTATAGCCTTAATTTGTTGGGGAAGGATCAGCTTCTCTTTAGAAAAGTGCAGCCTGATATCTGTAGTCCAGTCTTTGTCCATAGCATATGACATCTAGAACCACAGGGAAGAGCTGCTTGGCTCCAGGGAGAAATGTAAAATTTCTGGAAATTTTGAACTAATAAGAAAAAAACCTTGTGTTTTTGAAAATATTTCAGTCAGACCTAAACTTATTTTATTGCTTTAATAACATAAAATATATCATGTATAACAGTATTCGTGATATGAAGGCCTGGAGAACAAGAAGAATTCAGCTTTTTCCCCCTGCATATTTTTCTGAAGATTTCCCCCCAATTTTTCCAGTGGGGAAAATGAGAAATTTTGGGGAGCACTTGGGGGGGGGGCACTCCTATGAAATATATCCTCTTTTTGGAATGAGTGAAATGCTTTGTAAGACAAGGTTTTATGTATTTAACATACATAACAGGAAAATTCTAATGCCAGACAATCTACAGCATTAGATGATAATTCCTGTGTACTGTAGATGTATGCAACATTTTCAAGGATATGTTTATCACTTATATGCTAATTTTATCTTTGTGGTGCATCGGGGCCTAATCTGACTGGCAGGACTACACAGCATTTTGCCGGGGGAGGGAAGGTGGAAAAGCTGAAGACGGGGGTGAGGCAGATAAAGGTAGGTAGGTTGGTGGGTGGGAAGGTCAGAAGGAAGCCGGAAAAGGGGAGAGCCTATGGGAGCTATAAGGAAAGGAAAAGAGAAGAATTGAGATACTTCCCAAGTTCATTCCAGTCTCTTGCTTGTTTAATATAGTTGTAAAATTAAAGCTGGGATTCTTTTTTGAAAGGGTAGGAAAGTTTTTAACCTTGACATAAAGTTTCCTGAACATTTCCTGTCATTAAGGTGATGTAAAGCAAACTGAGTATGAGTTTTGTTTTCATTATCTCAATGTTAATTTTGTTCAAATAGAAATCAAGCCAATTCTGCTAATGAGAGGACACAGTCTACTACTAGGGATGTTCCATTTGCAACAGGCCTGATCATTGGTATGTAAAAAAAAAGCTCCTTTTGACAAGATTATGTTCCAATAATATCTGTGAAGTTTAATACCTTTTACATGCCTTTGTATATAATTAATAAAAGGTTGAATTTATAAAAATGCTAAAGTGCAAAAACAAATTTAGAGTCCAGTGGCACATTTAAGACCAACAAAGGTTCATTCAAGGTATGAGCTTTTGTGTGAAAGGCACAATTTTCAAATACATTGGAATGGTAGATGAGGTTCTAAACTTATAAACTTACAGACTTCTATATGTTTAGAACCTCATCTACCATTCTAATGTATTTGAAAAAGTGTGCCTTGCACACAAAAGCTCATACCTTGAATGAACCTTTGTTGGTCTTAAAGGTGCCAGTGGACTCTAAATTTGTTCCACTGCTTCAATCCAACATTTATTTATTTATTTATTATTTCAATTTATATCCCGCCTAGCCAGTGGACCGGCTCTAGGCGGCTAACAACATAAAATCACTCAAATACAAAGTTAAAACACAGCATAAAATTGACTCATTTTAAAATACAACAGACAATCATCACAAATGGCAGCAACATACCAGCACCAAATACTAGCCACTAGCTTATGCCCAGCCAGGAGGCTTCCACCGTAGATGTTCTGAACACCGTAGATGTTCTGAAGATGGTTCGACGCGCCATCTACTAAGGGCCATTCCCCCCGGTGGTGGCCCCAAAAGCCATGGCTGACCATCTGGATCCAAAGCGCAAAAAGCCACTGTTTCTGCTTCCTTCTTCATCTCCCTATCAACCTCATGATCTTTTTTCACCTTTATTTTCTGTTGTAGCACATTAGCCAACTGGTAATTGTGAAATGGGTGATTTGGCAAACACTGCCTAGTGTTCTTAATTGCATTCTGTAGTGCTGCTATCCACTAAACAACAGTGCTAATTGTCTTACTCCGAAGTTGTTTCCCTCTGACAGCTGTCCAACAACAGACATGACCCTGTCATTAGTGAAGAAAGTGTTGGATTGCAAGTTTAGTGCACAAAGTACACACCAAAAGCTGCACTGTACTGTGTCAGACCATAAGTTTATCATTGTCACCTATTGGTTATTGTGTGTTATTTATTTCAGTGGGATTTACACATATCTAGCTTTAATATGGATTCCACCTCCATTGCCTAGTAAGGATGAAATTGCATTCTTTGGTTTAATTAGTCCATTTCAGGACTGTGTGTACTGGGAAGCCTGTAACTGCATCTGTCAGGAATGTACTCCTCCCAATATGTATGACTGCTGTCAGAATAGGGGTACCAAGTGTATGTTGTATGCAGATATAGATTCAGTACGCGTGAACAGTGAAGAAGTACACAAATGCAAAATATGTTCTCTGCCCTTGTTCAAACAACATGGCAACTTCGCATATTGCGAGGAGCATGCTCACTGTTCATACAAACATAACATTTGAAAAGGTTATCAGTTTGGGAAAAGTGAGGGAAATAATGCATTTTTTAGCATTATTTTGGAAGTAATGATGTTCCTTGGCATGATCGACATGCCATGGTGCGTGTATGTAGTGAGTGAGACTACTGTATTGTATCTTTATGGCATGATTTGACTGAAATTAATTGTAAGATGACAGGAGGCAAAGTTGCACATATTTATGTTGAATATCCCCTTTCTTCAGGTGGTCAAGACAGAGAACATCTTCAGAGAAGAAAAGAACAGTATAGACAAGAATTAATGGAACAAATAGCTGAGCAACAAAGAAATAAGCAACGGTAACAGAAAAGTGTTGGGCAAATAATAATTTGAATTGGTGAATGACTAGTAATGCACCCTCTAGAGAAATGGAAATTTTATTTTATAACCACTGACATATAATTATGGATTTCATTCACATTTTTAAAAAGGTTTTTTTCTTCCCAAAATAGACTTGAATCCACAAATTATTCATTTGAGAATAATATCTGGTCACTATAGTAATAACGATGAGAGTAATGAAGCAGGTTTTTTGGCTGATATCCCATGACCAGTTTCTCAGTATACAAAGCGAGTTTAGGCTTTTCCCCCCTTTAACAGATGCCTCCATCTAGAAATTTTCCTTCATTTCTGCTTATGTCTCTTAAGGATTTTGTTAGCTTTAAGACTACACAGTCTTCACATCTCCTTGACATAATTAAAAGGCCACAATCCAGTGAATTTAATAAATAGTTCTGCTTATTTGAGCCTTAGATTTGTTTCTTAAACTGCATCTTCTGTTATGGCAATTTTCATTTTGAAACTTCAGGCAAGTCTACTGCTCAAAGGCAAATGTTCTGTAGGGCTTGCATAAATCCTTTAGCATGCTTGGAGTGGCATTCTGGATAAGGAGGTCTTGGTCAGTTTTTAGTAACTGGTTGATGTCTATACAGCCTGCTTTGTTACCTTTTTGTTTTGCAGTTGCGTTTCCTATACTAGGTTATCAGATTAAGTGGTGCATAGGCTTAGAAATGCAGGCAAATGGGGAAAGAACAAACCAAGTGATGTAGATATGTTCTTTCCATATTTCAGAATGAGGACCCTTTACTTTTGAGGCAAGACAGTACATAGCAAAGAATTGTTTTACATCTTTGAATATTAGTATGCAGTCTGGTAACTGATAGAAATTGCAAAGGATTAAGTAGAAATGTAATGCAACTGAATTAATGAATGCTCTGAATTTTTTAAGTGCTAAATGAACCGGTGAAGTTTGTGACGTGGTAGAACTCTCCCCCCCCCCCCCCCCAGCTATTTACAATGTGCAGAATGCCCAGCGGAACCCAGTACCACTAGCACTGCAAGCGTAAAAGCATGGATCTCAAAGCACAAAGTCATAACAAATCCAAGTTTTTTTTGGGGGGGGGGAGTTTTGCAAGCTCTGTGCAAGACAATGGGAAGGGAACACTAAGGAATTCCAGCAAAGGAGGGGAGGGACCCTCTTGAAACTGACAAGACTAGTTTGAAAACTGACCCTCTGGTTGCTTTGCAATTTAATAAACTTTTAGATTGAGTGGAGACAATGTGTCTGGAAATGTATCCATTCACTAACCAGCATGAACCTCCACAAACAGCTTGAAAGTTTGTGGAAAGTTCATGCCAGTTGACATGCCACAAACTTCATTTCACGAACCACGAACTAGCCAAATTCATCACAAAATTTAGTTTGTGAGCTGGTTTGTGCCCATCCCTGTTCATGAGTCTACATTTGACTTGTACAGTCCTTCCCTGGGCCTCTTGTCCCTCTCTTGCACAGATCCCCTGCACCCACCTTTTGCTTTATAGCATTACATTTTCACTGACCCTGACTGTGGTTAGTGGTAACCAGGATTGTTCATTATCAGAATTTGAAACCAGGTTTGCAGTGTTTTTCAAACTCTTGTTGTAAGGGCAGCCATGGTTAACACTACTGTAGATATAGCACTACATCGTGCTTAAAGGAAGAGGAAAGTTTAATGGGAAAGAGGAAGGGAATGCCTAAGGCAGTTTCCTAGTCTCCTAAATACAAGTTCGATAACATTACATCTACACAAGGCCAAATGTCATGCAAAATAAATTCCTGTTAAATGCTTTTAATGACATTAGGAGTATGTTCTTACATTTAAGCATACTGCAGTGATTTTTAACTGTTCTTTTGTAAAAGAGTTGTGGATAAATGTGGTGTAGCGGATACTGTGATGGACTTGGGTTCAAATTGCTCCTGTGCCATGAAGGTCGTTAAGTGGCCCTGGATAAGTCTCTATCTCTTAGATGACCCTTCTCAGAGGATAAATGAGAATTTCCTGTATGCCACCCAGAGGTCCTTAAAAAAAGGATATAATAATAAATTATATTAATACCTGTATTTTAATTTAATTTTGCTTGTGTGTGTTTTTAATAGTGAAAAGGAGCTTCAGTTACCAGTAGCTGCAACTGGTGCACTAGACCCTGAGAAGAAGGTGAGAAACTTTTAATGTTCATCTCTTCTTGGCTCTGAACAGCTGATGTAAAATAATTTAAAAGCATTAATTGGGAGTAATGATTGCTACCTTGTAACACCTTCTGCTGTTAGGCTCTCATGGGCACTGCAGTACTATTGCCAATAATTTCTACTTTTTCTCTGGTCACATTTTTGGGCATTACATTTTATGGGCAATATAAGGAGGTACTTTGCTGTTGGGCTGCCCAAATTGTGCTAGCTGGAAATGGAGATGAAGCTCAAACCAGGAATGAATTTCTGTAGTTCAGCATTAAAAAAAACTATATAGGTATAGCATTTTTAGAAGACCGTATTGACTGGTTTAATTTATGTAGTAGCATTTTCAGAGGGCAGTATTTTAGGGCACTTCTTGACTTTTAAACTCATGTGTTTGTAGGATTTCCAACTCCAGGTTGGGAAATTCCTGGAGATTTGGGATTGGAGTTTACGTAGGATACAGTTTTGATAAGGAGGGGAATTTAGCAGGGATTTTATTCCATAGTGTTCATCCTCTGAAACTCCCATTTACTCCAGTGGAACTGATCTCTGAAGATCAGTTTTAATTCTGGCAGATCCTCAGACCCCAGATGGAGGTTGGCAACCATATGTGTTTCACTTGCTTTGGTCTTTGAATAGATCAGTTTTGTCAAGCTGTAGCTCCCATAATCCATCCATGGATGGAACGATCATAGCAGTCAGTGAGAAATTGTTTCTTTTTGCTCTATATCAGCTGTTTGTGTAGTGCCTTAGAGAGCTGCTTATTGCATATGCTAAAAAGCTGGTATGCAATCATTTGATGTGTTGGCCTGAACAGTTATACACTATCATGTTTTCAAATAAACAAAATTGTCTTTGATAAGGAGTTCTGCTCCTTAGGTTGGATTACCTGTTATGCCCAGGTAGTAGTAGGGGAGGGAGCAGGAGGACGCTGAGCAATTATGACCAGCATTCTCTTGTCTGTGTGATTTTCACACCCTTTTATGCAATTCCATCCCTTTTGTGGGACTAGGGCTGGAGAACCTGGATGTTGGTGGCTCCAATTTGGTATGTGTGGGGTGTTTAAAAGGAAAGGGGGGCTGTGGACAGGCAGGCTTTTGGGGTCAGCAGTTGGACTGTCAGCTGCCTGTTTCGCCCCCAACTTATGCTTTGCCAAGCTCTGAGGAATCTGTAGTCAATAAAGTTGTGGCTTGATGTTTCCCAGTCCACTGTGTCTGTGTTGTCCTCCTTTTCCTCTCCTTTTGACTATCTCTGCTCAGCTCCAAGCAATAATCATAGTTTAAACCTGTCTCATAGAGAAGTACCAATTGTAGTGAATTTTCTGCAACTGTATTCAATAATTCTCAAAAATGAATGTGATTGCTAGAATTTTTATGACAAACCCACCAATTTCTCTTCTTGGTGATCCTTTTATGATTAACGTAGGCCCAATAATGTGTTCACAAATAGCTTGGAGCTGGTGGAACTCGTCAGTCTAGCTGAAAATGCTTTTGTTTCTGCTATATTGAGGTTGCCCAGCAATCAGTTGCTGGGAAACTGCTATTTTTATGACCCACAAGCATATGCTGATTTCTTAAGAGAAAGTGGCATAGTAGTGTCATGAGCATTTATTGGATAATGTCAATTATGTGCATCACTAATCCTTCCTCTGGCCTCCCTTGCTTCTACTTCACAGTGGCTGTGTGCTTGCTGTCACCAGCACTGGAATACTCATCTCCTGCTTTTTTAAAAAAAAACCTTGACTCAGCAAAATGTTAGGACAGTGGATATTGGGCCACGTGGCTAGTGTTAGAAACCACCTAAAAGGACATAGTATCTTTCTGGAGCAAAAGGTGAGCAAGATGAGAGCTTCTGGAAGGATTCTGTATTGTCACTCATGCTTCTTGGGTGAGCAAGAGAAGCCCAACTATACTAGCTCATCAAGATAAGACTGTTGTTCCACGGATACTGCCAGGATGGGACAATGAATGGACTGGAGCACCAGTCAAATAAATTATGAAAAAGGGCTATGGATGTAAATGCAGTTAATAACTTGGTACGTGAAGATATTTGGTTTAGGCCTAAGCATGAACACTAAATCAGATGGCATATCTGTTTTCAGAAGGTGATAGAGGCTTATGTATTAAATGAAGTGTTTCTTTAACTTTTCTTCTGGTGCAATAATATGATCCTGGTTAAAACTTTGGAACATTATCATTGACTGATAATTAATGCATTTAAATGTGCCACTGATTAAGATGCTGAAAGTTAATACAACTTAGAATATAGTAGTCCTGAATACATGGGTCAAGGCCTTCCAAGTGGGTTGCAGAATCTCAGCTGCTGGGTTGCAAGCATTTTGTCTTTTTTTAATGGTTTACTGTCAGTATGCGTGCATATATGTCAGTAGCACCATGCTTCTTGTCTTTCATTGCTCACATGTGGAAAGAAGTGTCAGGATAGGAGGGAAAGGGCCCTCAGTGGTATGATATCTGATCCTTGGTTTGGCCCTCAGTGGTATGGGTCTGATCCTTGTTTTGTACCTCACTACACTAGAATTTGTGGTGTGTGGCTTTTGTTTCCTCTCTGTTGCCTGTGACCCTTAATACCAGTGAGGTCTTAAATCTGGCTCTTCATCTTTCACTCTTGTGACTGTAATTTCCTGTCATATGCTTACAGTTCAGTGAGCCCTATACCACTACTTTAAAGGTGGGCCCCAAGTCTGGAAAGGTTGAGGACCATTGGAATGTTGTATGTGGAGTCATATCTCAGTGCAACAACACAGGCTGCACATACAGAAGGTCCAGTTTTGATATTTAATATTTTCTACTTTTAAAATATCATGGCAGGGATTCAATATTTTCTACTTTTAAAGTTTCACAGTGGGGATTCAAAAGTGTCTGTGAGCATGTACCATGCATGCACCGTTCCCCTCACCAACCTACGTTTACAGATACCACCTTTTCCCTTTCCTCCCAGTTCCCAAGTTGTTATTTTAATTCCCTGTAGTCCAAAAAGCAGATTGAAATACTCTCATTCTTAATTGCTTGTGCAGTTAATTACTGAAGAGGAAAAAATGCTGGGGTTCAGGAATTCTTTTGGCTTTCAGTTGAAGTGTGTTACATTAATCAGAGCTCATTAGTCAGAACACATCATTTTTAATATAGATGTTGTAAACCTTAAGACTGTTAGAAATTAAGTATGATTCACACATGCACAGTTTTTGTACCTGAATTATGCAGTTCTGTAGCTGTAAATACTAACTTTATTATATATACTGTCTTGCAGCTAAGTGAAGAAAAGGTAAACATTTCACCATATTGCCATTTTGTCAACAGCTATTCTTCCAAGTTGGTAGCCAGTCAGGCGTGTAGGGTTCCAGAGCTATCAGCATTTTCTGGTCAACAACATTATTCATAGCACAGTAATACTGTGATAAAAAAATTCAAAAGGAAATCCATCTTTGCAACCATCTACTTTTTGCATTATATCAGTGTTCATGTTACATTTTTTAATACAATAATAACTATTAGGTGTACTGCAGCTGCAAGGGAATCTGTTCAGAATGTGGTGGAATAGTTTGGAACCTGCATGCTTTTTGGACTAAGTTGCATGGCACCTCCTTCTTTCCTTCTGTAGCCTCTAAAACCTGTCAATAAACATTTTTAATTAGTAGGTACATAGGGCATCTTATGGTATGCTTTTAAACTGAAAAGCAAAACCACTTAACCAATAAAATATTAACATACCTGAGACATATATTGGGTCCCCCCCCCCTTAATTGGTAACACTTTAGAAATGTTTATTGGATTCAGCTCTCTAGAATATTGTTGCTCTTCCTTTGAAATAACCTTTTTAAAATTAACAAGTGTGCTGATGATAGTGTTAACTCTCTCTCTCTCTCTCTCTCTCTCTCTGTCTTACTAGCAAATTTGTTTAAGTGCATGGCAATTATTTCATAGAAAATTATTGATGGCGCTAGATTTTAATGTATTTTTGTAATACCTTGAAAAGTTGGTACTGCTGGTGAAACTACTGTTCTATCTTTCAGTGGCAATCCATGCAGCTGAGATAGCTTGAGTAACCACAGAAACATGTTGAACTATAAGTAAACTAGTTTTCTCTCCCATAGCCTAATAGACTGAGAGAGTTGGGATTCGCACCACAAATTCCCGAGGAGAGGTCACCGCCAGAGAGACCCAGACCAGCTTTCCAAACTCCTACACCTGGACCTGCCTCCATATCTGCCCCTCCTGTCTTACCAGTGAATGGAGATTTTCACAGAGGATTATCCAGTGCTCTTGGAGAAATATTGGCTCCCAGGTAACTGTCCTGTAGTATTCTGTTTGCCTTGGATTTGGAGCCTAGCTAGACTTTAGGTATATAAGATTGTAGGTTTCCACTACAATGCAATGTCCATGAAATCAAGCCATGCTAAGTATTTTGTTCCTCTCACTCATTGCATAGTTAACTAACAGATTCCAGTGTGTTTCAGTCTTTAGGACTTTGTTGCTTGTGAAAAATAATTTTAAAGTCCAAGATTACGTATTTTTAGTGTTTTAGATAGGAATATGATTATATTTATTTAAAACATTTGTATCTTGCCTTTCCACCAAAGTTTGGCCCTCAAGGTGGCCCTCAGTTAAAAAAGAACTTAAAAATAATACATATACATGTAAACAAGTGGGAAGGAGGATCAATAAGGGAGTGCCCAATGAAACAAAGAAGTCTTTATCTTCTGGAAGAAGACAGTGATTTAGGGAGACAAACTAATCTCCATGGGGAGGGAATTCCAAAGTCATCTTGCCTCAGATGATGAGACATCTGTAGCAGGGCCCACAAAGATGACTGTAATGGTCGGATAGGTTCATTATGGGAGCAGGCAGTCTTTAAGTCAGTGTTTTTCAACCTTTTTCGAGCTAAGGCACATTTCTTTCACTGAAAAAATCCTGCGGCACACCTGACAATATCTCACGGCACAGTGGTTGAAAAACACTGAAATACAACATAAATGGGTCATTAGTTGCCTCAGCTCAAGTATTAACTATGACAGTATTACAAATACACGTAATAGCCACTCAACTTGAAATCGTAAGTTACAGATCCAAAGTGTAATGGCTCCTTCCCATAACATTGACCTGAGTTTCAGAAGAAATATAATGTGGATGTATTTTAATACTGCGATTCTGCTAAAGCTTTTCAAATAGAGAGTTTAAACTCTTACTCTTATGTGAACGGCATTCCGCTGACCATAAGTGATTTGAAGAGAAGCACAGTACACCCATTCTTCGCTGAGGGACAGTTACTGATTTGAACCCCACCCTGACAGAAACAGCTAGCTGTTACCATCAAACATATTCATGTTTACTGGAATGTCTTGGTGCAAATCACCCTACCTCAGGCTGGCCACAGAGCGTGCGAGTGGAATCAGCGAGACCGCGCCACTGTTCTTTCTCGCATGCGCAAACGCGTCCCGGAAGGTCAGCCCGGAAGGCACATTTCTTTCATTGAAAAAATCCAGCGGCACACCTGACTATATCTCGCGGCACACCAGTGTGCCACGGCACAGTGGTTGAAAAACACTGCTTTAAGTTATGTTGGTCTCAAGATGTATAGGGCTTTAAGGGACACTATCAGCATCTTGAATTGGGCCCAGAAGCAAACTGGAATCCAGTATAGATGGAACAAGACTGGAGTGATATGATCCATATGACCCACTCCAGCCAGTATTCTTGCCAAAGTGCTCTATGACAGCTGTAGTTTCCAGATGCTCTTCAGGGGCAGCTCCATGTAGAGCACATTGCAGTAATCTAGATGTTACCTAGGAATGCACCCTAATGGCAAGATCTTTTTTACTCAGTAAAGGCTAAAGTTGGCTCACCAACCTAAGTGGTAAAAGGTGCTCCTGGACACCATTGCCACCTGTTTATTCAACAGGAGGCGTGGATCCAGCAGTACTCAGTCTTTTCTGAAACAGTATCTCTCTATATAATAATCCTGATTTGGCAGTGGCACTCTCCTGAACATTCCACACACTTCAAAATCAGTTGACTCCCTGATGGTGTCACTCAGAAGCTGTCCCTATCCACTGGCTGTGAGTACTCGCATGCCATTGGCTGGGTGCTGGGTCTGCTCCTCTTCCCCGCCCACTCCTTTAGTCACTGTGTCCTGTCAGAATTACTGGCAGACAGCTTTCTCTCTTGACGAAGATGCTTCTCTTGCTTTCCTCCTGTGTGGGACTAACTGTTACTTCAGTGGCTGTTGGTAGGTATAACAAAATGGCAGTTACCTGTGTTTATAAGATGGCTGCTGTCTGTGGTTTGTTTAAAATGTTCCTCCTTAAGGTTCAGTTGAGCTGTAGTACCAGAGAGGGGCCTGCAGAGGTATCACTCACTGGGTTGAATGGGGCTTCCTCATCTGCTAGTTTACAGTTCCCAGCTGCCACAAGGCCAAAAAGTGCGGGAAAAGAGGGATCTTCCCAAGGGGTGGCGCACCATCTATATAGACTCCAGGCCATCCAGGGAGGATTGTGTTTAACCCCTGTTGATTTATGCCCTGTTGGTTCATAGTGTGTGCTTACTCCTACAGTTGTGCCTTATTCATTTAGTGTGTTTGTGCTCCATAATTGTGTAAATAGTAAAATAAATTCTTCTATTTGGGCTAATAATCTGTGTTGTGCTCTGACCCCATAGTCTCCCCTCCTCTGCACAATACCAAAGGGAGGGGGTAACCCAAGGAAGCAAGGAAAGGCCAGACCCTTGGGTTGCCAGCTTTCCAGGGATTCCCCCAATGATTGGGGATTCCATCTCCAAATAGGGAGATTTGGCCACAGGGGTCTCACTGTCCCTCTAAAAAGGCAGTGACAGTTCAGTGACTGGTGGCAGGGAACTTAAGGAGTGAGATACGCCCACGGGATGAGGGTGGGAGGCGAACAGCTGAGTTGTAAACTGGAGCCTGTTTTGCCACAGTAGGCAACCAAGCTTGGTTCAGACAAAGGAAAGAAACCCTTTGCAGGCCTTTGCGAGGAACTCATTGGGACCATTCCTGAGTAGGGTTGCCAGCTCCAGGTAGGGAGATTCCTGGAGATTTTCTGGTAAAGTCTGTGGAAGCCAGGGTTTGGGGAGGGGAGAGGCCTCAGCTGAACAGAATGCCATAAAGTCCACCTTCCAAAGCAGTTATTTTCTCCAGGAGATAGAGATCTGTTGTTTGGAATTCAGTTGGGATACCTGGCGATCTTCAGGCTCCACCTGGAGGCTGGCTATCCTAGGTGTGCTTCAGAGCAGGGTCTTCTAGATCCAGGTTCTTGCTGTAGAAACTGAGTGGGTGATTTTGAACCAGTCACCGACTTTCAGCCTAACCTACCTCACAGGATTGTTGTGCAAGTCAAAAGAGGGAGAGGAGAATGATGTAAGCTGCTTTGGTCCCCATTGCAGAGAAAAACTACTTTTCCTCCTGGGAAATTTATTTATTTAAATTTCTATCCTGCCCTCCTGGCCAAGGAAACCATTGTTGCCAATCTCCAGGGGAGGACTGGAGATCACTCAGAATTACAACTGCTCTCCAGATGGCATTGATCGATTCCCATGGAGAAAATGGTGGACTCTGTGTCCTTATACCCTTCTGAGATGCCCCCCATGACAGCCAATGTGACGTGGCAGTCAGGGCTTCAGAGCACGGTAGAGGATGCAGGTCGGGTGGGAGATGGAAAGCTGGACAGTAAGGGGGAAATAAAGGTAGATTGATGCTTGGCTGGGAAGGAGATAGGGTTGCCAACTCCAGGTGGGGAATTCCTGGAGATTTGAGGGATGGAGCCTGGAGAGGGTGAGGTTTGAGGAGGGGTGGGGCCTCAGACAGGTGGAATGCCATGGACTCTGCTCTCCAAACCAGCTATTCCCTCTTGAGGAACCACTGTTGCCAATCTCCAAGTGAGGGCTGGAGGTCACTCAGAATTAAAACTGCTCTCCAGATGGCATTGATCCGTTCCCCTGGAGAAAATGGTGGCCTCTGTGTCATTATACCCTGCTGAGGTTGCCACAGCAAATTGACACTGAGTGCTCAAGGCCTTGGCACTCTCCCAGAGCCTCTTTATAGAGCCTGTTGTATTTATTTCCGCAACGGGCCTTATTCCTAGTTGAATAATATTGCTGAAAAACATTTTTCCATGGCAGCATCTATTCTTCTTTCCTTGCCCTGTCCTACCAACTCTGAAACCCAGGTATAACAACAAAACCAGCAACAAATAGTTAAGACAGACCAAACTAATTAAACAACATGAAATAAAATGTTGCTCGATAACTAGGGCTATACAAAAAACATATCCTTTCTTGCCTCCAGACTAAACCCCCATCTAAAACAATTCTCACTGCATAAGGTAAGGTTTTCAAAATTGCTCAATAATATATTTCCTCTAGCATTTGATTTTGTAGTAGATATGATATCTGGCAGGAAAATGTAGCTAGTTTACTACAATGGTACAGCAACTAAATATTGCAGTCTGAGTCCTTTGTAAGGATGACTTTCAGTACAACAAAAATGCCATCTAGGCAAAATATATTTAAACTATGAATAAGGTCCATTGTGGAAATAAATACAATGGGCTCTAGAAAGAGGCTCTGGGCAGGCGCCCAGCCTTGGGCACTCAGTGTCAATTTGCAGTGGCAATCTCATCATGGTACAATGACAGAGTCCACCATTTTCTCAAGGGGAACTGATCTCTGCCATCTAAAGAGCAGTTGGAATGCTGAGTGATATCCAGCCCTCACCTGGAGATTGGCAACAGTAGTTCCCCAGGAGGAAAAGTACATTCTCTGAAGTGGGGAGCAAAGCAGCTTACATCATTCCTCTCTCCCTGTTTTGACCCGCACAACAACCCTGTGAAGTAGGTTAGGCTGAAAGTCTGTGACTGGTCTGAAATCACCCACTCAGCTTCCACAGCAAGAACCCCTGGAGAAAATAACTGCTTTGGAGGGTGGACTCTATGGCATTCTGTTCAGCTGAAGCCTCTCCCTTCCCGAAACTCTAGCTTCTGTAGACTCCACCACAAAATCTCGAGGAATTTCCCAACCTGGAGCTGGCAACCCTAGTCAGGACTGGCCCCAATGAATTCCTCACAAAGGCCAAAGTAGGTCTGGAAAGAGCCTCCTCCCCACTGTCTTTTTACTGACGGAACCAAGCTTGGTTGCCTAGCAACAGCCACCGAGGGGAAAGTGAGCCACACAGCAGTTTTGGCAGTTTATTCAGACAGGGAATGGCAGTGGGCGGGGGAGAGGAGCAGACCCAGCACCCAGCCAATGGCACATGAGTACTCTTGAGTGGCGGTTGATGGGCCAGTGGCTGATGGAGCACATAGCACAGCCAATGGGAGAGCTGAAAAGTGCCAATACATTAGGGCTTTTATATATATCAAGTTCACTGTAGTAGCCAGGAAATAGTACTTCATTTATGTGTAACAAAGTGATTTTCTGGAAAGGCCTAAGTGATTTTGCTACAGAGATTTCTTGATGCATTTAACCAGAAGTAAGTATGTTTTGCTTTCTGATATGCCTGTCTTCTGAAGCTGTGCAGTTCTTTAGCAGACATTAAAGAGGAATTAATATAGTATATATCATATATTTCAGAAGAGAAGCATTTAACTGTTGTGGTAGCGTTTTTACATGGAAATTATGCCCAGTGGTGTTATTTTGTGTGTGCAAGCTACCCAAAGATCCCCTCTTTTAAAGCTTTGTCCTGTTTTCATATAGAATTGCACCTCTGCCACCACCGCCACCCCCACCAATGCTGACAGCTAACTATAGGACTCCATATGATGATGCATACTATTTTTATGGTGCCAGGAATCCTTTGGATCCCAGTCTTGCATACTGTAAGCTTGTTGGTTGATATGCATATTTTACCACATAGAAGAAATAACTTTCTAGAGGGTGTTTTGGTAAACCAGATAAACCACTTTTTCTACAGGAAAAATAGTGACTGGAACACTGTAGAACCATATTTTATCTGATGTGTGAAGCAGCTTTTACGTTTAGAAATTAATATTCCCTAACTTTGTATTAGAATTTTTTCTTCTTCTTAAATAAATGCGATTTTGAGAAATGAGCATTTAGAGTCAAGAAGCATGAATGTGTACACTTGTGCTTAACCGTTTCCTGCCCTCTGCTGTAAGAATGGACTCAAGTACTTTGAAATCTCATTAGGGAAAACACTGTTTGGGAACAACTTGGAGCAGGAAAATTATGCATGGGGAATAGAGCCCCCCCCCCCCCCCCCCAGCTTCTCTGATCCTTCCGGACGGCATTTTTCCTTTCCTTTCCTTTTATACCCTTAGAAGCTCATTGATTCATGAATCTTGACCAGCAAAAAAACCTTTATTTCTTATTTTTTAGATGCAAGGGCTAAAAGGACTGAGACAAATTTTGCGATGGCTAGAATGATGTTAGGATTCTTATCACTGAGCAAAAGAGCCACGGTTTCCAGAGTATAGTGGGATGATTGGTTGAACAGAGGCTTAACATAGTAAAAAAAAGATATTAGGGCTCTGTCACATGTATTGGCACATAATTTGCAGGTACTTTACAAGTATCCATTGTCTTGCGTATATATGCCATTTCTTTTAATGGAACTTAATTTTAAATTTTCTTGCTGTCTGTAATACAGCCTCCCTATAAATACTGAATTTAAAATTCATACATCTTTATTGTTTTAGATGGCACAGGCATGATGGGGATCCAGCCTTCATCTGCACCTGTGCCTGTTCCTGTTATTGATGCCAGCCAAAAGCCTGTTGCTGGGTCTGTGTAAGTATTTCTAAGATTAGTTTGGTGTTGCTGGCTTTCTCTCTTGAGGACTTGGGCCACATTTTGTTGTTGCTGTTGGATCTGTTTTTCAAAAGAAATGCTAAAAAAATGTATTTTCCTGAAGGTAGCATGATTTAAAATCAAATTTTGGTTTTGAAATTGACAGGCAGAGGAGTAAACGATTTGTTTAAACATATCTTACTAAGAAATTATATGAAGTTTTGTATTACAATTATATGACTCCATTTACATTTTTTTTTAAACCTTCTTGAATGCAGAAGTAAAAGTGGAGCAAAAATCACAAATGATAAACAAGGAGCACTGGGAATATTTCCTGAAGAGAAACCAAAGCCCTCAAGAGAGGCTGTTTTAGCTTATCAGCAAGAATTGCAAAAGCAGGTATAGTGGGTTCTACAATATTTTCAGAAACAGCTTTCATAACTTAACTGGAGTTGTTGTTTTTCTTAATGTAATCTTATCAGGAAAGAGTGAACTTGGAACTGATTTTTCTCTTCATAGTTTCATATCATTAATGAAGATTTCTAGCCCAGTTGTACCTTTCTACTAAGAAATAACTATGCCTTGTCCACCTGTTCTCAGTTTGTTAGAAATTTGCCTTTGTATAACATCCAGTATTAATTTAACTTAAAAAACCTATGTATCTTGAATTTCTGTCTGTAAAAACAGGGTTGTCTCTCTGGATATGGGTTGTTTATAGGCAAACTAGACTAGTTAACACTATTGTTGCTGTTTTCCTTTTCAACTGTCAAAAACTGAGCTTGCTGCCGAATGTGTAAAATATTTAAAGAATTCCTTTACCAACTCTTTATCTCCCCCCCACCCCACACAGTATCAGCCTCAAATCCTGCTATTGAGGATTGAACTTGTACTAACATTACTTTTCCAGTGGTTTAAAAATGTCTCTGTTTCTAAATAACAAGCTATTGTATCTTTAATCCCAGTTTCATACAAAATGCCTGTGGTAGGAATTTTTAGTATTTTAAAATATATATTTCTCAAGATTTTTATGCATTGTAATAAACAGATGTGTGCATATATACCTACATCTGTGTGTGCTATGCTCAATTGAGTATAGGCATTACTGGACAAAGTTTCCTCTATTTGCATAATTTATTTAACCTGATGGTATACCTATATTACATGAATAAGAAATGATGCCTCAGCGTTTGAACTCAGTATTAATTTAAAATCTATTTTTATTCATAAGACATGCAACTGAATATTAGCCCCTCTTAACAGATAAAGGAAAGAGAAGAACGTCGTAGGCAAGAGAAGGAGGAAAAGGAACGGTATGAAGCCAAATTAGAAGCTGAAATGAAACATTACAATCCTTGGGGAAAGGAAGGTGGTGGTGCTCCTCTCCGAGACAAAAAAGGAAATCTCATAAGTATGTTTGAAATTTAGGGGAACTTTTTGTATCTTTAATCTTTAGAGTTGCTTGTAGTTAGAATTAATCTGCATTACATAAGGAAACAAAATGGATTTAAAACGGAATTTCGGCGTAGAAGAAATCTGTTCTGGTTGTTCAGGCTCATATCCAACTTACCTCTATGGAAACAAGTATAAGAATGTGATGTCTCTGATTTAAAAAAAATAATAAATTCTTCTGGCAAAGTGCAGCAAGAGGTTGGCAATAAAAATGTGGGAAGGTGTAAAATGAAGGAGAGTGTTATCAAGTCTAGGTTGTGGGAGGAACATGGTGTATGTTCTCCTCAGGGAAGCAGCTTGAAGACTCTCCTGTTGAAATATGAAAAGATGTGGTGGAGATTTGTTCTAAAATACAAGATATCCACAGAAAATATCTGAAATTACTTCTATTGGAAGAAGTCATATAAATATGGTTGGTAGAGCTATGTGTGGAGATATTTCTTTGAATTTCATCAACTTTCATCGAAACAAGCTGCTATTAAGTTTAAAAAACACATTTCTTCTCTTGCAGCCAGAGTGGCTATAAAGGAGAAATCCAAGCAACTGCCAGCTCTAATAGCAATACTTCCCTTCCCACACATGTAACTTATTTAAGGCATAGTGATGTTTTCTTGAAATGAATATGTTAACTGGGAGGTTCCATATAATATTTTAAAAGACTAAATAAATAGAGAATAAAATTAAAAAGTAAAGAGATGATAAATCTGGAGAAAATCATGCAGCACCAAATATTGGGCACGCGGGCAGTTTGGATAATATGCATTCTGCACATCTAGTTCTGAGACTTTAGAAGCCCTGACATTCATAGCTACTATCCATTGCTAATACTTTGTAGTAGATATCTTGCTTCTTAAAGTAAAAAGGGATCATAACTGCTTTGTTACTTTAATGTTTTAGTGAGCTTTTGAGGTTAAGCCATATAAAGCACACTTAATTCTGCCTAGTTTGTCGCCTTTCTTCACCTTTCTAAATGTACATGTGCAGAAACATTTCTTGTCTTGAAGCTGTCATAAAATGCCTCTTGTCCAAATAAAGTAATATAAGTGGCTATTTCCCCCCCTTTCCTTCAGCTGATTTGAACGTGATGCACAAGCAAAATGAAGATGCCTATCATAACCCAGAGGCACGGGTATATGAAGATAAAAGGGCCATAGTATCTGTTGATCTAAGTTTGGCCTCCCCAAGACTTGAGAATACAGATGAATCTCCAAATAAAATAGCAGGTTTAAAATAATACTGTATTTTCATTTGTAAGTGTGTGTTGTGTCACTGGTCGTGTTTATTGTATTTATTCTTGTGCAGTAATTTTCACTGAATACAGACCCCATAAATTTGTCAGTGATACTGGAAACTAAAGCGTGATTGATTCTTGAATCCCTAGTAGCTTCTTCGTTCTCCTCGGAAAATTTCTTGTGTGTGGGCATGCTTGTACTGTATCTCTTCCATCAAAAGAAGAGAACAGGAAACCCCCAGCGTGCATTAGAACTACTGGATCATGTCTAAAACATTATGTAGGTTTCAGCCTGGAGCAGTGTACAACTCTCTGGGCACAGATGCCGTCAGGGAAGGAAAGTGCAAGCCTCTTGATGGCAATCAAAGTAAAAAGTGGACCTTACATATCATTTTTATTTACTTCATTTATACCCCACTTTTCTTCTCAGTGAGGGCCCAGCGCAGCTTACATCATTTTCCTCACAGCAATCCTGTGAGGTAGGTTAAGCTGAGAGTGCGTGACTGGCCCAAGGTCTCCAAGCAAGCTTCCATGGCAGAGTGGTGATTCAAACCTGGGTCTGTCAGATCCCACTACCCCACACTGGCTCTTATTATGAGTACAAATAGTATAAGCTGAAAAGTGGATGTTAAGAACTTGATTAAATTTTGGCAATCTATATGTTGATTACAGCTCAAGCACAATATTCCTTATAGGTGTAATCCAGATACCTAGTGCAAAGTTGTGGGCAAGTATCTCCATGCAATGTGTGCAGAATGCTAAACTGTGGTCACTATGTTCAGCTTTTGCCATGACCAATTAGTTATTTCCAGTATTTTTTCTAGCACAGCGTAATAATTCAGCATTAATAAACAGAGATTTGAGAAAGTATGTAAGGAGGTAAAATGCATTTTTGGAATTTTTAGAATTTGAAATGTTAACAAAACCACAACCAACCAATTGTTCGGATTCTTTAATGTATAAACAAATATCCGTCATTAAGAGCATGAGAACTAAACACTTTTTTCTGTGTGGTGTTAGCATTTTCAGTTTTTTTAGGAAATTATTTTCTTAATTTATATTTTAAAAATACAAATCAGGGAAACTAGGTACAAAAATCAGGCACTGAAAATACCCATATAGATGGTGTTTCCTTATGCATTTTTTCTTTCAGTAATATTTTCAACAGCAAATTAAAGATTTAATAGCAGATTATTGTTTACAAAATGATGGAACTGAATATGTGGCATCCTTTTGGAAGCTCATAATGCACAAGGCACAGTTCAATGCATTGCAGGTATAGCATCAGTCTCTGAAGAGTGTCTGTATGTCTAATTGTCCCCTGTTTCTTGCTTCCCTGCCTGTGTGTATATACAGTATGACGCTGTTAGGAGGAATGGGAAGTTCCCAGTACATTTTACCTATTTTTATCCAGCTCTCTCCTGCTACTTGGTGGAAGTTACTCATGCTGTGAGGGGGAGGTGTGATCTTACCCATTGTACCCCCCAGTACCCTCCAGTAGCCTGTTGCTCTGCCTCTATTCATGCCTTTGTGCACATGTAGCAATGGGATACCAAAAACAGGGCTCTTTAGAGCCTGTAGGAGTTCAGCATGCAGGTGCTGGTCTGCTAGTGACCTGGATCGCAGCCCTTTACAAGTCAGAAAAATTCACATTTTTGAACTTTGGTGCCAGTAGCAGTTGGTGAAGAATGTTGGTTGGTGCTTTACATAGGAATGGAATGTTTATATCATGCCAAATGAAGATTGCATGGGTTGGATAAGATAACCATTTTGTTGGCGCGAGGTACCAGATGTCCATTTGAATGCTTTTGTGCAAAGAGAGGCTTACCTATGCTTGACTCCTTTTTGTGTGTGTTTTAACTAGGCTTTCCCTTTACACAAACATCCCCATATGCTCGTGGTAATGTTTTTGGTGAGCAACCAACACCAGAGCAGCTTAGGCGGCAAGAATCATACAAGAACTTCCTTCGTTTTCAGGTGAGTGTATATTTCTGTACAAGTGAAGCAAAATACATTTAAAATACAGTTTGAACAAACATTTACTGTTTTTCATTGGGTACTGCATCCTTAATTTCTTGGGCATGAAGTGAGTGATTTGTGTAGTAGTAAATAGCCTTTGCATTACGGGACAAAAAAACCCATTCATGTGTTTTTAATTTACTTAGGTTTCTGAATCACATCTACTTAGTGTGTAGTTACAAAACCAAGAAAGCCAGGCTTAGGTTTGGAGAGGGGAAATCTGTTTCCAGGAGGGGAATTCAGGTAAAGTCTGGACATATACAACCAAAATAAGCCGCTGAGAGGCTGTTGAACTGCTGAGTTGGCTCTGTTGCAGGAAGGAGTTCATTACACCTCATGCCTTATTTGTAGGACTGATCTTCTGTTTGCCCATTTGTTCTCAGAGTGTTGTTACTAAGGAAGAATGGGTTCTTCCTAGCTACTATTATTTGCTTCGGGGAGATGATTAACAGTTTGATCTATGATCAGAGGAGAATGGCTGTTATTAAGCTGGGACTTGTGCTAACATAACATGGTCAAGATCCTGTTCTTCCCCAGCCCCAAAGTAAAAACCAGGACCAATAGCATATATATCACAATGTATCAATAATGACAACTGCTGTGTTGCTACACGCAGATCACTGAGAGTGACCCAAGGTTAGCAATGAATGGAAGGCGTTAATTAGCACATGACAATGGCAGAAATATCATCAAGGTGTTACCATGGAAACTTTCCCATTGCCTCCTCCACCCATAATTTGTTCTGATGTGTTTTTATTCCTCTGTTCTGTAGTTTGAGGCAGTTTATAAAATTATAGCACTCTAACTAAAATGTCAACAATATTTATATTTAAATACAGTATCAGCAGTGCATAAGTAGTCTTTCAAAAAGGGCCTGCAGGACTTGCCCTGCTGAAGAGGCCCAGTGGCTAGGAGAGTTACAAGTAGGATCTGCAGGCTTCCCAGGGAAAGGGAGTGTTATGTCACACTTCAAGCAACTAGTTTTCATTGTTGTTGGGGAATAAATAGTTTCTTAGGCAGAGGGACATAAGCCACGTAGACAAGGAAGAACAGACACTGCAGCAAGAGGTGGTACTGTTTTCTTGTTGGTAGCTTAGTGGACAAGAGCAGTGCCATGGGAAATAAATGTGGGTTGCTTCTGGTCCCTAAGAGGTGACCTCTACAAGGCAAAGCCTATTTTTTGGATGTCCCGATAGTGACAACCCGATAGTGACAATAACTTGGGGTGGGAAGAGAGGCTGTGGGATCCAGGCCCTCTGTTCTACAGAACAAAACCAACTATCTAACCAGATGTGGAGGCCCCCCCAAAAAAGATCTGAAAAAAAGTTTCCCTGTTATTTTGAAGGATTTTTTTCCAGTAGAAAAAATGGGAAATTTGGGGAACAGTGGGGAAAAAATTCTCTGTTGGAATAGATGACATTTGTCAAGATTGCTTTTTTACTCTCTCAAAATATATAGCTCTTATTGAGCACTACTGATGATACAGCAAGTTTTTGCCACATCACAGAGAAATGGGGCTACTGGATTCCATTTTTTGAAGATGTGGTGTGTCTGTGGTCCACTGTTCTGTTGAATGTAAGGTGCTTTTCCATTCCATGTGCCCCAGCCCAGCTTCCAGCTCTCATGGTGTATGCATTGTCCTGTATTTGTACTAACTTGTGCTACATATGTGGATTCACTTCTTAGGGGAGATAATGTCAGTATTGGGTCAGTATTTCCTGTCCACTGTAGCTGCACTGAAACCTTGTCTGTAGTTACTGTTGGATTTGCTGCCATTTGTTGTGACCCTGCCCATGAGTGGAAGAGTGAGTCAGAAGTGTTTGGCCAGCAGTATCAATAGATGGAGTTGCACATGGTGTTTAAGAAATGAACGGGCTGTATTCCTCCTGTATTCCAGGAGGAAGCTTTCTTGTATTAGGAACTTGGTGGCATGATTCCTTTATTCAAGCTGTATGCTCATCTGCAATGCTCCCTCTAAGCTATGGAGTTCTGTGAGCAAAAATTCTACTTTGTGAGCTACTGGCATTAAAGTTGTGAGCAAGCGTTTTGGGTACTGCATATATGAGTTTGCTCTGGAGCCATCCTTCCTGAGCGAAGACAAAAATGTGTAAGCCAGAGGCTAAAAAACTGTGAGCTAGCTCACACTAACTCAGCTTAGAGAGAACATTGCTCATCTGTATCCTTTGCATGGGAGTCAATATGTGTGAAACAGAGAGTATTGTTTTTAGCCAGCTTTCCCTATGTTGGAGAGGGAGAAATGGACCCCAGTAGCCAAAGATATCTGGCGTGCTTAGGCAGGAGGGTACTGGAGGATGCTTGGAAGTGCTGATTTGAGGTTTCAGGCCCATAGACACAGGGGGCATTTGAGGCAATACCCCCTGCCAAATTACCCTTTCCATACCTCCTGGTCCCCCCTCTCCCCTCTCCATCCCTCCCAAACCCACATGAGCTGCTGCATCTCTTTTTTGCAGCCCTGCTGGGCTTTGCAGGTGTCCATCCAGCTCTCCAAAGCAGAGCAGGTTGAGGGCAGGAGGCTGGCTGCGCAGATGGGCCATTCTCTCCTGGCTGCAGAGGTGCAGTGAGGGGCCGGGGCAAGCCGTTTTCTCCTGGCTGCACCATGGCCGGTTTGCTTCAGCTTCCTTTCCCCAGCTCAGCTCACCAGGTAGATGGTGGCCTGGTCGAGCCGGCCCAGCTGTCAGCCTGGTTGAGCTAGACTCCTTTTCTGTCTCTATGGCACAAGGGAGGATCTGTGACCCCCGCTGCTGCTTTTCCCCAGGAGCACTGCCACCATGACTCTTGCTGCCTGCTCGGAGCACGGAGGAAACCGTAGGTTTCTGGCGGGGGGAAGGGGCCCTTTCTCCAGCTCTTCTTGTTGCCCTTTTATTTTATTTTATTATTTTATTTAAATTTTATTATTTTTTGTGACGTCAGAAGTGATGTCATGCCCTCCCTGGGGCCCCTTTACCAGAAATTTTCTGGCTATGGGCCTGATGGGCTTCCTTTACCTGTTGGGCCCTTCCTTGCTCATTTGTGTGCAGTGATTCAACCTTACAGTTTTGGTTACCGAAATAGAAGTTCCTGATGGGTGCCTGGGGACTTGAGGTAGGGTACGTCTGATTGATCAGAGAAGACATGTGTTTCCATCTCTCTTTTCTTTGTTGCTTCCTTTAAATTTCCTTTCCCTCAATTTAACAGGTATTAGCTATTTATTCACAGTTTCTAACAAAAAAAGCATCTGGGTTAGATAAGAAGATAAGGAGCAATCTTGTGAAGCTTTTTTTTGTTGTTGTTAGCTTGGCATTCAGTTAGCTATTTTATGCCATATTTTATCCTTGTTTTTCACTTCTCCCTGTCACTCCGTATTTTGTTTTCGCTCTTCTTTCTTTCTTTGTGGAAGGAGTCAGGGCTTTTAGCTGTACAGCTCCTCTTTCCTTCTCCGTAGATTCCTCTTTCCTATTTTTTTTCTAGTTGTTCAATTATTTAATGCTAAATTTTTGAGAGAGGGAAAACAGGTGCAGTGAGGGGCTGGGGCAAGCCGTTATATTTTTATAGTGAGTTTGTTTGTATATATGTTTGGCAGTGAGCCTGTTTTTCTTTTAGCTTTTTTAGCCCACTATAGTCTTAATTAGCTAGAAGAAATTAGCTAGAAGAGATCAGGGCTGTTAGTTGTAAGGCTAATTTGAACAGCCTTTTGTGGAATGAATAGTTGTGTGTGTGTGAGAGAGGAGGAGAATAGTTCAGTATGTAATCTTTTATTTATATCACCTTTTATATTTGGTTGCTTCCTTTAAAAATTCTTATTGTTCTGCAAACAAATAGTATTTCCCCCTACTTTCTAGATTGAGGAAAAAAGAAAGAGAGAAGAGGCAGAGCGTGAAAGACGAAGGCTCGAAGAAGAAAGGGAAGAAAAAATACTTGCTGAACAAAGGGCTAGAATACAAAGAGAATATGAAGAGGAGCAGGAGAAGAAGAGGCGGAGAGAGGAAGAGGTATGGTATTTTACTAGGGCTTTGATAATTTCATAGCTATTTTTTTTAATTGGACACTGTGACTTCATTTTAATCCCACAAAGTTTATAGTCTATTCTCAAGTATATTTACTTGGAAGTAAGCCATATTGAATTCAGCGTGGCATCTTTCTCAGAATGCAGCCTTGGTCTCTAGGTTCCTTTCATTTGGGGGTGCTGTTGTGTGTACATGGAGCCGCTCTCCATGTATGAATTTTTCCGGTTAGTGCAGTGTTAGGAAAATCTCTGCAGATACACCTTTCTTGCAGGCACAAAACTAACCCTGTGTAAGAATTTTATTATTTACCTCACCTATACTCTGTGTTTTTACCCAATAGGGACCCAAAGCAGATTTCATTGTTCTCTCATTTTTATCTCCTTCATTCCTGTGAGGTATGTTAAACTTTGAGAATACAACTGGCCCAAAGCTACGCAGCTGGCTTCCATAGCAGAGTGGAGATTTGGTCTTCCAGATCCTAATCCGACACTAACCACTACCACAACACTGGCTATCAAGAATTGTATCTGTGTGAAAACTGGATTAAGTTTGACGTTTGCCAAAACACACATTCTTTCGTGTTTGCATCACATTTCTAGCAAAGATTAAAAAATGAAGAACTATATCGATTAGCCGAAGAAAGGAAAAAAGAGGCAGAAAAAAAGAAGCAAGAAGAAGAAGAAAGGCTGGATAAACAACTTAAGCAGTTTAGTGAACGAGAAAAGCATATAAGGAAGGAAGGAGAAAAGGTAATGTGTTAATTAAAAAAAGATTTGTTCAGTTCCTTTCTTCACTTTGATCGAAAGGATGGGGTGTCGTGTTCTCCCCTTCATCGGCAGGCTCCTCCCCATTCCTGAAGTGCACGTCATCATGTTTGGGGTCACAGACACATAGCAGGGGAGTCTGCCTTTGTATTGGACACTTACAACCATCAACTGTTAATGAAAGCTAACTTTTGATGCAGGCAGCAGTGAAATGCTGTTTTCATCCTCTTTTTGTCAGGCTTCAGTTATAGCTAGATAAGGAATTGCACTTTTTTGTTGTTCAGCTATAAATATAATTCTTATGCAGTGAAAGATCTATGTGCAATCTCAAGTAGAAATGTCATGATCAGTGCTTGCCACAAGTAGTGTGAAGGCCTAAGAACAAAGAGGACCTAGGAACTTTATGACTGTTGGCTATAGGTGCATATTTCTGATATGCTAATATATGTTGCCCTTCCATATACAATGTCATATAGTTTATACCATAAAATGATAATGTAGCACAAAATGGCATCAGTATATATGAGATAATTTAATATGAAATCCTATAATCATCAAGCAGAATATGGACACATCATCAGAAAAAGGTAGGCTTATCCTTATTTTAAAAATGTATAACAGTGTACTTAAAAGTTTTAAGACAAGTAGCATCTAAATGGGAAGGCATCAAGGACTTGTGGGAATCATCTCATTTACTACTCCCCCAGTATTCCCTCTTTCTCTTCCCTAGAAGATCCCTTGGCCTCTCCCCTTTTCCTGCTTCCTTCTTTCCCCACCCAACAGCCAACCTACCTTTATCTGCCCATCTGTCTTCAGCTTTCCCTCTCCCCTCCCTGGCAGCCTCTACCTAGGAAAACTATGGCCCAATTTTGTTGTGCTGGCCAGTAGGCCAGGCCCACTTGCCTGGTAAGAAATTCTTAAGGACTTGTGAGGGGCATCTCACTTTCCCCTGTATCCCCCTCCTCTCACTATTTCCTCTTTTTCTCCTCCTGGCAACCCCCATAGCCTCTGTGCCTTCTTTGCCTCACTCTCTACTTCTCAGCCATTCACCAATTTACCTTTTATTTGCCTCCCATCTTCAGCTATATTATTTATTTACTTCATTTATACCCTGCCTTTCTTCCCAATGGGAGCTTACATCATTCTTCTCTCCTCCTTTTTATCCTCACAACAACACTATGAGGTAGGTTATGATGAACACATGTGACTCGCCCAAAACCACACTGTAAGTTTCTACAGGAAGATGGGGGGATTTGAATTTGGCTCTCCTAGACCCTGCTGTGAAGTTCTAACTGCTATGCCTCAGTAGCTTTCATAGGGTAGCTGCTGTTGAACATCAGCAAATAGTCAGGCCTGGTTGAGTTGTACAAGTTGCATGGTATCAAGTCACCCAGTGGTTGCTGCCAGGCGTGGCTCCCAGTGAGTCCTCCCTCAAAGGCTAGAAACAGCCTTAGAAAGGAACTCTTCCCCTCCCGTCCCAGAAACCAAGCCTAGAATGCTGTGGTTGCCAAGCAGTGGTCGCTCAGAGGATCAGTTTCTTAATGATACAGGCACTTCTTCTATTGTCTTGGGTTTTTGAACCCCTCCAGTGTTTTTTTTTTTAATCAGATTTTCTACAAACCCTGGGGTGTTTTCCAAGTTTGTAGATAGACCTGTCTTGTCTGTTCACTACTCAGATCCAAAGATCATTAGATGGGGCCACATTTTGCTATTAGAATATGTGATAATATCATTAAATACTAGCTTGAGTACTAATTGTTCTTAATATTAATACTATTTTAGTTAGTATTTATAAAATTTTATAATTTATAACATGCATGGTCCCACTGACGTACATGTCATCAGATATTGCTCTCATAACAAAAAGTTCCATGCCTCTGGACTAAATCATTCTGTGGAAAAGTATTAGTGTTCAAACATTGATTTACATTTTAAGACAACCCCAGTGTTATATACTGATTTTAAGCTTAAGAAGTGGTTTTTAAAGTCTTGGTCATTTCAAGAGACAATGAGCTGTATATGCAGTATATGAAGCAGCAGCAAGGTGTCCACCAAGGAGGAAAACAAACAAACACACACTCTCTCTCTCTCTGTTTGTAGTAGCAGCAGCAGCAAGGTGTCCACCAAGAAGGAAAATTCTCTCTCTCTATCATTCTCTCTCTCTCTCTCTCTCTCTCTCTCTCTCTGTTTGTAGTAGCAGCAGCAAGGTGTCCACCAAGGAGGAAAATTCACACACACACACACACACTGTTGTAGTAGTAGCACATCTCCCTGTGCATTTTTATATAAGAAATGTTGCAAAGTCAAGATCTAGCATATTTGTTGAAAGATCTCAGGTAAAGCTGTTTTCTGAGCCTGATTGCCTAGTCTGAAAGCATAATGAAAACCAAGGTCTGTTTTAATACACAGCTGTGAGTTGCAGTTGGTCAAGGCTACCGGAGGGTGTTCAGTGCATGTTTTGCTGTCATGAGTTGAATGGTCATAAGCAGTGTTCTTATGGGCATTCCCTACCACCACCAAAAAACACAAAAATTTCACTAGGTATCCTACCCCATTTAATTTCTTTGCTAGGCTGCCTATAGAAATAGCTTTGCCATTTATGTGGAGCAGAGTATCCAGGCTAGGACTGTGGTGACCCATGTTCAAGTTTTTTTTTTTTTTGTAAAGAAATTTTTATTTTTCAAAAAAAAAAAAACATCGAAAATAATACATTTAACCTTATACAAATCCCTTTTTCCATATTAGATAACATTTTGTTCTATTTGTACATTCTATTTTTATCTTGTTTTGGTGGTTTCCCACCACATCTGAAGCATAACACATTTTCCATTTTATTCAAAATAGTAATACTTATATCTATGTTTCGTTTCTGGTAACGGTTATATAGCTTCAAAATACTTATACTTATACACCAATTCTTATTTTCTATACTCTTATGTATTTCTAAATAAAAACAGTTTCATTGTCTAATTTTAACTAAAACATTCATATAATATATTTCTATTCCTTTATGCTATTATAACCATGTATAGATATAGTTTTTCATATCCCAATACTTTTCAACATATTCTTTCAAATCTTTCCAGTCTTCCAGAAAGGTCTCTGAGTAGAGATTATTCAATTTTCTAGTCCACTTATCCATTTCAGCCATATATAACAGTTTTTTCAACCATTCCCACACCTCTGGTATTTTTTCATTTTTCCAGTTTTGTGCATACACCATTCTTGCTGTTGTAATCATATACCATATTATTGTCCTTTTCTTTACATTTATCTCTTCTAGTTTAAGTCCTAGCAATAACATTTCAGGCAACTTCTTAAATGTACATTTCAAGATTTTTTCCATTTCTGCATGTATTTTTGACCAATAAGTCTTTGCTTTATCACAAGTCCACCACATATGATAAAAAGACCCTTCTTTCTTTTTACACTTCCAACATTTGTTAGACATATTTTGACCAATATTTGCAATTTTTTTTGGTGTCATATACCATCTATACATCATTTTAAAACAATTTTCTTTTAAGTTATAACACGTAGATATACTCATAGCATTTTTCCATAAAAATTCCCAAGATTCCATTTCAATGTCTTTGTTAAAGTTTATCGCCCATTTTACCATTTGTTCTTTTACCATTTCATCAGCATTAAACCATTTTAGCAAGACTTTATACATTTTAGAAATCATTTTTTTCCCACCTTCCTCCCAAACTTGTTCTATTTCATTATTTTTTCCCCTGAAACCGTGTTTTTTATCACTTCTATACAAGTCATATATTTGTCTATATCTTAACCAACCATAATCAAAATCAATCTGATGCTGCTCCTTCAGTTTGAAATCCTTGCCATGTCTTATTAATAAGTCTCTATACTTCAGCCAATCTTGTCCTTTATATCTTGATATTGGATGTAAGACTTCTGCGGGTACAATCCACATGGGTATCTCTTCTGAAAAAAAGTTTTTATATCTTGTCCACGTATCCATTAGTGTTCTTCTCAAATAATGATGTTTAAACATATTGTCCATTTTTGTTTTGCCATAATACAAATATGCATGCCACCCAAATCTACAATCATGACCTTCCAGGGACAATAACATTCTATCTTGTAACATAGTCCATGCCCCTACCCAGTTCAAACATATTGCATCATGGTATAACCTTAGATTTGGTAGTTGAAACCCTCCTCTTTCTTTGGCATCACACATTATTTTCATCTTAATTCTTGGTTTTTTCCCTCCCCACACAAATTTAGACAGCTCCTTCTGCCAACATTTGAATGTTTTTACATCTTTCACAATTGGAATAGTTTGAAACAAAAACATTAATCGTGGTAACACATTCATCTTGACCACCGCAATTCTACCCAGCAATGACAAATTCAATACATTCCACTTTTTAATATCCTGCATAATTTGCAACCATAATTTTTCATAATTATTTTTATAAAGATCAATATTTTTCATAGTTAGGTTTACACCCAGATATTTTGTCTTTTTCACCACCTCACATTCTGTAAGTTTTTGTAACTCGTTTTGTTTCTTATTTGACATATTTTTGCACATTACTTTCGATTTGTTTTTATTTACATAAAATCCTGCTAAGTCACCAAACTCTTTTACTCTCTGTAACAAATGTGGTAATGTGGATAAGGGGTCTTCCACTATAAACATCACATCATCTGCAAAGGCCCTATATTTGAAAGAAAAACCTTTAGTTGTTAAGCCTTTAATATCTTTGTCTTCCTTCACATTTAACAGTAGAACTTCTAAAATCCAAATAAATAGCAGCGGCGAAAGCGGGCATCCTTGTCTTGTTCCTTTTTCAACTTTAAAATCGTCTGTCTTTTCAGTATTAATTATTATTGAGGATTTCTGTTCTTTATATATTGCTTTAATGAAGTTAAGCATATATTCACCGATCTCAAGATGTTCTAAAACTTCAAACATAAAATCCCAGTTTAAATTATCAAACGCTTTCTCCGCATCTAAAAAGAAAAAGCCCACTTCCTTTTCAGGATGTTTGTCGTAATATTCTATAGCGTCCACTACTACTCTTAGATTGTCCCTTATTTGTCGATTAGGTAAGAACCCTGCTTGTTCTGTTTGTATAGTCTCTTTAAGGTGCTCTTTTAGTCTATCCGCTATAATCTTAGCAAAAATCTTATAATCATTATTCAGTAAAGAGATCGGTCTATAGTTCTTAACATTGGTCAAATCCTGATTTTCTTTCGGGATCAGTGAGATGGATGCATCTTTCCAGGTTTCTGGTACCTCTCCAGTAACTCTTATATTGTTCATCAATAGCAGTAACACCGGTGAAACTGACTCCTGTAACGTTTTGTAGAACTTCGCTGTAAATCCATCCGGTCCAGGTGCTTTACCTAATTTTGAGTCATTTATTGCATTTTTGATCTCTTGTAATGATACTGGATTATTAAATAGTTCTTTAATTTTCTCTGTTGGTTTTGGTAGCTTTAATGTTTGCAGGTATTCTTTAATCTTTCTTCTGTCTTTGTTTTCCTTCTTAAAAAGTTTTGCGTAGTATTTAAAAAATTCTCTTTTTATTCCTTTGTTATCTATTATCTCAATATTATCTCTTATCACTTTAGTGATAAATTTATTTTCACGTTTTTTCTTTAATTGCCATGCTAAGTATTTTCCGGGTTTATTTGCACCTTCAAATGCTTTTTGTTGAAGTTTTTTTAAGTTCCAGTACATCTCCTGGTTCAAAATGGCTTTTGCTTGGTCTTGTAGCATCCAAATTTCCTTTTGCAGTTTCTTTTTCCCTGGTTTCTTCTTCAGTTCTTCTTCCTTTGTTTTAATGGCTTGTAAAATATTTTCATATTGCTCTTTTTTCTTTTTATTATCTTTAGCATTTAACGATATCAATAGTCCTCTCATCACTGCTTTATATGCATCCCATACGGTTTGAATTTTAACTTCTTTCTGCATGTTTACTTGGAAGTATAGGTCTGTTTCTTCAAGTAATTTTTTAATTATTTCTTGATTATCTAATAAGTCCTCGTTTATTCTCCATCTCTTTTGTTTTTTAATCTGCCCAGCTGTCCATAAACACGGATTGTGATCTGAGATTATTCTGGGTAAAATTTCCACTTTTCTTGTCTTAAAGGTTAGGTTAGTAGTCATCCAAATCATGTCAATTCTTGAATGTGAGTCATGTCTGTTAGAGTAAAAGGTAAAGTCTTTTCCTTGTGGGTTAGCTTTCCTCCAAATATCTTCCAACTTTTCTTGTTTTATCAGTTCAAAAAAGTTTTTTGGAAGCTTCCCTAACGTCTCATCCTTTCTTTTAGAGCGCCTGTCTAGTTTATTATCTACAGTTCCGTTGAAATCTCCTAACATCATAATTTGATCATAGTTTACATTGTCCAATTCCATTTGAAGTTCTTTAAAAAAAATTTCTTTAGCTCCATTCGGAGCATAAATGTTCACAATCAAAGTTTTCACTCCTTGCAGTAAGATTTCAATAGCTAAATATCTTCCATCTTTGTCTTTGAATATTACTTTGGGTTCCAAATCTTTTTTGACATATGTTACAACACCATTTTTTTTATTGCTTGCTAAAGAATAAAATTCTTCTCCCAATTTTTTCCTTATTAAATATTTATGGTCTTGGTTTTTAAGATGAGCTTCTTGCAAGCAAATTATATTACATTTTTGTTTTTCCAACCAGTGACCTACCATTCTACGTTTTTGGGGTGAATTTAGTCCATTTACATTCCATGTAAGTATTTTGTAATCCATTTTGATATATTCTTAAATATCTCCAAAATCATCTTTATTCTCTCCCAGGAATGCATACATTTCTTCTGTGCTTTTAATCACCACTCTGGAGCTGCCATAATAAAAACTTAGTCCTTGAGGTATTTCCCAACGAAATCTGATTTTTTTCTCCTTCAGTTTATCCGTCAGACGCTTGAATTTTTTCCTTTCTTGCAGTATTGCTCTAGGCAATTCTTTCATTACTATGATTTTCTTTCCATCTATTACAAAGGGGTCAGTAAAGCACTTCCTGTAGATTTGTTCTTTTGTTCTTTTCATTGTAAATTGGACAACCACGTCTCTTGGTATGTTTTTGTCTCTTGCATATGTAGAATTAACTCTATAAACAAGATCCATGTGTTCTTTAACAACTTCTTCCTGTTCTTGTAAAAAATCTGCTATTGCTTCTTGCATTCTTGTAAAAATATCCTCATTCAATTTTTCCTCAATCCCTCGAAATCTCAAGTGGTTTTGCATATCTTTATAATGCATCATCTTTTCCATCCTCTCATTCTCTCTCATTGTCTTATGGGTGTTTTCTTCCAGTTCTTTTACTTTAGTTTCTATATCTTGTGTTCTTGTGGATAATTTTTGAAATTCTGCTTTTAATTCCATGCAATTTTTATCTGCTTGAGCCGCTATATTATTCATTTTAACATTTACCTCTCCTATAGCGTCTAACATTTTCTTTTCCATTGCTTCCATAACAGCTAGTAACTCTTTTTCTTTTTTTGCTGCCATTGTAGGAGAGGACCATGTGGCTGCTCTCGATCTTAGTCCTCGGTCCGTTTTGCCTCTTTAAAAAGATCGATTTTATCTTGTCTTCCAAATCAAACACCAATTAGTGCATTCAAACAAGCTAATCTTGCCAAGTCAAATTATGTTGGTTTCAGCCTTCTACGTTATATAATCTTTGAGATATTGCAGTTTAAAAATTTTATAAATCCAAAATGGCGGCCGCGACTTCTCTATGGTTAATGTCAAAGGTTATAGTCTTTTTACCTTGCTTCTGGCTTGCCGTAGTTTCCTTTTGTCCCTTCCTTTTCTTTACTTGTCTGCTCTCTGCACGTCACTTCCTGTTATGGTCTTTCTGGTCCGGCAGTATTTAGAGTCCCCTTTCTGGTCCGGCAGTATTTAGAGTCCCCTTTCTGGTCCGGCAGTATTTAGAGTCCCCTTTACCTTCTTCCGGTTCTTCTCCTTTTTCCTTCTTGTCTGCTCTTCTAGCCGTCACTTCCTGATTCAGTCCTCACGTCTTAATCTCGCGATGCTTGGTTCCCTTCTCCCTCTTTGTCTCGCGATGCTTGGCTTCCCCTCCCGACTCCTTTTAACCGCAGGAATGTTAAACAACTTGTTTTTTTGGCTTTTTAAGTTCAAATTCGGTTTTTTAGCACTTCAAAACTGCTCTCATCCAATCAACATCAGTCTATTGCTTCACCCGATCTGTTTTTCATCTTTCAAAACGCGGCAATGGTAAGGCAAAAAACTTTTTTCCGTTACCTTTTGTTGTTACTACCCATGTTCAAGTTTTCACTTGTCCTTGAAGGTCACTGAGTGATTGTGAGTTGTCACTCTCTTTCAGCCTAATCTACCTCACAAGGTTGTTGAAAATAAAATGGAGGCAGAGAGAACCCTGTACTTCCTGAGCTGTTAGTGATATAAAAATGGAACAGCAAAACAGTTATAGGGCAGTGTTTCTTGCAGTCATTGTGTTCTTGATGTCTGGTACTTCATATGATTTGGAAATACAGATCTGTTTTTTAAAGTAGCAGATGCAAGTGCAACAGATGTAGAAATGTTGCTAGTTTCAGCTACTTTGAGCCTCTGTACCCAGAAAAGCTACTTCCGTAGAAGATCAAAGCAATTATCCTTTGGGAAGAGGAAGATAAGGAGCCGTGGAGTTGTACTTAATGAGAAATCTTCCCAGGCACACTGAAATGGTTACATTTATGTCAAGGACATCTTATTCATTCTTTGTCTTTGTTGTGATGAGTGAAGTGGTGTACTTGCCAGGGTAGAAACATAGATTGTTTTCACATGCAGGGTTTGCTCCACAGCCCCCATCCCCCAAAGAGGAGTGGATGGGGGGGGGGGGTTCCACTCAACATTATTGGGGTTTCCCCAGCTCTGTTGTTCAGTTTCCCAAACGTGGTTTGGTCCAATCTTTTCTGAAAGAGTATGCTAAAAGCATGTTTGACCATGGTGGGCAGGGAGTTGCAGAGATCTGCACCTTCCCAACCAAACATCTGCCATTTCTTCCACCTTTCCCTGTTATGCCTGCCATTGCCTTTTACCACCACTAGTGAGTTTTTTGCTTTTTTAGCCTGTATAGCATAATGCTGTTATAGTGATATACTCACTATCAATAAAAGAAGAAAAAACCCACCAGCAGCCAGACATAAGAAATGGCTGGCATAAGGGGAAATCGGTAAAAGAACAAAAAAAACCCACCAGCAGCTAGGGGTAAGAAATGGCTGGCATAAGGGGAAATCATGGAAAATAACCCTGTATGGAGGTTCTGTAGCCACTTCAAATGCTTTTGCATTCTCAGTAGTATTGAAAACAAAACAGATAGCAGTCTCCATGTGGAAGCAATCTTGGAATTAGAAACCAGTTAAACTAACGTTGTTGTTCCAAACAGTTAGGCATTGAAGAAAGCGTGAAGTCTTTGAACCATGCATTCTTCCAGTGCTGCTTCTATTAGCTGCTGGAACAGTGAGGAATGGAGGGGGAGGGGCAGGAACCTTCCTCAACAGACACAGCTTTCCAGAGAGTTCTACAGCCCATCGGGCCAAGACATTCAGTGTAGGATTCTGGTTGGACAGGCTTGTCTCTATAAATGACAATAAAGGAAACTGAAATTTCTTCTAAGATCTTCATCTCCAGTCTTCTTGAATAATGACCCCAAGACCTATTTATCTAATCACATGAGGTAATGTTCCATCTTTGATTCATGATCAGTTCTTCTGACTTGCTTAATTTCACCTTTTCAGAGGAGAGTGCATGAATGGCATTCAAAAGGCCTGTGCAGAGATTTATGTATTTTAGTTAATGGTGGCAGTTCCTGTCCTCTCTGCATACCTAGTGACCACATATTGCTCAGAATATATGCATAGTGGCTTATGTGAATTGTACAATCAACCTCTGAATCCTAGTGCCAGGAGGCTACATCAGGGGAAGGTCTCAGCCTCTGTGCCCTGTTGTTGGCCCTCCAGAGCAACTGGTTGGCCACTGTGTGAGACAGGCTGCTGAACTAGATGGATCACTGGTCTGATCCAGCAGGGCCCTTCTTATGTACATTGAAAAATGGGATATAAAGATCATGCAATTGAAGTCCATGCCTGGGAACCACTAAACTTGTTAGCAAAATATGGATACTTGGAGGGGGTGGGGCTTGCTGCTATAGTTGCACTCCTCACTGTTTATATGTTCATATTGAATATCTGCACAGGCATAAAGGCACTTGTGGAATACACCTTTGCTTAAGAAAATAATGAACAAAAAGTTGTGGATGTGTTAATTCACTATAGTTTTGTTAAAAATTAGTGTTTAAACAGAATGTTAATTAAAGGCACTTGTGGAATACACCTTTGCTTAAGAAAATAATGAACAAAAAGTTGTGGATGTGTTAATTCACTATAGTTTTGTTAAAAATTAGTGTTTAAACAGAATGTTAATTAAAACAGCTGAATATTGAGTTTACAAGAGCTGACCTGTATAAATGCTCAGATGTGGCTTTTTTGTGTAAGGCCTTCATACAATCACGGACTTCTCTCCTACTTTCATATACTGCTGTCACTTTTTACATACTGTGCTAATCTCATTCACATATCATCTATTATTAGTAAAACACTTTGATAGTATTGCCTGCCCCTCTGTCTGGTAAATTTCTTCATACAGTGCACAGCAAGACCCTTAAAAGGTTAGGCTGGCTTTGACTTTGGGGTGGACCAAGCAGCATACCTGTAATGGGAACAGATGTTAAGTGAAACCTGTTTTTAACAGTGTTCTTTGGTGTCACATAATTTTATGATAAGCTCTTGAACTACTAGTACAGGAATTCAATTTTTTGTGTATCTCTTCTTTTCAGATTTTGGACAGACAATTTTCTCCACTCATTCCAAATAAGGGTTTGGTAAAAGAAGAAAAGGCATTTTTGGTGGAGAGCCGTATGTCTTACTATACGCAGGTATGCATTTTGTTCAAATATAATCAGTGCATAGATTCTAGCATTTGCTCTTTCTGATAGAATATCAAAAGCAGTAGATCTGAAAATAAAAATATCAGTGTTTGGCTTGGCATCTAAATTTTTGATGATATTCTAATAATATTGTTGACATCTGTTTTACCATGCTCTTTAATTATTACCCATATGTTTAGTGTGAAGATTCACATCTATTCATACTGCAGAGTTCCCTGAAAATCATAAAAATATGTGCTGCAGAGCTCTGTATCCTACAGTATCCATAACAACAAAACTAGTACAGAGACTTTTTTAAAACTCCTAACACTGACACTGGATTGAATGAATGTATCCTGTATGCATTGGACTCTATAGTTACCGTGTTCTTGGCATGTATATGAATGCTTTGCAGTGTCTGTAGAGCTTGCTGCTTTTTCAACTTTTTATGCATCCTTCAGGGATGTGGCTGCAAACAAGCTGATACTGAGTGCTTAAGAGAACACAGTTCTGTGTTGTTCCTTTATTCATAATATGTCTGTGCTGCCTCTTCAGAGTCCTGCTTGAAGTGGCTTACAACTAAAAAGATCTTTGTTACTGAATTTTAATACTAAACTGATACCTGAATAAGCATCCTCTAAAGCGTCAGAGGAGCTAGTGGATATAGTACACTCTCCAAAAAACACTAACCCTTGTTTGAATTTCGTCATGTTGGAAATAGTTCATCATGATTTCATCATACTGGAAATAATTTCTGGAATAAGGTATGTAAAAAAGCATCTAGGCTTTCTTGGTGCAAAAGATGGACCACAGTTTAAAGATATTTTTAAAATTTCTATTTTATTGTCAGTTTCAACTTTCAAAACTGTACAAATAGTAACAAGTAACAAATGTCATAGGCTAGGCAGTGGATTATACTGTAAATTGAATTACTGCCAAATCTCAACTTTAGGCACAAAACAAAACATAACTTGGTGCATAGCAAGCTATAACACATAAGGCTAAGCAGTCTTACATTCCTATAAACACTTTAAACAACTTGATAAATTCCTTGTACTCTGCAAAGGTTGTGGTGGACTGTCTTTGCTTTAGCCATATACCAATAATTTGAATTTTGTTTCTTTTAAAGTTTCCCAGTCTAGTTTGTCAATGTTTATTTTTTCAATTTAAAAGACATTTTGAATGCATAAACACTTTGAAGTAGAGAGAATTCTATTTTGTACATAGCAGGCTGCTGAGTCTGAGGAAGAGCAAATGTCCTCAGTTATTATCCAGTGCCATACAGAGGTATAGATTTTCTGTAAACAGTCTCACTAGTAGCCTAAATGATCTTTGAGATGAAAAAAAATGGAAGGATGCATCAGTAAGTAGAAGAAATTAGAGGAGAGAGCCTTAACCAGGGCTAGGAAACAGTTTCTACTGTAAAGAAATCCTACAGTTCGATGTGTTCTCGGTAAAAACCCTCCTTGGAGTCAGTTTATTCAGTTCTGTAGCAAAATAGTGTTACTTTTCCTGTTTCATACTGATTTGGAAATCAGGTTAAGTTAACATGTAGAGCATTGGTTTGTTCACTATGAGATGGTTAGTCATGCATGTATTTTTCCCAGTGAAATGAGTGGCCCTATTGGATAAGATTCACACACACACACACCCTTTTTGCTGTATTTCTTGATTTCCCCCTCTATTTTTACTCCTCCCTTTCCACTCTCCCCCTCTATTTAGGACTATGGACGAGGGTGGGTTTATGGGAGGGAAAGTTCTTTGATAGTAAGTGGTGTATATTATATCTTTAAAAGCAGTGAACTTTACACTGAAAAATAAAAATCTGAGAGTTTTTGAATCACCCTGGAGTTTACCATGTGTGAGAAACTCAAGCCCAAAGCAGTCACAGACTCATGGCACTAGTTTCATGCTTCTTAGGATATCTAAACGTAAGAGTCACCATATTGCCTTTTCATCTCCCCTTTTATTGAGTTGTTTTTTTAAAAAAAAGTTTACCTTTTAAAAACAATGTTTACTAGGAGGATCCGCAGTCCAGAGTTCCGTCTCCTCCAGTACCAGCTAGAAGAAACCAGTTACGTGCCGATGGTGAGAGTGTGCCACGTTTTAGCACTTTTGGGTGGTGTTTCTTACTGACCCTTCCTTGGGAGTTCTGAAAGGAATGTAGATACTGGTCTATCACATTCTGTTTCCATTTTTCTTTCTGCCATGCTGAAGAAGAAAAGAAGAATGTGATAAACGAGCTGTCCGAGATGAGGAAACAGCTGCGCAGTGAAGAGCGGAGGCTGCAGGAGCAGTTGCTAAAAGTACATGGTGATGATGATGACCTGCTTGCAAAAGGGTGAGGATTTTACTGTTTGTGTAGCAAGGCCTGTGTTGAAATGCATGCATTTTCTCTAGGGCAAAAAATGTGTAATTCAACAAGACTTCAGTTGAAATAAATGTTCCACAAAATGAAATGGTAATTAAAAGTGTAATATAGTGTGATAAGTAAGTTTTGCTTTGTTGCACTGTGTTGTCTTAAACATATATGACATCTGTAGGTGATACCTGCCATTTTGGTGCTATCATCTCTTGTAGCTGTTGTACTTAAGGAAGGAAGATAGCAGTGCAACAGCTACCTTGACATACTGCAGGAGAGTGAGGGGAAAGTGTCTTCTTATACTGCTTTTGCTGGGGCAAGACTTAGGACTGAGCTGAGGTTAAAAGGCCACAGTCTTCTTGTTTCATTGGCTTTGAACTGAGTTGTTGAAGTAGCTGACAGTGACTAAAAAAGCTTTGTACAATCTTTATGTATGGGCTTCCAGACACTGCACTGAAGCAGCATGACCAATTGCTCTTTTGGTCTGAGAAGTGTTTACATGTTGTCTAATGAAAATGAAATCAGCTTACAATGATGTGTTTTATAAATGTAAAATGAGCTGTTGTGTAAATATAATGAGTTATTGTAATGATCTTTTCCTTCAGAGTTTGGCCACCAGCATATTAGCGTATGTCCATGCCAGTTGTTTTGGCTAACAACATTTGGCTTTATGGAATGAAAACTTGTCTGCCTCTGTACAAAGTAGTACTGTAGAATAGTCTGTGCTTACCCTGCCCTATGATGTTTATGCTAGATTATTACTTTTTAGGGTTGCCTGGTCCCCCGGGCAGGCAGAGGTTTGCCTGCCCAATTGGCTGTTTACCCGCTGGCCTGGAATTGGCCACCGGGGGAACCCCACCCCCAAAGTGCCGGCATCACGGCAATGTGCCCTGGCATGACGACATCACCTGGAAGTGACGTCATCAGGCCGGGCACCTTGCGGGGGATGCTCTAGCATTTGAGGGGAAACTATGGTTTTCCCCTCAAATGGCAGTGCCCCGCCCCAACGTGCCCAACGTGAGGACGTCACTTCCAGGTGATGTCCTTGCGGTGCGTGTACCAAAGAAGTTCCAGAGAGAGACTGGGACACCCCCCCCCCCCGCCACAAGCCAGGTAAAACCTGGCAACCCTATTATTTTTACATGGTTTTCATCATTTTCAGCAGGAGGAAAAACAGTATGGATGTATTCGAGATGGCCAGACTTCGTATGCAAGCTCCAGTCAGGCGACCTTCATCAAAGGATGTTGCTGATCCTATCAACCTTCAAAACATCTGTGATTTTAATGAACTTAAATATAAAGGTTAGTTGTCTGTCTGATAAAGGGGACACAAAATGACACCCCAGTCATTTCCTCAGCTTTAAAGGAAAAGAATTTAACCAAATGAAACTTCTGAAACTTTTTCATTACTGTGTATGACATCACCTATAAAATGTTGTGATCCTGTGTAGTACTACCAAAAACTAAGTCTTGGTACATCTCAAGGGTTGTTTTTTTTTTTAAATGGACTTTCAAAAATGTTCCAGTACATCCAGAATATAATATATATAAAATGTAATGTGTTTAATAACATTTTAAAGAAATAAAATGTATTTTAAACCTCTTACTTTTGTAAATTAGATTCAGAAACACGAGTAGAGACAAGATATATGTACCCAGATCCACCTACTAATGATGATGCTCTGGACATTCAACAGCAGGCATTGCTAAGAGAACAGCAAAAGAAACTTAAAAAAATGAGGAGAAACACAGAAGGTAAGGACCCCAAGTGTCACAATACATACCAAGTGTTTTTTTAAAAACTAACTTTTCTAAAGCTAGATTCACCTTTTTACTTCTAATGGAACTGAGTCACATGTTTTAATTGTGAACCAGTTCTCATAAAATGTTGCAAGAGTCTCTGTATGGAAAGAACAGTACTGTTGACTGAGGGGATAAATATGCTTTGCTTTCCTTTTTGTTCTACTAATGTACCTTCCTGGGAGTAAAGCCCACTGAATAGACCTGAATAAAATTCTAAGTAAATATGCTAAGGATTTGCTCTCGCAATTATAACAGTAACACATTAAAACTTTCAGGTAAAAATCCCCCCCCCCCCCCCCCCCCGGTTTGTTTTTCAGAAGTTGTTGGAGCAAGAAGGATTTTTTTTTTTACAAAGCACAAGTCACTTTAGATAGACTCAATGTGATGCAAATGATATGCTTTTGCACCTTTATGCTTTCCTTTGTGAGATGTTTTTTCTTACCTGAGGTTCTCACCAGCCTTCTACCCCTTTTTCTAGAGTCATATACAGACTTTGCTTCAGTCCTATTTTCAGATTCCTAGTTGGTTCTATAACCCTAATTCCTATTGCTTGTCGCATCCTGTTAATTGTATTGACTCACTCTGTTATCTACCTCGAGTCCAAGTGAGAAAGGCAGATTATAAATAACCTAAAATAAATAATAAAATATCCCACCCACCCCCGTTTGTGTAAGACATTGTGCACCCAGACAGGGAGGAAAGCACTAGGTGTTGCACAAGCTTTTATGTGAGTAGAGCTGCGCTAAGTCCACTTGCGTGTCTGCTTGTGCATTGCCGGATCCCAGCCATTGTGTGTGTGGTATGTGACTTCTGGATCTGAAGAAATTGCCTCTGGGTTATGAAAGCTTATACCATAATATGTATGTTTGTTTTTAAGGTGCCAGCATTCATGTTCAGTGTTCAGAAGAAAAAATATTCAATTCTGTTTCCCTTCCCCTCCTCAACAATTTTTATTGACGTATAACTATCAGTCAAGTAGCTGTTGTTGTCATGATCTTCAGTGCATTTCTTTAATGTGGATGAGATATTGCAATTTCTAAATAAAATTGCTGTTGTACAGTCGTCATTCTTAAGATTTTCTCTTCTCTCCCCCCCCTTGGTTTCCGTCCCCCCCCCCTTTTCTTTTAATAGTAATAGATTTTGACGATCCTGTGCCTGGCACTAAATTGAGAGCGAGGGGACTGGTAAGGAACAATCAGACTTTACTGCTTGGTTTTCATTCTGAAATGTAAGGTAACAGTGATTTATTGGGGGTATGTGCGTGCCTGTGATAATCCCCATACCTGGAACAAGTCACTTTTCTCTCTTTCCTTAAATACCTATTAAAAACATACTGCAGAAGTCCTTTATAAAAACCTAGATGATTGTGGCCACCTTTTTTTGTGCTGGCTGCTCCCAGTGAAACTTCCTCCACTCTGTTTTTGATGCTCATTGCTGTAGTTATTTCAGCAGTTTCTGCACTGTAGTTGCAATATGGTTTGGCACTAAATAAATGTTTTGTGATGATTTGAGTTATAATGCCCACTTAAATGTGGAGCTAGCCATGGAGAAAGCACTTTGCTGCTGTAAGAAATCCTTCCAAGTTACCTTGTTTAAATGTGCAGTGGCCCATAAAAATGCAGTCTGAATGTGCCTGTGACTTGTGGCCTTGGCAGATGAGCCACTGGTGTGCTAACTGGACACATGTGAGTCAGCCTCTGTGATAAGAACATTGAAACAAGATGGCGCAAGTGATTTCCTTACAGTCAGCATAATATTTAAATTTATTTAAATGCATCATTTATACCCCACCATTCTCTCCTGTGGGACTCAGTGCCACTTAAAATCATTATTCTGTCCTCCGTTTTATCCTCACAACAACCCTGTGGGGTAGCTTAGGCTGAGAGAGTGTGACTGGCCCAAAATCACCCAGTGAGCTTCCATAGTCCGATGGGGAATTGAACCTGGGTCTCCTTGATCCTAGTCCAGCACTCTAGCCACTGCATGACACTGGCTGTCTTTGGGGCTTGCCTCGTCACTGACTAGGTATCAAAATAGTTAGGATGTTTCCTTATGATAGAGTAAGCTGAAATCTGGTATTCTTATAATCCAAGAGAACCTATTTACTCTTTTTAAAAAGTGTTAACATGAGAGATACTTGAGCATCACTTTTTAAAAATGAATGACTGTATACTCCAAAATGGTCCACGGTGTGAGAGAGCAGAAACTTAGTGTACATGTAGTTCAGAATGTCACAAGATGGGGCATATTTTCTTTCAAATGGAGGATATGAAACATATTTCAAAGTATTTGGGACCCATATTTCAGCAAAGAGTTAGCCAAGCCACACCTAAGTTGCCGTTTGCAGCTTGGGGCTCTGGTGGTTCCTGAAACAACCTTTGAAAGTGAAGGATGAACTTGCACTAGGAGGTAGGATGTGGCTCCACTGGCAACTAGGGGAATATCTATACTGTGCAAGTTGCCTAGTCCATATCTCTGAAATATGTTGGAGGGCATACATGAAAAAAGTGTAATTTTTATTATACATAAATATGTGTATTGGGAAATGAGTCTGGTTATAAACCTTGACTTGGACAACCCAGATTAACCTGATCTCATGAGATCTGGGAAGCTAAGCAGGATCACTCCTGGCTAGTATTTAGATGGTTGGCCTCCAAATAAGACCAGGGTCATGCCATGGAGGCAGGCCATGGGAAACCACCTCTGAACGTCTCTTGCCTTGAAAACCCTACGGGGTTGCTGTAAGTCGGCTGTGACTCATTGGCAAACTAAATAAAAGTCTATCTTACGAAACTGTCACTCATCCTATAAAATGCAGTCCTTCAAACTAACAGTCTGTACTTTGAAAGGCTTCAGCATCTACATTACACAATTATAGTATCACTCCCATCAGAAAAGCCAGTAAAATTGAAGAAACCTTTTCAGTAAGGAATAGTTTAATAACCTGGCAGTCTAGTTAGATGAACAGGAGCTGTGAAAGTTAACAGTCTTCCATTTGCTGTGACACTTATTCATGTGAACTAAATTTTTAAATTTTACTTTTCTTTGGTAGATCAGAGATGACTCTAATGAATTTATGAAAAACTCGCTTTTGGAGTCTGAGAGCGCTTTTATTGGTGAGTGCAAATATATGTGTTTCAGTGGTATTTTTCATTATAGATCTTTCAAGGAGCCTGGTCTTTCTGTTTGTGAGTAGTTTATCGTAGCTACATAACATTCTTGAGTTTTAGCAAATGTGTTGACCTGTTGTCTAGAGTTCAAAAATTATGTAGCAGTTGGATGACAGCATATCTGAAATTTCGGTTAAGAAAAAATAAGTGTTAGACCAAAGTAGAAAGAGGGTAGGAAAACAAGGATTTAAAATACTAGTCTATAACTCTGTCCATTACACAACACTGGTTCATAACCCATCTCTTCATTTTATACTGCTGCTTTAGAGGTAATATAAATAACAAGGATGATGGTATGAGTATGAAAATTTGTTTTGCACAGGATGTTGACCATGTATTGAGTCTTGTTAACAAGATGTGGTAGCCACCTTTGGGGAGTGAAATAAGAATATTTTTAGAATTAGACAACATCCATCTAGTCCAGCAATCTGTTTCCTGCAGTGGCTGGCCAGTTGCTTGTGGGAAGCTTACAGACAAGATCCTGAGTGCAGCTTTACTTAGCCCTGCATGTTCAAGTTAGAAGAGTAGGTACCTCTTGGTATACACTGTCTTGAGAATATTTTATAGAGCTTTTTAAAAAAATCCAAGTATGTGCTAAGTTCTGGGATCTTCCTTTTCTAGCTACTGATGGAGAAGCTTTTCCTACTTTAGATGTACCTCACTTTTCTGTGACTTTCACTCCACCACCACCTCTGTCTGCAAGGGAGAGGAGGCGAGAGAAGAAAAAGGTAAAAGAAATGTTGTGGCCCTCCAGCAGGTTGAAGCAAGTCCTGCATAAATCACATTGGTATCCGTGGGGTTTTAGTTAATTGCAATGAACATCTCATTGGTTTTTGGTGGGATATAAGCACAACTAACTTCGGTTGATTTAGGGTAACATGTCTTTTTAAATTTCAGTTTATCATTGGTTGGTATATGTACTGGGTTATCTGTGGATGCCAAGGTTTGAGCAATCCTCAGTTCTGAAAAGGTCAATGTGCTGCAGCAAAGGGACAATCATATAGAATTAGAATACAAACTCTTTATCCAGTATCTGAACTTAAATAATGGACAGATGTGTATGTTTAAATGTCAATTCTACTGACAAAATAGTGCTGTTGGCCTCTTGCTGCCTTTTAAAGCATTTATTCCTGGAATTGGGATGGAAGCTCATAAAAAAAAATCCAAGGTTGCTGTGTGTCCTGCCTTTTGTTCCATTTTGGGAGAAAGGTGGAATATATAAATAAATAAATATTGCGGCTGCTTAAAACTACAGAAGTTTGGTAGAGCAGCATAGGAACAGGTGACAAGTACATATGACAAGTACATGAACTCGATTTCTCTCACTCTAGTGTGTTCATTTATTCAGTAAGAATATTTCTGTCCTGCCTCTACAGGGAACTTGCCCAAAGCACCTTATAAAATAAAAACATAATAAAAACACATTAAAACCCAGCCAGACTGTAAAAAATAAAACACTGAGTAGCTCAAAATGAGTTCTAAACAGTTTTCAGGCTAAAACCAAGTTATAAAAGTGTTGCTAGCAGATTGCTCCTTTAAATAAAAGCCTGGGTAATGAGAAACATTTTTGGCCTGGCACCTGAGAGAGAGTAGTGTAGGTGCTCTATGCGCCTTTTCCCACAGGTGAGGTACTACTGCTGAAAAAGCCCTGTTTCTGGTCCACACGTGCCTTACCTCCTCCAGGTGGGGGCATAGAGACTAGGGCTTCTGAGGTATATTTTAGCTGGCAGGCTAGGAATAACAGGAGGATGTGGTGGTCCTTTAGGTATTCTAGTTTCAAGCCCTAGAGGGCCTTAAAAATCAGAAACAATGCTTGGAATTGCCTCCAGGAATCAATAGGTAGCCAGTGCAGATCTCTCATCGCGAGAGTGTTGTGATCCCTGTATCCTGCCTCTGATAGTCGCCTGGCTGTCACTTTTGGAACAGTTGGAGTTTCCAAACCATTTTCAAAGGCAGCACCACATAGAGCACATTACAGCAATCTCACCAGGATTATTTAGAGCCTGTATCACAGTGGCCCAGTTCATGTTTTTTGAATAATGGCCATAAGTGGAATATCGTCTGAAGCTGACAAAAGCACAGTATGCAGCAGAGGAAACTTGGGCCTCCAACTGTAGGCCAGGATTCCCCCCCGCCGCCCCGGGCTACAAACCTGTTCCTTCTGGGGCAGTGCAATGCCCTCCAGAACAGGCTGGCTCCTCAGTTCTCGAGCAGTTTTGTCATTGACCGACATTGTTTCAGTCTTGTCTGGACTGAACTTCACTTTCTTTTCAGTTGAAGTATGTGTGTTTTGTTTGGGTGAAGATGCCTACAGATTATACAGACAACCTTTTAATACACTTATTTCTCGTGTTTCCGTACACTGACAGGATGATGCACTTTTTAGGCTGACTCCACCACTCCAACCTGACAACATCTCTCTGTACTCAGGCTCTAGTCTCAATGTAGATCAATTGAAAGCCAGAAATGAAGAGCGCTTGCAAAGACTGGGTGAACTACAGAAGAAAGCTATTCACATAGGTATGGTCCCTTCCTTTCAGTATTTAAAAGAGATATTGACAAGCCCAAACTTTCTATGCACATTCCAGATAGGGTGGAAGAATCTAATCCGTAAATATAAAATGAGAAAAGAAGTCTAGGTGGCTCAACTAATGGTTAGGAAGGCCTGAAGATTCATAGTTGGGATTTGGTGGCCAGCAAAAAATAATACTCTACTGCCTTTTGATAACTGTGTATTGAAGTAATCCGGAGCTGTTGATGTGTGCACCAAGTTGGTCTCAGCTGGACTCATGTTTTAGGCTCTGTGTTGTCATAACAAAGATGATGAGAAACCGGAGAGGCCAAGGGAACTCAGATAGGGAAGTGAAGAGTGGAAAAAACTGCTGCTGACTGCTAGAAGCCCCTTCCCTATTTTAGATAGACGTTGCCATCTCCATGTTAAAGTTTGTCCTCCTAATACTGGAGAGAGATTTTGAAGTATTGTGTCCCAACCTATGCTTACAGCTCCCCACTTCTGATGCACTGTGAGGCATTGGGGAAGAACAAAGGCTAGATGCAGATTTTCTCTTCTCTTTGCACTCAGCAGCCCCAGGGTTCAAAGGAGGAAGGAAGAAAGCGGGGGGAAGGACAGGGTAAAAATGTGAAATAATAAATAAATAAAAAAGAACAAAGGGAGGGGGTGCTGAGGAGGCAGCACCAGCTCAGTGAGGCTCCCTTTCATGACTGAAATGAAGAAGAAGATGAAGAAGAAGAGATTGGATTTATACCCCGCCCTTCACTCCCCAAGGGAGCCTCAGAGTGGCTTACAAACTCCTTTCCCTTCCCCTCCCCACAACAGACACCCTGTGAGGTATGTGGGGCTGAGAGAGCTCTTTCCCAAGCTATCCCTGAGAGAACAGCTGGTGCAAGTGGAGGAGTGGGGAATCAAACCCGGTTCTCCCAGAACTTAACCACTACACCAAACTGGCTCTCTGATGCCCTTTCCTCTGTGCCTCCTGCTTCACTGCTGGTGCTTGCTCTACTTAGGGGTCTGTAGAGCTCCCCTTCCCCAATTGCTGCAACTGTGCCATGCACTTCTTACTGTGGCACACATACTGCAGGCTGGTTACTCTAGGATTCAACTAGGAATAACTATTTTGTTCAAAATTCTTGCTGGTATCACTGCCATCCTCATAGAAGCTAACAAAGATGTTTAAAGAATTTCCCCACATTGTATATTCTTTCTTGATAGGTTAGCATTTTGTGTCGCCAAAATTCGGAGTCATTTTTGACATTTTCTTTGTAGAAAGGAAATGATGGTCAGGGTGAGTAACTGGCCAAATTGGTCTTTTATGTTTTAGATAGATACTTGAAAATGCTTTTTGAAGACCTGTATCCCAGTGCAGCAGATACAGTCTCTATAGAAATATGCTTCTGTTCACAGATGAGTTTTCCTAGGTGTGCACAGAAGCTTCTTTGTGTTTGGAGGAGGGCAAAGGTAGCATCCAACAACTTGGTATCTTGTTCCTGGCCAGGGGAAGGAAGCCTGTACGCTCTGTTTTATCTGTGAACAGGGCAGTGTATCTACAGCCTTCTATGACTCTCTGGGTTGGTGTATAGAGAGACTGAAATTAATTGTTGCTTCCTGAATCTTTTCTTAACTACTGTGTTTATTATTTTTAAAATTATGTTCTGGTTCAAAGCAAAAACACCATAAAATTTAGGTGTTTCACTTGCATAAAGTTAGCTCTGTAATCCCAAAGGCGCATATGTGTATATATGGATTGCTATATGAACACAGGCTCCCACTTTCAGTGAAAGTTCAAGAAACACAGAAACAAAGTTCAAGAAACACAGTGTGTGTATACTACAACCCTGTTTTTGAGTACTTTTTAAAAAGGTCCTCTTTCTGAGACGAATGAGGGTATTAGTTTGTGTTAGGAAATCACACCAAAATTGTAGGTACAAATGCAGGGTCCTCGCTGAAATGTGGCTAGTATTCAAATCTGGTCTCTTTGGCTATAGATCTGCAATTTGTGCAGAAGTCCTGGAAACAGACAAACTTCTACTAAAGAAAAATTTAATCTAGCACAGGGAAAATTGATCTTTCTCTCTCCAGACTATACTAGCTCTGAAGCAGTTGGGTACAGGAACAGACTAGAAAGTTCAGTTCAGTTTTTATTGCCTTTGGCCATAGGCCATTACAATGAGACTAGAAAGTTAAAAAGGCCCAGGAGCCAGTCAGCCAGCCTAAATGGCTCCTGCAGTGCTAGAAGTTAGTGCTTCAGGAGCCACGACTCAGACCTGGCCAGTGATGCCAACAAAAGCATCATCTGTGCCTGTTCATCTGTTGCCTCTTCCTGCACCACTCTTATTGGCCATGGCTGAGCTACATGGCTTGTGCTGCTCAGCTCTGTTTGCTCTTGGCTCCCAGCAGCCCCCCAGGGCAGTGGTCCTCCAGGAACTTTCCCTGAAGGTGAAATGGCCGGGCTGTCGCTGGTCAGGTATCAAATCGCTTACTCTTCACTTTGAAACTGGACTAAGTTTCAAAGTAGATACAACACGGCAAGAAAAATAATGTATGATTATAATCAATTTTCCACAGGCCGGAGGGCACTTAGTGTTGAATTGGTGAGAAATGGTATTTTTCTGATTCGCCTGTTCCACTGCAGATTCCTGCATTGTGCCCAGTGCTGTTCTTGGAGATCCCGACTCTTGGGACAGTGCTTTATGGGCCACTTGCAGGAAATAAAGCACACAGGTGTTTTGGTGTTTTGTAATTTTTTGTAACTTATTACTGCGTGCTGTACTTTTGTAGCAGGCCAGGATTGTCAGGTCCCCCCTGGCCATTGGCAGGGGATGGGAGGGGTAAGGTTGCCAGATTCAGGCTGGGAAAACTCCTGGATATTTGGGGGTGGAGCCTGGGGAGGACAGGGACCTCAGTGAGGTACTATGCCATAGACTCCACCCTCCAAAGCATCCGTTTTCTCCATGGGAAGTTTATCTCTGTAGTCTGGGGAATCCTCAGGGAATTCCAGGGAATCCTCAGGTCCCACCTGGAGACTGGCATCCCTAGGCAGCACCCTCTGGGTGACTTGATACCATCTCATTTGCATGACTCAAGTAGGCCCAGCTGCTTGCTACTGTTCATCAGCAGCCACCCTCTGAAAGCCAGTGTAATAGTTAGAGCTTCAGATTAGGGTCTGTGAGACCCAGGTTCAGATGCCCATTTTGTGGTGGAAGCTGACTGGGTGATTTTGGACCAGTCACATACTTTCAGCCTAACCAACCTCACAGGATTGTTGTGCAGATAAAAAGGAGGAGAGAATAATGTAAACTGCTTTGGTCCCCACTGTGGAGAAAGACTGAATTTTCCTAGGTGTAGAGGCTGTGGGGGAGGGAGGTAGAGACAGAAAGCTGAAAACAAGAGAGGCAGATAAAAGTAGGTTGGCTTTTGTGTGGGAAGGAAATTGCATTGCCAGTTCCAGGTTGGGAAATTCCTGGACATTTGAGGGGTGGAGCATGGGGAGGGTGGGATTTGAGGAGGGGAGGAACTATAGACCAGTATAATGCCATAGACTCTACCCTCCAAAGCAGCCATTTCCTCCATGAGAACTACCATTGCCAGCCTCCAGGTGAGGGCTGGAGATCACCCAGAATTACAATTGTTGTCCAGGTGACAGAGATCAGTTACCCTGGATAATATGGCTGCTTTGGAGGGTTGAGTCTATGGCATTATACCCTGCTGAGGCTGCTTGCCTCCCCAAACCTCACTGTCCCAAGGCTCCACCCACAAATCTCCAGGAATTCCCCAACCTGGAGCTGTCAGTCCTAAGGTGAATTGATCTCTTTAGCTGGGAGATCTGTTGTGATTCCAAGAGTGCTGCCACTGCTGCTGCGGGGGGAGAGGAAGCAGGCAGGAGGCTGGGAGAGTGAATGGCAGAAAGAGAGAGGAAGAGTGATGAGGTGGAGAGGTGGAAAAGCAAAGAGAATGATGATGGGTCAGAGAGAGAGAGGAAGTATCATGCATGAAGGAGAGAGAAAGAAAAGAGGGTACAGAAGGGAGAAAGTGTGTGAGAGAGATAGGGGGAGAGGGGAGGAAGCAAAGGTGTGAGGAATGGGATAAGCATCCCGCAAGTGTCTTGCGGGTCTCCACTTGTATATTCTCTAATGTTGCTGTCTCCAAGTATGGTGCTTCTTTTATTTTCCATGAGTATTTCTACTAATACTAAACATACCAAATAAGGAACATGTGACAACCGTAGGTCCAACTTAACATACATAGTTAACTTTGAGACAGTTAAATAATGCTACGAAGGCTAAATTCTTTTGCTATTTTCAAGATGCCTTTTCTGTACATACTGGTGAATTCCTCTTATAATGGGTCCCTTGATACAAATTCACTTGCCTGCTATAAAATGTTCTAAGTAGATTTTGTGTGGAAATAGAAATTATAGAAGCCAAGGTGTATTGGGGGAATTTTTCTGATGCCTTTTTTATGCCTAATCTTGGGGTTTAACTTCATTAAGTGGAATGTCATTTTTTAAGTTCCACTGAAAATCTTTTTTTTTTACCCTTATATCCTTCAGACCCCTCTAATGTAACATAAACATAGGATTAAGACAGAACTTCTACTATAGTGTGGATTGCAAATGCCAGCTACACTAATAAGTTATAAAAGAATAGACCAATTCTTCCACAATAGCTTTTTCAGGGATTTTCTGGCAGTAACTGTGGTAATGTGTTTGAATCAAGCCCAGCCCATTTCTTTGGTCTTGTAGCTCCCAGCTGTCCCAGTAATTCAGTGCTGATACATGGATTATTCCATTCTTGTTCTGAGCATTCATGCCTGTAGAAGAATCTTGTAAAGCTGGAAAATAACTCATTGGTGTCCCTATGCCAGTAATGTGTCTTTGGTATTAAGCTTGGTTTTTCTTCTTCAAGGTGAAGGTACTTCTCTGGGAAATGCTGATGATATCCTGAAGCAGTTGCCGTCCAAAGATGGTAGAAGACCTAACTCAGTTGACACAGTAGCAACTGAGCCATGGCTGAGACCCGGGACATCAGAAACCCTTAGAAGGTTTATGGCTGGGCAGTCAAGTCAGGCTAAGCTTTCTTCTGCCGAGAATGCCCCCTTCAGTTGGCAAGGCCTGTCAACGGCACATGGCTGAATAAATGTGCAATGAAACCAGTTGTGCCTTTCAGAAGAACTCTTATCCACTACTGCACTTTCAAATTGTTTAATGTGTGTGTTGGATCCATTCTGCTAGCAGAAGTGCTTTACTTTGGCAGAGGATCCAACTCCATGTACAGCAGCTGATATTTAATGAACTCATCAAAAGGCCAGCGAGCTGGTAGGTTGTGACAATTGCTGCAGTCCTCTGTGTTCTGATGAACTGTCAGTATATTACTGATAAGATCTAGTTTTGGAAACAAAGCCCTCTGCACTAGGTCAGCTTGAAAACTGCAGGTTAAAAACAAGGCAAGGTTTTCAGGTTATCCTTTTGGGACCACTTTTGTTTGGAAAAAAATACCTCATGACAAGTACAAGATTGTGAAGCATATCATCTCATCTTAAAAGTGTTGAGTGTTGTGACCTGGATTTCTCAAACATATAACTGACACTTGAGCCTACAGAGATTAAAACTTTACATTACTTCATTATTTATTTTAAAATCTTCTTTCCAATCATTTGTTCTAGAATGCTAACTAGTCTCCTTTTTAGTGTGGGTCTGTGTGTGTGTTAATACAAACCTTGTATTGGTAGTACTGAATGTATAACTTATGGTCATGATTTTAAGATTAAAAAATAAATTCTATTTTATTACCTGATGTTTGTGAAGCAGTTTATAATATATACACACACACATGAAATTTTGAACTCCAAACTCAGTGCATGTGGGGTAAGATTCAGTTTGCCACTGTATATTTTCAAAGGCCACCTTGCTAGGCAATGCAAGATTCATACATTAGTGATGTGAGCTGCTACTGTACAAACGCCCAAGTTCTGAATGTGTATAAAGAAGCTCCTGCCCTCCCCCGTTCTTGTTAATGCTACTGTCCATGGTTGTACATGCATCACCAACAAAAAGTTTATTAGCTGATGGTCAAGTTGATCCAATTTAAGAATTAAAATCACCCACCCTGTGAGTGAACTATTTACTGGTATGTGAATATGAAATTGCCTGTATGCCTGACACATCCAAGATGCAACCTAGATTTTTCTTACATCAAATGATGTGTTAATAGCATAGTATTAAAGTTGACGGGGAGAATCATCCCTTTCCTGTCAGGTAATCTTCAAACTATTTCCATTCTGTCTGCCAACCACAATGAGCGCACTTCTAATGTATCAAGGTTTTGATCACTGTTAAGTGTCTATAGGGGAGAGGTTTGAGAGGAAAACATGCAACATGTTATGCTGGTAGACTCCTGCTTTTCTCACTGTCAGTATATCCAGTTTTCATTGAGGCCCCCATCTGTGGATCAGGGCTGTGGAGAGAGAAGGGGACATATGTCTACAAACTTGCAGAAAAATATTAGAAGTTAGAAATATGGGATGAGGTTAAATCTCCCCAAACAGAGGCATGTGTGGAAGATGGAAAGGGAGCCACTGCGGCCTCAGTCTGACTGATAACCAGAGTCATGCAGAGGTGAGGTAGAAGTTGGGCAGGGAGGGCTGTGGCCAGAGGGTACTGGGGAGGGTGACTAGAGGGCAGCCAGAGTGCCAAGGAGAACAATGGGAAAGTAGAGAACAAGCAAGCATTGGGGGCAGGATAAGATCTTTTTTTTCCTGCTGTGGATTCCTCCTGCTACTGGGGAGGGAGGAGTTTGAGCTGCTGCTACCTTTTGAGCCAGGCTAGAGGAAGCTATGGTACTGCAGGGCTGCTGGACAGCTGAATGAGGGCGGAAGAGATGAGTTGTGAGTCCCTCACTGCACTTAGATTTTAATGAGTTAAATTACAGAGAACAAGCAGGGGGACCTGCAAGGACTTGCAGGGGCATCTCCCCAATTTTCTCTTTTCCTTCCCTGAAAGCCCCATCCCTTTTTCTGTTTCCTTCTCTCCTTCCTACATACTGATGTAAAATTTCTGGAAATTATGAAGCAATGCGGGGAAATTTTTTCCTGGAAAACAAAATGATGTTGGGAAAACTGAAAATATATGCAATACTTTGTCTTATCCTAAACTAATTTTACTGCTTTAACATAAAATGCATCATTTATAACATACTTAGCATATAAAATAGCAATATTTGACATTTATGGAATTTAAAAGTTATAAATGCCTTAGTATAAGCAAAATTGCAAATACACCCACTACTTAAGAGAAAACTGCAAGATGATGCACCCTATGCCATTTCAGCACATTTACCTTAATTTTTGCTCTCTGGTTAGAGGGAGCTCAGTTCTCAATGAAACCTCAGAATTTTCCTCTGAGGCCTCATCTCCTTCTGATTCCACTCCTCCCCCCACCTCTAGCAAGTTAGGGCAATAGCTACTTTTTACCCAGTCTGTGGGTGTCACAGTTGCTTGAAGGAAAGATGAAAAGGTCAACCACATGTCATGTCAGAAGGACAACAGAAGGTGGGGAACCGTTGAAAAGCAACAAGAGCCCTGTGATTTCCCTTCATGAAGATTAGGTATCCTTCCAGGCACAGAAATACATCTTGGATTTAAGAGCTGTATAAGTATGCCTGTTGGAAAAAATGAAAACAGGACTCGATTCCCCCCTCCCTATTCTTTCTGGGGTTTTTCCCCCAGGGCCTTCACATCTTTATTCCCACCCACCAATCATCTTACCTTTTATCTGCTCCCCACCCTTCAGCTATATTTATTCTCCCACCTTTCCACAATGGAGATCCAAAAGCAGCTTGCATCATTCTTATTCTCCATTTTATCCTCGCAACAAACCCTGTGAGGTAGGTTAGGCTAAGAGTGGGTAAGTGCCCCAAGGGCAGCCAGCAAGCTTCCATGGTAAAGTGGGGATTCAAACCTGGGTCTCTCATATCATAGTCTGAAACTTTAACCACACTGGCTTTTGTGGGGTGGCTGCTGGGCCTGGCTCCAATGAGTCCTCCCTCAAAGGCTGGCAATACTGTTGTGGTTGCCTAGCAATCCCAACAGCCACTGAGAGGTCATTCATTTCCTAAAGTTGAAGGAGCTGTTTCTATTATTGGGGGGTGTGTGTTAAATCTCCATTTGTGGGTGTTTTTAAAAATATTTTTCTGCAAACCTGTTTTTTTCATGTTATCTGTGTTATCTGTTCATGGCTACAATCTCCAGCTTTAAGTATCCACAGGTGGGCCCTGTTGATACTTAGATATGTTGATGGACTATTCTTTCATTTGTTTTTAGCACTGGCCAAGCTGGAAGGCCTCTCTTTTTAGCCTTGGTTATTGTCACTCAATCCTGATAAAGAAACTGTGAAAAGTAATGACAGCATCTCAGACATAGCAATGAAAAGGAAAGCTAAGAATTATAAACTGGATTCTCTACTTTTTCCTCTGCATTGTGTAAAAACAAAAGGGATTTACAATGCTGAGACATGATGATTAAGCCCTTCCTCCACATACCAAGGCAATAATTGCTTTGGGGAAATATAGACACCACAGAAGTACCTTTATTACACCCCCCTCCCAGCTTGCGCACATACACTGAAGCACTAAGCTGAATAGGCGTTCTGTGTGGCTGCAATTAAAAGCAGAGAGGATTACTATTATCTACTTTAGTTGTAGCAATATTCTTTCACACCTGCCAGCAAAATTTCCACTTAATAAACTTTATAAACATTTCAAAGTTGTGGGCAGTGACTGGCCATGTCCTTGGCTCCCATATACTTTTGTCTTATAGCTAAAACATTAAAACAAGTAGTTTTACATTACATTGTTTTGGATTGCACCAATGAAAGAATTCAAAAACTTTATTGACCTATAACCTGATTAGAATGCCAGATGAGAACCAATATTGTACAGAAAGTTGTACAGAATTTACATAGAAAACTTTACATAGCTGTACCATATACATTTTTCCATCTGAAAAATTTTTCTACATCCACTGTAAGACAGAATGCTTGACAATCTTTTCTTTAACCATCAGAGCACAATTCACAGTATGAATACATTTCCAATAAATTTAAAACCATCCCCAAACCATGCCAGATTTGTTACTTGAATATATTCAACATTAAATTCTGTACATAGAGTGAAATCTACATCAAACAACAACAAAAAAGTGATAGCAGACAAAACCTAGACCTGTTTGCAGTAATTCAAGTTCCAGTCCTGAAGGATCATTGTGATGGCTTATTATATTTAAAAGCCCTATCACAGGTATATTACAAACAGTTAAGTCAGTTGTGATATTTTGACAAAAGTCAGCAAGACTAACTTTTGGGATACAGACAAAAAAAAATTACAACTCAAATCCAAACTAGTGCATTTGGTAAACAAACTTATGGGCCTATATAGGAAATAATACAGAAATTAAAGAATGCAGGAAGAACTGTATAGTGTTTAGAACTTTATATTACAGACCTGCATCTCTATACATTTTTTCACAGAAAGATGATTACCTACATCTCAGGCAGCCTGAGTGTGCAAAAGAAAAAAAATCTCCAGAATAAGAATTCCACATCGTTCCTAGATCTTTCATCATGAGCAATATTTTTCTGACTTTCAAAATACAGCTCTCCTGAGTTGTACTTCTATAGAAGTTTGAACTTTTTAATGTGTTAGTTCTTTGGGTACACCCATCATAAACATCTTTTGATATATATCACTACCTAGGAAAGTAAAAGGGGTATCACAGGCCAGGTTGGCAATAAGACTGTGTTAAAACTGGCTCTGTGCTCAACACAAACCAGATCAGGGAAGGGGGGGGAGAGAATCCGCTAGAGTGTTACAAGCTTAAATTACAGTTCTGTTCTGTACTGTGAACCGTCAATGCATGTTGCCAATACAAAGAAACTCCTTATAGACATCCAGTGCAAGTTTACTTGGTCCTTTGTTTTGTTAGCCACACTTTTACTGCTTAGCTGTTCCCATCTCTTGATCGGATGGTTGGGATATTTGAAAAACGATCCCAATTCGCAGAAAGAACCTCCGCAAGACAGCTCGAAGTTCAGGAATCAGATCGAACTGCATTATTTCACACAGGAGAGGATAATAGAATGATGCATGAGCTTTGAACTGTTGGGAAAAAAACCCAGAAATGATTTCTCAGTCATTCAAGTACAGAGGGCAGAGAATAATATTTAATACTTAGCATTTACTTACTTCGCCGTTTCCATACAGTATTCAGTTGCAGTCTGTACCCAACAAATTTGTAATTTAGATAAGTATTCTCTCCATATTGCTCTTGGGGCAATTAATAGTGGCTTCCTGAAGGCCACTTAGTAGTTCACTGCACAGCACAAACTCAAACCAGAGAGTTCCTGTTTCATAGCCAAGTCTGTTAGCTATTACACTATACCTGTGAAGCCTCAGGATGCTCAGAGAATCTGCACACTGCCCTATCCCTCAGAGGGCCTTGCATCAGGTACATCTTGGTGTAACATGATCTGTATTCTCTACAATGCCTAAGTACCAAGATATTTTGAGCGTACATGATAATATCCTGGGCTGGTTCCACATGGAGACAATTCTCCATATAGTTCTCCCTGATTCTGTAAATACAGAGGAATTCACAGAAGCAACAAAGCAGCCACAGAGAAATTTTCTCTGCACTTTCCTTGCCACATCCCTCCTTGGTTGCCACTTCACCCTGTCACTGGAAGACTTTTTTCCAAGCTTAAAATCAGTAATAACTATCTTGCTATAACTTTATAACACTCAATTGGAATAATGTACTAGTTCCCAGATTTTATTTTTTAAAAGTAAATCTCTAGCCCTTTTGGTAGTCAAGGGATAATATTTCTTATATCTCTGTAACCAGAAGAGTTTTATTTTTGAAAAATAAAAGCTGGGAACCAGTACATAGTTACAACGTATCATTATAATGTAACATTACAACACCGATTTTTAAAAGGCCCCCCTAACACCACTCGTGGTGGTGGGAGAAATGGGGCTGCAGGGGATGAGGTAAGGAAGATGGCAGGATTGGACCTGAAAGTTATTTTCTCATTTTCCAGTCTGCCAAAACAGCATTCTACTATGAGGCCTGGAAACAGTTTTTAAATTCCCAACCAATTCAAGATTATTACTCACCCGATCATCACTTATCTTTAGGACCTTGGTCAAGAATAAAAGTAACAGGCTAGTCCAAGCTTCTCGGTGACTCTCTGATGTCAAAGTGAGGAAGTAACTGAGAGCTTCACTGCAAACACTGTAAACAACATGCCAGTAGGAGAAAAAATTCAAGTGTGTGAACCTGCTGTAGCAAGGGACTGACTTTTATTGAAGTTAATAAAAGACAATATAGCACTAGATGACAATATAGCACTAGATGAGAAAGTGGATCCCATTAATCCTCTTCCAGACCGAGGCATTAAAGACAACTTCATAGGATCAGGTGCTTTGTAGGTTTCCCATGATAAAGTGTGTGAATGGGTGGGGGGAAGGTTTCCCCCATATGGAACAGGCTTCATTTATCTGGAGTTAGCTGAAATACTAACTGCATAAAACAGTTTCAGTTGAATTACTTTGAAGGGGCACAGCCCTGTCTCAAAAGGGCTGTGACACTGGAAAACTAGTACAGGAGGTAGCTTGGCAACTACTAACAAACTTGCTCGAAGGTGCCTTGCACTGAATCAAACCATTGGTCTATCAGCTGCCCAGGGCCTTGGCTAGAGGTATTTCACATCATCTACTACCCAACAGAAGCTAGAACTTTTCTGCACACGAAGTAGGTATTCTACCAATGAGCCATGGCTTCAAATGATGTTCAGATGGGTACAGAGAAGAGACAGGACTGAAAGACTAAATAATCCAGAGGAATGGAAGTAGCAATCACTCTTAACAAATAGCAAAGTGTGTTCAGGTGAGCAGCACTGTTGGTCTGAATTTCCTCAAGCCCTACATGCAAGAAGATAGGGAGGGGGGCAGCTGTCAGGAAGATGGGGGGGGGGGCTCTGACTGGCCCTTCCTGACATCTGCTCCCCCTATCTCCCTGTATGTAGGGCTTGAGGAAATTCTGAAAGGAACTCGCAGTCTAGGGCAAAAGATGCACTGTATTCTTGTTGCGGGGGGGGGGGGGGCAACAGTGGGAGGGCTTCTAGTGTCCTGGCCCCACTGATGGACCTCCTGATGGCACCTGGTGTGACAGAGTGTTGGACTGGATGGGCCATTGGCCTGATGCAACATTGGCTTCTCTTATGTTCTCTTATGCTTTTATGTTTCACTGTATCTGAGGAAGTGTGCCTGCACACAAAAGCTTATACACTGAATAAAACTTTGTTGGTCTTAAGGTGCCACTGGACTCAAGCAAAGAGTGTGTAATTACAAGAATCATGTTGAAATGAGAAAAAAACATTCAAAAGTGATCATAAATATAAAATGTATCTGGAGATTACACATGCTACTAAGCACACTTATGGAAACATGATCAGGCCAAATTATGTAAGGCTAACTCATGATTTTGAAACACTCCTGGTGAGCCTTTCTATGGAAGAGAGATGAAAGGAACAGGAGACCATCTCTTACTGGACATAAATGTTAACCTAGAATTTATACCACATTACTCAAATGTAGATCTTAGGGAAAAGTAAAATATACTAAAATCTAGGCACTCTTAATGCAGACTAGCACAGCCAAATGAAAGGGTACTTACTTTAACAGCCGCCGCTGCACTTCTTCCCATGCATCTCTGCGGCTTTCATCCATGTACATACGGAAAAGAATGCGCAACCCACAGGCAAGACTACTGGTCTCCTGTTTCAGTAGATTGGGCTTAGATTTTCCTTTAAAACCTGCCAAAAACAGCACAACCATACAGATATTACTGGCTTCATCTGAAAGCCTGCTTCGGAATAATGTGTCAATGGGGAAGGGGGGAGGATTAGAAACAGAGATACAAAAGGTATTAGGATACTTAGAGTACCCATCCTCTTTGTTCAGAATGCTGCTAATACCCTAAAAGATTGGGGATGGATAAGATTCTGTTAAAACTCTGCGTTTAAAAAAAAACATTTTGTGACAGTATGCTGATAACTGAGGACTCCTCTATAAAATCTGAACATGGGAGTAATTGGGCTGTTTGCATTAAGGAATGTAAGGCACAAACTACACATGATTTGTAACATGTAGGCTCGGAATTCTCCAACATAGTTTTGATGCTGACAGTCAGAAGTCAGGAACAGGAATACTTGTTTTTCAAGGGCCTGTGGCCCCGATTCAGATTGGGACCATGATGCAAGGGTCAAAGCCTGAAGCCGCAATGCAGGGGCTTCAAGGCTTTTGCCCCACACTGGTTTCCAAACCCAAAATGGCCCCAGGGGGCTTTATCTGCCCTGCTGGGGGGCTGCACATATACTGATGGCCAATGGAGTGTATATTATATTTGATAGAATTTTTACTGCAAACAAATTCCAGTATAATAATGCAATCCTTTTCTGTGCACCCACGCTATGGGCTCTATACAGAGCAAAATTTGGAGTCTTCTAGAGTTAAGATATGGCGTGCCAGCGTGGGGCACTCCAAGCCAAGTACTGTTACCCACACCTTCCTGTTCAGTTCTGTTTTGTCTACTACAGCATCGGAATATCAAATTCTCTTTTGTGTTTCTTCCACTCTCATCTTAACTCTAGGTTTTCTACTTTGCAGTTATACAGGCACATAATCTGACAGCAACCCTAATGGAGTACTGTAAAGTAATACTTTTTTAAAGTCTAGTGTTCATAAGACTTACCTGCTTTCCACAGAGCAGTTCTTTGCTCATTGTTTGAATTGAAAGCCTTAGCAAATTTGTGAGATTCCAGCAAGCAATCCAGCAGCTTGAACAACTGCTGAGACGTTAAAAAGCAATACATTCCTTGATCTTGTGTATCCACGTGAACATTAAAGTCTACCGCATCCCTCTTTAAAGAAAGAAGAAGGGTTTCATGTTCACTATAGGTACCCATTTTTAATTATCATAACTAAAATCTTACAGTACCTGTCAATATGTAAACTGCTATTAAAAATATATGGTAAAAATGTAAAACTGTATCCATCCATTTATTCAAAACAGAAATTGCAGGTAGCTGTGTTGACCCACCGAAAGAAATCCAGACAAGAAGACCACCACAAAGTAGTGACAAGGTTTTCAGTTTCCTAGAACTCTATTTCACACTGAATGCTAAGCAAAATGAAAAAGGAGAGAGAAGGAGGAAGGAGGAGGATAGAAATACGAACAGGCATGCTCAACAGCCCAAGTCTGCAGACAGAAAAAGCCTTATGATAGAGGAGAGGAGGCATTATGCAGACAATTAAGTTAGGCAGTGCTGGGTGCTAAAAAGATCTCACAAAGCAGTCTAGAAAATGGAACAACATGTTGCAGCAGAAAAAGGAAAGCATGATATACTTGTGCTATCTCTGCTTCAGTATCAAATTTAAACCAACTCTTACAATACAAGGAGAACATTTGTTTTCTTGTTAGAGATTATAGATTTCTTCTGGCAGAAAATGGAATCCAAGACCTAAGAACAGAATCATTTCTTCACTGGCTAGTACCATCCAACAGTACTAACCTGTGCTGCAGCTAGATTCTCTGCATCTTCCTTTTTACTGGTTGCTGGGAAGAATACAATGTTGTCGATAGTTTGAATGAGTTCCAGTTGCACAACGCATTTGATCAACAGAGCACCAAACAGTTTTTGGTCTGGGAATTCTTAAAAAAAAGGAAAAAAGAAAAAGAATATGAACAGTGAAGAAATTATTTACCATTAGGACCAACTATAAAAAGTTTCTAAATATCTGATTGTTCCTTTAATTATCTGTTAAGACCCTAAAGATACTTTCCTATACAGCAAGACAACTGGCAAGACACATTACTATGGGATGGATTCTACCATTTTTTTCACTTGTTAAAGAAGAAGCAAGTCCTTTTGACAACTGAAAAGTTTATGCTGTGACTTGTGAGATCTGGGCGAAGAAATGCTCATGTGGAATGGAAGCAGCAAGTGAAAATGAGGAGGAGGAGATTGGATTTATACCCCGCCCTTCACTTGGGAGTCTCAGAGCGTCTTACAAACTCCTTTCCCTTCCCCTCCCCACAACAGACACCCTGTGAGGTAGGTGGGGCTGAGAGAACTCTTTCCCAAGCTGTCCTTGAGAGAACAGCTGGTACAGAGCTATGGCTTGCCCAAGGTCATCCCGCAGCTGCAAGTGGAGGAGTGGGGAATCAAACATGGTTCTCCTAGATTAGAGTCCGTGCACTTAACCACTACACCAAACTGGTGTAGTTCATCTGCAGTACCAAGTGACCTACGATTCCAAATTAAAACCATACAAAATACAATAAAACTCCATTAACCCCTCCCCCTAGAAAACGTTGACTGCTTAGACTCCATTAAAAGTCCTAGCAAATAAAATAGTTTTACAGCATCTCCTGAAACTTCTAAGGATAATGCCCCATCACCTTCTCAGGGAATCCATTCTACAAAGTGGAAGCCATTATTTTAAAAAGGACCAGGGTCTATTAGATGCCAACCAAGAAACCTGAAGCAAGGGGACAACAAGAAGATGACAACTGGGTCAGTGTTATTGGAGTAGGAGGATATATGGGAAGAGGCATTCAGATATGTGAGTCCTAGGCCCCTTGAATTGAACTCGGAAACTAACTGGCAGCCAATGCAGCTGTTTTAAAATGGGCAAGATATGTTCCTCTCTACTTGCCCCAGATAATAATTGAGCTGCCACATTTTAAACTTGGCCTAGTTTCTAGGTTGTCTTCAAAGGCAGCCCCCACATAGAATGTGTTACAATAGACCAACCACAAGGTTAAAAAGAATGGATTATGGTGGCCAGGTTGGCTGCATCTAAAAAAGCATGGAGTTGGAAAACCAAATGCAGCTGATGGGAGGCACTCCAGGCCACCACACCAACCTGCTTTTCAAACAACAATGATGGATCCATCAGCACCCCAAAGCTCTTAACCTTCTGTGCAAATGCCTACTCCACTCCATCCAAAGCAAAAGGATCCGGTCCCTATAAAGCATGAGATTTCCCTGCCAGGATTACCTCTGCCTTGTCTGGACATACTAAACTTTGGCTTATTCTGCCTTACTCATGATTTGGCCTCAGATCACTGGTTAAGAGCCAATATAGATGCATCTTGAGGCTTACAGAATGAAATACAGAGTTGGGTATCATCAGCATACTGATAACCATCCTACCCCAAACCTCTGGACAATGTAATTCAGCAGCCTCATGTAAATATTGAAGAGAATGTGCAACAAAATGGAACCTGGAGGCAATACACAAGTTAGGAACACAACCTGTTAATTCTGGTCCTCCTATGGAAAATCTATGTCAGATCTTACTTGAAGACTGAAACCACAGAAGAGCTACTCTCTACGGCCAGCTCCATATTCCAACCCATGAATGGTCAGCTGTATCAAAGGCCACTGACAGGAGACTGTCCACCAGTATAATCAAAACTGTCTTGGTTCTGAACTCAGATCTGAAACCAAACTATAATGGATCAAAGGTAGATGTGTTATCAAGGAACCGCTGGAGTTTCTACGCCATTCCATGCTCTAGAAACTTCCTCAATAATGGCAGCAACAACACGATACAATACACTACAAGACAACATGATCACAGGCTGCCAATTAAACCAAATGACAGTGATACAATTTTAAAGTATGGCAACATACAGGAAAACACAGCCAAGCTGACATCTATCTTATACGCGTACAGCAGGGGTGGCCAACCTGTGGCTCGGGAGCCACATGCGGCTCTTTCACATATATTGTGCGGCTCCTGGCAGGGCGGCTGGGGAAGCAAAGGGGAGGCATGCTTTTTCTCTCTTTCTCCCTTCCTTCCTCCCATCTATTTGCTTTCCTAGTTTCTCTCTCTCTCTTTCTTTCCACTTCTTTAATTCTTTCTTTCCATCTCTCTCAATATCATTAGCAAACAAGTAATATCATTATCAATAACTGGTTTTCCTCGTTTGTTTTTATTTTTGGCAGTCCCATTTAACGTTAATAAAAAGCAAATTTGCATATTTTTTAAAATAAAAACGTGTGTGTGATATTTGTTCCTGTCTTGCGGCTCTCAGACATCTGACGTTTATTCTATGTGGCTCTTACGTTAAGCAAGGTTGGCCACCCCTGGCGTACAGCTCAATTTCACCTAATTATTGAAATCCAAAAGGTACAAGGCATGAGATGTGCATTTTATAATATAGCTGTTTTATGGGCAAGAGTGTGAAACATGTTCTCATTCTCAAAGTATTAGTAGTCTTATTTTAAATTATCATGGTCCAGATCCAAAAGGGTGTCCGAGGAGCTGGCTTTTGCGCTCTCCCTCCTTTCTGAGATCAGCACTAGGAATGTGCATTTGTCAATAACTGAGCAGAATGAATATCTGAAAAATACCTTATTGGTATTTTTCAGGTGTCATGTAAGCTGAATACAGATCAGAGATCTGTATTTGACTACCGATATAGCTGAGCCCAAAAAATACAATTTTATCTGGCTTTTCTTTGGGTTCATTCAGCTATACTGAACCCTACCACCCATTTAAACCTAACAGCTGACAAGCGGAGCCACCAGTCAGCTGTTGTGTTTAAATGCCTTTCTGGGAGCCTTTTCAGTGCTCCTTTTGGTCCCCCTCTACTCCTGAGTGGGGGGGAGTGAAAGGGAGGGCTGAAATGGCTTCCTTCCATGTAAACCAATCAGGACTTTGCGGATCAGTTTACATGGGAAGACTGTCTTCCCTTCCCTCCCTGAGCCTCCCTGCTGCTGTGGAGAGACTTGGGGAGGGAAGATGCAGAGGGACTAGGCATGTTTAAATGCTTTTCCTTCCCTCCCCAAGTTTGGGGTGGGAAAGAAAGGCATTTAAACCTGCCTGGGCTCTCTGCCTTCCCTTCTCCAGCCACTCTGCTGCCACGAGGCAACTGGAGAAGGAGAAGCAGAGAGCCCAGGCATGTTTACATGCCTTCCCTTCCCTCCCTGAGCCTTGCTGTTACCGAGCTCTACCAGCTTGGGGAGGGAAGGAAAGGAATTTAAACACGCCTTGTCTCTTTGCCTTCCCTTCCCCTGCTGCCCTGCCTGGGGAAGGGAAGGCAGAGAGAGGAGAGGAGGCTTCCACTGATCAGTTTCACTCCCATCCTACCATCAGCTGTTAGGTTTAAATGGGCTAAAGCTAACAACTGACTGGCCGAGTGAAACTGACTAGTGGAAGTAACAGGGCTTGATGAGGGAAGGAAGGCATTTTAACATGCCTCCCTTCCCTCTCCATGGGTATAATAGACCTGAATATATTCAGAAATCCTGAATATTTCCCCAGCCCCAATACTTTACTGGTATTGGGCTGGGGAAATTTGGAATTTACCAATATTTTTAGGGTCTGTTATACCCAAATCTGAAACTCCCCCCCCAAATTCCTTGCACATCCCTAATCAGCACTAGAAAAGAATCAGCAAAATTCAGGCAACATTAAGAGAGAGAAACACACTGGAACTCATCAGAAGACACAGCAGATGAGAAAGATGAAACAGGAAAATTGTGCTGCTTGACCAAAAGTGCTTCTTTGCCCCGATCAGACTCACTGGATCAAAGTCCATGTAGCTGTTCAGTGGGTCCTGATAGGATAAATATCTCTCCTTAAGGAACAGCTTTTTCTTCCTTAAGGAAACACTCACTTGCTGTAGGTTTGTTTTTGCTGACCTCCTCACTTGCTGTTGGCCCTACAATGGGCTGAAACTGGCTTCTATCTAAAGGTCTTGGTTGCACAGAGTCATGGATATCTACAGATTTCTGTGATAGTGTATCCTGAAAGACAGAAAATAATATTACCTCAACAAGGGGGCTACTGCCAATTACAGGAGCTCAGTTATATAAATGTAACATTTTAATAATTATATGCAAATTAGATGCGGCTCTTCTGCTCATGATATATTTCTGACATGACCCCCAATAGAAAGCATTTTCTTCATCCTAGCAGAATAAGACCAAACAGACTTTAGTTTTATTCACATTAGGAGGAGATTCCAATGGCAAGCACTGCTATGGAGGTGATTTGAAATTCAACCACATGAAGACCACAACACCCAGTGAGACAGTCATGTTAAGCAATTCAGCATAAGGCCTTTCTTCTTGAAAACTGAATATGACCATGCACCATCATATGTGTATTTTTTAAGTTTACTGTCCCTGTGCGGGGCTTTCCCTGTGCAATTAGGCAATACACTAAGAAGGAATTTTGCATTTTTACTTACATGTTTCTATATACCATGTGGATTTTTTTGCTGCCTTGATATGTAAAGGAGAGTTGAATATGAATATGTTCACAGAGCATGTGTAAAGATACACTAACAAGGCTGGAAGCCCTCTTATCCTGATAGTGGTTGGTGGGCCAGTGAGAAAAAATTTGAGGGGGGAGGTGCCACTGCCAAGTAACATCACCATGTAGAAACACTGTTCTAGCATTCACCTAAAACTCTATGGTTAAAGATTTGAGCAAAAGCTAGAGTGTCACCTTTACATGATGATAGATTCAGGTGGGGAGCTGTGTTGGTCTGAAGCAGCAAAGTTTCAGTACAGTGGCACCTTCAAGAGCAACAGAGTTGTATTCAAGGTATAAGCTTTGATGTGCATGCACACATCTTCAGATAGAATGAAATGGAAATCACCAGTCCATACATATAGGTAGAGGGTGAGCACTAAATTAGCATACAGCATAATGAAGATGTGTAACATTCAAGGAGCAAATTGGAATAATAAGCTTAGTTTATATGGTTACCACTTGTTTGGGTTTAATTCTGGGGTAGGGGACAAAACCGGAAATTGATGGGCAGATGTATCCTTAATTGTGGAATGCTGAAGTAATTAAACTGAAACCCTGCCATTACGCTCCATCCTCTCAAGCATGGCGGCACCAGACCAGAGAAATACATTCCAATCTACCATTCCAAATTACAGTATATTCTACTATTCATTACAATCTACTATTCTAATCTATTATTCCAAATAAGAAATAAAATAAAATAAAGAGGACATATGGCCCTTCTGGGGTACTGGCAAGACTACAGATGTAAGGGCTGAATAAGGTTCGCATATGTAGTGAGATAAGAAACCAATATCCCTTATATTGGCTTCCAGTGAGGTATTATGGAGAACTGACGTCTCCAAAGAAGCAGAAACACATCACAGTCAAAAATGCCCGGCAGGTAAGGAGACTCCTGCTGGCAAAATCTTCCTACATGAAAGGGAGATCTTGAGATAAACCACTTGTACTCCTAAAGGCTGCTCCTTGTGAGTTAACTGCAGAGACGGAAGTTTCTACAGCTAGTTCCAGAGTTTGAGCAATCTGGAGACTTGGAACTGACCACTTTGCTCACAACTGCCTATGTATCCTTTATGTGGACGTTAAGCCCGACCATCCTAATCTCTTAAAGCTTTATGGACATAATTACCTTACAGACAAAGAGAGATTTTCTCAAAGAGAAAAACACAATGCCTTATGGTAAGATAACCTTTTTTGGGGATTATAAAATTATCGAAAGGATTTATGGACTTAACTTCTGGCAAAAAGCTTAATGAAGACTAAATATCAGTCTTGTGATTTTTGATGTTAGATTTGTTTCCATTTATACTTTGGCGTAGGATTTGGCCTGTTTGCCCCATACAGAGAACTGAAGGGCACTGTTGGTATTTAATGGCATATACAGTGTTAGAAGATGAGCATGTGAATAAGCCTGAGATGGTGTAGTTGTCGTTGTTAGGTCGAGTGATTGTGTTGTCTGGGTGTATGTGGCAGCAAAGCTGGCATCTGGGTTTATTGCAAGTTCTGGTACCACTATGTTTCCCCCCAGAATTAAACCTTAACAAATGGTAACCATATAAATTAAGCTTGTTATTCCTGTTTGATCCTTGAATCTGTTACACATCTGCATTATGCTGTATGCTAATTTACTGCTTATCCTCTGCCTATATGTATGGACTGGTAATTGCCATTTCATTGTATCTAAAGAAGTGTGCGTGCACACAAAAGCTTATATCTTGAATAAAACTTTGTTGGTCTTAAAGGTGCCACTGGACTCAAACTCTGTTCTATCTTTACATTATGTCATCACTTCTGGATTGTGCTGGAAGTGACATCATCATGTCACTACAGAGGTATTGTGGCCACTGGTAAGTCTCCCACTCGTCAGCCTGAAGCTGGCAACCCTACACAGTATTGATAGTGGCTTCTCCTGAAAATATAATATCCAATTGTACATCAGTTTTCAAAGTTAAAAGGACATTTTGTGGTTTTGCAAAAACTATACAAAGTTTTGAGATCAGATGGGCTGAGAATTTGTCTGTAATCTTGAAAAGTTTAAATGCTATGTAGCAAGCAGCATTTGTGAGAAAACAGATTAACACCCCATCCTATCCATATTTATTCAGAAACAAGACCCACTGAGCTACATGGGTCATACTCATTTGTAAACATACCAACTGTTTCTCTCTGCCAGGAGATGGAGGAGCTGTATCACCCCCTGTTGGTCGCCATGTTAAAAGCCTTGAAAAGAAAAGCAGAACACACTTAGAACAGAAAGAATACGTAAACATTTGAAGATACAGTTATCCTATTTTGAGTAACATTGACAACAGAAAATGGCACTCAAAGATGCAACATACATAAAAAGAGCAATAAAAAACTTCCAAGAATATCAATACAAATAAATACAATATTACTTATTGATTGATATGGAAGATAATTTTTTGTCTTCCTGATTTCCAGCTAAAGTTCCATCAATTCTTTGATTTCTTTCAAAGAACCAACAGTAACAAACAAAAGTATTAATACTAAGGAAGGCAAAAACTTTGTGTATGATTGCAGGATTTACTCGTAAGTTTAATGGGCTACCTTATTAGCATGAAAAGTGCAAGAAATAACTTTATGATCATTTATTACACTTAAAACATTCTCACTTATTTATAAAATACTGCCATGTTAGTCGAACAGAATTTGAATCTGGTAGAACCTCAAAGACCAACAGCACATTCCAGGGCATAATGTTCCATGAATTAAACCTTACTTAACCCAATATATATAGTGGCCCTGAGGGGTGCAGATATAGTAAAAAGAAATACTGGGGCTGGAAAGTGGGGAGAGTTAAGCATGACCCTCACAGAGAGCCAAATGAACAATAGTCATAGGTACGGGCCACTTTGTTCTCTCCTTTATGCTCTCGATGTAGTCCACAATTAAGACAGTAGCAGTCTAATCCCAAACAGAGTTACAGACTTCTAAATCCCTTGAAATTAATGGGTGTAGAAGGGCATACTTCCATTTAGGATTGCCCTGTGGAGAGTTCTTTGCCAGGGAAAAGGCTCTGTCCTGCAGCGAAGGGCAATAGGACAAATCTGGTTCAGAATACCTAAGAAAAAACTTCTTCCTTGTGTTCCAGAATGGGAAAGCAGCCAGGAAACCCCAAGCCTGAGGAGCTGAGGCAACTAGGAGCAAAATGTTCCATGACTTGTTCTGCACAGAACCCAATTTATGGGACTGTACAGAAGCCATGATGCAGACATGCAGATCAGCAGTATATACATGCAAACATCTCCCCAATTATTTACAAGATTTAAAAAAAAAACCTTACGCATGGGGGATTGTGGTTTTGAAGATGTCCAGCATACAGTTGCAAGTTTTATCCCAGATCTCAGGGGTAAACTTTTCACCATTCAGAATGACAACATTCTCTAAACAATTTGTACCAGACCGTGCTAGTTGTTCATTGTCTGTAACACAAAACAAGGCATTGGTTTGTTTGTACTGCACAGAATAAACCATTAGCATTTGTCTGTAAAAGCTTGATACACTCTCTTACCTTGCTGAACACACCAGTACAGCTGGGCAAATATATCATCCAAAAGGACATCACTTAGTACTTCCAAATACTGTGTGAAAACATCACATATTGCATAAAGTGCGTGGTTGCAAGTTGTCGTCATCCACTCAGCTTTCTATGAAAAAGAAAGAGGGAATTTCTCAAAAATGAATATTTTAATATACCAGGTGTAGGGCACTGATCTGGATCATGTCATGGCTATGTAGCCCTTCCCTCCCTGCTATTTTTCTGACCTTAAGATAATTCTCTGGGGCCGTGATTTGGCCCATTAGTGATACTGAGGCAACCTGTGTCTCTCCAACAGGGCAAACAGCAACTTCAGAAAATCTTCTGAGGCCAGGAAAATTGATTAATTTATTTCACAGAAAAGGCACAAAAATTCAAGTGTACAGCAGACTGAATCAATAAACAGTAAAACACAAGGCAGCTTTTATTCTATGAAATGCTTATAGGATTCAGGGTTGCCAGCCCACCGGTAGGGGAAGGACATCTCCTGCCCTGAGCTCCTGTTTTCTGCTACCACTCTGAGCAGTGGCCGGGGGGGTGGGGGTGGGGAAGGGCCATCAGGCTGATGGTGTGATGTTATTTCCAGGGAAAACATTACCTCTCTTGGAATCAACAGAAACTCTGTGATAAAACCAGAGTTTCTGGCAACTCCCAGAGAGGCATGACATCTCTACCTGGAAGTGTCATCATGCTGTTGCTGATGGCTGCCCCCCCCCCCCCCCCGGTCCCTGCCCCCTCAGTCTACAGCTGGTTGCCAGGATTCGCCTGGCTACCCTACTAGGATTGTGCAAAGGGCAAAGCAAGTCTGTTTTGAAGAAAGGCCAATTTTATCAAAGGGGCTTCCTTTCAAGAAAGTGTTTTTAGTATCAGAGCCAAAACATATAAATTTTAGAAGGGGGCTTTAATACTTTGCCTTTGCAATTTCTGATCAATTTAATTAACTGTGTGCTATCACATTCTGCCTTACAGTATAGCAGCCTGTTCTGTGGTGCTGCAAATCCTCTCCCTGCTCAAACTGCTTATTATTTTCAGCTTGAAGTTTTCATAAGAGTAGCACTGAAATCAGAAAGATGCCAATCAAAGTGAATTGGGGGGGGGGAGCGATCACCACAACATTGCTCACATAGAAATAAAGACGGTACTAAACCTCTCAGTGCTTTTTAAGCTACACTGAGTGTTTTCAGTCTCAAAGGAATTATTGTCTCCGTGTAGTTGTACCCTTTCTATATAAACAATAAACCTTAATATATTTTCATATTTTCACATTATATTGGAGTCTTTGTTAAATCAAATCTCTAAAGGAACAAGGCTCCTTTCCCCAGACTTAACATACCTCACTTGGTGGAAGGGAATCAGAGGATGTAACTGATTACATTGGGGTCTATTTGAATCCAATATCAGTAATATGCTTTTTATGAGCATAGGAGGGTTACTGAAATGGACAATTTACCTAAATGAGGAAAACTCACACACGCTGAGGGAAATCCCAAATCTACCTTAAAACACGCCCTTTTCTACCCTGAAGCATTTGGATAACTAATTCAGTTCATACCCAACTGAAATAATGCCTAAGGATATGCAACTGCATCTGTACACATTTGACCCTCTCTTTTCTCCTTTCTGCTCTCCCACGGCCATTTTCACTATTGCTGAAATTTAAATTACAAGCTCTCCTTTTTGCACTTGTATAGGTATCAAAAACAATACACATGCACCCCAGAGCCACAATTATCATATAGAATGCAGATGTAGCCCTCTAAAAAGCCCTCCCTTTGCTCTCAGTTATTCCACTAATAACAAATTGATTTACATCAAAAGTTGTGCTATACTTACCTCAGTTTGCTGTTCAGGCAATTTCATGTTATCAAATATTCGGAAGACAATCCGAAACAAATCCTGCCACCAATGTTTTTCAAAAGTATGACCATATGTTTTCATTATTTCAAACATTACTGTTAAGCCTCTAGAATAAAAAGTAAATGGCAAAAATGAAAAGTTAATTTTTTTGACAGGCTAAACTCTCAAAGTTATGAAGTTTGTTTCATGGTTCGGCCATGAACCACAAACTGACCCAAACGGTATTTTTCTGGTTTGTGCCCATCCCTACCTAGTACCAGTATAAAATGGTGATGGACACTGATGTTTCCTGATCTCTTTCCTGCCCCCCCCCCCATATTTGGGAGCGAGAAGAAAGTGATTCCACAATGTTGTGGAACCCATGTGCAAAAGGCATGGCTGCATTGAAGAGTAAGCAGCTGAAATTGTTCCTCCTGTCACTTGCATCAGTGGAACTTCCAACCACCAGAAAGGGGGCACAGGATCCAAACTGCAGTGACTAGAATGTAGTTTACAACATAACCCTGGTTTGCCAAATATTAGTAGTACTAAAACATAAGTTAAAAACAAAACAAAACAAAACAAAAATCAGTAATTTTGACTTTTCCTCTTTTTAAAGCAACAAACAAACAAATAAATATTTAGCTAAAATAGAAAATATGAACACCATTATCTTGTGCTGAAAGACTACCTGGAAATGCAAGCTATGAAAAAAACAGTCCTTTGAACATTAGAAATACCAGCTCACTTGTTTCTGCTGAGGGGTATCTGAAGAATGGTGTAGATGAGTGAAACGTGACATTTACTTAAACTAAATACTTAAAAAACCATTTTAATCACAATTACTAATGCTATCTTCCACCCTTTCAGAACAGGGCAAAAAGCACTGTCTGTTAAAATGTGCGTGAGCAGGCATTACCCCATTCCACACAGGTTTAGGAAAAGCATGTAACTCATGAAAAACCTACAAACTAGAGAAACAAAATCCTTTAAAAATTTGAATTACAAATATGGATTGTTACCTGGTTCTTACATCTAATTTGCATCTGTTGATGATACAGGACAACTCAAAGAGAATTGGAAACCAGCCTCTCACCCACACTCTGTCTTCAGGAGCTACATTCATATCATCACTTGTGTATTCCTTAAAAGCCTTCAGAAACAAGCAAAAGATTAAATACAACAGAAGCTCAGCTTTCTGTTCCAAAAAATTTAATTGTAACTACATAAAAGAACATGATATTAGATAAACATATTTCTCTGTGAAATATTATTAGATAAACCTTGTACACAGAAACAAGTGTACATCTACTACTGTGTGTAAAAAATCTCTTCTGATGAATAGGTGAGAAAGCCTTGATTTGTTCCAATATCCTTGAGCGCAGGAAGGAAAGGAGATCTGAGAATTAGTTCCCCTATTCCACCAATAAATTGACTGGCTCTTCCACAGTAGATGATATTCAGTGGTGTACATCTACATGTAGATGTGCAGTGCAGAAGTGTCCTACACATGCTGTGAGTACAAGTCGTCCCCCCCACCCCCCACTGTGCAGCATCCTTGGGACACAGAGAATGAAACTAAAAAAAGAAACTCTATCTACAGAAGCATATTTCAAGCATCCCCCATGCTGATCACCCAGAGTGAACATCCAGGAAAAAGGTTCACTGATTTCTATATTTCTATTCTTTCTGCTGCCTTTATTATACAGCAAGCAAAAATATATTAAGACTGTATTTGTAAACCTGCTAAAATTATTTTAAAGCAACAATTAGGACAAATGGTATAGTAATTTTAAAAAATATCTGCTTTTAACCTCTACATGAAATAAACTGTTTGATTTACAAGAACCCTTTAGAAAGCGTAAATGCACTATTGCATGTGGCAGGCCCCAAGAAATCTAAGTTCCCAGAAAAAAATTAGCCATAACCTTTGACAATGGCTGCTATTGGTTCATCAATAAGAAAAACTGGGCTGCACCCAGCAATGTGCCAACAGAAAAAGAAAAAAATCCAGGTGACAGATGACTGATTTATGTGTTTCGTTGAGCAGGCTTTGTCAGAGGAAATCTATAAAAACATAATTTTATATTTAATTAGGGTTGCCAAGTGACTTACCTGGTGCGGCAGGGGAGAGTTGGTCCCGTTCCAGGACATTTGTGTATGCGCAATGACGTCACCCAGAAGTGACGTCATCACGTTGGGCACATCGCCGACTGACGCTCTAGCAGCGCCTGGAAACTATTTGGTACCATAGATTTTTCAGGCTGACCGCTAGAGCGTCAGTTGGCGACGTGCCCAGCATGATGATGTCATTGTGCCGGGCATGTCGGCCCAAACCGGGCACTTTGGGGGCGGGGTTCCCCCCACCAACCTAATCCAGACCGGCGGATTGGGGGCCGTTTCAGCGGGGGACCTGCCAGCCCTATATTTTATACAGATAATAGACTCCACTGCATTTCCTTTTTTAACAGGACTGTTTCATTATGATGGTTAAGATTTATACAACCCCCAAGTGAAATCAGTGTGTCCATGTTCTTTTTCCATAACATGCTGTACCAAAGGTGCACCAACTATTCTGCGATGTATGTTGCTCCTATGTTCTGCTATACAAGTCTTTAATTTTCTAGATGTCTTCCCTACATATATTTTCTTGCAAGAACATCTCATGGCATATGTAACTATATTTGAATTGCATGTTGTGAAGTTATTTAGAACATATTCTTTTTTTGTCAAAGGGACTGATTTTAAAAAAGAATGCATCAATTCTTGAAATTAATTTTGATCCTGTCTTTTAAATACTATTTTAATAATTTTGGAATAACTTTTATTAAGGGGTTCATCTATATACAATTATGTTTTTATAGATTCCCCCTGATGAAGCCTGCACAACAAAATGTGTAGGGATTTCGTATAATAAACCAGTCATCTATCACCTGGCATTTTTTCCTTTTTGTTCTGCTATTGGTTCATGCCAACTTTCAAGCCAACTTTTGTTGAATCTAATTTCCATCAGAACATGAATGGTTTCAACAATGAAATTGTTCAGAATTTTTCTATCAATAATACCTGAGGTCTTTCTGATACATATTTTGCGCAATGGCGAATGAGGCGGATTGCTTCCATGCTTGTGTCTGGAAAAGCTGCATTGCATGCAAACTCAGATAAGCATTTTACTGCATCCTGAAAAGAATCTATGGTTGCTGGGAAGTGTTTCTCAAACACGATTGCTGTAAAAAAAAAAAAGTTTATCTTCTAAAATTGCAGTAGGCAAATTCTTAGATGTTTTAAGTTAATGTTAAGGTATAGTAAAGCAACATAGGTAGCACATACATTTCCTTAAAAGCAGATAAAATAGCTATACAAATCAATTCTGAAGCCAATAATTAATACAGTGTAAGCAATAAGGAGATATTATGTCTCTTGATGGTATTCTGCAAAATTACATATCAGTACTCACTGACAATGTGACCTGTAGTTTGAAAAGCAAGTTCCACTATACTTTCATCCTGGTCTGATGCAGCCAAATGAAACACTGAGAAGATATTCTTCCAGCCAGACCGTATATTTGCTGCCTGGGAGTTTACCATCTGGGCTATGCAACGCACAACCATATCACGAATTGTTGGAGACCTTCATCATAAACAACAATACAAAGCCATCAAAATGCAATGTCTACAATCCATACTTTTTGAAATAATTAATTCCATGCAATTTAGTGAGACAGTCTAAGCACTTCAATTAATTAGACATTTTTACCTGTTTCTCTTCATAATGTGTTCAAATGGCCTTAGGAAGTCCTTCTGGAAGCGAAAATTTGCCAGTTCTCCCTTTTCTAAGAACTTCATTGATAACTGTCTTAAGGAGTCTACTGCGAAAATAGCTACGTCTTCATTGGGATTGCAGCCAACCTAGCAATTCCAAATTTAAAAACTTATGATATGGAATGTAAGTAGTAAAACTGTTTACTGTTTTAAAGAACAGCTTGGAAAAAAAATAGGAAATTATCCCAAACACACTGAAGTGGTCAGACATTTCTAAAAATATGTATCAATTCCTAGCTCCAAATAAGTAATTTACAGTGCAATCCTAAACAGTTACATCCTTCTAAGTCCACTGTAGTCAAGGACATAATTATACTTGAACCACACTGCTAGTGAAGTGCTTTAAATCTGAAAATGAATAAGAAATTAATATGAACTACCTTCAACAGTTAAAACAGTACAATTAAAAGCAAAAGAAAATGAGAAAAAATTATTCAGCTGAGGATAACACCACTTACACATAACATGCCAGTGGAGTTTGTTCTCCCAGTTCAAATATTGCACCCCCCACTACAACTTGTTGAGATTTTTTCCAATAGCACCATTTTATTTTCTGTTATTGTTACTACCCATAAATAAACAGGTGTTTGTATCATATCCAAAGGTTAACAGAAACATACTTAAAAGAATAACTTGTTATTACAATATTTAAACATACCTTATTGAAATGATCTCCAATAACTTCCCAGATTCTAGACCACTGTAGCCTTATCCGCCCCATGTTATAATAAGAAATTTCTACTATCTTCTGCAAGCTAAACATCCGAGGATGAGTCGCAGACAGCAGTTCATCCATTGACACAGCACAAAGCCACCGAACAAAATCCACTGTTTATAAAGCCACAGAAAATTCACTTAGTACTCTTTTCCAAATGTTTAGTCCATTTCTGAAATGAACTGACTGGTAAACAAAACTTACCAATGGCATTTCCATCTAGCCTTGTAGATCCTGTAAATATTCTGCAAGACACAGAATTTAAAAGAATTGCATAAATATATGATGTGTGAAATCTTCTTCATTACAGTTAGATTTTTAAAAAAATCTGCTTCAAGGAGTATAGGATAAAGAATGTAAAAAATGGGGGAAAGAAATGGAAGAATTTTCACTTCATCAGTGACACATACACAATCTATATGTCTCCCTTTCTCAAAATACAAGAACTCGTGGGCACTCCATGAAATTGCTGAGCAGTCGGGTTAGAACAGATAAAAGGAAGTATTTCTTCACCCAAAGAGTGATGAACACATGGAATTCACTGCCACAGGACCACGTCGAAGATCTCTCGGTTGGGGCAAGTGATGCACTGTATTCTTGGTGCTTGGGGCGGGGGGACCGTGGGAGGGCTTCTAGTGTCCTGGTCCCACTGCTGGACCTCCTGATGGCACCTGGTGTTTTTGGCCACTGTGTGACAGAGTGTTGGACTGGATGGGCCACTGGCCTGATCCAACATTGGCTTAAGTTCTTACGTTCTTATGTCTAATGAATAGCTCAATAAATGTTCCTCAGTTGGATGGTATAATAACATTTGTAAATATATTAGCTGCTAAACAAATAAAATTTGCTCAAAGTTCTTTCCAATGTCACAGTGGCATCATTGAATGTTATATGCCCATCAAAAGAATTAGAAGAAATACAAATACAGCACTTTACCTGTCTACAGCAACAACAACACTCTGAGAACTGGTTTCTCCAATGGATTCTTGAATACTTGCTATTTGCTTCCAGTCAACATTCCCTCCAACTACCAGATGCATCATTTCAAAAAAAGAAAAGGAGAAAAATATAGGGTTACATGAAGGAAGGAAGAAAAAATATTACTTTGTGACTATTCAAACAACTAAATTGTGACCATTAACAAAGTAAAGCCAATTGTGTAAATCGTTTTAATCTAAGAACTGTGAGCACGTATTAGGAGATTTGTTGACAGCTTTACTCATAATCACTTTCAGCCTAGCTTTTTTAGGTAAATGAGGGAACCACATTTTTTCTACTTTGGCTGTCTATTCTGGAAGCTGCTGCCTGATAACATTACATGTAAGCACCCAAGCACACATGCAGCCTTCTTCCATTCAGATACCTCAGTTTCACAGCCATTATATGTTTATTAGCTGTACCTAAAAGCACTTGTGTACCATTTTTGTGTGTGAGGTTGTGTTATCACAAAAATGGGAATGTGATAAATCACAGCTGGTCAAAAATGTGAGTGAGCAGAAAAAGAAGCTGTCACAAGGATAATTTCTTTCTCATTCTTTGAATGACGGTGGTTTACACAGGAGGACCAGAGACTACTGCCAGTCCTATAAGGCCAGGAATGAGCTGGGTGAGTTAGGAGCAGCTTGCCCAAGGTCTTCCATGCGCTGGCAGGGAGCCTGCTGTCAATTCTACCAGCCCAGCTTAGGGGCTGCTTGGACTTTGCTCAGTGTCACAGAAATTTGTGCAGCTATTCCTGCATGCTGTTTCCAGTTCAGCCACAATACAGATGACAGCAGTGGGTACTTGGCTCTTGCTTGAGCTGGGGAGATTAGATTAGCAGTACAGACTCTGATGGCAGGCTAAGAACTTCTAGCCAGCCTGAAATATGAGCATTTGACAAGCACTGGCAGGAGAGATGCTTGCCAGGTGGTTATAATGTGTTTGGTAGCTGAAAGCAGCGGCAGTATATAGGGCCAGCTCTCCTCCTCTTCCGAAAATATGTTGGTTTCGAAATAGGAGACAGTCCAGCTACCCCATTCAAGCCTATATGTTATTTTCTATCATAGAAAATGTGTTTATGATTTTGCATTGAAGTCCTGGCATTTTGCACAAATTCTCATATCACCCCCTAGCGCTGCTCTCTGAACCTCTCCCTCTTCCTACCATTCAACTCATTTGTGATAGTGCCAGCTGCCAAATACTTCTGGCCGACTGGAGCCTTCATGTGGTGCTAACTACAGAATTGTGTCAGAATTGTGATGGGGAGGAGATTGTAGGAGCTGATACTACTCCCCACTCTCAATAGATTTTTAGCAAAACTAAAGCTAGAGAATGTAACTGCTGCTCTCTCTTCTATACAGAACTATCCAAACAGTGAGGAAGCAGCAGTATTCCAAAATAGTACACAGGTATAAAATAATTTACAGTTCTCGAAAACACAGAATGTTTATTTAAATGCCAGAATTACTGACTGATTAACAAGAACATATGGAGTCCAGAGATTTTTTTAAAATTATTTGCATAATTTATTCTCTGTTCTACAGGAAGGTCACGAGAAGTCAAAACCAAAACAGGCACAGAAGTCTTTAAATCATCCATCTGCAGTTGCCTGCTCCAGAATAAAAACTGGGTTATGGGCCAACCAAAGTGTGGTATACCAGGGGCACAACCACTATTTTCTTTTTTGGCTTAAAGATAGCTTTCTGGACTTTAAAAGTTAAAAGTGCTGCCTTAAATACCATAAAGTCCTTTGTACATAGAATACTTACCTAGCCCCAAACTTGCAAATTCATCGGATGCCTGATCCTTTGTTCCTGTAAAGGAACCTTCACGGCCTCTCATGGTCCCAGAGATATAACGTGGTTTTACTCCAGTACCTATTAACTGTGCCAGTTCAAGCTGACTGATGCATTTCAAAATCTTCAACAAAAACAAAACACTACTAAATAAACTAATGAACACACATAAACCACAAGGCTTTTAAAAAATAATCTATATTCATACCTAACAGCAGATATCTACATGGTTCTCACACCCAAACACATCACCAAAATTTGCTGAGCCTTTTATTGATACAGGTGCTGTTAATACACATTCTTAAAAGCTGAAGTTTAATTTTACAATATATGTTTACCAGTTTATTATATAAAATATTTTTCTTTGCATAATACAAACATATTCACAGGAAAATATGCCAAGGCACAAAAAAAGCATTTTTATTCAGATTTAATTTATTTTTCCTAAAATTAGTTAAAAAATAATCTACCTCATGCCAGGAATTTCCCAAGTAATTTCCATCAGTGTGAGCCACTGTAATTAGTGTTTTTATTGTGTCAATGTTCTTCTGTTTCATTTCCGTTATGCCGGAACTCACAGTAAGCAAAGTAAATCTTGCTAGTGCTTGGACATAAGCATCCCGTTCAAGCTACAGGAAGAAAAAAAAGTTGTTTTCATCTGTAAAATACTTGATTTGTTTGCCTGTTAGAAATTACATCACTTTTTCACTATGGTATTGTACTGAGATGGGAGGAAAATGAGTAGTAAAACCAGTATGCAAGAATATTAGAAAAGCTGTAGCCCTGTTTAAACACTCTCCAAGAAACGGTCCTTTGAGTGCCCCCTGCGCAACCTCCTGCCTACCGACTGTGTCTAAACTCCTGAACACGATATTTATTCCTTCTGTTTCAATGTCCTCTCTCTCTCGATCTGCTATAATCTGGTTTCCCCATATGTACTGAAACTACGATACAATCATCAGCTATTTTGTTGTTGAAAAGCTTAAAGATCTCTGTTCTGTCTTCAACTTCCTTAACTCCTCTGCTGGCTTTGATACAGGTGACTTTCCTCTAAAACTCTGCCCCTTCCGTGCCTTGTGCCCGTGATTTTGTTTGTGGCTGGCTCTCTACCCCTTTCCCATTTTTGCAGGGAATAGCTCCTCCTTTGCACCCCTCCTCCTTTTGGTCTGGAGCAGATGCAACACTCTTAACCTATAACCTGCACACCTTCCTCCAGCCACTCTCCTCTTGAACCCAAATTTGACCCTTCCTCTGACAAACATGGTTGTTATGTGTGAACTAGCCTAACACTAACCAGAGAAAAACCATTCCCTCCACCTGCACCAGGATTTGGTGACACTTTGCAAGGCTTGTCTAGTATGAACCAGATTTAAGGTAGGTGCAAACACAACCATTAACCATGGTTTTTAAGTCATCTGGGGAAAGACAAGGAAATCTGCACATAGAGGGGAAAGGAGTACATGACAGTGATTTCCATGCCTCATTCCTGATCTCTTAACCTTGAGCAGAACATTACATTTGAACTCTACTGGAGTTCCTCAGAGTTCTGCCATTATTTTTTTATACAGCACCATCAATTTACATGGCACAGTAATATAACCAAATATGAGGAATCCCTGTCTTGAGGGCCTTTAAAATATAGATTTCAATAGTGGATAGCTGTAATTAGACTTCTCACCTCTGCCATTACTTCCATCCATTCATCCCTATGTGTGTGTATACCCACCCCCCAGTTTTTTTGTTCACAGAAACGTAAGATCAAAACTCTCAATAAAAATGTCATATTCCTTCAAAACAGGGTAACGGCTGGAGATCTCCTGGAATTCCAGCTGTTCTTCAGATTACAGAGATCAGTTCCCCCAGAGAAAATGTCTGCTTTGGTTGGTGAATTCTATGGCATTGTACCACACTGAGGTCCCTCTCCCCCCCCCCAACCTCCACTCTCAAATCTCTAGGACTTTTGCAACCTAGAGCTGGTAACTCTACTCCAAAATACCAACAAGTTCTCCAAATTTGCTCCCCTATCCTCCAAAGTATTTCCCCATCCTGCACTACCCACAGCCTGAACATTCCTCCCACCTCATATAATCCATACCAATCCATCTCCAAATTTCCCAACTCATCTCCCTGTCTTCTTAGATACAAATGGGGGCAGGGGAGGGAATTCTCAATAAAACTCTGAAAAGAGTTCCTTCAAGTGTTTTCCCAAACCATCATGATGTACATTGTTTCTGAATGATGACTGGGAGCTGCTTTGTATCCCTCCTTTTTCTAAAGTGCTCTAATGTCAAAGAAACAAGGTACTGGCCAGGCAGTCACCTAAAAGCAGCTGTCAGGCAAGCAGCCAGGTCTTGTGAAAGGCAAGAAGGGTTAGACTGCACCTACCTTACAAGTGACTGCAATAATCCTGGGTGAAAAGGGCTCCCCACCAGTGTTCCCTCTAAGCTGAGTTAGTGTGAGCCAGCACACAGTTTTTTAGCCTCTGGCTCACACATTTTTGCCTTAGCTCAGGAAGGATGGCTCCAGAGCAAACTAATTTATGCAGTAGTGTAGTGTATGTAATGGTGGTTGCCATGTGCTCCCTGCAATGGCAACCGCCACATGGCCAAACGCACATGGTTAGGCCAGCTACCTGAGCTTGGGTCAGGAATAACAATAGCTGGCCGGATTGTAACTTGCCACCAATCTAGTGCCTAGGATCCCAGAGGGACCCTATGATATGTAACCTTAACCGTAAGGTCCTATCGGGACAATTGGGCGAGATCGGAGGTGTGGCTCCGGTCGGAATAAAAGAGGGACCTAAGCCCAGGTTAGCAGGCTTCATCTGACCACCCAATAAACTATGCTTGCTGAAATCACTACAACGCATCTCTGAGTCCAGTACTTTGCAAGTAGCCAAATTGCTCACTCACAACTTTAATGCCAGTAGCTAGCTCACAAAGTAGAATTTTTGCTCACAAGACTCCACAGCTTAGAGGGAGCATTGCTCCCCACTGCACAAGACACAGATGGCTGCTCTTCAAAGCAACCAGGTAAAATTCGGCCCCACGCCTTCAAACAAAAAACTTTCTGTGTTTAGGTGTGCTGCCACACACAGTTCTATTTCAAACAGGAGAGTGCAGGTATGGATGTGTCTGAATATGTACAATTTCTGACAATTCCCATGATTTTGGACCTAAATAGATAAGTAGTAGCTGTGGTGGCTCAGAGGTTAAGATGCTGAGCTGCAGACAAGAAGGTCGGTAGCTCGGCAGTTTGAGACCCGAGTGCTGCATGACGGAGTGAGCTCCCGTCTCTGGCCCCAGCTTCTGCCAACCTAGCAGTTCAAAAGCAAGAAATTGCAAGCAGATAAATAGATACCGCTTTGGTGAGAAGTTAACAGCATTCCGTGCACCTTGGCGTTTAGTCATGCCAGCCACATGACCATGGAAAAAGTCTGTGGACAGTGCTGGCTCTTTGGCTTGGAAACGGAACTGCCCCCTAGAGTTGGATTTGGCTGGCTTTCGAGCAAGGGAAACTTTTACCTTTAGATATGACAACAGGGGATATGTGAGCCTTCTAAATTCTAAACTGAAGCCATGCAGGACACCCAAATTGGATTAGGGTTTACCTCTTTTGCACCATTTTTTTACAATGTGGTAACTCCACCAGGACTGCTATTTGCTCCACAGCATAGGACAAAACCAACACAAAACAACAACAGGAATCATATCGGCACCTACTTCCCCCACCCACACCAATGGGGTAATTATAAGCCCTGTGGGAAGCAATTCAGATTGCAGAAATGATGTAAGGGAAGGGGATAAACCTCTCTCTCCCATGGTCCTGATCTGACCTGGACCATATGTGGCTGCAATTTAAAGTTCAAACAGCAGTGAGGAGGTTACTTGGGGCTTTCTGGAACAAAAAAACCTAGAAAAATTATTTAACTAGATTTGTATTTTTATCTTCATACCTTTGGATTTCTCTTTGCAAAAGGCATATGCTACATGCAAACAACAATCATTTTTTTAAGAAAGCTTTAAACTAAAGACCAACTTTGAAAGTTCACAGGACAAATGGCAATTATTGATTGTGACAAGTCCTAAGGAAGTTGTACATAGATAATTTCACATATTTGATTTTGTAAAGTGTGTGTCTCCTTTTATAACAAAAAACATTTGCATTAAGCAAGGATAAACTGAACCAAGGTTCACCAAAGATTAGCCACAGAATCTGTTCTAAAATGCCAGGACTCAGCCCTGAAATTTATGAAATAATAATAGACTGAACTTGAACAGTGAACAGCTACAGCAAACTTTTACACATGCAGAACAATTATTATTAGCACTTTATGCATCTTGGAGCATTTTTACAAGATTATAGCACTTAATCGATATGGGTGCAATGACGGGGGTTTGCATTTGGATCTTCCTGAGTCGAAAATATATCTGAAAAATACCAATAAGGTATTTTTCAGGTATATTTCGCCATCCCAAAAGTATCCAGGATTTTTTGGGAAAACCAGGGAAAAAATCCTGAAAAAAAAATCCTGGACACTTCTGGAACCTGGAAGATCCAGGAAACAGCTGAAAGGTGTGTAGGCTGCTCCCCGCCAGTCAGCTGTTCCTCCCCTTTTCTGTAGTCCATTTAAACCAGGCTGGTTTAAAGGGACTGCAGGAGAGATTGGGAAGCAGCTGAGAGGCTGGGAAACTGCTCCCGCCTATCAGTTGTCCTCCTGCGTTTTCTGCTGCAGTTCATTTAAACCAGGCTAGTTTAAAGGGCCTGCAGAAAAGACTGGGAAAACAGGTGAGAGGTGGGAGCCGTGGCTGAGCTGTGTTTTGCGGCTCCTGGGTTGGTTCCCCCTACATTTTTTTCATCACGGGTCTATTAGACCCCTCCCCCCCCCAAATTGAAATTTTCAAAAAATCCCAGATCCAAATATTTTGCAGCGATATTGCGATCCGGGATTTTTCGTAAATCCCCAATTTTGGGGGGGTCCAACAGACCTGAACCGAAAAAAATGGGAAAAACCCTGCATACCCTTATGCAATAACATAATACCATGTCAGTGTCATGTAGTGATTAAGAGCATCAGACTAGTATCTAGGATATCCAGGCTCATGGCATGGCAGCTCACTGGGTGAACCTGGGCCAGTCACATTGTCTCAGCCTAACCTACATTCATGGGGTTGTTGTAAGGATAAAATGGAGGAGTATGATAAGGTACCCTGGGCCTCCACTGGGGAGAAAGGTGTGGTACAACTTAAGTAAATAAAAAATAAATGTCATAATTAGTCTCAAAGAGCTACACTGACATTCAAAATTTTATTGTTATAAATTTAACTGTATTGTTATATTACTGGAATATGATATGTTTAGATTTTAACTGAAAAGTTCTAATTATTTTTATGTACTGTAATTTTAAAAAGAGTTTAAAAGTGACAGTATTAAACTGCCCAATGCACAAATGGTGAGAGGTCTTCATATGCATTTGTATATTTAAGGCATACGTTTTCACTTATTATCTACAAATATTAAAAGTCTATAATTGTAACAACATACAAGTAGCAATCCTACAATTTACTTACTCTGGTATAATTCCACTGAATTTAACAGGGTCTTTCTGTGTCACTGCTATTCAGCAGCTTACAGGAGTACAGAAGATGTCTAAGACACCCAGTGTCTAAGCATAATCAGCACTTAATTATAGAGTTGTAGAATTACAGAGTTATATATATATAATTAAAAAATTATAGCCCTGGCCCAATCACTGAAGTCTGCCAAGGACCATCAGCACCAAGTGAGAACTGAAGAGTGCCCGGTGATGCCGCTTGGATGGGGGTGATGAAGTGCCATCTTGGACTGTAGTCTTAAAGTTTACACTTGATGTTTTAATGTGGTTTTTATAGAATTTTATTGTATTAGGCAGCATGTTCGTAGCTGCCCTGAGCCTGCTGTGAGGCGGGGAAGGCAGGATAAAAATCCAATAAATAAATAAATGCTTCTTGGAACTTGCAACTTTGGAGTTCCTTGTAGCCAGTATAATGCGATGCAATACAGATTTTACTAAGGAGACTTCTTCTGTCCCACATTGCTAGCAGAACTGCAGTTGCTCTCACAATTCAGTTTTCACAAACCACTACTTTCCAGTTGTTCCAAGTATACGGAAGATACTTTTAATAAAAGCAGAGCACTGACAACTTGCCAGAAGACATACTTAGTTTGTACTCAGGTTAATAATTAATTAATCTCATTTGAAGTTTCATGGTACTTTTTAAACGCAAACACATTTTTGGTAAATTGCACAATGTATTTGATAAAGCATCTTTGTGTAATAAATTGAACATACTTACAACATTCTTTCTTCTTATAAAACTTAACATTGAGTATTACCTGGATGTTAAAAATGCATGCTATCCTGATTGCACATCGTATGCCTTCCAGGCAAAGAGAGGCAACTTCTGTGTCATCACAGTCCTGTAAACCCACACTGAATGCAGCCAAGAATGGTGTCCACGCCAACTAGAATAAAAAAAGTTTCATTACAGATAACTGTGAACTGCAAACATATAAGCCAAACATGAGTAGCCATGATGTTACAGTTTTGAGACTATATATATTTGTCTCAATATTGATAAATCCTAGTTGAAATCTTGGTTCTTCCTATAGAATGGGGTTACAAGAATATTCATATGCACAAAGTTACCATTCTGTGAATCGTCAAGAACTACATCCATTTGATGCTACAGCCAACCGCATCACCTCAAGGCAACACATACTTGCTAATAATAAGCCTGTTTTTAAAATGCCACAATCATGGTTAACAAAAGGATTTCCAAAGAGATAAAATTTCACCAAATCATATGCAGAATAAAAAATGAACTTCATCTCACGATCACATTAGACTATTGCACAAACAGTTATATTCTAGCTCATTAGCAACACATGGTGTCTCCCATTGCAGGATGAATCCCTACAACAGAGCCATGACATACAACGCTTAGAGAAAGACAGGATATGAACTGACAGAAAGATAAGCTCTTTCCAGTTACATAATCCTGAAAAAACTCACCTATGCTACATATTTTATTTTAATGTTAATGAAATTTTAAAGTTAATGAATTCAGGTTGGCCATACATTTGAAGCCTAGTAAACTGACTAAACTGTAATAACACTGGCAGTTTCAGAAAACAAAACATTCTGTTCTTCAAACATAAAATACAAACAAGGGACTCATGAAGATTTATGGTGGGAAATCTCTTCTCCCGGCTACTCCTCTTCCCCACACTGCCCCCACTTTCCCTCCACCTCATCACCCCCTGAATGTTTACCTCCTTCCCTGCTTCCTTCTCTTCCTTCAGCCCCCATATTCCCCTTTTGTTCCATTTTCCCACCTCCTCTTTTCAGTCCGGCTTTGCTTCCCCCCTCCTATATTCCTTCTTCTCTTGCCAGCCTGCCTACTCCCCACCCCCACCCCCACCAAGTCTCCTCAGGTTTAGGACATCCAAAATGGCTGCCAAAATCTTATTATTTAATCTTATATGAGTTCAGCATTTTATAATTATTTCATTTTCTATTCCTTTGTTTATAAAAACAATCTGTTCAAACCTTAGGGGAAAATATAGAGTAACAGTAAGAGAAAGAAAGAATATTCTTAACTTCATCAAAGAAGACTTACCTTGAACATGGGCCTCACATGCTCTAAGTGTGTTGCACTGGTGAAAGGAGCTTGAACATGGCTCACAGCTTCCATCAGTGCTTTAGCTGTTTTGGCCATTTGTTCCATTTCTAAATTATACAGAAGTCGCCTCTGCTTTTCACTTGCTACACCTGTAAACAATTTTTTCTATTAAAATTTTCACCATTTCTGAAAGAATAAAACTCCTTAAAAGAGTTTTAACGCATTGCATATGGGGCAACATTTGAAACAACTAACACAAACAACTTCGCTCATCTGAGCAGGGTCTTCTCTGGATGCCACCTGCAAATGGGTAAGATCAACAAATGCTTGTGCACATGTGTTTTCTGTAGTGGCCCCCACCTTGTGGAATGCCCTGCTTGAGAAGGTCAGGAAGGCACCCGGCACTTCTAGCACTCTGCAAGCTATGTAAAACAGAATTGTTTAGAAAGGCATTTTTCTAAAGGTCACAGGGCTAATATTACAATGGAATAGTCCAGGAGATGTTGCAAGGAAGGGAATGCGTCTGCGGACTTTAGTAATATGTATGGTATGTGCTATCTACTGCTGTACGCATTGTCTTGTTCTCAGTGCACTGTATTTTGACTTGTGTAATAACATTTACTGCTTGCTTAATGTGTCACACTTACTATTTATGGGTGTTTCAGATTTCTGCCTGTTTCAGATTTTAATGACCCCAGTCCCATCACACTGCTTATTAGATATTTCATCTTACTGATTGAATTGATTTACACTGTGTAATCCACCTTGAGCTTCAGTGAGAAAAACAGACTATAAATAGCATAAATAAATAAATGAACTATTTCCATTTCAGCTTAATTTCCTATTTAAACAACTATTTGTGTTATCAGTAAGAGAAAGAAATTTACTTTTAGTAGTTGGTTGTCCAAATTATTCACCATGGAAACAGTTTAGATATTTTATACCCATATGATAGTCCGGTACATAGATATTTGGCTAATACAAATTAAGAACTATTCTTAACAGCACAAATGAGACTGGAAACAAACTGGTAAAATAATGAAGCCTTAAACTGTATACTCAATCGCCTGAAGTTAAGTCATACCAAACTTTGTTTATTTACTATATTTATATCCTGCCTTTTTACCATGGCATTCAAGGCAGTTTACAATTCAAAATAATTAACTGCAACATAATATTGAAAAGGGGCAGGAAGGAAGGAAGAACAAAAATACCCAGGTTCCACCTCTTGCATAATTCATATAAAGATTACAAAATGACCAGGAAGAATGGCCACAACAGAAGATAATTCAGGGAGCTGGTGGGAACAAACAAATGGCAATGGGCTAAGGAGGCACATTAGGAAGGCCTTACTGTTTCACCTCCTTCTGATGCTGCTAGTGGACTCTATGTGACTCACAACTGAGTATATATGCTTATGATCAGGAACAAAGGAATCTTCTTCTTCCTTAATCGAACTGCCTATTTCTCATGAAATGGTATACTCTCTGTCCAAATTGCATTGCATTCACTCTCACAGTAGCAAAGGGTTGCAATTTAACTTAGTTTATAGGCTGCCCATATCCATAACAAAAGAGGGAACAATTGTCCCAAAGGCACTTACTTTGTTTACTTGTCTTTGTGGGGATCGTTAACTCTTTTGTTTCCTTCATTGAGATCTTTTTCCCAGCTATTTCATTATAGATGGCAGACAGATATTCTTCAGGGAGATCCTTACTATCATTGATGCCTCTATTCATCTTAATATATTGTTCTTTTGTCATTTTATTCTTTACCTAGGAAATTAGGAAAAGCTGCTGAGTACTATTTATGGAGTCATTAATAGTTTTGCTAGGATCTATACAGAGTCCCCTGGCAAAAAGAGGGGTCCGCAACATAGCCTGGAACTGAGTCTGGCCCAAGGTGTATGCTAAGCCACAATCCCAATCATACTGTTCACCAGTTGCCACTACTGCTTAACTTTGTTCCTAGTTTCTAACTAAATGTAGTTGTCTATAAAATACAAGTGACAATGGAAGCTTACAACTCCCCCTAATATGTAGCCAAGGCAGTTCCAATTCATAAGCCTTAGAGAAGACAGCTGGAGAAGGCTGCCATTCATCACCAACACACTCTGCTTCAGACTAGCCTGCCAACCAATATTCTACCAAACTTCTCCAGTTTTCCTGTAGATGCCCTTGACTACATTTAAAAAGACATCTCCAATACTAATAATCAAAAGACAAATACATTTTACTACATTATTCTCTTTTCCAAAAATGTTCTGTACAATTGTGAAACATTTTGTCCATGTGGCACAGGCAAAGTAGAAACTATCAAACATGCTTTGCTTGGGTGTAGTCTTTACAAAGAAATACGAGCCAAATTTATTCAACCTATACTGGCGGGATTTATGGGCCTCCCGAACTCTGAATTAAGGAATATACTTTTGGCGGATTCTAACCCTCAAGTTATGCTCACTTGCGCCAGATTTTTGGCTGCAGCCTCTAGAATCCTCAAAGATTATATAAAAGAGTGATACAAATGTCTCTTAGGCTTTGCATCTTTCTCCCTGTTTTCTTTTAAATACTTCTTTCTTAAATCTTTGTACATTTTACTATAATATTCCCATACAAATGGCTGTGCACTTTCTGTATTTTATGTAGTTTGCTTCGATCTATGCTGGCCATAGCTATGAAACTAATTGTGAAACATAAATATTGTGACAAATGTATCGTATAGCAGACCTTAGACGGGGGAGGGGGGTCCACTGGTCTAGTTTTACTGTCGTGTGTTACTAAATTTGCAAGTTGACTACAAGCAAAACTTAGAATGAGGAAAGGTCAGATTAAAAAATGCCACTGGTCTGACAAACCTGACGGACTCATTATGTGGATTCCCTTATCTATGACTTCCTAGTCAATTAGATGCCAGTGCAAAATATGTGGATAACCAAAATTATGGCTGACTATACATCTAGAACAAGAATAATTAGGAATTATTTATAAATGCATATGACAGACTCAACCTTCAGAAATGGAGCTAAACCTCAAGACGATTATGGATTCTTTCATCGTCATCTACTAAAATAGTAACAGCAACAAAAGTACATTCCATCTTTCAACTGGCTAAGATGCTAAGGCCAAGGGTTAAAATACAGTCATCAGTAACTGTATGAATCTCTGCTCTGAATGTAATTCAAGTCACAAAGGCAAGCAACATAATGAGACTGAATATATGCAGCTAAATGAAATAGTTTTACAATATTAAAAATAGTGTTGGGGGAACGTAGACCTGCCCTTTCAAGTGCAGTCGACTTCATAAAATTCACATAAGAAACTGGTGCAAGCTTTATCCCATCATCTGACAGTATCTATTCTACATGGCACTTAAGGCAGCAAATATTTGAAAAATTAGCTTGTTAAACATCACGTGCTGTTTTGACCACCTACTACTGTGTACCTTTTCCCTTCATTATCAGCCCTTCTTCTTCAGTCAGTAAACCCAAGCCAGTACACCAACTCACCTAGGCATCTTGTTAATTTTGCGTACTTTCACCAGAACCTAAACCTGCCTTCTCCGCTATGCTATCTCAGTGTTCTCTTCGTCTCACAGTTTTCCCAGGTTATGGGACTGCGGCCACCATAGTCAACCTGTGCTGGAAGATGGATGGAAGGAGTGCAACTATGCTGATTCTCTTGGACTTCTCAGCTGTTTTCAATACAGTCAATCATGGTATTCTTCTGGACTGTCTTTCAGGGCTGGAGCTGGGAGGTACAGTTCTGCAGTAGTTCCAGTCCTACTTGGGAGGCAGGTTTTAGAAGGTGGTGCTGGGAGGCTGCAACTTGACTCCTTGGCCTCTGTGGTTCTACAAGGCTCTATCTTGCCCCCTATGCTTTTCAACATCTACATTAAACTGTTGGGTGAGGTAATCTGGAGACCTGGGCTGGGCAGTCACTAACAGCACTCAGCTCTATCTCATGCTTCCGTCAGTTCAGAGAGGCTGTAGAAAACTTGAATCAGTGCCTGGAACCAATTTTGGGTGGATGCAGGCTAATAAACTGAAGCTTAATCCTGACAAGACAGGTGCTACTGGTGACTGGTATCAAACCGTGCTCACTTTCGCTCACTTTAGGTTGCCATAGTTATTGGGGGAGGGAATTCCTGTGTGGAGGGGAGTGAGTGAGTGAGAGAATGAGACCTTTGCCTTTAGAAGCCATAACTTTCTTTGCAAGTATGCTTCCTTTCTCGTTCCCAGGGAAAGGTATCCTTGAAGTTTCTGGTACCAGCTTATGCAAACTATATATTCCCCCCCCCTTGGTTGAGATGGCAACGCTAGGCGTGGTGTGTGTGGATGACATATATATGGGAAGGAAGGGGGTTTGTTTGAATTACCTATACTAAGCATGTACCCACCAAAATGCTTTAGTTCTAACACAAGTGATGTTCTGGATCATGCACACATCTCAATAAACTTATCACTGCCAAAGAGAGAGTTGTTGAGGGTAACTTGACTGGGGATCTGACAACTGGAAGGCCTAGCACCAGATTTAAGTCATAACCTATTCTGGATGGGGTAGCACTCCCTTTGAAGGAACAGGTCCATAGCTTGGGGGCATTCCTGGACCCAGGCCTACTATTAGATAATCAAGTGGCAGTTGCAACTAGCAGTGCCTTTTATTAGATTTGATTGGTTAGCCAGCTGTGACCTTTCCTGGTAAGAAAAGATCTGGCCACTGTGGTGCATGTCTTGATAATATCTAGATTAGATTACTGCACTCTGTGTGAAGCTGCCCATGAAAATTGCTCAGAAACTTCAGCTGGTACAGAATACTGCAGCCAGATGATTGACTGGAGTGGGCTATAGGAGCCATATCACTATAGTCTTGGCCCATCTACACTGTCTCCTGATTTGTTTCTGAGCCCAATTCAAGGTGCTTGCATTCACCTTTAAAGCCCTATATGGCTTGGGACCAGTAAACATGAAGGACTGCCTATTCTCATAAGATATTCTCTACCCAACCACTATGGTCATCTTCCGAGGCTCTGCTTTGGGTGCCCCTGCCTGCCTTCTGAGATTAGGAGGCTGGCAACCTGAGAGAAGGGCTTCTCAGCCTTGGCACCAAAACCATGGAACTCTCTCCCCAGAGATATTTGTATGTCGTCTTCTGTTTCACCGGCAGGTGAAGGCTTTTTGTTTGCCTGGCATTCCCTCAGTGATCCCTCCTTCCCACTTTATGTTTTAATTACTATTTTATATCCTTTTAATACATACTTTAGTTTTTATTTTTATGAACTTATGTATTGTTTTGTTTTAACTGTTAGATGCCTCAGTGGACCTGACTGGGCAGAAAGGCAGCATACAAATTTTGTAAATGAACAAACAATAAATATTAGGAAACTCCAGGGCTCCGTTGGGGCCGGGGCGTGCCGGAGCGCCGCTCCGGGAGAGAGGACGCAGGGGGGTGGGCACTTAACAAAGCCCCGCCCCCCGCCCTCCCCCCCGCCTCCCCCGTCAATGCTCCCAGGGCCGGCGGCGCTCTGCTGGCCCCGGGAAGGAGAAGCCCTTCCCTCCCCCCTCCCACTGCTCCCGGGGCCGCGGCAGAGCGCCGCGGGCCCCGGGAAGCTCCTTTCCTGCCCCCCTGCCCTTCAAAACTCTCGGGGCCGGCGGAGACTGAAACCCTAGAAACACGTATTCCTGGCTTTCATCAAGGCACACGGATTGCCAAACAAACATCAAAAACCAAGGAGTCAAAAACGCTCACATTTAATGTTAACAACGAAAATTACACAACCCCATCCCCATATAGACTTTATCTCCCCCCCTTCCACCACGTCGCGTTCCCGTATCAGATAGGCGGGAGACGCTCTATAAGGAGGGGGACGCAGCTGGAAACCACTCTGAGGGACGAGCCTTTGGTTCGCATCACCTCCGTCCCCAACTGAGCGAAAAACCCAGCAGGGAAGGCAGTGCGAGCCCCACTCGGAAAGCCGGCAGAGAAACCGCGCCCGGGGGGGGGGGGGGCGCAAGAAAGGAGCAACAGCTGCGCGTCCACTTGCGCCGCTTCGCGTCTATCGGAATGTCCCTGAAGACGGCCCCTTTAAATACCGCCTTCCCCATCCCCCCCGCCTCGTCTCACGCCACAAACAGCTGTTGCCCTTTTCTTCTCCTCTCTCCCCCTCCTCCTCCCTCACCTACTCCACCCCCTGAGGCGCGCGACACCCGCTCTCCCTCCCTCCCTCCCATCGCGCGCGCTTCCTCCTCCTCCAAAAGCAACGGCCAGTCGGCGGCTGATCCAGAAATTTCCTCGCTCCTCCCTCCCCTTTCCTTCCTCGCGCCTGCCCGCTGACGCCCCTAACCCCCCTCCGGGTAGGTTACGGTGCGGATGCCCCCGCCCCGCTTTTCAGTGTGGCGGAATCGCCTGTCCCCCCCTCCTTCTGCCCCACAGCCCCGGGTCTGTTTGCGTGTCTAAGCCAAGATGGCCGACAGTGGCGGCGGGTGCGCCGTGATGGATGGCTGGCTGGCTAGGAGCAGGTTTGAGTGACAGTGCTTACCTGGGTGCCAATCTTCATCCCTCCCCCCTCCCACTGCTCCCGGGGTCGCGGCAGAGTGCCGCGGGCCCCGGGAAGCTCCTTTCCTCCCCCCCTCAAGACTCCCTCCCTCCCTTCTTTCTCTCTTTCTCTCCCCCACCTACCTACTTACCTTCCTCTTCCTTCCTTTCCCCCTTCCTTCCTTCCTTTCTTCTCTCTCTCCCCCACCTACCTACCTTCCTGTTCCTTCCTTCCTCCCTCTCTCTCCCCTTCCTTCCTTCCTTCCTTCTCTCCCCCCCACCTACCTACCTTCCTGTTCCTTCCTTTCCCCCTTCCTTCCCCTTTCCCTCCCTTCCTTCCTTCCTTCTTTCCTTCCTTCCTTCTCTCTCTCCCCCACCTACCTACCTACCTTCCTGTTCCTTCCCCTCTCCCTCCCTTCCTTCTCTCTCTCTCTGCCCCCACCTACCTACCTACCTTCCTGTTCCTTCCTTCCCTCTCTCCCCCACCTACCTACCTCCCTTCCTGTTCCTTCCTTTCCCCGTCCTTCCCCTCTCCCTTCCTTCCTTCCTTCCTTCTCTCTCTCCCTCCTACCTACCTTACTGTTCCTTTCTTTCTTCCTTCCTTCCCCCCTTCCTTTCTTCCTCCCTCCTTCCTTCCTTTCTTTTTCTTCTCTCTCTCTCCCCCACCTACCTACCTTCCTTCCTGTTCCTTTCCTTCCTTCCCCCTCCCTCCCTTCTTGCCTTCTGACACACCTGACGTCAGGGATGTGTGGCCTTATGACACTTCCCGTGACGTCAGGGGGTGTGGCATATGCAAATAAGTTATGCTAATGAGCTCCTGCACCTCTTTTTTTACGAAAGGACCCCTGGGAAACTCCATTCGAAAGCAACAACAAAAAAGTAAGCCTGCAATTCAAAGAAGTATGAAGATGAATGTGCAAGTAAAAACTGGAACAAATATACAAAAATAAGCTAAAATGCAACAAGAATGCCAACCTGGAAGTACCCTTTTGTGATCTGAACTAAAAGACAGCCCCCCCACCCAAGAAAAAAAGATCTAGGAACATAATATTTCATGCTGTGCATTTAATTAAGTTATAATGGCACAAAGATTCAAGTTTTTCACAACAGAATATCTGGCATTCAAAGGCTCTGAGTAATGTACCTGTGGACTGTGGAGGTCTGTTGTCAACATGATAATTGAATAAGCCAAGACGTATGCTGTGTCTGCACTAGCAAAGAGAGTTTGCCTGAAACAAGAAAAAATTATAATCAACTTTTCCCTGTTAGCAAATTTCCCAGATATATAAAGCTTAGAGAAAGCTGCTTACCCTTGGTTGCACTCTAAATATCTAGCAGCAAACTTCTCCATCAATCGATCAATTTTCTGAGCCTCCCCTGGAAGACGGAACCCTTCCAAAAACATGCGCAGGGCTGAAACAAAATCCTTTGCTGAAAAGTCGTGCTGATCCACGTAAGCATACATAACTTCTTTGTTAAATTTATCATTGTCTCCCAGGAACTCCCCAACTTGAGTCTAAATTAAAAAATAAAGACAGTGAGTTTCAGACCATTTCAACCTTCACAGTTATAAATACACAAGGAAGAGTGATCAAAACATTTTTTAATCTTAACTAAACACGCTGAAACATTCTTTTGCTGGGCTGACTGATTAGTGCCATCCTATGAGAATTCTAGGAAGATTAATTAGCTCCAATGAGAAACATGACAATGCAAAGAAACTGCTGTCCGATTCATGAGAACAAGAAAGTGTGGCTGACTGACAATATAATCCCATCTGACCACTTTCCTCCTTTCCTGTATTTTGCAAAAGTTCACTGCACTCACGTTCCCTATCAGCTGATTGGTGTGGGTACATTCCACTAATGTTCTACACACAGCACTTAATATTCAAGGCCTAATTTTTGCTACCTAATTATTGAAAACGCTAGACAGTCTAAAATCACATATGCTTAAAAGATCACTTATCTATCTTTCATGATAGACCCCTTCTCCAAATTTACTAAATCTTTAATTCCCAATCCCTTTACCAAAAAAGAAAAAAAGGAAGAGGAGAGACTTCATTGGGAATACATTGCCTAAAAATGGTTATGCACCAAGGAATGCATAATTCTGTAGCCACTTTACCCAAAATTTGAATAATCTACCATTTATTCTGTTTATACTAGTTATTAAGGGCAAAGTGCGATGGAGGCACCAAAGATGCACCCCACCATCCCAAGGTCCTGGTCAGACAAAATTTCAAATCCTCTGAATGCGGTATTCCAAGCCAAAGGACTTTCTGTGCTCTCACACCATAGTTATGGAACATACATCACCCTACACATTTTCACCTAGGTCCTGCTCTAACTACTTCTCCAGTGACTTGACTGGCTTCCATTTTGTTCATCAGCTGCACTCATCCTATAACCCAGCAAGCCAGGTCTCCTCCTTAGGTTTTATAACACCTTATTTCTGGCACTACTAATCTCTTCCTGAGAGAGCTGAGCCTGCAGTAATAATGCATAATTCCATTCTTCCCTTTTATTTTATTTAAAGTATTTATATCCTGTCAGATCCTTAAAACAGTAGACTCACAGTGCAATCCTACACAGAGTTACCCCAGTGTAAGTCCTTTGATTTCACACTGTTGCCTATTTAAGATCTCCAAATACGAATTACAGAACAGCATTATTTAAAATGCGAACAGAATATTCTGGACTTGTTGGAAAATTCCAACTGTGGGAGAGCAATCAATGAAAAAACATTTTTATTGCATTTTCCAAGTTCTGTAGTGAATACTGAACAGTGTTTACAGCAGTCCTTGTCCAAAAAGTGTTTTTATTGGGACTTAGCTGAAATGTGGGTTGGTTTACTTGTTTTGTTGGGAGACAAATCAGGATTCTCTTGAAGTCATGATTTTATAAATCATTTTTATACTTTAGTTTTAAGGTACTATTAATGAACTTCAAGCCCTTAGAAAAGGACAGGAAACTAAATCAAATAAACTTAACTTTAAATCCAAGTATAGATAATACACTAAGCAGAACGGAAATTAACTTTTATTTGTAATGAATTGCATTGCTTAGTGTGATTGAAACTGGATTCCCCCCCCCCAATTGTTATTTCTTAAACACAGTAAGGGACTAAGCTTTTTGCAAGGTGGGTGGGTATTCCCATACTATTAGTAGGATGGTTCTTAAAACAGTGGACTGCAGCTACTATGGCAAACCACTTTTGTAGTGCAAATATGTTTCTAAATCAGTGCGAGAAAGTGGAGGGGGAGGGGTTTGCAATTCAAAGCAAAAAGGCTGCAAATCCTAAAGAAGCCATTAGAGGTGCCTAAATGAAATCTCTGGATTGTAGCCACAAGCACTTATTTCGCACTCACTATTACACTGGGAATATATTAATAGTCTAGTTCTCAAAGCTCCCCAGACTGAATGTACAGACAACAATGTGGCAGATCATATTCTTATCTGAATATCCATGCTGGAGGGCAACACCAGGGGGAGGCACTGGCCTCCATCCTCCGCTTATGCTGAACTGGAGGGGCCACAATATGCTGAACTGGAGGGGCCACTGATCTTAGCCAGTGTGGCTGCTCTGAGACTAAACTGTAATCTGATTAATAATATAAAAACAGATATTCAATATTTTTTAAATTATTAGCAGTTTTATTACCGAGTCTAATCTTTCTTCTTGATGCAAAAACTGGGCAATGTCTTCAGGAGTAGTACCAAGCATCCCTTGCTCTTGCAGGTACTGAATTCCTCTCTTTGGTTTCTTATTAAATCTGCATGTTAAATCTTATATTAATTAAGCACAGAAAATCACATATACAACACACACATTAGTATATAGAGGGGAATTCATAAGCCAGCACAATAACCCTACAAAACCCAAAAAAACCTACCTCAATGCAACTGCCTTCCAATTTATATTTTAAACATACATTTAAATTTCCTTACTGTTAAAAATTTTTAATTGCATTTCTGAAGACAGGGTTTGCAAGAGATGGAAAAGATTAAATGTACAGGACTTCAAAGGGTATTTTAATATAAAATCTTCACTATGGGATAATTTATTGTCTGTCATAATAATTTCCTTATTCTTATATTTATTAAAATTTCACTGCACTGAGCCTTCCCAATCCCCATCTAGTATTATTGTGCTTCTTCTCCTTGGCAGAATTACTGAAATGATTTTATGGTATTTCTACTCCATCTGTGTCCATGGTCAACTGTGAAATAGATTGTAAAATACCGCAGTTTTTCATCTAATTCCATCCCAATGCATTTCACTCCCAGCAATGACCAAGTATGGGACAGAATTTGTCAGGGCTCTAAGTTTAGGATGAATGAAAAGTACTACTGTCAGCAACAATAACTTCACCACACTTCAGAATGTGGTTGCTGTCATCTAAGCTGTGAGGAAAGGCTGAAGAGTCTGGGACTTTTCAGTTTATAAAAGAGACAACTAAGGGGAGATATGACAGAGGTTTATAAAATTATGCATGGGATGGAGAGAGTTGACAAAGCTAACTTTTTCTCCCTCTCCCAAGGGCATCCAATGAAGGGCATCCAATGAAACTGATGGGCTGTAAATCCAGGACAGACAAAACGAAACCATACTTTACTCAGAGAGTGATTAAAATGTGGAATTCACTGCCAGAGGATGTAGTGATGGCCACAGGAATAAACAGCTTTCAAAGGAGATTAGATAGATTAATGGAGGACACGTCTATTAATGGCTACTAGCCATGGTGACTAAGGGGAACCTCCACATTCAGAGTCACTAAACCTCTGAATCCCAGGAGGCAACATCAGGGGAAAGTCTCGGCCTCTATGCGCTGTTGCTGGTCATCCAGAAGAACTGGTTGGCCACTGTGTGAGACAGGATGCTGGACTAGATGGACCACTAGTCTGATGCCGCAGGGCTTTTCTAATGTTCTTAAACTTTTAACAGCAATAGCTCTTCAGAATCTCATACTGACACAAATGAATGATCAGCAGGCAGGGTGACTGTATTGTGCTGTCATTAAGCAAAAACAGTTGCACAGACACCTGTTGTGAGCATGGATTCTTCAGTGATAAGGCCACCTCCTTATGGCTGTGGAATGCAATTTGAGCTCCTGAAGTGGCCTCTTGCACTAATTCTGTAGGCAGAAAACTTCCTTTATAGGGTCCCCTCACTGATCAGAACCAGACCAGTCCATTTAAATGAACACCACTGATGGTGTCCTAAAAACATTGCCTTAAGGCTGTAACCAGGGCCGGCCTGTTATTGTTAAATTTTAGACCATCACCAAGGGCGACATCTCGACAAGGGTGCCATTCTGGCTGCCCATTCTCCAGCGCCCGCCCCCGTCCCATCCCGCCCCGTATTGGGGGTGGTGGTGCCAGAATGTCTCCTCGCCTAGTGGGTAGAAAACCCTGGGGCTGTCATTGGCTGTAACATCTAATACAGATCATGGATATAGATTGTCTGGGGGGGGGGGAGTTGCTACTATTTTGAATGAATCAAGAAACAGAAGACAAACATTTTAATATGAAAGGGAGTCTCTGAATTACAGAAAATTCTCTGAGAATTAATTTGAACTGCATCTTCACCTAATGTATAGGCAAAAAACTCGGAACCAATTTAACCGTGCAGAAAAAGTATATGATACCTACTATGGATGTTTGGGAAAGAACTATCTAGTCTAAAATCTGTTATGCACATGTTAAACTAACCTGGCTAGGAGGAGGATAGAGTTATATTCTTCCCTCTCATATGTTAACTTTCTATTCAAAAAGCTGTAAACATTAAGGCAAGTTCTTTCCCTGCAGCTTAAAGTAATATACAGTGAAATCTCAAACAGTGTTGTACCCTTCCAAATTTACTCAAATCAAAGCCCTTGGAGGGGTTCAACTTTACTTAAGACTGCATGGATTGTCTGGGAAGAACCGCAGCAAAGTGTTTTCTGTGCATCTGAATCTGTTCTCATGCTATCTGTCATGAGGGAAAGGACCAGAGCGGGAAGGGGGGGGGGGACTCCACTGTCAGAGTGAGGATAAAATCCTACACACATTTATGAGAAAATCTCATAAAATCTCACTGAACTTAGTGGGGTTTATTCCTGAGTAACCATATTGACTACTGGCTAAAAGAGTGCAACCTTCACAGTGCTATGGAAATGAAGCACCAATAACTGCAGTGAAGCTTCGAGGAATTATGATATTCTGCTAAGGAATTAAAAATGGTAGCTATAAATAGGAGAAGCCTCTGCATTCTGCGAATTCATCTCAGGAGTGAAATGAATAAACTTACAAATCTATTCCTTGTTCTATTATTTCTTTTTGTTGCTTTAGGACCTCAAACTGCTCTGGGTTGTCAGTACCAGACATTTGCGTGCTGTAGCTTCCAATTCCTGAAGAAGCTGTAGAATCAAGGGAATTCAAGCTTCCGTATCTATTAATTGTGTCAGGGTGTTTGGTTTCACTGCTGTCTTGTTCCACAGGTTTTTCTTGTCCTGCACAAGGAGCACAAAAGGAAAGTTATCTTCTTGTTTGATGGCGAATGATATATTTACTGGATGGATCTATCATTCTATTATGACGAGGATAGGGATTACAATTATCAGTTACTAGATGCAAATTCAAGTGCTTAATAAACATTAAAAATATATACCCAAATTACACAGGGAATCTTAACATTAACACATTTCTAAAATATGAATCTAAAAAAAGAACATTGGGCCTGGAAAAGTGCACTCAGTCTGCACAAGGTAAGGAGACACTCTGGAATGTCAGTTGTAGCACTTCAACAGTTTAAGAACGAACAAGAATGTCAAAGCAGCAGCTTACCCAGGGTTGTCTGAGAGTTGGGGTTTACATACTGATCCTTACTCCATTCCACCATGCACTTCAATATGGATACTAAGCATTCCAGCCCCTTCTTTCTCAAACTTAGCTCCTGCAGGAAGTTACATGCAGTTTTCAAAAATTAGATAATATTCAACAAGTAGAATACCATTTATCATTGAAAAAATAATTGATAGCAGAATGAGATGAGTGATAGCTCTTACCTGAATGTTGGTCATACCAAGTTCTTGGCTCCCCCTTCCTTGAGCAATCTTGGATAGATCATTAACTAGTCTTTCAAATATATTTGCAGCATTTAAGTCACAATCGTAGTTTACATAGATGTCCACTACACTCTGGGCATCTGTAAGAACAAAATTATACAATGAAGGGCTTTTGCCACAGCATTTTTATAGCAATTCTGAGCATTCAAAGAGTTTCAAAGAATTATCTTGCTATAATCCTTACAACAATGCTATAAGGTAGGTCAGAATTATCAACCCATATTGCAGACAGGGACTGAGGAAAAAAGGCTTCCCTAAAGCCACCTAGTGAGCTCATGGCACGGATTATAAACAAACTGGGGATGTCCTGTTTTGCAACTTAGTTTCTTAACCACTCCACATTACACCATATTGTATTAACAATGTATTTCACCAGCATATTAGAAAAGTCCATAAACTAACAAGGCAAGTGATCCTAGACCACTTTTTAAGCATGTAAGTATGCCCAATGGAGTAATACCTGCGCATATCCTTGTGAGTGTTTGTATAACCATCCATTTGTGATCAAAAGAACTAGTGGAAGTTTCCAAGATATACAGAAAAATTTCTTTGAAGAAAACCTAGAAAAGATTGTATGAACAGGGAAATTAACTTACTTCTAAGCTCATACATCCACTAATCCCCCTCCATTATATCAACAACAGACCAAAGTACAGATAGTGGTAGTACAAGATATAGTCTTTTGAGAAATAATAATATTCTCCTGGCAATTTCTATGTCCTGGTATATTTTACTTACCACGTTTACAAGTTTAGACTATGAAGCTATGAAAATACTATTCATCAGAATCACAGACAACCATGTGTAATGGCTGTACAGCGACATTTTAATTCGAGGGAAGTGATTCATAGGGTAGCTCATGATTACATGCAGACATGGAGGTCACTGAGTCTGACTTTAACAGTAATTGCATTTACTCCAATTACTATTCTACCAACTCTATTAAATTGCATTTGGAAGTCCGACTAAGCAGAGATGGAAAAAGTAAAACAAAAACAAAATAAATGGCATGTCTGCAATCCCGTAAGAGAAGGATGAATTCACTGGTTTCTGAGCAACAGAATGGAAAGCGTCATTTTGGGATGACATAGTACACTGCAGCTACATCACACAAGTAACAATATTGTTATATCCATTTACAGAAATAGGTGACAGTTCACGTGTGTGGATGGCATTGTGTGTCCAGCAAGAATTTAATTCCTTCTGTTTATGACCACATTGGAGACTGCTTTTTTAAACTTGAGGACTGTCAAAGCAATTCATGATGCAGTGGAGGTCAGCCCTTGTTGGTGGGGAAGGGGAGAGGGAGAGAGCTGAGCTTACCGCTGGAGATCTGCAAACTTAGATGCATGACAGGTTTGTTGTCTCACAGACACAGCCTGGTGAATTTTTTATAGTACCTAATTACAACACCTGGATTAAATGCCAGGGGACTACATGATCTATAGCTTCTTCCTTGTTAGACTCACTGTTATATAATGAAACAACAGTTGGGTACTCATAAACAGAATAAGACTCTGTGTAAAAAATTATTCTATAAAATTCACTGGCAATTCCAGACTGAATATAGTAATTTCATTTACACACAACAATGAACAAGTTAAAGAAAATAGGGGAAACACTACAACTGACTTGCATGTCACTGTTATCACATTGCTCTCAACAATCTTTAATCTGATCGGAGAATCCCGCCTCACAGAGTTCACAGGCCACATTTGCCGACATATGCCATCTCTTGTATTTGTTCATTATCTTCTCATAGAGTTCATATGCTTTTCATATGTCCATAGAGTTTACCTCAAATCAACTCAAACTTTCCCCCCATTTTTTGGAGAAAAAAGCCAGAGGGAAGTTCTTTTTTTATCTGTCACAGTGAGTAATCTGGTACATCAAGGGCACAAATGACAGCAACGGCATATTTCAGCTCAACCATTTCCACTTTAGCCAACTGTGCAGGCAAATATACAAAAATGTATGTCACTCATCTTACTTGTGTCCCTTAAAAATCTATTTTTCTTTGTGGCTTTTGTGGTTCACAAAATATAAGATGAATAAATAATCAGCCCTATAAATCCCACCAGCAGTGCTGGGATATGGCAGAAAGAAAAAAGCTTCCTAAGAAGAACACACCACACAATTAGACATATATATCTGAGTGAGATTTTTTTTAGCTTTTGAAATTAAAGTTCCTGCACTTTAAATATACCTTACATTGGCAAATGGGAGTAAGGAGGGGAAAAGGGATGATATCAGTCTGCAACTTTAAGCTAAAAAATTTGTGCCCAGCCCAACTGGTATGATGCTGAACTGAGAGACAAACGGCATAAGGCAGATAAACTTCTCAACACTCATACTTATCTGGTCTGAGGGAAGAAGTCAGCTTATTGTCTTTTCCCATTGGGTCTAGACAAGTGATGGAGGCAGAAAGCATTTGGCTCCAAAGTATTCCACCATTAAAAGAATATGCATATCAGCTCTCATTTGTCAACTGCCTATGCAAGCAAACAAATACACTCACATATTCTTAGCTATGAACTCAGTTTCTCATCCATGGATTACATCCCATGGATTCGTTCTGCTAGTGAAGGTACCTTCCCTGATGCAAAATGCTCTTCTGCTGGAGGAGAATGCCTCCACTAGTGGAACGGCTCTACCCTACGATTATTCTTACAAATTTCCACATGGAGAAAAATGTGCAAAGAACACAGATATGAAATTCTGGACAGAGTTGGGGGGGGAACCTAATTCATTGTAAGAATGAGATTAATAAATTTATGAGTGATGTCTGGAACCCTGATTTGTTGCCCCGAAATAGTGTTTTTCAAGTCATTAATTCCTGGCCCAAGAGCAGAGCTTTTTTTTAAAAAAGTGTGTTACTTGATTAAAGAAATCTTAAACACTCTGTTGAATATATTTTAACCCATTATACCTCCATAAGTTTGAACATAAATACAATAATAATTCTGAATGGGGGAAAAATACCATTTTATTTCGACATACACCACCTCAGCAATGGCTCTGTGTTAATAGCAGGAGGAATACCCAAGAAGTGAATATTTTTAAAAGTCTCTTCCTCAATTTAATTGATCAAAAATGTTTAAGTGATTTATTAAATTGTTCATTGACTAAATGCTGCAGCCAGTTCTTACCCCTTCTTCTCAAACACAAGTGGTGGCACCAACTAGAGTTAAAGGCTCAGAAGCCTCCCTCACCACCACAGATACTTGCTCTGAAGGACTGGCCTTCATGACTATATTTGTAATTGGAACAGAATTTTTCCACAGTGCTGATTGGCTGGTTATAGCAAGCTCCTTCTGTCCACCCGCCACCCCACCCCAATCCCACTGCATTCCCTTTTATAATAGCAACTCATGTTGCATTCCTTAGTCCTATTCTTTGCTTGGGACACAGTATCATAATAACTTGGCCTTAGTTGTTCAGAGTGTCTGAGTATTGAATTTCAGTGAAGAAGCTTTAAGTAAAATTACCATCAGTCTGCTTCCTTGTATAGACATCCCTAAGCTATATGCAGTCATTCAAATAACACACTGTATGAAAATCAGTATACCAGCTCCTACATTCCACCTGACATTTGGATATAGGACTTCACATTTTCATAGGGATTCCATGGACAGGGACAAACCCATGTAGATGTCATTTTGTAATCTGAGGCACACAGATCCCACTGACAGAGGCCATATGCATTGGGCCCTATTTCATGTAGCCCTAGGTAACCAAGAATACAAACATGCATACATCTGGTGGAGGAGGAGTGGAAAATATAAGATCCACATTCCATACTGTGGGTAGGATATGAAAGTCTGCATAAGATTACAGTTCTGTTGTTTGAACAAGTAATTGCAGTAATTTGTGCTCATTCTCAATAATAGCTAGAGAACTATTTATTAATTTTATTCAGAACAACATTCCAAAGGAGGTCCCATCAGACTGAGACCAGAAAAAAAGGATTGTTTAAAAAAGAACTTTATCTATACATCACTATCCCCATAGGTGATTTTAAGTGAAGTATGTGCAGCCTAGAATTTTATGCAATTAAATCAAATAAAGCATTCACATTACTGAAGATACCTTACCTCAATCTGCATTTTCAGATGTGTTTTAAAATTTGAAAGTAGAGTCAGGAATATAGAAAGCGAAAGTTCAAATACTTCTGGAACAGATGAGACTCCATTTTTAGACAATGCAACACAAAGGTACTGCTTAATGGCATTAATAAACATTTCATTTGTCCTAAAAACAGGACCTGCATTCTGCAGAATGGATAGCAGCAACTGCAATGAAAGGATCTTTGACCGCAACTCATGAGACCTAAAACAAAATAGTTATAGTTATTTGAGTTGTAGGTACTCTTTTTAAGAAGGTTGTTTATTTCCACAACCCACTGGGAAAACTCTTTAAGAATAAACCAAAAACAAACAGTAAGCCTTTATGTCTAAACTTTGACTAACTGAAATTATATTCTTTTGACAGGATATTGCATAGCACATTGTGTATTTCAGAGAACCCAGGAATTCATGACAGTAGTATAAACCACCTCCTTACTATGAATAACAACATAACTTCTGGGAGCAGGAGCAATGTGCACAGTGCTACTGGTTCCAGTAACCATGCCAGTTTGCTGAATCCCTTCCCTCCTTTTTGCACAAAGGGAGAGAAAGCGGAAGAGGCTGCTCAATTACAGGACGAAACCAAGAACAATTTTATCGTATCTGATGATTTGGAACATTTATCTCTCATATGATTCAGGCAGTTTGAAACAAGCTACAAGCATAATATTGCCAATCACCGCTTTAAGAGAATACATCAATACAAGTGAATGAGAGAAAGTTTCAAAAGCGTTCCTAAGAGGCCATACATGTGGGTTCTGGAGAGTTTCCATTATTTGTATAAGAGAACACTGTAAGAGACTCAATTTATACCACTCATGAAAGTACTGTTATGAATATACAGTAAAGACGGAACTGATTCTTTTGCTTTTAAAGCACGATTTCAATGTTTTGTTACACATGAAAGAATACTGCAGAAGTATCACCCTGACTAGTCTGATCTCATCAGATCTCAGAAGCTAAGCAGGGTTGGCCCCAGTTAGTACTTGGATGGGAGACCACCAAGGAAGTCCAGGGTTGCTACACAGAGGCAGGCAATGGCAAACCACCTCCGAACCTCTCTTGCCTGGAAAACCCCACGGGGCCGCCGCGAGTGGGCTGTGACTTGGCGGCACTTCCCACTACCACCGTTCATCATAACACAAAAGCACTTCAAGTCCCCAGAAGGTAATTTCAGGGACTTTGTAAGTAAGTTCAAAGTTAAAAAATTAACAGGATGGCTAACAAGTGGATCATCTTATCAGATAGATCACATCTATATATTTTCCTAAGTCAATTCAATAGCTTGTATTTTACCAGCCTGCTTAGCCGAGTTTTCTTCCCGCTTAAGCATTCTTCCTGTAAAGGAAGCTACTACTCTGCCAGAGTGGTGGGATAAACATCTATGCCTTTAAGCTGCCTATATAACAGAGTATGTAGTACAAATATATTAATTTCCCTCCAAACAACTGTCATCAACAGGGGAGCCAGTACAATCCACTACAGGGAACATAAAGTCTATCAAAGGAACATACATTATGTAGATCCCTGAATCCACAATATGTTAATCACCAGACCCTCGTTTACTTCATATACTTCAGAAGGCTTTCTACAGACGTAATGAACTATTCAAATCAGAAAATTCTCAAGAAGCAGTTTCCACAATTTTATGTTGATCTGCTATGTGGAACTAGCTTTGTGTTTAACATGAAATGCAGAGTGTGTAAGTTAGGATATGGAACAGGAAGTGCTACACTGCTATTGAAAATGTTATTATCTACACATTTCATAACAGAATAATCTTAACTTACTTTGGATCAGGTGGTCCATCTGACAGAGGCTTCATGGAGAGTTTACACAGTGACCTGAATACTAGGAAGGCATCCTTTTGTAAAATGTGGGAAAATTTAGCACCAGGGGTAGGTCCTGAAGAATTTCCAGATTCCTAAACAAGTTAACACATTTCAGTGTTCCATTTAGCATTAGCACGGATATATTGTTTAATTCCTACATAACAGTGCAGATGTAATGCTAATGCCCTGTACACTACTATTAGCAAATCAAAAGTCAATCTTGGGGTTGTTTGCTCCCTTTGTTTCAGTTTTTTTTGGCTCCCCAGGGGAGAAGAGTTAACAGTTTGGCAGCTCTGCTGTTACTGTGTCAAAATGAATCAGGTATTCTCCTAATTCAGACTCTGAAACTATTTTAAAGAACTTTTCAGATCCTGGGTTAAGGCAAACAAAGTTGATTTAAATTCTGAAGAACAGCAACAACTATTAAGGACAGAGAGGGAGGTGTATGCTCCACAAGGAAGTGCAGGGCTTTCCTGAGGCTCACTCTGGATTTTTTAATTGTAGCCTTCCATACCAACAAATGTCATAAATAAGTGAATTCAAAAAATGCTTCTTTGGACCTCAGATCATCTTTCTTACATGTAGTTTGCTGTAATGCTGCATATAACTGCTCACAAGCTTAGATCAACCTATAAGCTTGTCTAGGCAGTTCCATTGGCATACCAGGTACAGCTGGTTTTGGGAAGAAGCTGTTTCTTCATTACGTTGACTCCTGTCTTGTGGAACAGTGTCCCAGAAGAAACCCACAATGCCCCTTCTCTCCTTGCTCTTTGTTGGTAAGGCATTTGAATGAGATATTCTACCTGGTGGCTGAAGTTGGCTTGTTGGGCATATTTAACATGGTCTATATATGTCCAGAGTACATGAAGGACTGCCTCCACCCATATCAGCAAATCCACAACTTCAGGCCTTCTTTCCTCCAGGAATCAGACTTAGCAGAGGTTTGCTTGTGGAACCCAGGGGAGGGCTTTTCAGTGTTTGACCTCTGACTTTAGAATTCTTTCCCTCAAGAGTAGTGAATGGCTACTGCCCTTACTGCCTTCTGGATGGGTTTAAAAATCTGCCTTTCCTGGAGGGCCTCTGAGTTAGATCAATAAGTAATGGTGCAGCAAGTGACACTACTGAAAAACTGATATAATGATTTTTACTGTAGGTTATTGGTTTTTACTGCATTTCTATTGTATTTAATTTTTATTGTATCTTGTGGCTGTAAACTGCCCTGTGGACATATTGAAGTATGGCCAATAAATAAATTAACAAACTATTTTGTTATTTTCATTTAGTTCTTGTGAGCCCTTGAACTATTTTGGAGAGATGGGATACAAATGTTTCAATATATATAAACTGGTTTTGAATAAGTATATGTTATTCATGGACTCCTTACAGACATTTTATTCTCACAAAAAAACCACTACAGAAATCAGTCTGTCACACAAGATTTTGACGTGACCGGGATAGCCCATGCTAGACCAGTCTCATCAGATCTTGTAAGTTGAGCAGGGTCAGCACTGGCTAATATTTGGATGGGAGACCACCAAGGAGCTCCAGGGTGGCTACACAGAGGCAGGCAATGGCAAACCACCCTACAGGGTTGCGATAAATTGGCCACAACTAGATGGCATTTAAAAAAAAAAAAGCATACAAGATTTGTGAAGTGTATTTGAAAAAAAAAGTTACCCATTATATGTAAATAATAAACAATATTCCTTTAATAAGCATAAAAATAAAACATACTATTTAAGCATTGTGGCAACTTCATAATTATTCCTACATTTCATTTAATGGTGATGTCAATCTAAGGCATATCAATACTCTTTGTCCTGTGTTTGTATCAATTCACATAAATAATTAAACTTAAAGCATCCATTTCTTGGAGCAGAAATTGCTGCCTCATGCAAGTTTTGCTTATATAGCAGGCACAATATTAACTTTAGTATACTGAGAAATGCTTCCAAACAATGTAAAGCTATAGTTTTCTACAGTTATATTCAAAAGAAATAATATGTTTAGACCACTTTAGGTCAACATAAATCCTTGTACCTGAGTATCATTGGAAGAGACTGATAATCGGTCATCAGGTAAAGATGGTGTATAAACGACAGAAATGGGTGTTCCTGGAATTCCATTTGCCTGGATGTTTTCACTGTCACTACCATCTTCTGAGGTCCCAATTGGCCCCTCAGCCATACCCTTATCAGAGATTCTTTCTCCCACATCTAGGAGAACCACAGCATGCAATAAAATATATTTAAAAGAGTTGATAATACAGTTTGAAATTTGATGCATTATTTACATTTATTTATTTATATTTCATATTTATACCCCGCCCTCCCTGCGAATGGGCTCAGGGCGGTATTAAATGTAACAAATAGCACAACACTTCAACTGTTTACTGTGCAGTGTCAAAAGCAGACTCCAAAGATGGCTTCAAATGTTCCCGAGACCATATCATATTCTATTCAGTACTACTATGTCAAATTAACATCAGGATAAAGGGTTTTCTGTGAAGACTTGACTGGGAAAAATATTTACAATTTGTTTTTCTCCCAACTGAGGCCTAACGCAGCCTACAACATTCTCTCCCATTTTGCCTTTGCAACAGTCATGTGAATAGGGATGCCAGTCCCCAGTTAGGGGTGAAAGATCCTCCAGTTTGGAGCCCCTCCCCTCGCTTCAGGGTTATCAGGAAGCAAGGGGGGGAGGAAAGGATGCCAGACCCCCTCCCAAGCCAGAAATAAACATGATTTACCAGAAGCAGGGAGGGAAGAAGCAGAAAGTAAATGCAACATGCCTCCTTCATCCAGAAGTGATGTTGGTGACGTCTGGGGAGGGGATGCTCTGTTTTTTGGGCAAAACTCTATGATTTGAAGCCAATTTTACCATAGAGTTTTGCCCAAAAACCAGAGCATTGCCCCCAACATGCCTACATCACTTCTGGGTGACATAGGCAGATCGCGTTTATTTCCCGGTGCCTCACTTTCCGCTCCTGGAATGCTCCTCCTGCCTGCATGGCCAATGGACCTGACAACCCTACATGTGAAATAGGTTAAGTGAAGATAGAATGATTGGTCAAAGGTTACCCAGCAAGTTGCCATGGCAGTGTGAGGATTCTGAACCTGGGTCTCCCATATTCTAGTCTGACAGTCTATGCCACGCTGGAATCTAGAACCATGACACTGACAGTTAAGGAATTTAAATATTCAGCTGGGGTGTCAGCCATTCCATGCCTTTAACCAAGACTCCATAGGTTTAATAATATTGTTTTATTGGATTATGACTGTAACTTATAATATTATTCATTATGACTTCCTAGGCAATTGATGTTTAAGTCCTAAACACGAGTAGCACTCAAAGGTTTATGACATTTTCCGGTTCTGATCAAATATTTTAATAAAGTGCCATAGCTTTTTAAAAAATTCTCATTAACCTTCTCAACAGTGGAAAAAACCTGCTGTGAAGAATTCACACACAGAAAAAAAATGGAAGGGGAAAAAATGAAATAATTCGTCAAATCCTGATAATTCAAACTAGGTCAACTAATTAACTCAAATACTACTTTAAATATTCCTTTAAATGTTAACAGAAGCATTACCTTTATGCTTTTATTTATATTCAGTTTTTCTCCCCACTTGGGACTCAGTGGCTTAGAACATCATTTTTCCCTCCTCCATTCTCCCACAACAACCGTCCTGTGAGGTAAATCAGGCTGAGGGTATGTGACAGACCCCAGGTCACCCAGCAAGCTTCCTTCGCAGAAGTGGGCATTCATACCCAGGTCTCCCAGGATTCTAATCCAGCACTCCATTCATTATGGCTCTTGAACTTATCTAGACACTTGTATGAATGTCAGCTCAGATGAAAACAGTATACACAGGGAATACAAGATGATGGAAGCAAAATTAAATCTCCCAACCACCTACATTCTTTCCACTGCATAGTTCTTTGATAAATTACTGTCTCATATGTTATCAGGGATGGGGAATTAACAACAATGTGAAGAGAAGGTTAGCACTCATCCTCTCTGTGTAGCACAATATTTTAAACTAAGGGATCAATAAAAATAATAATTTTGTTCAAAACCCAATTTCTTGTACATACTTTAGAGTAGGATCATCAAATCATCCCAAATTATCCTTCCCAACTTGCCAAATGTTTTAAAGCAATTATATTACCTCCTACTACTATGTTCACCATATCTTGGACTATACTTTGTACAACATCCTGTGCAGTTTCTTCACACTGATTGTTTTCTCCATCATAGGGTCCTGCATCTGCTTTAGAAAGGGCTACAAAATAAAAATCAGAAAAATATTACTTAAATTTCTCAGGCCTACATTCTAGTCATCAAAAAAGAGCACATTACTTTTAGTTAGTGATTCATTAGGCTAGTAAATAATTCTCAATCTACAATAACTCATTATTTTAAATCTGACTTGCTACTGATTACCTACAGGCAACAAAGAAATCAACTATGCAGAAAGTCACCTGTGATTATAGCACAGCTGTAAGCATCTTACCAAGGCCTGCCGATAAACTGCATATGATTTTTAGCAACAGAAATAAACATCCATTTAGACAACAGAATCATATCCTCTTCCACCCTCTTATGACCAAAGCATCCCTTATTACTTTCTGCTGCTGTTGCTTGGTCCGCTTCTGTCTGTTCATTTTCCGCAATGGAAATATCAGACCCATTTTCTGCTTCAGTGTCTTCTTGAAGACTCTTGTCCACATCATTTGTGTGAGGGTCCAAGTCCCCTTCATGATCCTGGGACAGTTGATCAACAGTCTGCTCTGAAAGGTGCCTCAGCTGAGGTGATTCAGGCTCATGATGGCTTAAGGGCGACTGCAGTAGATGGTGCTGCTGCCGATGTCTCTCCTTCTCCATTTGTTTGGCTTCCTGGAGCTGGGAACAAATTGGGTAAGTCTGAACAAATAAATTATGCAAAGGAAATATTCCAACTACTTTGCACAAACCAGACAGCATCAAAAACAATTTTCACTCTTAGAAAATATATAATTCAGGGCTGTATTCAGCATTTCCAGTCTTTAGCTGTACTTAATGCCCTACCACACATGTACACAAAGGTTAATGGATCTTAGCACAGCCTTTCTGAATGCCTACCTTGAATGTTCTTTGGTGATAGTAATTTCAAATCAAAAGACGAGGTCAAAAATTGGCAAATCAGCCAGACAACACAAAGAAACATTTGATACTAAAGAAACATTTGCTATTCTTAGCACAGGTACTTACTGCTTGGTTTTCCATACGTGCAAATATAACATTAAGCATTTGCGTGAGAGTGGCCTTGGCTGTGGTTTGATTTATGAGATTTTTGCTTGCAAGGTAGATATTGTAACATGTTCTTACAGCTTGCAGCACAGTTCCTTCATGAATCTCTATGTGCTGAGACGTTACTGCCGTGAGCAGAGCCTAAAGCAAAGACAGAGCTACTGTCATTAACAATTCAAAGGACTGCAATAGTCTGGGTGTTCGTACAGAAAAGTGAAGGCCCACAAGGGGACAGCCCCCATTCACCCCTGAAAAGACAAGCACACAAAACAAATATACACTGCAATATTTTCCCCAAGGGATGAAATATAAACACTGAGTAGTTTAATCCCCCCCCCGAAATATTTCCTTTTAAAACAATGAATGAAATACTTGTTAAACTATTACAGCCAACTGGTGCTTAGAACCAAGATTCAAAGATTGGCTGTGTTAATGATGATAACTTTGTTCCCACTCTCTGCTGGATTATTAAACAAGCAACACTTGTAGGGCCTGATATTTCGCAAAGTCTTTTCAAATATTAGAGTACAAAACATCTTCAGGTATTTAATCCAGGAGTGTCTACTATTTTCTACATAGCACTGAAGTCTGCCCACTGTTACTAAGCTCAGATAAAATACCTCCCGTAAGTTTATTACAATGTTGATGGTTTCTATTTTCTGCTTATTTTGTTTCCTCTGTTCCCAGAACTGCTTCAGGGTGCAGCAGCTGGCAGCCCCTTTTTTTTACACTGGGCATGTTGTAAATGTATTGTTTGAATAAACTAAAGCAACTTTCTTTCAAATTTCATTACCATACCAAGCAATACAATTTTACCTATTAAGTCATGAACAATACATTTACCATTTTCAAAGTAGCAAAAGCAGGTTTTATTACATGTATTTCATTTCTCTACTGAAATGTTTAGGTATGCGTAAATCATACACCACTATTACATTCAGTGATGCGCTTCAATGCACTTCAGACTAGATTTAAAGTTCACAGGGGATAGCACTGAAATACTCACCTGTGCCAAGATTCCACACAGCTTCCATTTTGTTTAAAGGTGTTTGCAATGGACTCTGGCCCACAGTTGTGTAGCATTAGCACTGCAGCAGTACACCTACCCAGGATGCTGAATACTGCCATACTAAACTGGTATACCTACGGACCAGCATATGTGGAAATCCTTTTTAAACGAGATGGGAGCTGTGGAGGCCACTTCTAAGCGTGCAGGCCATATTACGTTTAAATAGAGCCATAATGCACCATGTTGCATATATAACATTCTCTCCAAAGAAACACTATGATATAGTGAGGGGTTTCATGCTTGTTTATTTAAAAATATATCCTTGTCTTTCCGTAACTTAAAAATAATGCAGCTATTTAACATAAATAATCAAATAGCATGCTTCAGGCAAAAAAAAAAAAGATCTATGGTCAAAGCAAGGTATAAGACACTCTAATTCATAAATCAGGGTACTGAACATGTATCCCTGACCAATGCTGATCTTTTGTTCAAGAACAAAATACCAACAACCCAAGTCACATCTATTTCAAAGCAGTACAATGGAAGATTCTAGCCCACAAGGACTCTTCCCACTGATATCTGGTTTCTGATTACAGCCCAGTTCTACAGTAAAATTCACATCCACCACTGCCAATTTTACAAAAGCCTTTTCAAGAACAATTCTGAACATGCACAGCGTGGTGTAGTGGTTAGAGTGCTAGACTAGCACTAGTTGCAAACTACCTCTTGCTATGAAACTAACTGGGTGGTCTTGGGTCAGTCGCACTCAGCCTAATGTGCCTCACAGGGCTGTTGTGAAGATAGTATGGGGAGAACTATGTACATCACCCTGAGCTCCTTAGAGTCACTAAACAAAAGAAAATAAACTAGTGCCGTTAGCTTTTACTACACCAAGCATCTGAAATCAATCCCTTCATCATCCAGATGATTGTACGGATTCAGTTCTGATCTTTCTGGTGGTCCATATGCGGTACAGTAACCATGACCTTTCCCAATCAATGCTCCCTCTAAGCTGTGGAGTGTTGTGAGCAAAAATTCTACTTGGTGAGCTACTGGCATTAAACCTGTGAGCAAGTGATTTGGCTACTGCATAAATTAGTTTGCTCTGGAGCCATCCTTCCCGAGCTAAGACAAAAATGTGTGAGCCGGAGGGTAAGAAACTGTGAGCTAGCTCACACTAACTCAGCTTAGAGGGAACATCCCGACATAGATGAAAAACAGCTTCATTCAATTTTTGTTCACTAGGCATTATGTTTGCGTTTCACCTCAAAAAAACCATAACAAAATTGGTCAAGGAATATTTTAATTGTTCTAAGTGCTTAAATCATACTAATATATTAACCATACTTTCAGTTCAAGTTGCTGATTGTATGAACAGCGAAACCAGTGCTCAGAAGAGTGGACAGAAGACAGCCAATAGATGTTGGATTACCTTTATAATCTGTAGTTGAACCCCTTCATCAGTCTGGGGACCCTGAAAGCAGCCACATATTGTTTCAATAATTCTATCAATTAATTTTTTGCCAGGAGCTGTACTGTCTGGAGCACTGCCAGTCAAATGTCCATAGGCTATAAGTTTCTAGGGGGGAGAAGCAAATAAACAATTGTGAGCTAATAAACCTAAACAACATCTTATACCTGAGTAGCAACATAAACTTTTCCTTACATCAAATGTCCTCTTGAACTGATTACAAACTTTTAAAAAGCCTGGTTTAAACCAGTCATAAAGTGGAAAACAGATCCACGAAGTAACTTGACAAATGTTCAGATATTCCTCCTCCTGTGTCTGGTTATGTAGTTCATCCATGATGTCTGAACCTGGCAAACTACAGTTACCATAACCACCGTTTATTCCAAACCAGACTGAGAAACTGCTCAGAACCAGAATTCTTGATTCTGGAATGGAGGCAAACAATCTTTAACTGTAACTATAGCTTGCCTAATAGAACTATGGCTACTACAAACCAGGAAACAGAAGAACAAAATGAATGTGCATGTGGGAAAAGACATGTTCAGGCTTTATTCTACTGTGATCCAGGATGTATAAGCCTGGAAGCTGACACCCAGTAAGGACAGCTAACATTTCTAACACTTGATGGCTGTCTTGCTAATCTGTTTTTTCTATTTAAAAACAAAAGATTAACCCCTCTCCAAGTTGATGTTCTGTGATGAAGCTTAACACAGTATAAGGTATACATTTTGACAAAAATACTGAAGAATCCAGTGATTTATGAACTAAGATAAAATTACACAAATATAATGATAATGCCACATCATGGCTTGACACGACATGAACAAATTTTGTGCTTATCTCTCCCACTTCCTCTCTTCTTCCCTTGCATACTCAGAATCAGTTACTGACTTCTGATCACACAAACCATAATTTGCCTTTGCATCTGAACCAGCAAACTATGCATCTGAACCACCAAGCTTACAAACCAGGAAGAAGATTTGGATGGGTAACCTAATTTGCATGGGGAAAGTAAACCATATGGCACAAGGGGAAACGGGGAGCAAGAGAGGAGGGAGTACACAGGGACTTGGCCAGAAAGCACCATCATTTGGCATCATACCTGAACTACCCCATAACCCTGTTAATGAAGGAAACCACAAATCTGAGTGGTGAACTAATGATAAGTTAGTCAATACATACCTGTAAACAGTCTAGCGATGTACTAACAATCCTGGGACACTTGGACTGGCATGCCAATTCAAAAGGTAAAAAGTATTTGTCTGCTTCAATAAAGCTTGTCTTTGATTTCACTGGTGGAAGCGTGCTTGAACCAGGTTTTGCTTCTCCATGAGGAGGACTGAATAGAATGTTCCAATTAGAATGGTAATAGTCAACAACAGTTCGATTTGAACAAGCAAGTATCTACAAAATAATCATCGTAAACTGACTCCTGCTTTCTACTTCAAATGGTCAAAAATGTTGTCTACTCAAGTGAAACATAAGTTGATGGTCAAAAGAGAAACCAGAGATAGTCAAAGACATATTAAGAACTCATATATCAAATTCTTTTAATTTGTAATCAGGCCTCTAACAGGAAATCTGGGGTTAGTGGGTAGGTTGTGCAAGTTGCTTTGGATGCCAAACAGTTTTATCTCTTAAAATGGAAAAAACCAGTGAACCAGTAAATAACCAGTAAATAAACGTTATTTCATTTAAATTACATATAATTCACCTTTCTCCCGGACAACAGGGACTCAAGACAAAGATCTAAGTCACTTACAGTGCAATCCTTTGCAGAGTTATTCCAGTCTAAACCCATTGAAATCAATGGTCTTAGACTGGAGTATCTCTTCATAGGATTGCACTGTTAAGCCACAAAAAATGCAACAAACATTGGTTTGTTTGTTTTTTAAAAAAAAACCACTGTTGCAAACAGCCAACAAAACCTGATAACTAACCTTCTTAAAACCCAGTCTCAGGCCCCAACAAATCTGAAAAACAATCAAGCAAATCCCACAGCTCGTATTAAAGCCCAGCCTTACAACCTGGAGTCCCTCTGCAGAGCTATATGGGAAAATATGCATCATGATTATTTCAGAGTATCTATCTGTGCATAGATGCACATATGAGGGAGAATGACATTCAACTATTTTGGGGTGGGGAAACCATGTATTAAGTAGTTTTCTGGGCAAAGTAACCAAAGGTTGAGAAAAAAATAATGAACCAGAGGGAGAATATAAATTTAATAAATTCCACTAGAAATACCATGAAAAATATCTGAAATATAATACGTTAACAAAACCTTCCTAACCCTTTAAGATAACAGCATACTAAATTATTGTACAACTGAAAATGCCTTCATCAGTGGAAATTTCCCCCCAAGAGAACTACGTCTATAATCAAATTACCATATAAACACATGTATCCTGCTGAACAAGTAAAGCACTTCAGTGTACCATTGCAGACTAGGTTTTTCCTATAAATCAGAGTCTTCAGAATGACCGCTAAATTCCCTGAAATCTGATCAAGTGTACAACTCTCTCACTTAAATACATAGGCAGTTAACCATTCACAAACACTGCTTTCTTCTGCATTTGTATACTACTGCAGAAGTATGATGCCCTCAACAACACACAGCATATCTGTGTGGGAGCTTTTAGCACTCTAGGCTCAGTACTTCAGGTAGTTTATGAAGTAGCCTTCCCCTAAAAGGTACAGTTTGCTATAGGACTGAAGTAGCCACCTTGAGCCTGCCTTGGTGGCGAGGTGGGGTATAAATCTAATCAATCAATCAAATTGATATACTGGGCATATTTTCCAATGTAATTTACAGACTAAACTATTCACACTCAATAAGGAAAATACCTTTGTTTTCCAGTTTCTGCTTTAATTTCATCTGGAAAAAAAACAAATAAAAACACAATTTACAAGAGTAAAGTTACAGAAACACTACATTAGTAAATAACCTCCACAGTAATGGAAAATTACACTATCTGCCATTACATTTATAATTCTACATTTCCAATATTACTTAGTTGCCAAAGTACACATTAGGATCACTTTGTTCAACCAACTATTACAATACAATATTATTTGGCCCATGTAATGAATATTTAATCACATCAGGAGTATAAGATCATATTTGTTCTCTACATTAACTAGTACAAATAACTGCCTTTCTAGTTAAAAAATAAAATAATAAACGTGGATTGAACCACGGAAATGTGGATTGAACTATATTTCCATGGAAAGAATTTAAAACCATTACTTATTTATTGTGAATATGGCAGTGTTTGAACAGGCTGAGAACTAATTTGTATTACATGACCTTGACGATGTTCCCAAAGACACATAACCCAGAAGAAGAGCAAGAAGATAAGTCATATCTTTCTTACTCAACACATGTGATCTCAGTCCCCTCAAAATAAGTCAATTAGCCAGAGTGGTTAAGACTACTAGACTACTATCTAGGAGTTTCAGGTTTAAGTCCCCACTTGTGCCATGGAAGCTCACTGGGTGACGTTGGGGCAGTCACACATCCTCAGCCTAACCTACCTCACAGGGTTGTTGTGAGGATTAAATGGAGGAGAGGAGAATGATGCATGCCACTTTGGGTCCCCACAGCAAGGAAGGAAGGAAGGAAGGAAGGAAGGAAGAGCTTATCTTTTAAGCATGCTGATAGAACAGTAATAGACTTTGGACATGTTTAGGTTTAACACACATATACATGCACTGTTGCCTAGCTGCCTCAGTTTGGGGGGTTATCTCTCCCCACCCTGGAGAATGGGAGAAGCTCCTCTCCATGACAGATGGAGCCAAGAAAAAGGATTTCTGGCTGTTTCCACTAAAATGGGGCAGAGTGATTGATAGCATCAAAAACCTACTTAGAATTAACAGGAATGCACTCCTTGTTTCACTGTTCCAACGAAGAACAGGGCAACCAAGGGTGTTTCTCTCCCAAACCCTGAATCCAGTTTGAAGACCGCCTGAAGTTATGTAGCCACCAGCTCCTCAAGCACCCTCTCTACTGTTGGCCACCAGGTAGTAGTTACTTAGGTCCAGGGATGTTTTCTTCAGGTGTCTAATGACCACGTCTTTCAAAGCAGTCAGAACTATACCCTTCTGCAGACAGGCATTTATTTGGACACCCACACGATCAAATCTACCAGGCTTGACACCAAAAGCCATTAAGAGGAAGGACTGAGCCTAGACAATGTGTGTATGCGCGCGGGGGGGGGGGGTTAATACATATTTCTAAGCAGCTTGGTCACATTATCAGACTTCATCAACTGAAAATCATCCATAAACCTAGGACCTGACTTTACTCCAATGACTTTACTCTTAAGACTAAACTGAATCATCCTGTGGTCTTTACATTGCAGCAGATGCAACAGATTTTATCAACAAAATGCACCATCTGTAGTTTTCCGGGTCTACATCCTCAGGGATTTGGGATGCATTCAGCAGATGCAATGATGGAAGAGAAGTGAGCCTGCTTTGGTGCCATCACTGCCACAAAATAGGCACAATAATGTGGTCTCATCCTTCAGATGCATGCCAATTGTCCGCTCCCTGGAGACCTCTTCCCTATTTCCTTATTTTGAAAATTTCCCATGATCCAATATCATTTCCTTTCAGCCACCTTGTCTTTCCCTCTCTTTACAAACCTTGAAAAGTTCTTGACGCAAGTTTCTTGCCCTATAACTGGAGCTAGAATCTGTTCCCAAACGGCATTCTCACTGGTTCCAAACCATTCGGTATGACATTTGTCACATGCCTCTTATTGTTTTCCCTCTGGATTATTTTTGTACCTCTGACTGTCTGAATATTTGGATTCGGCATTGGGAACATGATACACGCCAGATCTGCCTGAATAGGAAGTTATAGCCCCTAATTTACCCTCTTGCTCCACTTTATGGTCCCTGGTCTCTCCCTTCTCAAATGGTGAGTGTGCACATCCATGCACTTGGAATACCTGACACTTATATGGGCTTTCTAGAGTTCAGGGTTATTACAGTATGCCTGATGCTATACTGACTGATCATATTCACTGATTCTCCAGGTCAGTAGCTTGAATGATCTCCCTAAATAAACTTTGTTTCCAATTTCATTCAATCCAGATTAAAATTGTTCCTTCCAAAGCTTGTAGAGAAGTTTTGCTGCTTTGTTGGCTGCTCTCATTTAGCCATTTATGTGATCACTGTCCAGACTGGGGGCTTTTCTTTAAGCTGCGTGTAGCACTGAAGTCACAAATTACTTAGCACAGGAATAAGCAGCAGCAGCAGCAGAAGTTTCTTCCTTATGGTCAAGCCACTTCTGTGTAAATCTAGGCCAAACTGGAATGTGAAGTATATTCACAGGGACACGTGTTTCCCTAACCACACATAGCAACAATACAAAAGACAGATCCTATACTAATAGTATCCACCCAATTCTTTCTATTTTCATAAACAAATGCTGTACTACATTGATAACTTTCTTATCTTTTTCAGGCTATTCCTAAGGGGTCAGAAAGTTTGTCAACCTCTGAAGCTCATTTGTATTGCCAATTTCAACATCTTCAGAATTATGAAAACACAAAAAATTACACTAGTCCAAACAACTGGTTCAGCTGTCAAATATTTAACTTGTAAGACAGAGCAAGCATCTGCCTTATGGATTCAAAACTGGCATGCAAAGTATTTAGGAAACAATTTTAATCTATCCTACGTGTTTTAGAGAAAACTCAAATCCATGCAACCAAAGAAGTCTCAAAAAATAAACCTCTCTCTTGCACTTCATACTTAGAGAGCCCAGTCTTCTCAAGCAGTATGGTTTACCTGCCCTGTTTTAAAATGCAAGTCAAATCAAGTAACTACCAAAATTCTCCTAAAATTATAAAATACTCCAGAATTTTGCTTTCAGTATTTTCCACGTTTTCAAAGATGGAGCATTAGCTATATCCTCTCCATTAGCTATATCCTTCCACGGTTAGAAATGCATCATGATTAATTGCCAAGAGAGCACAGATTGAGAACACCACAATAAGACACAGGCCCAGATTTGTTCGTCAGTTAAAGGTTAAAATCTCAGATCTTTAAGAAGCTTTCAGCACAAGGACAAATCATACTGATAATCATGTAAAGATTTAGAGAGTTTACACAGAATTTAATCACTCCCAGGCTGAATTGTACAGGTCAAACATGGTTTGAAACTTCAACTGTCCAAGTACTCTAGAGAAAGGGTGTTGAACTCATTTGTTATGGAGGGCCAGATCTGACACCGATTGGACTTTGTTAGGCCGGGCCATGTGTGGCATAAAATGTAATGCCAGGTAGTGGAAATATAAACTTTATAAAAGACACAAAGATTTTTTTCTTACTTAAAATAATAACATGCTTAAAATATTAGCATTTTTGCAATATTTTGTTTATTTAACAGTCTCTGATAACTGACACTTCTTGCTCTGAATTACTGCATCAAAATGTCTGTGTTGTAGCACACTGGGAGGGGGAGGAGCCTCAGCCCAGGGCAGGGAGCAGAAGCTTGCCTATCTATTTCTCCTGAGTGATTGAGAGAGTCTGGGAAAGCAAGCTATAATGCAACAGCAGCAGCAGAACTGGAGGAAGAAGCAGGAGACAGCCAGTCCCTTGCAGGCCTGATAGAAGCCTTCTGGGGGCCTGATCCAGCCCCAGGCTGCATGTTTGACACCCCTGCTCTAGAGTTTGAAGACATCTGAGGCAACACACTGACACAAGAAGCTACAAAGCATTAAAACAGTAGAGCTTTCTTTGGACCAGGAGGGAATACTTCAGTTCCTGCTACTGGTAGACAGCATAAAGCCTGTGAATGGGCTAGCAGGAATCCTGTGATGAAGTCACCCATCCATATCTAGATTTCTAGAACACACTGTCTTATATGCACAGCCAATTAGTTCATAGAAATAATTTTTCTTCTTCTTTCTCTTACTCAAAACTATTACCATTATTTCCCCCCCTTGGTCCTGCCTTTACTGTTAGGTGTTAATGTCTCAATGTTTTTTCCGAACGCACTGTTTTTACAATATGGATTAGACTATCTTTTTATTATCCACTGTTGTTTAAATTCTTTAATCTGTTTTCATCCTGGATTTCTTTATTTTGTTAACAATACATGCTTTGATTTTGCTAAAAGCCACCATGAGAAGTTTTAATGGAAAGAAAATATAACTATTAGCAACAAACAATTCTAAACCTGTGGAAAAGTAACCCAATGCAAATTCTATCCCATGTTATTCCACTTGCAACCTCATGTAGATGGAAGTAGAAATATTTGTTACTACACCAGTGACTGGCCTGACACATGAACAGCCAAATTAGAATAGTGTCTGATATTCACAAGATATGTTGTCAAAAGGCATCTACCATAGGTGGAACAGATTTGATTAATCTACAAACACTGTGCTCTTTTCATTAACTGATATGTACAGGTACAGAGAACTATTTTGAGGAGCAGGGATAACCTTAAAAACAGTCACAGACTTAATAGCACAATGCTATTCCTGCTTGCAAGCAGCAACTTTTTTTGATCTTCCAAATGGAAAATCCCTTAAATCAAACCTGTGATTAGACAGGATTAATCAAGAAGTCTTGCTGGGCCAAGATTCCTGAACTGCCCTTGTCCAAAATATTATGCCCTTTTACTGTGTTTGTGTCTTCTTATATTCTGATATTTTTTCCAAGTGCAATCAAGTTTCTGGTCTCTTCTAGAAAAAGGTTGTTATTCAAATGGCACCACCATCACCTTCACATCAAAGTGAAAACTTTCTTGTACACTGGGTATGTCAAAGATGTTCAACGTAATTGAGAATCCTTGATATTTCAGGCCAAGGAAGCAATCAGCATCAAAAGGTTCAGACAAACCAGCCAGCAGAAGCCTTGATATTGGCATTCTTCCCCCCCTCCCCCCCGAACATGGATGTTGTCTTCTGTGAACAAGAAAGAAGTCTTTGCTGACTTATTTGTACATATCTAGATTTCCTGTCTGATACACATCACATCATGAATGCGAACAGCCAATAAATGTAAGACTGGAGAAACCAAACAGATACAGACCAAAGTATAAGAATATGATTCAATCCATCACTTTTTATGGCAGCAATGGGGAAAGTTACCGTATTTTTCGGACCATAAGACGCACTTTTTCTCCCCAAAAAAGTGGGGGGGGAAAGTGTGTGCGTCTTATGGAGCGAAGACAGGGGAGTGACTTTAAAAATTCCGGGGGGGGGGTGCCTGTTGCTGCCGCAATGCCCCCGCCGCTGCCAGCTCGCGCGAGGCCGCCGTGCCGGCTCCTGTTGCTGTTACTGCCGCCCAGCTTGCGCGAGGCCGCTGGCTCCTCTCCTGTTTCTGTTGCCGCCGCTGGCGGCGGCGGCTCACGCAAAAGGCCGCCGCTGGCTCCTGTTGCTGCCGCCCACCTCGCGCGAGGCCGCCGCCGCTGGCTCCTCTCCTGTTCCTGTTGCTGCCGCCGCCGGCTCCTGTTGCTGCTGCCCAGCTCGTGCGAGGCTGCCGCCGCCAGCTCCTCTCTTGTTCCTGTTGCCGCCAGCAGCGGCGGCTCACGCAAGGCTCGTTGCTGCTGTCCAGCTCGCGCGAGGCCGTCGCCGCTCACCTCGCGCGAGGCCGCCGCTGCCGGCTCCTGTTGCTGCCAGCTCCTCCTGCTATTGCTGCCGCCCGGCTCACGCGAGGCCGCCTCCGGCTTCTTCCTGTTGCCGCCGCCGGCTCGCGCAAGGCCGCTGCCGCCGGCTTCTTCCTGTTGCCACCACCAGCTCATGCGAGGCCGCCACCGACCAGCGCGGAAGGCGCGAGCCTCCCCCTGCGTCTTATGGTCAGGTGCGTGGTATGGTCCGAAAAATACGGTAAGTAATTAAACACAAAAAAGTTGCTGTACACATTCACAAGTATCATTATACTGGATCAGATCCAGATGAATGTTTTCTACGGGCAGAAGGACTTCCACCCATGAAGTACAATTTCCTATGAAGAGGAGACCCAACAAAAAGGATTTCAGAGGGCATTTTGGGCTGCTGGGGGAAGAGAAGGGGGAAAACTGTGCTCCATGGTCACAAATTTGGATCCAAGCATAAATCTATACCAATTCAGATCCACGTGTCATGCAAGTCCACTAAATTCAATATAATCCAAGATCTATGCATGGTATAATACAGGCAAGAAAGTCTTTAGAAAGTCATTAAAGAAATACGCTTCTGGCAGGTCATAGGAAAACCAACGAAAGTGCTCCACTATTAAAGCACCACAAGGAGGGAATGCCTCAATTCAAATATCAAATAATCTATTCAAATAAACTGAAACAATGCTAAAAGAAAGTGAGTTCTAATTTCACTGCCTAAAAAACTGCTGAGCTGCAACAAAAGACTTTTTTTCAGCCCAAAAATGAAAATATGAAGAAATATGGAGCTAATCAACAAGTCATATCAGTTAAGAGGAAATTCTGCTAGTAGGGGGCAACAGTAGCCATTACCAGGAATTTCTCATGTTTCAGTTGCTCATAGCAGCAAGAGCAAGTCTGTCCAAATCACCCAGCTATTGTACGATATTACACATTTAAATATGAATCCAAAGTAATACTGTGGTTTACAGTTATATAAGGAACATAATCTATGCAGGAGAAATCATTTCTGAACAAAAAATAGCATGCTGTCTCAAGCTGTATAAAAATGGCATATGATCTGTACTTGAAGAGACTATTCTCTTTGGATTTAAAGATAAATGACATTTTCTCCTTTAAGGACATTAGGAAAAATTCAACTAGAAATATGGTCAAGTCTCTACCTGATTTCTAATGCTCTTGATGAAACAAGAGATGAAATATACCAAATAAGAATAAATATGTATTTCAGAAGCTACTTGAAGAGAAATTTATTTATTTAGAATATTTCTATGCCACCTCTTTAGAGTCCTGTTCAAAGGACCTTACAATAAGTAACTGTCTATAAAACACAGCAAATCCTTAAGAAGCCCTTGTAACATCCCTAATTAAAAGTCCATGTAAAAAGGATGTGTTTAGGCTCCACACCCACAAGAAAGTAAAGTAGGCACCAGGCAAGCATCAAGGGAGAGGGCGTTCCAAATACAGGGTGCCACCAAACTCTTTGTTTAGAACAAAGTTTGAGTCCAGTGCCACCTTTAAGACCAACAAAGTTTAATTCTAGGTATAAGCCACCTGAATCTACTCTCTGTTTAGTTATGCTAACCCCCAGGCATTCCATCAGTCTCCAGACTCTCCAACAATCAGCTGACACTAGGAAGATAGGTTAGGCTAGGGTTTACTGTTGTTTTCCCCAATAACAGACTCCCACATTTAAATACCTAATTATATCCTCGAGGTCTGGCTGCCCCACCCCCTTATCTTCTCCACCTGCCTCCATCAAGACTTTGCTTGTACCTCTAGACCTGGGTTCCTGCCTAGGATTCCTTGCTTGCTTTTCTAGCCACTGGACCCTTATCACAGGCTCAGAGTTTAAGGTGACGAGGCCTCAAAGAGTAACCTGCTATTATCCTGGCCAGGAATACTGCCTCTCCAGGGTCTTCCTGAACTCCCAGACTTTTGGAGTTGTCTTCCTGCCCTTTCCAGCCAGCTGTCTTTCCTCCCCTGCCTTCCACCGAGGGATGCTAGCCTCCAGGTGAGACCTGAGAATCCCCTGGAATTAAAGCTCATCTCCATACTACAGAGGTCAGTTTCTCTGGAGAAAATGGATGCTTTGGAGAGTGAATTCTATGGCATGATGCCTCACTGAGCTCCCTGAACTCCCCATACTCCATCCCCAAATCTCCAGGAGTTTCCCAACCTGGATCTAGCAACTCTACCCTACCCATCCCCTGCTGGTGGCCAGGGGGGACCTGGCATCTCTACTTCCTGCTCTAGCCTTTATTCTCCTTCCTCCCACACCACAACCTGACTACCTTGGCCTACACCTGAGTGGGCTTTTACTGCTAGTAGGTACCTACTCTCAAGGCAGCCTTTACAACTGAGGAGGTATACAAATCCTCCACTTGCCAATACACACATTAAGCCCTCCACTACTCACTCTCTTAACTTCTTCCCTTCACCACTCTCACCTTCCACCCTCCTCTCCTCAGCCCATCCCCCACCCACTAACTTCATATCACCCCCTCATGGCCAGAACTTTCAGTGCTGTCTCCCTTTCTAGCCCCTCTGTCCTCATTGTTGTCTTCCATGTCTGCCAAGGCCCCTTTAACAATTGAGATTACTAAAAGGGCTGTGGGCTGGTAAGAGTGGTTCTCTTGCATTTGTCCTGTTGTCATGCCACACGTCTCTTATGAGACAGTTGCATTCTAGTGCCTTAGTAATCATTTGTCTGTGGGGCATACACAACAACGCACAGAGAATTCTCATTTTTTCATTAACCTCACAAGAGTTTAAGAGGGTACAAGTAGTATATTCTGCATACCTAAGGGATGCTTCTCTCCTTTGCCCCAGGAACATTTTGTGGCTTTCAGTAACTATACAGGAACAAGGACTTCAGAATTAGATAGAATGATAATGTCAAAAAAGTAAAATTTACAGTCCCACAAAAACAGCATTTGTTGAACCCTTTATGAATAGGCTGAAGGCCACAAACTTTCAGATTTACTAAGGTCACATCAGTAGAACAGAGAAACCACCTAGACAGAAAAACATGACCTGCCCCCCCTTAGGCAGTAAAAGGAAAGGGAGCATGGAGACAGAATAAAAGAAATTCAGTACTGTTCTAAAACACTTATTAAAAAGTCAACACACAAAGAAACCTACACTGTTGTAGAACTATAGCCCCAAGGCAGGGGTGTTGAACTCATTTGTTATGAGGGCTGGATCTGACATAAATGAGACCTTGTTGGGCCGGGCCATGTGTATCATAAAATGTAATGCCAGGTAGCAGAGATATAAACTTTATAAAAGACACAGGCAAATACAATTAAAGATTTTTTAAAACTTTAAATAAAACATGCTTAAAACACTAGCAATCTTGCAATATTTTGTCTATTTTACACTCTTTGATAACTGACACCTCTGCTCTGAATTATTGCATCAAAATGTCTGTGATATAGCAATCTTGATTATGCTGTTCAGGCATGTATCTATAAGCTGCAAACCTACCTTTGATTTATTGACATTTATTACAGAAATCTCATGCTCAGTGTTCCTAGCCTAGGACCCAGGGGAAAGCATGAAATGGCTGGGCATTGCAAACTTTTGTACATAAGTTGCTTCATGTGCTGGTCAGGAACATGAGAAGGCATCCTAACACAGACTGAGGGCCATGTGTTTGTCTACAAAACTATACTCTTCCCCAAAGAAATAACTACAACCAGGGGTCCTTTCCTAAAAAAAGAGGTGCAAGAGCTCATTAGCATAACTTATTTGCATATGCCACACCCCCTGACATCACCAGAAGTGTCAAAAGGTCACACATCCCTGACATCATGGTCAGTGTGTCAGAAGGCAAGAAGGGAGGGAGGGAGGGAGGGGGAAAGAAGGAAGGAAGGAAAGGAACAGGAAGGAAGGTAGGGGGGAGAGAGAGAAGAAAGAAAGAAAGAAAGAAAAAAAGAAAGAAAGAAAGAAAGAAAGAAAGAAAGAAAGAAAGAAAGAAAGAAAGAAAGAGAGAGAGAGAGAGAGAGAGAAAGAAAGAAAGAAAGGGAGAAAGAAAGAAAGGGAGAAAGAAAGAAAGGGAGGGGGAAAGAAAGAGAGGGAGGAAGGAAGGAGGGAGGAAGAAGGGAGGGAAGAAAGGAAGAGAGGAACAGTAAGGTAGGTAGGTAGTTGGGGGAGAGAGAGAGAGAAGAAAGGAAGGAAGGAAGGGGGGAGAGAGGGAGGAAGGGAGGAAGGAAGGGAGGTAGGTGGGGGAGAGAGAGAAGGAAGGAAGGAAGGAAGGGGAAGGAAGGGGGAAAGGAAGGAACAGGAAGGTAGGTAGGTAGGTGGAGGGAGAGAGGGGGGGCGCTTCTCCCCTCACTGGGGCTGGCGTTTCCCTCCCTCCCCCCCTTGCTTGGGCCTGAGTGGCATTAAGCCACTCAGGCCCGGCTTCTCCCTCCCTTGCGCCCCGGGAATAGGTGAGTGGGGGAGGGAGGAGGCTTCAGTGAGTGGGGGAGGGAAGGGGCTTCTCCCGGGCCGGCGGTGCTTGGCCCGGGAAAGATCTAGGGGGGCGGGGCTGAGGGGCTTCTCCCGGGCTGGCGGCGCTTGCCACCAGTCCCGGGAAAGATCTGGGGGGGGGGCGGGGCTGAGGGGCTTCTCCCAGGCTGGCGGTGCTGGCCGCCAGTCCCAGGAAAGATCTAGGGGGCGGGGCTGAGGGGCTTCTCCTGGGCTGGCGGCGCTGGCCGCCAGTCCCAGGAAAGATCATGGGGGGGCGGGGCTGAGGGGCTTCTCCCGGGCTGGCGGCGCTGGCCGCCAGTCCCAGGAAAGATCATGGGGGGGCGAGGCTGAGGGGCTTCTCCCGGGCTGGCGGCGCTGGCCGCCAGTCCCGGGAAAGATCTGGGGGGGGCTGAGGGGCTTCTTCCGGGCTGGCGGCGCCAGTCCCAGGAAAGATCTAGGGGGCGAGGCTGAGGGGCTTCTCCCGGGCTGGCGGCGCTGGCCGCCAGTCCCGGGAAAGATCTGGGGGGGGCTGAGGGGCTTCTTCCGGGCTGGCGGCGCCAGTCCCAGGAAAGATCTAGGGGGCGGGGCTGAGGGGCTTCTCCCGGGCTGGCGGCGCTGGCCGCCAGTCCCAGGAAAGATCATGGGGGGGCGGGGCTGAGGGGCTTCTCCCGGGCTGGCGGCGCTGGCCGCCAGTCCCGGGAAAGATCTGGGGGGGGCTGAGGGGCTTCTTCCGGGCTGGCGGCGCTGGCCGCCAGTCCCGGGAAAGATCTGGGGGGGCTGATGGGCTACTCTCGGGCTGGCGGCGCTTGCCGCCAGTTCCGGGAAAGATCTAGGGGGGGGGCGGCGAAGGGCGCGCCCGGGAAGGGTCTGCTGGGGGGGAGGGAAGGGGCTTCTCCCGGCCGACGGCGCTTGCCGCGCGGCCAGGAAGGGTCTGCTGGGGTGGGTGGGAAGGAAGGGCCTTCTCCCCAGGCCGGCGGCGCTTGCCGCCGGCCCGGGAAGGATGAGCGGGGGAGGACGCTTTTTTCCGGCTCCGCGCCGAAGCGCAGGCCGGGAAAGCGAGCTGGGGGGCGGGGCTTTATCATGTGCCCGCCCCCCGGCTTCGCCTCTCCCAGAGCGGCGCTCCGGCGCGCCCCTGCCCAAACGGAGCCCTGACTACAATTTACTACAAAGGAGGTGAACTTAGTCTGGACACACCTCTCAGCCTGATTCACCTCACTGGCTTGTTTTTATTCCTCCTCTAAAATAGTTCACATTGCTTTCTTACTGAGAAAGACTGGATCATGAAGGAATGAATACAGTGAAAAGGGGGAGGGAACCCAGTTGCACTCTAGAAGAGCTCTGGCATAAAGTAGTAAGTAGGAAACAGCCAGGGCCTTGTGGGCCTGATTGAGGCCCTCCAAGGGCCTGATACGGCCCTTGGGCCGAATGTTTGACATCCATGACCCAAGGGATGTACCTGCAGATGATTCCATACAGTCTGCAATCATGATACTTATGCCATGGGGTTCTGATGAGATAAACTAAGTAGACTCTTATCAGTGTTTTAGGTATTCTCAAATGGGAGGTCAAACAGCCTGACCCTATGGATATTCTCTAAAGTGATAAGCTTCAAACAGCTCATACCTCAGCATTAAGCAGCATAAGTATAGGACAAACATTCACCAATTTGCCATACACTCTTGTTATTGCTGGAAATACTGCAAGGTTCAAATGAAACTTATTCCTGGCTCAAGAATCTGTAAGTGAGCATAAATGGATGGGGCTTGACTTAAATAAGCTATCTGCCAAATGCAAATATCCCCTTCTGTGGGAACTTCCCTCATGTCATCAGAATTATCCTCCATTAAATTATGCTGGATCAAGTTTGAGAAGTGTATGTTCCAAAAACAGGTTTTGCAAGCCTAAATTACAAAGGCTTAACATCCAAACTGTTAAACCTGTGGTGCAAGAAACACAACTAGGGCAACAACACAGAATAAAGAAATAGTGTGCTAACAACAGACAGGAGAAGGAATAATTTGCATTTCAGGGAATGGACTGGAAAATTCACCAAAAATTTCACTTACAATAAAAAAGGTAAGTACAAAATGACTGCGGATACAAAGAACCATATGTAGAATTACAATATCTTTCTACCCTCACTCACTCCCTTATACGACAACTACTTTCATTCCCTGAAAACCCACTTGTGAGGATTCGGGAATTCTCTGGAATGGCAAGAATCACAGCACTGGCTGCAGCCGGGGAACAGGAAATCTGTACCTCACCCAACCCTGAGCAGTCCCTTGCACTGGGCACTTGGGATCCTAGTATATTACACTTCCTTCATCAATCTGTCAATTTAAGATAAAATTATGGTTACCGTATTTTTCGCTCCATAAGACGCACCTGAGCATAAGACGCACCTAGCCCCGCTCGGTGCCGTGGCTTGGGAAAGGTGAGGGGGGTTTAAGACGCACACACTTCCCCCCCACTTTTTTGGGGAGAAAAAGTGAGTCTTATGGAGCAAAAAATACAGTAATTTTCTCCTACAAACCCTACAGGATTAATTTAATCCTCCACACCATTATGGCAGCCTTGCAAATATGTTTTCAGGAATGGCCATTTCCCCTTGTTCACATTTCCACCAATTCTTTTCCTCCTTGCACCGCTTATGGCGCCATGACGGATTCTTCCCATTCCTCCAGAATTAAAATAGCGACAGAAGCATTATGGCACAATACTGGGTTTCCTCTAAAGTGGCCTGGAGTGAATGAGAAAACTCTATTTCTCTAGCATAAAAAAGGATGGTGTAGCTCTATAGAGACTTCAAGTTTTCTATAAAATCTGTTTTAAAGCTGGAAAGGTATTTCTGGCCATGAATTACAACCAATGCTTCTAAAGGCCTGTACCAGTGAATGGCTAGGGTTTGGTATTGTGCCAATTTCCAGCCCTTTGGAAAAAGGCAATGGATCAAATGTTGCAAGGTGTATCCCAAGATCAAAGTGCTATCTGACTATTATTGCAACAGGTGAACATGATAAAGAAAATATGAAAAACTTGTGAACGGTATTGAAATGTTTAGAAGAACAAGGATTACAATGCAAGCAGGTAAAGTATACCATGGGCACCTTATACATGCATGGAGTCTGTTCAGTACTACAGCTGATTAGTGCTGAACTTGGCAAGTGTATTGCATCTACTAAACTATTTGTTACAGAAAGTCAGTCTCATTCCACTCCCATGAAGAATCCTTTTTTCAGGCAAAGAAACTGTCATATCCAATAATGTATTCACACACTTTGACCCATCCATTATGCTCACAAGTGATGTCTTCACCTCACTGAACAGGAACAGTAATATTTCATGTGATGCCTGTCCATCATAAAAAGCTAGAATCATTTGCCACCAGATCTTTGGTAAACAGTAGGGTGTGACTATGCACAAAGAGAACAGGAGGTCAAGTCTAGTTTGGGATGTGAAGAAATTCAAATTAGTACCCAAGAACAAGGAAATTCACCCTCATCGTTGGCCAGCAGACTATTGTTTCCACACTGAATCCATGAAGGGGAATTTTTTTTTACTACAACAGCTTGAAATGTAAGACTAAACACTATTCTTAGCAGGCTACACTTGTAACACTAAACACAAGAGGGACAACAACATGTGCAAATGCAGGTGACCTCTCTCATTTACTGGTAGCATCTGAAAATAATCTTGAGAGACAGATGGAATCTGTCCCCTTAAACATGTTCCAATTGCTTGCCATGCCACCTAAACTGAAATAGAAAGGGAAATAGAACAGCTAGCTATTCAGTGTTCAGGATGCCAGCAAGCACATCAGCAACATACTTAACCCGGAAGCTTTGCACCCATGGGAGGGGTCATCCACTCCATGGCAACATTTGTACGTTGACTCTGCAGGGTCATTTCTGGCATTGATGGTACTAATAGTTACGAACCATGTGAAACAGCCTGAGGTGTTTTGGGCGAAATCTACTACCACTTCCCAGACAACTAAAATACTTTGGGATTTGTCTGCTATATAAGTTGTCAGAATGAGTGACAATGAACCATGGTATCCCACTGAGGAATGTAAGTATCTTAAAGTAACAGTGGCATTCAGCATCTTACCTCCAACCATTCTATCCAGCCACCAATGGACTGGTGGAAAGATCTGCGCAAACTTTGAAGCAAACCCTGAAATTGATGGTGAAATGGATAGTGGATCCTTACAACAAAAAAACGGGCACAATTCTTACTGGCCCACTGATTGCAGAGCTGCTTGAACCACGACTAGTCAATCAGCTGCAATGTTGGTTACTTGCAGAAATTTACACTCACTTGTGGAACTGCTAAAAGTAGCTTTACACCCATCAATAACCAACGACCTTAACATAGAAGATCTCATTAGCAGGCCAGGGACTACAGTTAAATGAATGATATGTGGCTATAACCTAAGAGGCCCTTTGTTTTACACTGCCCATGTACCCATCTTGCACATTTTGTTAACTGCTGTTTCTCCAAGGAGCTCAAAGCAGTATACATGGTTCTCCCCCTCCCCATTTTATATTCTTAACACCCTGTGAGAGGTGGGGTCTGCTGAGAGAGAATGACTGGGGTAAAATCATCCCATGAACTTCATGGCCCAGTGGGGATTTTAGCCTGTGTCTTCTAGATTCTAGTCTAACCACTACCGCACAGGAATTACCTGACGCAACTTGGGAACCACTATACAGATTAGTTACAGAGCTCAAAAGTGACCACCAATATGGACTATCAAAACAATATAAGCCAGAATGTTCTGTTACATGATTTCCAGCACCACTGGTGGAAGCCAAATCCAACATATCTACCCCAAAGTAATTTTTTGCATGGCATGCTTTACCTGGTCTACCACAGCCAGACGGCTGCACAGATTTAATTCTTTCACACAAAAAAGTACAGGACAGGGGTGGATGCTATCCAGAATGAAAAAGCAAGTCATCCAAGTGACTTACTTACTGATCTGTACTCACCATAGTAATCCATATAATGTCACATATGTAATCTTATTTTAATTAGAGGGAAGGGGAATAATGTATGTATTTAGGGGTGTCTAAGAGAACCTGCAGTTGGTGTTTCATTTAGCAGCAATTTATGTGCAATCTCCAGTTCTATAGAATCTACTCGTTTTACATAATGTTTATTACTCAACAGAAACACAGTTGAGAACCCAGCCTTCTGTATGTTGAGTTGTTTGTATGATTAACAACAAATATCTTACATTGCTGACAAGCTGGGACCATGTGAGAAATCACAGGAAGGGAAGACAATTTATAACTCCCCCATTCCCAACCTTCTCTTCTAAAGTTCTCTAAAAGTTAATTGAGCAAAAGAGTTAATTGAGCAATCTGATCCTACCCACAAGGGATGCCAGCCTCCAGGTGGGACCTGGGGATCCCCGAGAATTACAGCTCATTTCCAGACTGCAAGGATCAATTCCGCAGGTGAAAATGGATGCTCTGGAGTGTGGACTCTGTGACACTGTACCCCACTGAGGTCCCTGTCCTCTTCAGGCTCCATTCCCAATCTCCAGGAGTTTTACAACTTGGACCTGGCAGCCCCACCCCCCATCCTCCACTGGTGGCCAGAAAGGACCTGGCAACCCTACTACCCACCCCTGTACCCTCCTTTAACTGACACTCAGCTGCTCTCAGTATTCCATCACTTCTAAAGCATGTGCAGTATTAACCAATCTGAGAATTTAACCAAGTCATATTTTCCATAAATATCTGGGCAGCACCCCCCCCCCAAGTATACAGAGACCCATTTAGCCTGTGGATGGCCCACTACTGTGGTTTTCGCCATCCTTATATGAGGCCAACAAGAGTCAATGGAAGTGATACAATATCAAATGTATTAGCATTCAGCAACTATTTTTCCTGTACTTAGTCAGAAGACTTCTGTAAAATATTAGCATTACAATAAAACATACTACTTCTAGAATAAACTATATGTTAAAGCAGTCAGTTAAAAAATGATATAGGGTTCAGGCAGCACTGGTACCAAGCAGCAAGAGCTATCTTGAAGCTTCAGACCCTGCCCTTTACTAAAATGATAATAAACTCCAACTCAAGAAAGGACTTGAAAAGTCTACTCAGTCCAGACAGTTGGGGTCAGTCAGGCTGACAGGTCATGGAAAAAAGCTGAAAAGAAAAAAGTAATATGCCAAAGGTATATTAAACTTTATGGGGCTGAATATGCAAGTTGACATAACAAAACTCTGCCCTTTTAATATTTTGAATATGGGTACAAAGAAGGTAAGAGGGCAAGTGAATTTAAGGTTGCTTTTTTAAGGACAAAAACAACATCTGAACGGATAAGATAAAGTGACTCATACTGCAATCCTGTGCAAGTTTACTCAGAAGTAGGTCTTCCTGTATTCACTTGTGCTTACTCCCAGGTATTCACAAGATTGTACTGAAATGAATCCTTTCTAAAAGAAAAAAGTATTATGCGTAACATCTGATGGAGTAAAATAAGCCAAACAAAGAAAAATTCCACTCATAAAGCAGAGCAGACCGTTTTACGGAAGGAACCATATCTTGAGACAAGTGTTTCTACTTCCAAGGAGATTAGATTGCACAGAAAAGAGCAGAACAGATAAAATATACAAAAGCAGAATTATAAATTCAGTCCTCCTCAGCCCAGACTAACAAATCTGCAAGCCAGTTCTGCAGCTTGATGCTTCTCAATTTTACTCAAAAGTCAATCAGAGTTCAGTGGAATTTGCATCCTAGTAAAGTGTGCTTAGGACTGCAGTTTTTGCAGCAAACATCCTTAGGAGCCATCAGTCTCTCTGCCAATGTATGGAAAGCTCATAATGTCTCTGCCATTAAAATGTCTGGCAATGCCCCCCCCACCCCCATTTCACTTACCCTGACACAGAATGGGAACTTTACATTGAAGCTGCACTCGAATTTTCAAACTAGCATGCTTGGGTAATAATACAACAAATAGGTCATAGGAATCTTGTAGGTTGGCTGAATATTGGATAAAAGACACAATGTTCTAAGCAAATGGTTTGGATGAACTGTTGGTTCCCAAACTAAGTCAAAAATTTACCCCTAACTTGCCACAAAACCCATCATGTACATCAGCATAATTAACCTCTAGTCACAGACACATATTTGCACATGTGTTTGCATATAACAACGAGAACAAATAAATGTGTATAGACTTACTTAATAGAATAGTATACACTACTGCACATTTTTAATTGGCAAATACTTTTCTTACATGTTTCATAATAAATATGCTCAAGCTGTATAATTATGTTTACCGTATAACAACCATAGATTTAATACAGAAAAAGTAAACAGGAATGCCTGATGTTTGATATAAATAACATTAACCTATTGTTATACATTTAGAAATGCAGAGGAATGTCCCTACTACATAATATATAGGAATAAAGTAAAAAAGAAGAATTTACTGGCTCTATTCAGACTTCCCTCCAAATCATAAAGGAAGCTTAATTACATTTTGGCATCTGAATTGATACTCCATGCCTAGTGATCAGCCAGTGAACCAGAATCTGAAAACACAAGTTGGATGCCATAAACTACAAGTTCTTTATTCAGCAGGCCCCTTAATCTTTGAAAAAGTTTCACTGGGGATTGGGCATTCCTCATGGAGAAAAAGCCACCTGACATGGGAACGTGAGGGAAATAGTTACTCCTCGTCCCTCTTCTGCCAGAGAGCTTCTTCAGGCACAAGCGGCACTGCCAGCAGAAAGGGGGGGGGTGTATTTTGCCTCGTTTCCTCTTGTTACTGTGCCTTTCTCCATTTTTGTACACAGAGCTCTCCTCAGCCACCAGCAAGCCGCTGTGAAACAGAAAGGTGGGAAAAATTGCTTTTGCAATTGTAGGATCCAACCTCAAAAGTCTGAAACAGGTTTTCAAATCATGATTTGTTCTAATCGTCTGGAAAAATAAAACAGCTGACAAATGCAGAGCTCCCCAGTATTAGACCAACACCCTAACTACTAAATCACGTAAGCTCTCAAACACAACTGTACACCATGTTCCAAATGCCCCCCATTTACGTGGAGGTATTATTATGACAATGATCATTTTGTTAATTCATTTCCTAATAATTCCTAACATGACCTTTTCTGTTTCAGCACTGCCACACAGAGCTGGTTTCAGATTTTGTGGGGCCCTGGACAGAGATCTCCCCAGGCTCACCCACTCACCCATGTGTCTCACCACTTGCCTGTGCAACCCTCCTTGCCATGCTCACAAGCCGTCTCGCTGCCCATGTTAAGAGCCACCTGCACTGCCCACAGCCGTTTTCCTGATGTCACTGGGCAGCGTGTGTAGCTGGACACATGGATAGCAATGTACTCGTAAGCGAGCAGCCAGAGAAACTGCATGTTAGAGTGAAGCCCTGGGCCACGGCAGCTGCCCTACTGCCACACATTAATTTGACATCTCTTTCCCCAACACTCACCACAAGTTCCAAATCCATCACTAAACACCTAAATTTAGGAGATGGCACCAATGTGCATCACTGTACACTTACACCAATCCTCACTTTCCATTTATTGCGCATTCAGCCAGTTTGAAGATTTACTTGCACCTTAACAGCCCACAGAAGTTTTCACCTTAGCGACTTCACTGTTCAATTCCAACTCCCGATTATTTATAAAAAGAGCATTCCCATGAATGAAGATCCTTGAGGAACCTTACTGCTTCTCTTCTCTCTACTGTGGAAACAGTCTGTTTCCTCCGACCATTTGCTTTCTCCTCCCCTCTAGTGCACAGCAGGACCAACCTCTTACCCCAAGGGTTCTAAAGTTTACTAAGGTGCTTTTTCTGCAGGACTTGTCAAATGGCTTTGGAAGTTTAATTATATCACTATCATTCCTACATCCATGCTCGTTGACATTTGCAAATAACTGCAAAAAATTAGTCAAGCAAGACTTTTCCAGGAGCCATACTGGAACTCCTTCAGCAAATCTTGGTCTTCCAAATGCTTAACGTATCTCCTGAAACAAGTTATGCTGAATAGACACTAGACCACTACACTTTGGTGTACGCCAAACACCCTGTGATGTTATTTTATAATTTGTCACATAGCCATCTTCTTACCTCATCACCTCTATTTGATTCAATTCTTAGAAATCTGTTAAATAGTGGGTTCTATGGATGAACAGACCCCAAGTCTAGTGATCAGCTCTACTTTATTAGTGATTTCAGCAAGCAGCAGAAGGCAAAAATCCCAGGCAGCAGCCTAGCTTTTATGCATGCAAACACCACACCCCGAACACACCCCACTCCCAACGATAGGCTACTTAAGTAACACTGTTTCTCTGTTGGTCTATTCTAGGATCCTATTGGATCTCTATTGGTCTATTCTAGGATCCTAGCCAGCTATTATTTCTGGACACAAACTCACCCTGATCCTAGGGTTAGTTTAGGGATGACTCAGCCTTAGTACACAACAAAATCCTTCCAGGAAAATAATGCACTTCAGTTGTATCTGCCCTATATCTTTCATGGCAAAGATGAAGGTCAAAAATCAAACCTCTTTATTGTCCAACAGCCCGTTACCCAAATTGGTTTACGTATGTCAGGGCTGTAACATGTAAAGGCATCCCCTTGCTCGCATAGAGCAAACCTGTGTATTTTTGGGTACTTTAATATACTTGGGATCTTAAACCTGTGCATACTAATATCCCAATTCAGCTCACCACTTGGAAAAAATTAGGGGAGAAAGGCTCTTATTAAACAGAAGTGTTTTCATTTTGTAGAGAGAAAGAGACCAAATTATTCTATGCAAGTAGAAAAACAGCAATGAAAATTACAGAAAGGAAAAGGCAGTGTGGTAAATGACACACAAAAACCTTTCCCTGGAAAACTGCCCAACTACTGGACAATAAAACTAAATGGGGGGAGGGGAGGCAAGACATACCAGCCTGCTCCTGGAGGGGGGGTTACCCTCAGTGGGGAGGATGTAGTGTCAGGGGATGAAACTGACCAGACAGGAGAAGGAGATGTAGAGACAGGTCCATGGAACAGAAGAGCTAGAGGCCAACCAAGAGGCTGTCTAACAGGATGAGTTCCTAGCCAGCTACAAAAATTGAGGCTGAGGGATGACTTCTTACACCCTTCTGCTAAAACCAAGGAGGTGACAGGATGTTGGCATCAGAATGTGGGAATAACAAAAATGCTATCTTTCAAAGATGAGCCAGACTGAAAATAAATCCTTTGCCTGTATTGTTGGAGGGATGTTCTTCCCTTGTACCTTAAAGAGTATAAAAATGTTCCCTTGGGGAGATTTGGAAGTCAGATAAGTAAATATCTATGGCCGGGTACTTGTCATAATTGGGGAAGGGCAGGAATCTCTCTGTCCAGTCACTGAGATAGCCAGGAAATTTCTGGAATTGGCCTTTTGTATATTGCTTTGGAGTTTTGGGTCATTAGTTAGGATCAAATTACCTGGGAAGAGACTCCAAGGTCCTTGGAGGAAATGGCCCTTGACTGAACCCTCTTAGGTTGGGTACTTGCATGACTGATATAGGAGCTGCCCTGTCGTTTCTACATTAATGTGACTCACTGCCTTTTGATATCAGTTTAATTCAGGCTACTTCTATCAATGCTAGTCCCACACTGAGATGTACACATGTACAGAAAAATGGGGGAACAAGCCATGACAAAAACTGGGGTCTCCGGGGGCGAGGGCCTCAGGGCCATCAAGCTTTACTAGCCAGTTTCCTATTTCTGATGTAAAGATCTGTTTGGTTATCTTACAGTTTTTAGCAACATATCTGTCCAAATTTTCTTTACTTCTCTTACTTTTTGCTTGTGCTGCCAGAGCCTGTTTTCCTTTTTGTTTTATTATTTAAAGAAGATTTTCACTTCTTAATGGTGGCAACTGCCTTGCCTTTTATAGCTGCTTTGACTCCGCTTGTTAATCACAAGGGCATCCTCTTGGACTTGTTGATATATGTGCTATATGTTCTAGCTGAGTTGCTATTATTGGAGAGTATTTAAACCACAAACAACCTGGAAATATCTGGGTTTCTTGACTCTTCCTTTCCGTGAACGCTCTCTTTTGAAATCCAGTCCAGTCGAACTTTCTGGCCAATATTCCTCATACATATATGCTCAAATGTATAACTCAGTGCTCCATACTGGGGTGACAACACTTACATCAGACCCCAGACATCACTGAGGATTAAGTTGAGAGCTGTCTTTACTTCACACAGCTCAATCACCAACTATTTTGGCTCTCAACTATGCTTTGGTGATCTGTGAACCAAGTGTACACCTGTTGACATTCCATATAGAACATACTGTTATATGACTTATTTAACAGAGATAGAGCCTAATTCCATTTCCTTTTATGTCAGAGGTGTGGCACTTCTGCTGAAAATTTACATAAACAGTATTACTGTTATAGAATTCCCAGCAGACACTAAAGAACAATGCAGAAAGTTCTGATGTTCATTTTTTTCCTCTGTTATTTCAAGTATTCATTAGAACTGGAGATTGCAAAGAAGATTGTACTAAGATTGCCTTAGCCAAGCTAATGGACTCGATTGAACCAAAAATTACCCATTTACACAGGAGAAAGAATTATCTCCCATTTTGATTGGATTGCATCCATTGTTTTTAAGATTCAGTTTTCCACTGTCAAATGAAAACCACTCACACAACTGTTAGAGAGTAAAAAAATCATGCAAATGAAAAAAATCCTGAAAATTCTTTCTTCAGTTACAGAGTGAAAGGAATATTATACTGATTGGCATACCATGAAAAAGTAGCTCCCAGTAAATACAAAACAAGCAATAAATAAGAAAATGAGGTGCAAGTCTCATATGATATGTTACTTGGCTTCCTCAATGGCCAAATGAACATACAAAGCTTATGCTGAAAAGCCAGATAATCTGTTAAGAGTATTTACTAGATCAATTATTTAAAATATGAACAGTATTTCCTTTGAGCACATTAAATATCACTAAGACTAATTTATATACTGTGGAGGAGGAGAGTTGGTTTTTATACCCTGCCCTTCACTAACTGAAGGAGTCTCAGATCGGCTTACAATCACCTCCCCTTCCTCTCCCCACAAAAGTCAACTTGTGAGGTAGGTGGGGCTGAGAAAATTCTGAGAGAACTGTGACTGGCCCAAGGTCGCCCAGCAACCTTCATGTGGACGAGTGAGGAATCAGCCCCAGTTCTCCAAACCTGGTTCTCCAAATTAGAGTCCACTGCTCTTAACCACTATACCCCGCTGTTCTTAACCATTACACACACCAAACCTAACTATATACACAGTTCTTCCAACAGCAAAGCAAGTGCCCCCTCAGCTGGTCAACCAAATGGGGTAATCCACTAACATTACAGAAGGAACTTTCTGCATATCTGGAAAAAATACTGGTTAATATAGTTTTTCCAGTTACAAAATCCACTGCTTTATTTTTCTGCAGATTTTTTTTTCAATTTCTAAATATTCATTGCTTCATAATGCTAAAAACAATTAATGGTACCATTGCTAATTCAACATTAGGCAAGCTTTACAGTTTCAAAGCTGAAATCAAAATTATCAAGTGTGTTATAAATATATTGTATTCAAACAAATTCAAAGCTTTACGTGAGAATTGATCATTTTTTCCCTAAAAGGATATTTCTTCAGTTCAAATATTACTTGCTATTGGAACAAAAACTAGTTTGAGGTATTTTTCAAAATTCTGTTCACTAAGTAAAAAATAAACATAATAAATTAAATATATCTATGGCATTAGAAATTCTTCCAGAAAGTCCACATCACTACCCCCTCCCCCAAAAAAACCCTGCCAAAAACAGGATTTCACACATGCGTTTCCTTTTTTATGTCTTGGAAACATGGTAGCATGAGGGAAGAGTGCAGGCGCAAGCCATCAAGCTCAAAGGACAACAGGGGGCAAGCTGCTACCTTCCCTACAGTTTAATGGGAAAAGGAGTATTACTCCCAATATAAGTCTCCATCCCTTACAAGCCATTCTGAATCTGAGCAGTATTTAAGTAGAAAGATTTGGGGGGGGGGATCCTTAAATAAATTACTTTGGGTTTTGATTCAATACTTTGTGACTATTCGCATTGTTCGGCTGGGCGGTAGAATGGGTCTGGGAGATAATAAATGCTTATCTGTGAGAGGGTGTTGTTCGAACTGCCTTGAAAAAGGTGGTTATGAGCCCACCTGAAGATGGCATCCCTGGATCCCACTGACCTAAGCAATTACTGTCCAGTGGGCAAGGTATTTGAGTGAGTAGTAGCTACACAGCTTCAAGCAGTCTGGGAGGATATAGACTATCTAGACCCATTTTAATCTGGACTCAGGCCTAGCTTGAGGGAAAGAAATGGTCTGTATCACTGTTGTAGATAAGAAGCAGATGGGCAAGAGATACTGGGACAGTTATGGTGATGGAAGGGCACAGTGGAGTGTCAGAACCTGGCACCCAGATTGGTTAAGGCCCTGGAGTTCATGTGGGTCTGAAAAACGGAGCTGTTCCTTTGCTTGTAGGAGCTGTTGGTCAGTCTTTTCACTGCTGTCTCTCCCGCATGTGTTTGCAATAAAGGATGACTGAGGGGAATGATGCTGAAGATGTCTGCAGACACACGGGGGGGGGGGGGGGGCACATCATGTAGCTAGCAAAGACCAGATGTCAATTATTGTAAGTACATAGAACTTTTCTTTATTTTCCTTAGTGCACCTGAGTTTGTGCCTTGCAGAATAATATTGTTTAATTATAGAGTCTGTACATTTCCTAACTCACCTGCCTTGGCTATTTAGCATGGTAAAGAAATACACCCTTGTGGCATCAGGCAACACCGCAAGAATCATAGAACCATAGAGTTGAAAGGGTCCCCCCGGGTCATCTAGTCCAACCTCCAGCACAATGCAGGAAATTCACAAATATCTCCCCCACACCCTCAGTGACCCCTGTTCCATGCACAGATGACAACAAAACAACCCTCCAGTATCCCTGGCCAAAATAGCCTGGAGAAAAACTGCTTCTTGACCCCAAAGCGGCGATCAGCATTTCCCTGAGCATGTGGTGGCTGGGGGGCTGATTTTACTCAGAGTGGTAGCCACAAGAGGAAAAAAAGAGAGCAAGACTGTGGCTGGTCAATTGCCACATGGTGACAGAATTCACCACAATCTCCTTGACTGATGATCTTTTCTGGCTAGGCGGGGTATAAACCCAAAAATAAATAAATATATCAATCAATCAATCAGTCTTTGCCAGGAAAGTAACAGGGGGAGCGTGTCCCTGTTGATTCTCCTGGACCTCTTTATAGCATTCAATACCACCAACCACAGTATCCCTCTGGGGAAGCTAGCTGAACTTGGAATGACGGGTACTCTGCTTCAGTGGTTCTGCTCTTACTTGACTGGCCAGTTCCAGAAGGTGGTGTTGGGGGACTGCTGCTTAGCCCAACAGCATTTATGTTATGGGGCCCTGCACTGTTCCATCTTGTTCCCCATGCTGTTTAACATCTATATGAAACTGTGGCGAGAAATCACCTAACAATAGGCTGATGACACCCAGCTCTACTTTTCCTTAACAGCTGGATATTATAATAGAATGGATGAGGACTGGGGTCATTTCATAAAAAAAGAGGTGCAGGAGCTCATTAGCATAACTCATTAGCATAACTTATTTGCATATGCTACACCACCTGACATCACCTGAAGTATGTCAGAAGGCGAGAGAGAGAGAGAGAGAGAAAGAAAGAACTGGCAGAGAGGGGACAGCTACTAATCCAAGTTTCAGAAATACCACTATTTGGGGAGGACAGCTTCAGTGGTGGATGAAGCCCTCAGAAGGCTGGTCGGAAAAACAAGGACCTTTCCAGGAGGCGGGGTCATTTTGCTGCAGTCATGACACAAGCAGGCATTCCCCCGCGGGGGGGGGGGGGTTTGGCACCAACTCCCGGAGCTGCGCTCCCCCGAACTCCTGCTCAAAATGACCCCTGGATGAGGACCAATAAAACAAAGTTCAGTCCAGACAAGATGGAGAAACTGTTGGTCAATGATAATGCTGCTCACAGATTGAGTAGTCAGCCTGTCCTGGAAAGGTATGACTCCTCATGAAAGCAGGTTTATAGTTTGGTAATAGTGCTGGATGCCAGTCTCTAACATGTAATGCTATTTATCAGCCATAGCCATTACTCCAAAAAACAAACAAACATGCTGTGGCGATCCATGTTCTGATTACACTCAGGATAGATTCCTGTAACGTGCTCTACATGAGGCTGTCTTTGAAAACGGTCTGGAAACTTCAGCTCATCCTAAATGCAACAGCCAAGATATCATCAGAGTCAGGATCCAGGGATTGTTATATCCCTGTGCTGAAATTTGTACTGGTGGATCCTTTTTTCAGATAAAAGGAAGTATAACAGATAAAAGGAAATACTTCTTCACCCAAAGAGTGATTAACACGTGGAATTCACTGCCACAGGAGGTGGTGGCAGCTACAAGCATGGACGGCTTCAAGAGAGAATTGGATAAACATATGGAGCAGAGGTCCATCAGTGGCGATTAGCCACAAACTATAGATAGGAACTCTCAGTATGGGGCAAGTGATGCTCTGTATTCTTGGTACTTGAGGGGGGGGGGGCAACAGTGGGAGGGCTTCTAGTTTCCTGGCCCCACTGCTGGACCTCCTGAGGGCACCTGGTGTTTTTGGCCACTGTGTGACAGTGTTGGACTGGATGGGCCACTGGCCTGATCCAAAATTGGCTTCTCTTATGTTCTTATGTTCTTAATTCAAAGTGCTGTTTCTTACATTTAAAGCCCTAAATGGCTTGGGGGCAGGGAACTCGAAGGACCATCACCACCCATATTGTCCACCAGCTAAGATCTGCCTCACAAGCCCTACTCTCAGTCTGAAAACTAAGCTGCTCAGTGGTCAGTTTTATGGTATATGTTTTTTTAATTCTCGCTTATAATGCTGGAATGATGGGGGGGTGTTTGCATATTTTGTCTGTGTGTATCCCTGGAAATCATGGCTGACTTCTGGTGACCCCTAGTGGGGCCTGGACATTTCGGAGAGGTGGCTTACTATTGTCTGCATCCTGGCCCTAGTATTCCTTGGAGGTCTCTCTTTGAAGTACTTGCCAGGGCTGGCCCTTAGCTTTCAAGATCTGACGAGATCAGGCTTGCTTGGGCTATCCAGGTCAGGGCTATAAAGCTGATTTTAATTGATACCTTATAATGTTTTGCTACATTTATGTTTTATTTTATAGATCCCCTTGTGTAGAGTCCCTGGAGAGGCAGTATAAAAAAATTCTAAATAAACAGGAGAGTATGCGCATAAATTGTATGGCCAATAAAAAGTTGATGGGCTAGTACCTTCTGCAGATATACTTGTACATAAATATCTTATTCCATAAATAAATATCTGGTGAAACAGAAAGATTTCAAGCTATCTGATCTATTCAAACAAAAAAGGTAACAAAGTATTCCAATCTAATCTAACATTTATTTTATTTATTTACTGTATTTATAAACCACCTTTCTCACAGAGACTCAATGCTGTTTACGCAATGTAAATAAGTCCCTAAAAGACACATCCAATAAGCACAGTGTAGGCCAATACAATCAATATAAAGAGACCCCAAACAAGCAATGTTGTACCAGGACTAGGATTACCAAAATCTGAGTGCCCACAGCATACGATGCATGATACAGAGTGCGGATAACATCAAGAAAAATGAACAAGGAACAGAAAAAGATAACATTTTAACTGGTTAAAAATGCAGAAAGATGTTAAGCAAAGCTATGGATTCAACAATCAGTGCATTTATTACCAGGGCTCCGTTGGGTTCGGGGCGTGCCGGAGCGCTGCTCCGGGAGAGAGGAGGGCGGGGACTTAACAAAGCCCCGCCCCCCGCTCACTCCTCCCGGCAGCGGCAGGCCGTCGCCGGCCCTGCAAAAAGCCTCTCCCCTCCCCCCTTCCGGGGCCGCGGCAAGCGCCGCGGGCCCCGGGACAGCCGCCCCCTTCCCTCCCCGCCTCCCCCCGCACTCAAGCGTCCGAGGCCGCAGCAAGTGCCGCGGGCCCCGGGGCAGCCGCCCCCTTCCCTCCCCGTCCTCCCCCCCGCACTCAAATCTCCGGGGCCGCGGCAAGCACCGCCAGCCCCAGTACCAGCCTCCTCCTTCCCTCCCCGCCCTAAAACTCCCGGCCGCGGAAAGCGCCGCTGCCCTGGGAGAAGCCTCCTCCTTCCCTCCTTCTCTCCCTCCCCCACTCACTGCTCCTGGGCCCCAGGAGGGCGCAAGGGAGGGAGAAGCCGGGCCCCAGAGGCCTGAAGCCCCTGGGGCCCAAGCAAGAGGGGGGAGGAAGGAAAACGCTGGGCCCAGTGGGGGGGAGAAGCGTCCCCCTTCCTTTCTTCCTTCTCTCTCTCTCTCTCCACACCTAGCTACCTACCTTCCTGTTCCTTCCTTTCCCCCTTCCTTCCTTCTCTCTCTCTCTCTCCCCCACCTACCTACCTTCCTGTTCCTTCCTTTCCCCCTTCCTTCCTTCCTTCCTTCTCTCTCTCTCACCCACCTACCTGTTCCTTCCTTCCTTCCTTCTCTCTCTCTCTCCCCCACCTACCTACCTACCTGTTCCTTCCTTCCTTCTCTCTCCCCCCCACCTACCTACCTACCTTACTGTTCCTTTCTTTCTTCCTTCCTTCCCCCCTTCCTCCCTCCTTCCTTCCTTTCTTCTCTCTCTCTCCCCCACCTACCTACCTTCCTTCCTTCCTGTTCCTTTCCTTCCTTCCCCCTCCCTCCCTCCCTTCTTGCCTTCTGACACACTGCCGATGACGTCAGGAATGTGTGGCCTTTTGACACTTCCGGTGACGTCAGGGGGTGTGGCATATGCAAATAAGTTATGCTAATGAGCTCCTGCACCTCTTTTTTTACGAAAGGACCCCTGTTTATTACACTTGAAAATGTCCACTTGCAAACCATGATTCAGTGACTAGAAGCATGGATCATACATATTCGAAAATATGACAGTGAAGAAAAATTGAACCTATATAATATGGTGCAAAAGAAACCAATCACTACTCCAGCAGTTTTATACTTAAGATTTAAATCTTTCTAAGCCTGCTGACTTGTAAGGGTGTAACTGACTTCTAAGGGTGTAACTTTGCTTCAGATGACAGGGTCAGTTCATTAATCCAAGGCAAATTTAATTACTTAATTGGCTTCATATTTTCTTTAGATACAGGCTGTGTACATATCATTAAGAGTAGAATATCCATTTCAAGATTTTTTTAAATTACTGGAGCTCTTAATAGTAACCTGCTGCTGACACAGTAGCACGAGATTGACATTTAAAACAAAAACATTTGAAAACACAATCAGAAAAGTACACTTAGAAACCAAATGTTTAAATTCTAGCACAAAGCAGGATGAACAGAAAGGAAATACGATGAGAACAATGAGGTTTATTTAGCAGTGAAATTCTATAATCAGAACAAAGCAGAGACTGTGTGACTGATGTCAATGGGCCAAATTCAAACAATTTTATATACACTACAGGACATAAATTAAAGATTCAATCATTCCAGGTTTTATATCTGTGTTATAAACATGTCTATTAAGCAACAGTGCCACCATCATCCATCAAGGATACACTGTTGTAAAAGTTAGATAAATGAGGCCATAAGGAAAAATATAAAAAAAGAAATCAAAGCAAAGTCTTTGAAGACTCACTAACGCTACATTTACTTATGATGTTTATAAAACATGTATTCACAAATATAAATACAATTACACACAAACAAGTAAGTTACATAATATATACTAAAAAGCTCCATAATCCCCAGCACACTAAAAACATCTTATCTGTTTATAAAGGGAGAAGACCAGGGAAGGACCCATATAGACCTTTCTCATGAGAGTGTTCCATAACTCTGGAGCTACCACAGAAAAGGTCCTGCTCCAGGAAGAAGACACCCTAACTTCTCTTAAAGAGAAAAATCCAGAGCACAGACTACTAGTATAGTCCAAAACAGAATTACATCCTTCTAAGACCACTGAGGGTCCGCTAGGGCCTGGCATGATGTGGTCCATGGGGTCGTGAAGAGTCGGACTAGACTGTGCAACTGAACAACAACAACAAAAGACCACTGAACTCAATAGGCTTAGGAATGGAGTCTAAGACTGCAATGCTATGAACACTTGCCTTCAAGAAATTTACTTCTGAGTAAAGATGCATAGGATCACAATATACAATACATTAATCTCTCTGTGTTTAGGATATGGTTACTGTTAAAGAAAAGGGACACACTCTTGTTGGGGAAGGGTCAGGAGTAATTTTGTTTTAAGATATTTTTCAAAATCTGCTAGAGAATTCATTATTAATTGTTCTTACAGAGAATGAAGGATAATAAATCACTCCCTCTCAAGTGATTAAAGCTGTATTCAGAGGAAGGAAGGCTCTATAGCATCACATCCCACTAAGCGCCCTCCCCTGCCAAATCCCCCCTCCCAAAAAAATCTCCAGGAATTTTCCAAGCCAGAGTTGACAACCCTACTTTCAAGGTACATAAAAATTGATGTTTTAATTTTAAAATAATCTAATTTTACTTCTGTAAATTAGTAATATTGAATACTCTTTTCAAAAAACAATCCAGTTTTAAGTGATATCTGAATGTAATGTAAGCATATGCATCTATACTCATTTTGTGATAATCTATGACACTATCAAATACATGGAATTAAAGCCCGCTTTCTACGTAAAAGAACAAAGCAATGGCAAAAGTATGACTTCGGCAGTCACGTGTTACAGTGGCCCTGTAGCTCAAGCACACATTTCATATTTGGACTGTCAACCAAACATCATAAATCTTTACTTTTCACTTCATGAAGATACACTGTCCTCACTCAGTAACTACAAGCATGCACTTTTGGGAAGTTCTGGACTTCACCAGTACTCCACCCAACACATGTGCATTTAAGATTTCAGCCTTAATGTTCAAGCAGAGGAAAACAAAAATTCTGAATTCTAAATAAATTATTTAGGCTGCATAAGAAGAGATTTTGGATTATGTTCTTGGGTAGTAAAAATTCTTTATTTAGACAGGAAAATTTTTTTTACAACAACCAATAAGCACACCCAGTTTTAGGAATATTAAGGACTTCTTTTCCTGGTGGCTTGATCTAGTCCAATCCATTCTTTTTTCTACCCAGAAAGCATTTATAAGATTGGGTTGCACAACTGCAAGCCTATTCTTTTGGGATTAAATCCTACTGACTTCAGTTTTAAGTAAATAAACTTAATGGTGCTTCTTCTTCACACGATATTGGGCTTACTTCCTTGTTTTACTTTGATAGTTGTTACCAAGATACCGCATGGTTATTGTGATACAAAGCCAATGAATTAGTGGTCTTTTTTCCATGCATAGTAATTACTAACATCAATTCTCCCCCACCCCGAAAAACCCCTCTCATATCACTATTTCTCACAAACTGCTGAACAAATAGCCAACCTCATACCTTTTTCCAATAGTAGCACCACACCATATAATATCCAATATATTAGAGTTGTGTCAAGTGCTAGATACCTTATTTCAAGAGCTGCAATATCACATAATAGTAAAATCTGTCTTCCAGTTGCATTTGTGGACATGTAATTTTATGTGCGTAAGAAAGTAGAAGAATCAAAGAAACATAATGGCTCCGAAGATGAAAAGATAAGAACAGAAATAGGGCAAAGGCAAGACAGAATGTTGAAACAGCAGGAAATATATTCTGTTAAAAGAGGTGGTATTAACTAAGGAAGTGTGAAAGTCAAGATGATTCACTGCAGCAAACAAAAGAAACTTTTCCCCTGCAAAGCCCATTAAAATGAGAGAGACTCACACAACAGGCCCTTATTTTGTTTTTGCAGTACTAAAAAGATAGTGTATATTACATACGGAGGTAGTTAAGAAAGAGGATGAAAGGATCTAAGGATTATGAATACAGTCCAAGATCACAGGGAGAAAACACACAAATTGGCGGGAAGGCCCTGTTCAGACATACAACTACACTAGGGTTTAAGAATCAAGAATAGGTCTTGAAATACTGGGCACCCTCCAACTTACCTCCTTCCCGGTTTTGGTATTACACACTACCATTCCCAACCAAGGTTAATATGAAACTAGGTGCACTTAAAATTACTTGGCTTGATTCAGACATAACATTAAACGAATGTCTGGCCTTACAGAACAAGCCTTATGGTCACATGCTCCCTCTTTTGTACACCCAGCCGCAGTTAGTTAGTACTTCTTCACTGCAAACCGTAATTTGCTGTTACATCCCCAAAAGCAAACTATAGTTTGGATTTATTCTTCAAACCAGGACTACAAACCAGTCTGTGGATTGTAATTCTGGTTTGAAGTGCAAGCACAAAGCCTAGTTTACTGGGTAGGCAACAGTAAATTATGGATTGCACTAAAGTGGAAAGCCTGTGAACACATTCAACACACACTTTGTCCTGGCCACAGTGGAGGACAACAGAGAAAGCAAGTAACACAGTGGAGACTGTCCTGTGCAGTGGCTGGAGCAAAGAAGGTGTGGAACACAGTCATAGGATCCAAGCCAAAATAAGTAATTGAAACAAAGCACCTACAAAGATGAAGAAGGGAGGGAGGGAGCATGTGAACATATGGCTAGTTCACACAGATTTATTTATTTTTTGCTGTGTCTGAATTGATTATTTGAAGCCCTGTATAAAGAAAAATTGGAAAGGGAGTTCAGGAGTACACCTGGTTTTATTTTGATCAGGACTAGTAATGGTCATACAGTGGTGAAACAGGAAACAGCAGGAAAGGAAGAATTCATGTGTGAGCTGCAATGAGAGAACAGACTGTACATGATCCTGAAATCTAAACTCTGGTTATTGAAATGAATCTGAAGGATTACACCCACAATGCTAGTATAATATCTCTTTTTGGCAAATCTCACTCTCTCTTAACCATCTCTGAGATTGTAACAGTTCATAGGTGTGGTTACACAAATTGGATTAATGTACACAAAACTAACATGTGAAAACACTTCAAAGAACACTGCAAATAACTAAGGATTTTTAAAAAAAAAAATAAACAAGAGTCAAGGTTTTTGTAAAGCCCATACTCAGAACTAGACATTCATTGATACTGTAAACCAATGACAAAGGAATAAAAGACAAGGTAAAAATACTGGGCTATGAAATTATAAAAACTAGAAAATATTTATTCCAATATATAATATATGAACCTTAATACTGAACAGTATATAGGTATTAAAGGCAGGGAGCAAAAACATCTAGATTATTTGCTTATTTCATATAGTAACCATTTGCAATACATTACTAAAGAGTTGTAATGGTATCTCATACATGGTCTGTTTTAGCTGTGCTACTTTCAAGGCTCCTTGGCTCTCAGTGAATGAGCATCAAGAATACAAAAGAAACACTTTTTGGGGGGGGGGGGGGGGACAGAGCCAGTACAGACCTCATGTAATAAGCATGAGGTGGATCAAATTCAAGACCCATTATGTGAAAACAGTTTCACCAGCACAAGGAAGAAAAAAATATCCAAAGAGCAGAGCCTTGCTTACTGGGTAGACACATTCAGTTCATTTTTCAAAAAAAAAATTATCATACCTTTCTATACTTCATGATGGCTTACAGTCAATAAAACAACGTACAGAGATCAGATAGTAACAGAAAACAGAAACAATGCACTCACAAAAAGCCCAACCACTCCCAAACATATCAAAACCCAGCAAGATAACACAGTCTGAATGGTCATACAAGATCCTGGAGAACAGCTTGGTCTTCACATGTTCTTTGGAACAAGTTAATGAGGAGGCCTTGACACCTCCTCCGGCAGTCTATCCCACAGGACAAGAGCAAAAAACATTCATGCATTCACTGTCACTGAATGAACCTGAGAGGTAGATGGTACCACCCGCAGTGCCTGTAGGGCAGATCTTAATAGGCTTGTGGTTGCACGTGGGAAGAGGTAGTCCTCCAGGTATGGAAGCTGCAGGTGGTAAAAGGTTTAAAGGAAAGATGCATCACTTTCTGAGCCCACAAAAAGGTTCAAAGCCAGCAGAGTTGTTTTAAAATGCATTGCTACCCAACACCAGAGGAAAAGCAAGCAACTTAATTTTATACCAACTAAAGCTTCAAAGTTATCTTCAAGGGAACCTTCACATAGATAGTACTGGAGTAGCTCAACTGGGAAATTACAGGTGTATGGATCAGCATGGCCAAAATGGCTAAGTCTAGAAGGGAGGACAACAGCAATCCAACTGAAAGAAATCATTCTTGGCAACGCCAATTAGCTGCTCTAATAGAGCACCTCAAGGCTCTTCACCCAGTGAGATAGGACCAAACAGACTCCATCTAACATTGGTAAATCAGTCAGCTCCAAAACATCAGCCTTTCCCACCAAAGTTATCTCCATTTTGTCTTATGTCAATTTTAGCTTGTTCTTCCTATCCTACTTGACCAACTCCAACTCCAAAATGCCCACTTGACATCCAACTCCAAAATCCTGTATATTATTATTCAGCAACTTTGAACAGATATTCAATGGAATTGGCAATACAGTATCTTGTGGTATCTTATATAGCAGGTGCCTCAGAAAATGCCTCTGCATTCTACCAGACCAAAAGAACCCTCCATACCACAAGAATACCACCCCGAATGCTCCAAACAGTCCAATAAAGTGCCACCCAAAGGTCTAACAAGAGCAACATGAAAAAAATTAATCTTCTCTATAAAAGACCATTCACCAATGAAATCAATAATGTCTGCATCCCATTACCAGGCCTAAAGTCAGATTAAAATAGGTCAAGAAAAGATGTACTACTCAGAAATACCTGGAATTGTTATGCCGCTACATGCTTCATCATCTTGCCCCAAAATTTAAAGTGGAGAAAGTCTAATAACCAGCCAGAACTTCTTAGCAAAGGAAATCTTTTTACCCCATCAACAGTGGATGAACCACTGCTTCTTTATGGAGCTGGGGGAGCTTACCCTTAAGCAAAAAGACACCAATTGATCTGGACAATCGATCAAGATAGGCAAAAATCTAATTTGCAAATGTAGCCTTCACAAATCCAAGAAATCATATATCACTGTCATAAATTAAGGGGGGGAAGCTATGACATTTTACAAGATCCAAGCTAATTCTAAAGAAACTAAAAAGTGATGTTATACATCCCTAATCCAGAATTACTCTGTTCTTTAAACCTCTTCTACACTAACTATAGTATCATTTTTTAAATAGTGATCCAGCACTTCTATATTGAACCAGTATGGTATTCTTTTTCTGTATAAATATGAATGAGCATTACACAGAAAACAGACCCTTCTGAGCCTTTGCCTGAACCAGATACATGTATATTTTAACCATTACTAGTAGTAATAAGAGGTGCTGTCATATCCTTTTTGTATGCAAGTTGTTGTTTTTACCAGTGTTGATGAATAGGTAGTAACACACTGTGTCAATATCTGGATCAGAATAAACTGTTACTGATGTTGTAGTTTCCTTGACTATTGTAGGATGGCTCATGCAACGCTAGCACATTAACAGTTAGAATTTGATCCTACATAGATTTACTCATAGGTAAGTACCACTGAATTCAATAAAATGTACTTCCTGGTAAGATTACAGCTTTGCAATCTAACTCTAAGCTAAACAAATTTCCGTTTATTCAGAAGCAAATCCCACATGCCCAATTAATGGTACTAACTTCCTGGTAAGTAGGTGTAGGACTGTAACCTTATTAAATATTAAATGTCTTAATAGGAAGAACATATATAACACAACTTGGGTTTGATCACAATGGCAACTTTACTAATATCTTCAGCCATTATTCTAGTTTCATCACCACCTATGAGGTTTTGGTTTAAGCAGCAAGAGATCCCACACTGAGACACACCTGGGGAATTAAAAACTGCACACCATAGATCTCTCTGCAAGATATTAATAAAGAACATTAAGAACACACAGTGCCATCCTAAACAGAGTTATGCTCTTCTAAACTCACAGTATCTAAGTGCAGATCTGGTACCATGACTGAGGCCAGAGAGGGAGAGATCCTGGTGAACAATAGCTGAATATTAATGAGAGAATAATAGTACCAGAACGTGGAAGGGGATGTACATTCTAATGAAAGCAGCATCGTACAGATGGGCATCCTCACTTGGACATACACACACACATATATACAGATATCGATATAATTCTGATTTAGGCTGCAGGTTCTAACCTAAACAAGGCCATCTGCATGCAAAAGATGTCTCTTTTCAAGAATCTCCATTCTAAATCAGAGTGTAAAAGAAGAAATGATATGGTTTCTTTATATATATTTATTAAATGGATATCATTAAACACACAGAGAGACATACACACCAGTAAAACCATTAAAACACAGCATAATAATAATTGTCATCATACGGAGGAAGGTCATTTACCGGTTCTTCTAGATTTAATACATTTTTATTCTCCAGGCACTAAGTTACGCAAAATTCTTTTAAACAAATGCAGTCAGCCCAAAAATGTATTCATATTTCTTCAAAACACCATAAGTGCATATCATTTGATTAATCATTTTTTCATCTCAACCTCTTCCTGCTCTAATGAAATGACTCAGTATGACTTCAGTGCGGCAAGGATCAAGCCCCAATTTAAGACCCAGGATGAATGGCTCAACCTTGCAAAACTTGATTTCTATTCCATATTTTCTTTCATTCTGGCTGCAATAACCATACAAGTGAAGGCAACTTCTCCTAGCAAGTCTTTTCCTGACTTAACTACACAAAAAGATCTACTGTAAAAGGTTCCTCATGCCACTACATCTCTTTCTCTCTATATTATTCTTTCTGCCTACACAACAACCTCTCAATTCTAAAAACCGACATCAATTTTAAATGCGGGCAGGGTGTCAACTCCCTGGATTTCCATCCTTCCCTTTCTAGAGCTTCCGTTCTCAGCTTCCCCCCCCCCCCCCCCCCCCGCTGCCTGTCACCTGCTCCCTCCTAGACCGCCTTGTTCTTCCAGGTCAGCTGTGTACACACCTTCTCTGCCTATTCATCCAGGGTGTGTGTGTGTGTGGGCGAGAGAGACGATGAAAGAAAGCCATATCAAGGCAACCGACTGCATTTCGCCGTCAACAAGGGGGAGAGCTTCTCTAATGCACAAACTCCATCAAGATCCACACGCACAACTCCTCCCTGAGACTAATGCAATAAACGCGCGCGCGCGCGCGCACACACCCCACACCAGGCCTTGTTTAGCTCCCTCATCTCTACTCGCTGTGCACTGCTTCAAACACCGCCGCCGTGCCAGATCACAAAGGCCCTGCCTCATGCATCAGCAGCAACCGAGGTCTCGCTGCTCCTCTTCCTCCATGCTCTTTCCCAAGCCGAAACCTGGTCCGACAAGCACCCCCCCCTTCACGCCCCCACCAGCGCTCTCCCCAAATCGCCCCGCCAGACCCTCGCCGCTGCCTCCCCTGTTCACACACACACCCCGGCCAGTCTTCTTACTACGACACCCCCTCCCCCCAGTCAATCCCAAGACCTTCCAGCTGCAGGTGCCTCAAACACCCCTCCCCCCCCCCCCCAATATTTACCTAGGGCCACCTCACAGGCTTTGCGTAGCTGGGAATGATGCGCCTTCTTCACCTCCTTGTCGGCCAGGATCTTCTCCAAGGCCCGGGTCAGGAACATGTTTTTCGTCTTCTTCCCCTCATACATGGGGGCACGATGCGAGTCGGGAGAACGGAGGGAAGAAGGAAGGACTGGGGAGCCTCTCGCTCGCTCCGGCTGTGGCGGCTAGTATCTCCCCCCCGCGCGCCCTCCTCCCGGCTAGGAAGCAGGTCCCTGGTGAAACTGCCTTCCCGGGCGAAGAGAGCGGAGGCTGAGTCCCGACTGGGCGGCTACTGCAGCCCCTGGTCGCCGCCCGCGCGCGGGGAACGCCGGCTCTCCTGGCCGCGAGGCACCTTCAGCCCCGGCACCCCACACTCGCCTCAGCCTCCATTAGCAGCAGCGGCGGCGGCGGCAGTAGTGGAAGCAGCAGCAGTGGCGGTAGCAGCAGCCTGCTCTCGCCATGTTGGAAGGAAGCGACGTCAAGGCCGCGGCCCGAGTGGCTGCAGAGGAGGAAGCGGCAGCGGTGCGGCGGCTGTTGTTGCTGCTGCTTCAGGCCGGGAGGGAGGCGGAGGCGCAGCCGCAGGGAGACAGCGAGCAGAGCGGCTGCCAGGACTGGCTGTCAGGCCTGCGCTACAGGTGTGAGGAGAGGAGGGGCCAGTGGCTCTCCTTCCGAGAGGAAGAGGGCCGAGCAGCGGCGCGCAAGAGCTGTCCCCGGGAAGAGCGGGCGGGCCTCTCTATCCTGTTCGCCGCCGCGCTCGATTCATCTCGGGTCAGGCGAGGAAATCCGCCGTAGCCCGCTTGTTCGCACACCGGAGCTCCGACTCCATGCCGTCCGGGTACATATGCCTCTGGGCTGAGGTACTCGAGGGTATTGAGATACAAACCCGTCCCAAATCTGAACATGTTAATTTGAAAGTAAGTCCAAGTAAGTAGGATTATTAAGCTTACAGGCAGGCATGTAAAGACTTAGAGCTCTGAAAGTACTCAAGCCTGGCCATAGTAGCCCCCGTCCTCTGCTTTATCCTCCCAGAGGGTGATTAAGATTAAACATTGGAGGATAAAGATTTAAACAAATAAACACAACTCGCCGTTGGTTTTTGTTTTCAGCTTGACCTCAGTCGAAAACAGGTCACCCTGCATAGTAGAACTTGATGGAATGGGAGGGACACCCAGGAGGAAAAGTTTGTGAATGGACTGGAGGGGTAGGGAAGCTGGGATTTGTTTCAGTTAAAGCAGAGTCAGATAAGCTTGTAGCTCCTGGCAGGCTTCCTTGGTTAAGCTTTCAGCTGTTGTAGCAAACAAATAAACCGGCGGCTTGTGCTACTAACGCGTTTTAATTCTAGCAGAAGCTTTCAAAGTCTTTAACATGCCACAAGACTCTGGCTTACTTTTCTAAAGCCTATTTTACACATTGAAAACTATGATGTTATTAGGAAAATTCAACCCCATTATCCAGGGTTTTTTTTTTGTAGAAAGCAGGAACTCATTAGCATAATAACACCCAACAGCAGAAATGTATTAGCATATTAGGCCACACCCCTGACAGCGCAACTCCCTCCCAGGATTGGTTTCCCCAGGTGCCCCATGGCTTGTGGGGCGCCTGGGGAACCCAAGGAGGGGAGGCACTTTAAACTGCCTTCCCTTCCTGGATCAGCTTGGCTTCTCCAGGCACCCTGCAGCTTGCGAGGCACCTGGGGAACCTGAGTGGGGGAGGCTGTAGGTGTGGCCAACTCAGAAGCCAGCTGGAACTCCGTTCCTGTGCTTCCTGCCCCAAAATAGCCCTGCATTATCTAATACAAATACATTCTAAAAGTGGCCCCAAATTACAAAACTTGATTTTGAAAAAGATTGAGCTATCACATCCTAACAGTAACTGTATTCAGGCACTTCCCCAGTACATAGTAAATTGGTGGTTTGCCACAACAGGGCCTGGGAGTTGTTTCACAAATCCACTTTCTTATGGGAAGATGAAGGAAGGGAGTTAAGGCGATTCTTCCACTTTAGACTGATCAATGGGGTATTTAAAAATTGTAAAACTAGTCTCTGATCCAGCAGCTGTGTAATTTTGAATTATTTGGTGGAATAATTCTAGTGTAGATAGGGCTTTTACAGCCTTCGGTTTTCAAATAATGGAATAAAAATTCAGATAATATACAATGACTGGATTGAGGATATTAGAAATATTAGACATTTATCACATTTCTTATTAAATTACACTATGTATAAGCCTCATCAAGAAAGTAATGCTTTCTACCTTGTATATTAATAGCTGTATTTTCACTCTTCTCATTAGTAATAAAAAAGTTGGTTCCCAAAACAGTTTACAGGAGGAGTTGTTGTTATTGTTGCTGCTGCTGCTGTTGTTGTTTTGATGGTGGTGATGATGAATCGCCCACCCTGCAAGCAGGCTCTGGGTGATCTACAACCTTGTAAAACATTTAAAAATATAATTAATGCATAATTAAAAACACCAACAGAACAGTAAATTAAACCTATCCAAGATCGCAGTACAGTTCCTCCTTTGTGGGCTGCACCATTGTTCCACATGGCAGGGCAGGGTATGTGGAGGCCACAGAAAGAAAGAGAGGATGCCAGTCTCAACCTCCCATTGCTGCCCTCAACTAAAAGCCTGGCGGAACATCTCTGCCTTACAGGCCCTGCAGGATTGCATTAGATCCTACAGGGCCCTGATGTTATTCAGCAGAGTTCCACCAGATCAGGGCCAGGATTGAGAAGGCCCTGGCCCTAGCTGAGGACAGCTGGACCTCCCTAGGGCTGGGGATCACATGCAGGTTGTTATCTGCCAGTCTCAGTGTTCTTCTGGGGATGTATTGGAGGAGATGGTCCCAAAGCTACGTGAGTTTAAAATTGCAGGTTGGATCCAGCCAGCCTTGTCACACAATCTCCCCTAATCCCCATCCTTATTACTTAAGACCTCAGCATGCATGCTTTTGTCCATGCAGATCCCATGATTCCTAACATAGTTTTTTTAGTGGTGGAAGGGAACCCTCTCCACTCTTTTTCACCAGCAGAAAAGCTGATTGAATCCAAACCCAATTCAGATATCGAGCAATTGAAAGCTGCCACAGCCTAGCATTTACTGTAGCAGGCAGTTAGGCAAGGGGGTGGGATATAATGAGGAGGGTGATGAGGGGAGTGAAGAAAAACAGTGAGCATATGAGAGGGTGGGAAGCAAAGGGAAAGAAGAAAGTAGAAGTCAGATGGAAGAAGAGTAGGGTGAGCAGGGAAGATGGGAGTTTCCATATCCTATGCATTCTTGTGGGTTGTCTTGTTGTTGTTTATTAGTGCCTCTAGGACTTACAGTAATTTGTTTACAACTCACAGGGTTTTTTTTTGCACTGGTATCCTGTAAGATGAAGTAAGATTTTGTCTAAAACTTTATAGCTGATTGTCAGGAAGAAGTGATAGATAAGGAGGAGTGTGTGCTTCCCTGAATATGAAAATTTTGTATGCATTGTTTTGTGAAGGCACACTGATTTGACCATCTGCAACTGCATGCATAGGCCCACAGTTTTCCAAGATGCAATGGGTATCTTTTTTCAGACACTATCTATCGTAATGCAATTGAACAGTTGTACAGTTGTTTCTCCCACCTCTAGGGGCAATATATCTGGCCTAGGTAGGTAGGTCAGCAGTGACTGGCTTTCTGTATATCTAAGATGATGATGATTTATTAAATTTATAAACTGCCTTCCCCCGGAAGGCTCAGGGCAGTGTACATCATAAATTAAATATGAACGATTAAAAACAATTAATAGAAAATAGTACATGGTTAAAACAGATAAAACAGTATAATTCTTCCAGATAATAGATGGAGTGCATATAACTTCACATCACATGCTGGGATTGGTAAAACCAGGTGGAAGCCATGGTAGGGAACTGTTGCCATCCTCAACTGTTGGCCTGGTGGAACATCTCCATTTTGCACGCCCTGCAGAACAAAGCAAGGTCTCGCAGGGTGCAAATGTTACTAGGTAGAGAGTTCCACCAGGTCAGGGCCGAAAAGGACTTGGCCCTAGTTGAGGACTGCCGAATATCTTTTGGGCCAGGGATCACCAGTAAGTTTTGATCTCCCAAGTGTAAAGCTCTTTGGGGGGCATACCAGGAGAGATGGTCCTGCAGGTACCTTGGCCCCTGACCATTAAGGGCCTTAAAGGTCAAAATCAACACCTTGAAGCGGATTCAGTACTCAACTTGAAACCAGTGCAGCTGGCAAAGGACAGGTCGAGTGTGTGCAATCATTGGGGTACCCATAAGTACTCACACTGCGTCATTCTGGACAAGCTGTAATTGCTGGATCAGCCTGCATTGAGTGAGTTACAATAATCCAATCTTTAGGTGACTGTAGCACGGATCACTGTGGCAAGGTCGAGGCTAGAGAGATAGGGGTCAAGTTGCTTGACCTGGTGAAATTGGAAGAATGCCAATCTGGCAACATGTGCTACCTGAGCCTGATAAGGAGTCAGGAGCACACTCAAGCTTGACAGTCGCTGCCAGTGTTAGCGGTGCAACGTCGGGCGTTGGCACCCCAACCTTGGGACGCTCCTTCCCAGCCACAGGTCCTCCGTCTTTGATAGATTCATCCTCAGCCAGCTCTCTCTCAACCATCCAGCCACAGCCTCCAATCCCTCAGCCAAATTAGGTGAGGCGGCAACTGTCCGTCCACCAACAGGTACAGCTGGGTGTCATCAGCGTACTGGAGGCAACCCAGCCCAGAATTCCACACCAGCTGGGTGAGAAGGCGCATACAGATGTTAAGCAGCATAGGAGAGAGGATTGCTCCTTGGGGGACCTCACACATCAAACAGTGGCAGGACAACACCCTCTCTCCTAATACCACTCTCTGTCCCCAACCCTGGAGGAATGAAGTAAGCCGCTGCAAGGCTGCTCCACAGACTCTTACGTCAGCAAGGCAGTGGGCCAGCAGTTCATCGTTGACTGTGTCGAACACCACTGTCAGGTCAAACAGCAGCAACAGTGCTGAACTGCCTTGATCCAGTTGTCTGTGGAGATCATCTTTGAGGGCAACCAGCACCGTCTCCATCCCATGGCTGGGGTGGAAACCAGACTGGAATGGGTCTAGGGCTGCTGTGTCCTCCAGAAGATTCTGGAGCTGCTCGGCCACCTTGCCCAGAAACGATATATTCAAGACGGGGCAATAATTGACCAGATCCGCCAGATCTAAAGATTTTTTTTCAAGAGTGGTATTACCAGAGTCTCTTTTAAGCCCCCTGGGTACACCCCAGAAGTGAGGAATAGGTTGATAATGTCCATCAGGGCTCCCCGTATAGCATTGCCACTGGCCTTCACCAGCCATGACGGGCATAGATCCAAGAGGCACGTGGTCGGCCTGACAGCACTCAGGATCCTGTTGCCATCAGTCTGAGAGGGTTGGTTGAAGTTGTCAAGGACTGAATCCAAAGGTGGCCAAGGGGCCTCGAGTTCCATTAGTGTATCAACAGTGGTGGGCAGGTTGTGGTGAAGTGACAAGACTTTATTTGCAAAAAAGCTCGCAAATGCCTCATAGCTGAGGGCTGAATTTCTTATATTTTGGGTTCTCTCAGAAAGGGAGGATAAAGACCAAATTACTCTAAATAATTGAGCTTGCAAGAGCTAGTGAATGTGGTGGAGGCTGCAAAGAAATACCTCTTCACAGTTTTTACCGCCATCTCATAGGTTATCATAAATTACCTAATAAGATGCTCTTGCAGCTTCACTGCAAGACTGGCACCACAGTCGTTTTAGCTGTCTGAGTTTTCACTTCATTCCCCTGAGTTCCATTGTGTACCATGGAGTCAGGTTGAGGTGGGAACAAAGAGGGTGTCAGGGTGTGTGTGATTTCATTGATGGCTTCAGAGAGCTGGGTATTCCACTCCTCTATCAGTTCATCCAGTAAATCGCTGGGAGCTAATGGGTCCCTCAGAGCATTCTGGAAACCAGTTGGATCCATAAGTCTCTGCAGGCAAGCATAAATCTGCTCACTGCCTAGACAGGGTGGGGGTGACGTACTCAGGCAAGCTTTCAGGATAAAGTGATCTGACCATGGCACCCTATCCATGGCAATCAGAGCAACATTTATCCCCATCCCAAAGATCAGATCCAGAGGGTGGCCTGCTTGATGAGTTGGACCTGATACAAACTAGGAGAGTCCCAGTGTTGCTATGGATGACACCAGGTTCAGAGCCTGTTTGAGGAAGCCGAATCAGCATGGTAGTTTAACTGCCCTGGGGACTGCAGGCAGTGGTCAGGTACCTCAGAATATCTGAAAATTAAATTCTTTTTTCTGCTCCACTAGCTCAAATCTGGTTGATTAAAATTATTGTAGGGAAAGATGGGATGGGTTTTATTTAATTACTTTTCCCAGACCTTTGGAAAGAAAAAAAAACTATTTTAATTAGCAGTTGTCCTGCTGGCTTGCCTGCCTCCCTTCCTCCGTAACTATGGCTGTTTTCCTTCATTCTAACAAAATCACAGCTTTATGTGAAAGATGAAAGAATAATACATTCCTGTTATTTGTATGGTATACTAATAAAGGGCCTTTTTATAGCTAGGTGAGGCATACATGGATTAGATGAAAGTGGGTTCAGTGCTGAAGGTATCATTGAAAACCTGTCTTTTGCTAGATTTTTATCCCATCCTTCTTCTAAGGAGGTCATAGTAGTATACATGGTTCCCCCCTCCTCTGTTTTAGTCTCTCAAAAACTGTAAAATGGGTTAAGCAGAGAGTTGGTTATTACCCAGTTGGCCTCATCGCAAAGTGGAGCATTTAATCCTACGCCGCCTTAGTCCTAATCTGACTCTCTAACCACTATGACACTCTGATTTGTCCAGTTTAATTGCTTGAGTTAAATTGTTCTCTATTTGGATTTTGTGTATCAGGTAGTGAAACATCTTGGTCTGGTTCTCATTGTGAGGTTAAATGATACCATTCCATTGGACCAGTCTACCAATAGGAAAGGCTTCACAACACAAGTTAAAATGTATAATATTTACTTATTGCTTCAGCCATTGTGTATTTTAAATAAACAGTATGGATTTATTCCTTCTAAGTATGTGTGTATACTAGCCATATGGCTTTTTAATACAGTACAGGATAATAGCTGCTTGAATTTTACACAGTTATTCTGTATGAATGTATTTCTTAATTTATGTTCTAAGAAATCATCAGAACATGACTTTACAAGATGCAGCCTGTTTTCGTTGCCTCTCAGACAATTATTCCTTACTCAACTCTTAAAAATGAATTTAAATTATTTTCATGCTTAGTATGCCCATACATTTCTACAACATATCTAGAGACTGCCAAGAGTTTTTTTTTTTTTTTAAGATTCTTTTATCCCTATTCTTGAAAAGACAGGAAGTGGCTATATGGGGAATCCTTTCAAGAAGGAGGTCCAGAATTCTGGAAAGATTCCAAATTTATCTTGAAGTACTAGAATAATCACATCTTCTCCAAATTTGGCAATTAACTATTCCATAATCTATTCTATAATCTTTTAACTGGCTTTTTATACTGGTTCCGTTCACTTCATCACAATGAGATGCTGCATTTTTATATATAGAGAAATAATTCTGTTTAGGAAGGCTTTGTCCTAATCTGGAAATTATTACAGTCTTTATTGAATGCTATTTTTAATAGGATATTTGGAATTTCCAAGAGTAATGAATTCAGATGTAAAACTGTAGAAAAACAATACAGTATGGATTTTGTTCTCTGAGCCACCGTTCTAAGTCTGGTTATGATTTACTTAATCCATGCATTCTAATAGCTTGACTGTGGAAGGTATAATTTCAAAGAACAAACTAATTAGTCTCCCTCCCTCAGAATTTAAACTCTCATGTCAACAAATAAATAGATTTGTTTGTTGATAAAGAATTGCATGTGCATACCTTACTTCTGTTGTATGCACTGGATGTCTACTGTGTAGCTATTACAACTATTGTGCAATAGAATTTGTTTCTTAAAATTACTTATTCATCAGCATATCCATGAATTTGATCAATAAATGGATTTATTCCTGTGAGAAATTTTAATAAAAATAATTGGGGTATTAAAACAGTACATTTAAGTACAGTACATTGGTTTGCAGGAGAAAAGTGGTATACAAATATTTAAATAAATAAAATGTGTCACAGGGGGCCCAGCAGGATAATTCTAGGAATGGAGAGCCACATAATACTGTGGATCCAGCCTATAGTTTTTTAGGCTACAGTCTTGTACCATTGGAGCACCATTATGTTGGGCATATCTGCTTTGTGTAAAAAAAATAAAAAACTTTAAAAAAAAGATAGTTCCCAATGGTGACACCCCCCCCCCCCCGGGTAGTACCACTGGTGACAAATTTCAGTAGTGCTCTCTGTTTTTTCTTTTAGTGGGTTTATCATTTTAGGGGACATTTATATCTAATATAGCAGATTTCAGCCTTGATCAAAAATTTAGCTTTGAATTTAGGTTCAAGTCTTTGAGTTTTATGTGTTTAGGTCAGAGAACCTACTAAGCCTATTGTTACAACAACACTGTAGCAATATATCAATATTTTAGTGCTCATTTTAAAAAAGGAAAGAAAATGAAACCACTCATCTTCTGGGGGGGGAGTGGTTTGACTACCACAGTCCAATCATGGAAAAGTAAGCTGGAGGTGGGTAGGAATGGGGAAGACAAAGGAAACCAACAGAAACATTATGCATGAGAAAAAAGGCAACTCACAATTGGCTTCCAGAAAAAAAGATTGAGGTAAAAGTGGTCTCAAAAGAACCAGAAAAAAAAGGAAATCCCCTCCCCCATGAAATGAAAACTAAAGGCATAAAAATGTGTGTGGAAATCGGGTAAACTGAAGCAGTATGGGGCCAGAACCAATGAAAAAAATGTGGAAAAGTTCATAGTAGCCTGTAAAATAATTTTGAGACACTGGAGGCAAATTGGCTTTCTTTTTTTTTAGTGCCAGAAAGCATTTCTAAAGGTTCCTGTAGCTGATGTGATGTGACCAGAATAAATTGTATAGGTGCCCTGTAGAGCAGAAACTGGTTAGGATGAAAATTGGAAACTGAAAATTAAGGGAAAAGTCAAAGTAATATTGCATGCTTAACAACCCTCTTACATTTTATATGCATACATTCAATTTGAGGGATACCCTCCTACTTTCCTTCAGTGTATTTTCAAGTTGATTTTAATAATCTGATAAAATGACAAAGGGGGAACTAAAATACAAAAGAACTGTGCAATGCTAAATGAGAATTTAGCACAGGAACTATTTTTCCTTTTACTTTTGGGTCATAGTAAGATGAATAGCTAAGACAGTTTCAGTTGTTCATCTCTGCAGGCATTTTAATATCTATGTTGAAATGCTCAGACAGAGAGGTCATAAAGCCATGTGAATTAAGGCAGGAAGCAATGAGACTGGAGCGATAACCACTTTTAACTGCCAAGAAGGGATCCTTGGATCTGTGCGATTCTTTCCTCCAGCAAGTGCAGCTACTTATTTCCTGTCAAAAATGCAATAACTGATATTTCATCTGGCCCATTATAACAGAGTATGAATAACACAGGAGGCAAAATTGCAGGGGAATTACCGCTCTTGTCTTAAAAGCAGTAACTCATTGAAGCACCCTAGCTATCTGTTTACCAAATACATATCCATTTAAAAACCATTTTCAGAAAAACTGTTTGCTTTCATGACAAATATGTGATAGTTACGCAAATACTTTTAATCCCGTACTTTGCCTAATATCTCTTAATAAAGGCTGCTATTGCATATCATTCCTTCAAAACTATGCATGAGATTTCTATTAATATGCATTGGACACTGAAGGATCTAATGAATAGTCTATATTGTTATCGTCCAAGCTAATGAAGACAATGGAACACAAAGGTGGTAGTGACTGGTGGAGCGAGCAAACTACAAGTCATACCAGGGAAAAATAGGAGTCTGTGTTGTCCCAAGACATTTTTATGTACAGCGGTTGGCCGGTTGCCCTTGCGATTATCACTGTTATTTGTTTGTTGAACGCTGCCATCCTAAGCAAAGTTATACCTTTCTAAGTCCACTGGTCAATTGGATGCAGAAAGTGCCAATGGCTGAGAGAGGGGGTATCAGTTTTTTTCAGGGAGCCACAAAACCTGTAACTAGACTTTACTTGCACTTGTCAGGTAGTCTAGCTAGTAAAGTCTTGGCGTATATACCATAAGTATTGCTGCTGCTTCTTATATTTTCTACACACATATCCTATATAGGCCTACATGAAATTTTCTGATTGTACCTTAATATTTAGCACTCTATACATGGAAAATAAAAACAACTGTTATTGAAGACTACAGTTCTATGTCCATCATTAGTTCTGTTCTCTCAGCTGCCCTTAATAAACAGAACATGCTATGTTTCTTCCATTCATAATCCATTGGAGAACATCATGTCGTTATTGCATAGGCATAGGAGAGGTGCTGTGTATTTTGAAAAGATCATTCACAACTCTGCATCTCCATCTCAAGATATAGGAAAATTTCCAAGTATGAACATAGCCTTGGGATATGGCCTTTTTATAGGCAACACTAGAGCACATGCAGTGCAGTCAGATGAAGCAGCATGTTATTACATCCTTTTATTTGCCTTCACATTTACCTCAGTTTCACTGTAATGTTCTCATATACTTTAAGATAATAATTATGTACACATTTGATCCTGTAACCAAAGGCAATTCCAAACATAGCAAAAACCATACACAAAATATAAAGATCTAATAAATGGGTCTATATTTCAATATTTAGAATAGAAGCTTTCGGTAATAGATTGATAGATGTAATCTCCGCTCTATAAAATGATATAAAACACTTCATCTCAGAAAAACGTAAAAATCTTTATGAACTTCTGTTACTTTGCGACATAACTGGCATAGATTTTCTTCACTGTAATTGCAAATAATTCAATGGTAAACGAAGCTTTTGTATTAATTAGATAAACAATTATATCTGAGGTGATCGCCCGGTACATTGGTACCCATAATAGGACAGCATTTTCTCTCTTTGGACAGAACAGCAAATAACGGACCAGCAGTGCAATCCTAAGGACATTTTCCGTAGAGTACGCTATACTGAGTAAATTTACTTAGGATTTCTCTCTAAATCTTTGACATAACAACTTTATACATACACAGTGGAATGTACTATGATGCTTCCGCTAAACTGTGGAGTCTTGCGACCAAAAATTCTACTTTGTGAGCTACTGGCATTAAAGTTAAGAGCGAGTGATTTGGCTGCTGCATAAATTAGTTTGTTCTGGAGCCATCCTTCCTGAGCTAAGACAAAAATGTATGAGCCAGAGGCTAAAAAACTGTGAGCTAGCTCACACTCAGCTGAGAGGGAACAGTGGCTATGACCTATTTCAGTTTGGTGTAGTAGTTAAGAGTGGCAAACTCTAATGTGGAAAACTGGGTTTGATTCCCCACTCCTCTACAAGATGCCAGCTGGGTGACCTTGGGCCAGTCACAGTTCTCTCAGATCTCTCTCAGCCACTTTAAATCGCCCCACTTTGATGCGGCTTTTTTTTACTACAGACAGTTGCGATCACACCACACTTAATCCCGCATCTACACTACCGACACGCAGGAGCATGTGTCAGGGTTTTTTTGTTTTCATTCTCTGCGCATGCGCATAACCGCTCATACTAATATTTCCAGTTCAAGCCAGCCCCTCTAACATAATTTCCCTTTAAACTTTTAACCCGAAAGTAGCCTCTGCATGATCACTAATTCATCTAAACGCTAAAAAGATCGACCGTTCAAACATTGGTTTTATAGATGCGTGGGTGGAGCAGCGCTTATGTGCATATCACCGACGCAAAAATAAAAATGGTGGGTGAAAAGCAGAAGCCTCTGGCTTTGGTGGCGGCAGCGTGGGTGTTTTAAACTCTCGGAAGTGGCTCGATGACGATGCAGTGATCACTCGGGGAAACTGCACTTTCAACAGGGAGAGGTGAGAAAACACCACTTGGGGACCAGGTATCAAAATACTCCGGTTTGAGGCAGGATTTGCTCCGAAAAGCAATGGCTGGTGACGGAAGGCAGCTGATGCTGTCTGAACGCGCACATTTGATCCATTTTTGAAGAGTGTCAAAGCCGGATCAAACTACGTCTGAACGCACCCTGTAAGTAACAAGAGCCACAATGAACATTTTTGGTGTGTGTAGCTGCATACCGATAAGATGAGTGGTTATTATGTATCTCTTCCCTATCTAAGGCTTTATAAAACTTAAGAATCTGCTTATAGAACCTCAGCTGGAAAAATGATATTATAGTTCAATTAATCATGATTTTATGCAGTCACCTGACCAAATGCGGCTTTAAAAAAAACTGGAATTATCTTGTCAAAAAAAGTAATATAGTGTAATGAAACAATTACTGATCATAACCACCTCTCATACTTGTATTTTGTTCTGTACTACTCTCATATTGAATTTAAATTTTGAAATTGTTATGTTTTGATTGTTTTTCAAATATATTTAAATATTTGATGTTCAAATAGCTTTCAAGCCCTAAAGCCTTCCTCGTTCTGTCGGGCCTTCCATCATCAAATCATTACACTTAACATTTTGACTTTTAAATTTTAAAACTTTTTTTTTGCAGTCAAGGCACAGCTGACTTATGGTGACCCCATAGGGTTTTCAAGGCAAGAGATCTTCAGAGATGGTTTGCCATTCCCTGCCTCTGTGTAATGACCCTGTTGTTCCTTGGTGGTCTCCCTTCCAAATACTAAACAGGGCTGACCCTATGTAGTTTCCAAAATATGATGAGATAATGCTAGCCTGGCCACAGTTAAGCACTGCTAAGTCCCACGTGATTCAAAATAGGCAGTGAATGTGTGTGACCATAAATGTGCTAAACTATGCCTTAACCTTTCATCCCTTGTTAATTAGATCTTTGCTCTCTTATTTAATACATATGACAGTAAATTAAAGCAAGCCATGATATACATTGCTTAAATATAAATTTAAAATATCCTGATCTACTGTAACTAGTGTATTCTTCAGAATACTACTGTCCTGAGTGGGGCTGAAGTACAAAAATAAGCAGACCAGCAAGTGTCATCCCTGGCAAGCAAGTATAATGTTGCAGTTAATAAAACGATTGGATCCCACTGCATAGTCCCTGGTCAGACCTCTGTTGCCTTACTAAATGGGCTGACATAAAAACATCTTATTAGAATTCAAGTAAGACCACTGATGGATTCCTGACTTCAAGAGTCTGAATGGGAGATGCTCACATCAAATAGCTACCTCTGGAGTTCTAGTTGTGACTGTTCGACAGCATGTCATTAATGGCTCATCATTGGGGTTGCCAACCTCCAGGCATGGGCGTCAACTACGGGGGGGCTCGAGGGCTCGAGCCCCCCCCCCCGAAATTTCCCGGGGGGGGCTCAGCCACCCCCGGCAAAATGGAGCGCCCTGCCGGCCTGCCCTCCTGCCTCCCTGGGGCGGGGGGGGGGAGAGAGGCAGCAACGGCCGGCTGACTGGCCACCCTCAGGCGCTCCATTTTGCCGGGGGAGGCTGAGCCCCCCCCGGGAAACTTAGGCACGAGGTGGAGCGGGAGCCCGGGGCCCGCAAGGGCGACGCGCCGGCCCCGGCTGCAGGCAGCAGCAGCCAGCAGCAATCCCCGAGGTGAGCGGGGAGAGGGAGGGAGGGCGGGAGGGGGGCGGGGAGCGCGGCGGGCGGGCGGGCACAGCCCGGGGGAGGGAAGCGGCGGCGGCGGCTCCCTGGGGGGGGAAGAGCGGCGGGGACATGGTCCTGAGCGCGCGCGCACTTCGCGCGCGAGCACAAGAGAGCCCCCGCCCCCCCGGGAATTTAAAAAGTCTACGCCCCTGCCTCCAGGTAGCACCTGGAGATCTCCCACTATTACAGTTGATTTCCAGATGACCAAGATCAGTTCCCCTGGAGAAAAATGTCTGCTTTGAAGGGTGGCATTATACCCTGCCCTCCCCAGGCTCTCCCCACAAAAAATCTCCAGCTATTTCCCAACCCAGAGCTGGCAAACCACCATCATTGGGGAAGTCACCATAGATTGTTTGCTTTCTACCAGCAGATCCGTGCAACAGAAGGCACTGGGGTCGGCTACTGGTATCTGCCTAGCAGCTCTGAGCCTCATGAGAAGAGTAGGGGGAGGCAGGGTAAAGGACACTAACGGTGCATTACTTTTTCTTAAATACACCCTATTAGCCGTATTGGTGGATATTATAGTGAAATACTAAAAGACCTTTTGGTTGGTTTTTAGGGATAGATAAAAGTGAAGGTGGAAGATACTAGCCATTATGTGGAAGCTCTACCAGTGGACACATAGGTGAGGTGGAGTAGGCATAGAGGGCACTTTTTAAGGGAATAGAATGGTACTGCATTTATAACAATCCCTCACTTGTGGCTGAGCGGCATAGAGTGGTATTTTGGTTCCCTAGTGATAAGGGGGAACTTTGAAAATAGTAGTATGCTTCCTAGTATGCTTCCTAGGAGGCCATGTCTGAGGAGCAGCTGTGGTGTCTGCAAAGTAGATGATGATTAGTGGTATTTACCATGCACAAAGATGAAAGTTGCCTAAATACATCCTATCAGAGGTTTTGGCAAATATTGGGACAATTGTGCAGAAGCATTGTCCTACAATGGCATAGGTAATAAAGGAACAAAGTACAAATGTGGCAGTTCATCCTACCACCCTTCCTTTAGCTCTAGCATTGAAAAGTGGCTGATCCTACATGAGACAGAGGCTGATTATTTTGGGAGCACTGAAAAGGAAGAGGCCCAGGCTGGTGACAGCATGGTAGCAGTGACAGTGGGAAACAGGTAATATATAGCCGCATACTGTAGCTGACTGAGGAGAGCTTCTCCTGCACATAAAAAAAAAAGGACCGTGCATACATTATCAAGGAACACTAAATATATCAACCAAATCATGTACCTGTGTTTCTGGTGTCTAGAAGATGAACATTTACTCAGCTAGCTTTTAGACACTGTATGATCTGTGATCAAATGCTACACTTGTACCATTACATAAAACATTATACAGTACACATTGTGCAAAGAGACATCTTGTCTCTGTGTGAATGAGTCTGCGTAGGTATGTGAGAAAGCTCACATATTTATAACAGGTTCAGGATTTCGATGTTACCAAAGGTTAAGATTTATTATAGCTTACAGAGTGCCTTCTGAAACAGTTCTCTTGAAAAGGCAGAAAACAAACAGAAGTAGAATAAACAAGTGGGAACCCGCAACAGATTTGTGGGAGTGGCTGTCCTGTTTTCCCCACCTTTGCTTCCTTCCTTCTCCCCCTGCTTCTCTCAGTCTTTCACTCTTTCTCCCTCCTGAGAGCCAGTTTGGTGTAGTGGTTATGTGCATGGACTCAAATCTGGGAGAACCAGGTTTGATTCCCCACTCCTCCATTTGCACCTGCTGGATGACCTTGGGCAAGCCATAGTTCTGGCACAGTTGTTCATGAAAAAAGAGCAGTTTCTGTCAGAGCTCTCTCAGCCCCACCTACCTCACAGGGTGTCTGTTGTGGGGAGGGGAGGGGAAGGGAAAGGAGATTGTAAGCCGCTCTGAGACTCCTTTGGGTAGTGAAGGGCGGGGTATAAATCCAATCTCTTCTCTTCTTCCTCTCCCCACTTTCCTTACTTTCTCTCCCCTCCATGCATATCACTTTCTCTTTCTGCCCCACAGCCTATCATTCTTTCTGCCTCCCCACCTCATCACGCTTTGCTCTCGTTCTGCCCCCCTTCTCACTCTTTTTGCCCCCCATAACTCTCTTGGACTCCACCTGCTTCCTCCCGCCCACACTAGTAATAGTGGTAGCAGCACTCCCAGCTATCTACCTTCTTCCCCTCCCCTTGCAGCAGCAGTGGTGGTGGCTCTCGGGGAATCACAACGGATCTCCCAGCTACAGAGATAAGTGCCCCCTAGGGTTGCCAGCTCCAGGTTGGGAAATTCCTGGGGATTTGGGAGTGGAACTTTGGGAGGGTGAGGTTTCAGGAGGGAAGCAACCTCAAAAGGGTATAATGCCATAGAGTCCACCCTCCAAAACAGCCATTCTCTCCAGGAGAACTAATCTGTAGTCTGGAGATCAGTTGTAATTCCAGGAGATGTCCAGGCCCCACCTGGAGGTTGGCAGCCCTAGTTTCCCTGGAGGAAATGCCTACTTTGGAGGGTGGAGTTTATCGCATTATACCACTCAGGTCCCTCCCCTCCTCAGCCCTGCCCACCCCTATCTCCTTCCTACCCAACAGCCAACCTACCTTTATTGGCCCCTGTCTTAAGTTTTCCCTCTCACACACAACCCCCAGCAGCCTCTATCTCTAACTGGCCTAGTTGTGTGGTGCTGGCCGCAGAGCAAGGTTCGCTTGCATGGTAAGGAACCCTCAAGGACTTGTGGGGTCACACCTCACTGTCCTCCTCCCCACACTATTTCCTCTTTCTCTCTTGACATTTTTTCCTGCCTCATTTTCCTCAGCCCCCATTCACCAACCTGCCTTTCATCTGCCTTCCATATTCAGCTATATTTATTCTTCAGTTACTTCATTTATAGTCCACCTTTCTTCACAGTGGGAACCAAAGCAGCTTACATTTTTCTTTTCGCCTTTTTATTCACACAACAGTCCTGAGAGGTAGGTTAGGCTGAAAGTATGTGACTAGTCCAAAATCTCCCAGTGAGCTTCCACAGCAATATGGCAATGCAAACCTGGGTCTCCCAGACCCTTCTCTGAAGCTCTACCTACTACAGCACATTGGCTTTTATTGGGTGGCTGCTGTTGAACAGCAGCAAGCAGCCCAGCCTAGTTAAGTCATGTAAGTTGGATCAAGTCACTCAGAGGCTGTTGTCAAGCCTATGGCTGCCAGCCTCCTAGTGGGACCTGGAAATATCCCATAATTACAATTGAACTCCAAACAACAGAAATTGAGAAAATGGCTGCTTTGGAGAGCAGACTCTGGCATTATACCAAGTTCAAGTTCATTTAGGTTTAATATCTCAATAGCCGTGCATTGTAAAAGAAAACTTAAGAGTTTAAAAACACAGTAAAACAAAAATTTGTGTGGCATTATACCATGCTGAAGCCTCTTCCCTCACCAGACCCTGCCCTCCTCAGACTCTACCCAAAAATCTCTAGGAATTTTCCAGCCTGGAGCTGGCAACAACAGTCATGCCTGGCCCCAGGGAGTTCTCCCTCAAAGGCCAAAACAGGCCTGAAAAGGTCCCTGCTTACTCCCCCCCCCCCCCCACACTTTCTACTGACAGAAACTGAAGGTTGGAATACTGTGGTTGCCTAGCAACAGCCACTGAGGGAATCCATTTCTTAAAGCTACAGATGCTCCTTTTATCATTTTTTATTTTTTTAATGCTGCCCAGTATATTTATTTTAGATTTCCTGTTTTTCTGCAAACCGAAGGCCCTTTTCAGGTTTGTATAAAGATCTGTCTTGCCTGCTCACAGCTCCAGTCACCAGATTTAAGTATCCAAAGATATTCTGCTTTCGTTACTAGAATATAAGATTAATAGGTTCAAATTTGCAATGTTTCTTGCTAATATTTCCAAGAATCAAGGCCATGTTCTTATGCCATGACTGAATCCTATGAGCCTTTATTTTGAGACAAAGGCTCAGGATTAGATACAAAAGTTCTAATAATAGCTCCTGCCCTTTGATTTATACTGCCCTACCCATTGTTGGCACAGCTGCTGCAATTCACAGTGTTGTGCCAACGATTTCCCCACCCCCTTATGGCACAGATGTACTTTAAATGAGGTATACAATTGCTCTGCTGGAGTAGGATGGGTAAAAATTGAGCAGGGGTGGAAATCCTTTATGTTGCGTTACCAGAACATATTTAGAAGCCCAGTGTTAGATAGGAACATAGTTTACCACTAAATAATTGTACGGAGCTGCCTACAGGGGCATTCTACAGAAGTACTGTCAGCATTTGTTAGCTGCTACCCTGTTACTTTCTATAATTCTGATGCACCCTTTTCAATGCAATAATAACTCAGCTCTCGGGAAGGTACTGTTGCTCAGTAGAGTATATGCTTTACATGTTAGGCCTCATCTCTTAAGTTTTAAGAATGGGAAAGACATCTGGCTCAGATACAGAAGAGTCAGACTCTCCTGTGAGAGTCTGACTTGGTATAAAGCAGCTTCATATGTTTGTACGTATTCATTGCCCAGGAACAGGGAGTTAAGTTGTAGAGCACATGCTTTCGATCCTTGGCATCTCTAGTTAAGAGATTCCCAGGTGATGGAGAAAACCTTTTGTTGCATGAGATGTCAGAGTGCCACAGCCAGGCAGAGTATACAGTACTGGACCAATTGGCTGAGGTGCAGCAAAGCAGCCTCTTGTGTTCTTACAAGGCAAGGAGATTCTCGAAAAATGTGTGCCAAATTATGTGATAGTTAGATCTATTCAGTTTGAACTCGATCAAAATTATTTATCAAAATTATCTTTAAAAATGTATTGTTTTAGACTTATTTAGACTTGTGAGTACTAAGGACTTGTATTCATCGACAGCTTTTCTTATTCTTCAAAAACAGTTGATTCTTTTTTCCCAAACAGGAAGCATTACATGAGGTACATGGTTTAAGTAGAATATGGGAATAAAGACACTATAGTACTAAAATATTGTCACACTGATAAAGTGTTTAACTACATCATTTCTCGTATGTACCACAAAATACAATAATTTGTTATTAACATTTAAACCTGACATTTCCCCACAAAAGGAATTCCTGCTTAGAAATTGTAATAAGATTTCATTCTTTTGTCATTAATATGGAGGCTTCTCAGTTGAACTAATGTATATGTACCGAAATATAACACTTTAAAAAGGAAGAGCTGCAGTATACTACGTGTAAAAAACCCTGATGTTGCACAATAAGCTTTCTTTTGTCATGTGCAGCAACCGATCCATGTACCTCAATGGGATTCTTTCAATTACCAATTTAATATATTATTCATAAGTGGAGTGTCCAATGTCTTAATGGAGAGGTGACTCATCCAATAGGTGACTTGGTATCTTTCTCCCAAGGGAGATACTTTGCAAGGGGTTGTTATGTGAGGGCAGCTGGATAGTTCTGCCTCACTGGTCAATTTCTTTCAGTCAAGAGGAATAAGAAAGGCACATTTCGGTCCAGCATTCATCGGTCTTTTGACAATGCAGTGCTTTTGATAGAACAGTGCCTCTGCTCAGAATTTTTTTTTTTTTGCAGTGGTTTAGATTAGCCTGCAACTCCCCAGAAATTAGAATGGAAGGTTTCAATTTTAACTGAAAAATAGCTGGCTGCTCAAGCCACCGTGGAAAAAAGAAAAGAAAGAAGCAATGTCAATGCCAAGAAATCATGTAAAACTTCCTAGTGATATAGTGTCTATTTTAAAGCTACTGTGGCATAGCAGGTTGGTATGCCATACTTTCAAGGGAGTACATATAAATGTGAATCCGAGGTTCTTGATTTAAACCTCACCTGAAGAATTCTAACTCAAAGGATGCAAGTTCAAGCCCAGTTAAAAGGACAAGTAGCAGGTCATGGGGGGAAAAACTTCAGCTGACATTTTGGTACGTTTCTGCTAGTTACAATAGATAACACTGGGCTTGATGGACTGATTCAGTATAATCCATCTTCATAAGGCATGTGAATATTTCTAGGGAAACACTTCCAAATGGTCTCTGATGCTTCAATCTACGAAGATGTTCTTTATTCCAAATTCACATTAGGTTGACATCTTCACATAATGTTCTGTTGTAGCTGCCTGACAAAGTCATGAAATGGAAGATAGAGAAGATGAAGGGAGAACCTCAGCATATACTATGCAATAAGGAAGAGAATGCTAAGGAAAAACCAACAATATGAATGTATTTTGTACTAAAATAAAAATACATTTATTAAGCAATAGTCTGTATTTCACACTAATGCATTAATTCTGTATTGAGGTTGGTGGTCACAACTGAACGGTTACTGTTTATAATGTTAGCGTGCTCCTTGGCACGACTTCATAATAATAACAGCTCTTGAACATAACACAGCACATATTTATGGATGTTACACTGCACCCTCAGACAACATACAAAAAGTGTCGATAGTCCTCCCGTGGCAATATTATGTTGCTGATGTATGGCTGCATACTAACATTATAAATGCCTGGGAGCATACTAACATTATAAACAGTAACTGCTGGGTTGTGACCACCAACCTCAATATAGAATTAGTGCATTATTGTGAAATAGAAATATGCAACGGGCTTTTGCTTCATAAACTTATTTTTATTTTAGTGCAGAATACATTCATATTGTTGATGGGTTTCTCCTTAGTGTTTTCTTCCTTATTGCATGAAATGGAAGATGGCCGATGGTGGGATCCTAAGCAATGTTGCAGCCTTTTAAGTCCACTGAATTCTGTGTGATTCTGCTTAGTGATTCTGCTTAGGATGGCAACAGTCCACACAGTCTACCAGAGGACCACAATGCTCTGCAGAGGGCATGAAACAAAAGGGAGCACCACAACATGCCTTTTATTAGCTTCATCTCTTATGTTGGTTCTGCCCGTTTAGAAAGAAAAGATTTGGTGCCACTCATTCCTGCTTTTGTAATCTCTGGGATAGACAGATGTAAATTACTTTTTACATGTGGCTGCCATTGAAAACAACCTGATAGATTCCTGGGGCTTCCCTTATGAACACCAGAAGTTGTTACCTCATTAATTAGTTTTGTGGCTACTGCTAAGCCTCTTTCATTACCTTGATATGCTTGCTTCATTTTTCCATTTTCCTCCAGGCCCAGCTGACTTCTGGCATCAGAGCCACTTGGGAGAAAAATACACTGAGCACTAGAGTCAAGTGCAGGAGGATTAAAGATTTAAGTGCCCTTGGCCCACTTGCTCCAGTGTCATTTCAAAGCAGACCTCCAACATCCCCTTTGCTCATGAATAGTTGCCTATCTTTCCCCCTAATCTTGGCTTGGATGGAGGGCAGGATTTGCATCATGAAGGAAGAAGAATTTGGATATAATTAGCAGTAGTAAAGGTGAAAGAAAACCCTTTGTATTTCCAATAGGTTTCAATTTGTATTATTTGCCGCACCTTCACTGTTTGGCATGGTCTAAGTGTGCTGAATTACTAATTTTAAAAATATACAGAGATGAGTTGTGAATAGAAACATGCACACTAGTATATTCATTTCATACAATACTATGCTAATTACAGGGTGTCACTTCAGTTCTGAGAAATGCCATGTGTGCTTTCTTTATAACCCTTAACAGTAGTAATAGATCTAAATCCTTCCATGCCAAGGAAACTTAAGGCCACTTAAGTTTACATAAGAAGAGATGGCAACTTCTACTAATGTTGGAGTGAGCAACTCGGCATGCTTGGACATTGGGCCGGGGGGGGGGGGTGCTACATCACTCTAAGTGTATACAGGTGTTATCTCCTTGAATGGGATATCTCTCTTTGTCTTAAACTGGGAGCTGCCCTCTGATCCCTTCTCTCTGTCATCTCGTTGTCTTCACATGGACTTCCATGGAGACACATGTCTCTGCCGGTCTCTCCTGTAGATACAATGCCCTCATACTTCCACACACATGATGCCAATCTGGCCATTTGTGATAGGGAAAGTACTTTTTAGATTAGGCTTTTTCTTCTTTTGACTGCAACCTGAATGTGAACTGGATCTATTCGAATAAATGTCAGTTTACCTTTTTTGCTATACACTTCTTGGGAGATGTATTTACTGCACTCACTATCATACTTCCATGACTGGGCAAAACGCTGCTATATTAACCAAATATATCAATAACTAATTCCTACTCCCACTGCAGAGCCCCACAATATGCTTCCCAAGCCATTGCTATTGACTCCTAGAACAACACTTTGGGTGACTCAGTGGGCTGCAGCGTGTGGGTGAATGCTCAAGAGCACTGAAGAATTCTTAACTGCATGGCTGGATGCAAGCTAAGATAATCTTCCAGCTGCAATACCTGACTATGATATATTCTATAAATAGCAGATACTTGTTTTTTAAAATGAGAAAAATCATTAGAGGCCATGCTCTTCTCTTCTGTGCAACGCCACACTGAAGTGCTTGTCCAGAAGTACTTTTATTGCCGGATAGCACCATATATGCCCCTGTCCCTCTGCAACTTGTCCATCCTTGGCTTTTAAAAATGATCTTCTCATTTGCTTCTCCTCTGCTGTGGTAGAATCCAACATCCAGCCATTTTATTTTTTTTAAAAAAGAAGGGCATGCTAGGGTAGAGCAACATAGCTAGCTACCCCTCTGCAGCAAGCTTATTCATTCTAACATGTGGGTGGAATATCACTTTGTTGTTCCTGGACTGGAACTTACAGGAGCATCACAGAAATGCTGTTGGGAGATTCAGTGGCAAAGCCTTATGGTTTATATTGTCGTTGATTGATTCTGTACCAAAATATCCATGGTGCACTGTATTCTTCTATATGTTCCAGGCTCTGCTTTCTGGACATAAATTTACCATTCCATTGATACTGTCATCTAATCCTTGTTGAGAGCAGTGAAGGAGTGCTGTCCTGTGGGTTAATTTACTTCACTGGTTGCTGACCGATGCTAGCAGACTGATGTGTGTTTCTATCAGCTGTCACGTGAGCTTCAAAACTTGACGTAAATATATGACCACTGAACCAAAGCTTTCCGAACCACGCTTCAGCTGGCTGTCAAACCTACATTGCTGCAAAGAGGGTGGTGAATAAAGCAACTCTTCTCTTTGCCTTTTACTTCTCATGGAGAAGAAACTGCACCATAAATAAATAATGCAGCTCTACCAAATGAACCATTTCTGAAGTGTATTTGCATTAATTCCTGTCTGACTGAAGTGTGTAGAACAGATTGGTTTTAAAGTAATAAGTAATTACTGTACTTCTTCCAACATATAGTCTCTGAAGCATCAGTTTTAAATGTAATTTGTTTCCCTTAGCATGAGTTCATACACTGATTGTCTGATGTTCAGCTCATGGCTGTTGCATGTTATAGATACATGCAACTATGACAAAAAATTTACCCCCCTCCCATCTGTAGATCCACCAGTGCTATTAGGCTTGTGTATCTCTGCTTCTTCTGGTATAGATTATTTCAGAGAGGAGGAAATGAATATTTGGTGTTTTACCTTCCCATGAACGTAGCTGCAGTGCACAGCTTTGTTGGGTTGTCATGGGATTAGACCTAGAATTACCTCTCCTTGCTGGCCAACAAAATGTAAGACATGAGTTTGTATTGTTACACATGGACTAAAGGGAGGGCCATGGTCGAGCATTTGCTTGCATACAGAAGGTACCAGGTTAAATCCCTAGCATGTCAGGTGGTAGGCAATATGAAAGACCTGAAACTGAGACCCTGGAGAGCCCTTGCCAGCCAGAATAGATAATGTTGATCATGACAGAACAATGGGCTGACTCAACATATAGCACCTGGTAACAAAAGGAGAGGAAGAAAAACTAAATCCAAACAAATTGAATTAAGAAACCAAAAGGTTAATTACCGAAAATATAAGGGCCAAATATCTGTTATCTAATTTGTAATAAATATATGTATTTTGATATATTTGAAAATATTTGTGCTATATGTTTTTAATTATTATTTGGCCCTTATATTTTTGGTAATTAACCTTTTGGTTTCTTAATTCAACATTCAGCCGCCCTGAGCCTGCTTCTGTGGGGAGGGAGGGAGGGATATCAGTCGAATAAACTAAACTACACTACGTCCGCTTCATGTCTTCAGTTTGAATATAGAATCCCATTTCCATACACATTCCATGTTTTGTTGGATTAGGATATCTTTCTACACAATATTTTGTGGGAGCAAAATCTGGTATTGTGGCAAGTGAATTAATTTTGTGGTTTTGATTTTAACATTGCCACAAAAATTGGGAATATGTACTATGAAAAATCACGCATGACTTTCCATTTCAGAATTCTAGTAGCAGCAATTAAGAGACCGTTTTCACAAAACAAACATGTTTTATTTAATAAGTTCTGGTGCTATGAAATACAAATCTCCCCGTTACAGTTGACATCAATAACAATGAAAATGTCAAGGAAGTAAAGTCCCTCCTATCTGCATAGTTTCATCCTGATCCAGAGAAGGAGATCCTTGTGTGAAAAGAACACCAAAGGAATGGATAAGATGAGTATCCTACCTACTGACACATTTTTATCCCTCTTTTCCTCCAAGGAGCCATTGGCCTATGAGTACATGGATTTTCCTTTCCTAATCTGATCTCCAAAACCCTATGAAGTAGTGAGAGTGAGTGACAAAGCAGGGATTTTAACATTGGTCTCTCTAGTGCTACTTTGATGCTGTAACAACTACACTACACTAGTTTTCATTTCTCATTTACTTTCTCATCTAAATGTGAATGTTGCCCATCAGCACTGAATAACTTCCAATGAGCACCCCCATCGATATTCTGGCAATGTCACACATAACTGTGCATGACTACTACTGGGCCGGTGAAAGGTATCTTTCAAATACAATGTTCATTAGAGAATTCCTATGCAGAAAAGCTTCCATATTTTCATTTCCTGATCATTTAAAAATCTTATACAAGCTCCTTGAAATGAGGCAAAACTTTTGAATCCCCATGATAATCATACACCCATTAATTACTTCCTGGGTAATTAACAACTATTCTACTAGGTACAAACAGGATTACCAGATTTTAAACTTCTCCCTCTCACTGTCCCTTTAATATCAGTAAGTAACAATCAGGTGATGTTATTTAACTCCATGCCATGAAGAGCTTCAAATGTTCACTAAAAAGGACCACTATGTTTTTTTTTTATTATTGTTTTTGCAGTAATTTGTGCAATGATTTTCTGTATTCACAGGCCACATCTAGCATGTAGATAATTCTTGGTATGTATTAACAGCTGTTCATAATAAGCATAGGTTATTCATTCTACCATTTATGTTACTGATTGAGGCCAACCATATGTGGAATTTTTCTATGTGATGGAATGGCAGGCCCAGTCACTCACCTGCCATTCTGCATGGAAAATTACAGGTGAATTATTTTATCATAAGGCAGCAGAGGTCTCTAACCATTGATTCTGGCACTGAGGCCTAGGTGCCTTGTTCCCAGTACCACTAGGCCGGCTTGAAGACAGATGGACTGCTGGTACTCTGCAGTGACACTTTTATCTTGAACGTAGAGGGTTCCAGTGGTTTCCTGAACTGCAGAGATTTTCTCTAAATTTCCTCACAATGTTTTTGTCCATTTGTCGTCTTTCTGTTTCTCCACACCTTCTCAAATCACCCAACTTTCAAAAGCATGGAGGAATGAGGGAAAAACCCAACAAATGTACAATTATGTAATGAGGAACCTCAGAGAAAAAACTGCAGCTGTTCAAAATAACATAATCAAGTCACATGAGAAGCCAATAAGATCTGATCTGGTCTTTTATAATGCTGGGTGTGGTCTTGCTTAGTCTTGTCACAGTGCAGTCCGAACAGCTACAGACTGCCTGAAGTCCTTCAGAATCTGCTGAATTGCCACTATGCTTCCCAGCCACCAACTCTGACATTTGCTTACCTATTTTCCTCACATAACATGTGAGCCTACATCCCATATCGCCAAGAGAATTGGCAGACATTTACCAAGTGATCTGGCTCTTTGGGTACACTTTAAATTCTCCATGCTCTACATGAAACAGAACAAATTCACATGGTCATGAGCCAGTGTGAGAGAAATAGTCCTTCTCTAGAATAGAAGTTTTAAATGGCATAAAAGAAATAGCTTCCCTAATGTAACAGCAAACTTATTCCCTTACAACCTGGTCACAAGAAAATATAATCTACAATGACTAATTCCAACATGTGCAATGAATATTCGGTGGATGGGCTATTGCTGGGACTGGAGACCTACAGTTTAGTCCTATATCCATCCAACATTGTGCTCTACAACATTGTGTTCCTCCTGTACTCTACTATAATCTGAAGCAGAAAAGGAAAAATATGAACAAATATGATTCTTCCTGTGGATTTTATATACATGAGCTCACCAGGAATTTACTTGATTAAAATGCTTTACAGTGCAATCCTATGCAGAATTAAAGTCAATGGGTTTACTTGAGTACTCTGCACTGGATTGCACTGTTATTCTACCATCATCCATGCTAGTGATACTGATTCTGGAGATGTGGAAATAGAGCAGTTTTACTATCTCAAAAGCGACATCATTTAATGTATCTTGCAAACATTCTTCAGAGCTATATGCATTCTGTGCTTTAAGCAAAAACAAACAACCTAAACACCTATGCCAAGTTAGATTCTTCTTCAAAGCATGCCAATATCTGTGCACTGTGTAGATTATACAAACTGGGCAGATTTGGATATGCATATTTATTTGCATAATTTATTCTGCTTCTTCTAGCCATGAGATGGAGAAAAGATCTGAATAAAGAGGAAGACCTTAAAGTCATACTCCCAGACTGCCATAAAATTTTCTTTGGGTCTCTCCACATAGCTCAGTTTCTGCAGTTTCAGCAGGCATCTCCCATGCATTTTCAAGCTCTGTGCTGATTTCTGCACTTGTATGGTACAATGCCAGGGTACACACACCCTGAATATATATAACATTCTTTTCAGCACATAGAATGAACGGCACATTTCTATGAGTTCCACCAGAAAGACATGTCACATTCTATTCAGTTACTTGACCATTGTCTACATAATAAAACACTTGAAATAATAAGAAATTAACTGTTTTGAACTGTTTGGATGTACCTTAGTGACACTTTTTAAGCAGATGCATTGTTATGTTTTTAACAGCTAACATAGTCTCTGTACAAGTTGGCTTAATTAGGGTCTCAGGTAGTAGAAACCCAAAATGGCCAGTATCACGCAGCTCAAATGCAAATGCATATGGGATGCCATTTTTGTATGCCCAGTCCATAGAACTGCCAGAACTTACATCTGGAAAAAACAAACAAACAGATGGTTAATAAATGATACATATCCCATCTAGGTCTTAAAGCCAGAAAAAGACAGCAATAGAACAAAAAAAGTTATTGGTGTTCTAAACTCATTAAAAACAAACGTTTAATTGCAGCGGCTATATATCTGCATACATCTAATGTTATTATTATTAATAATAATGATAATGATAATAATGTAATAAATTTTATATATATAAAAGGATATGATAGTACAACATGGTTGTTTCCAAGTAAGACCCCAGAAGCAAAATGTCTTTGACTCCAGGAATGCTTCAGAGGAACAACCATCACAGGGAAGAATCTAGTTGCAGCTAAAATCAGTTTTGTAGACACTCCCCATATACAGATGCAATGTGGATGTGCTATAGTAGCATTGCTTGTGAGCCAAGATAGATGAAACAATCTTATTCTAAGTATAGGATGCAACTCAGTTCCAATAGCTGGCTACCAAGGCTGATTTGGGTTGGCCTCAGTTAGTTCAATCTGGTCAGAATGCCTTCAGATTGCCATCCCATCTATTTATGTGCTGCTAGATAATTCTGCTGCACAGTGCTGCAGTTATGCATTTGGCAGCATTGCTAGTTTCTGATAACTAACTACAGCTGACCACTTCTGCTGGTCCAACGGCTCATGCACTCAAGCTGGAAGGGACTGATTTTAATTCAGGAGAAGCTCTAAGTATAATACAATGGAGTATGTCTGACATTTTCTGCTTTCTCCTTTCACAATGGTTTGTACTTCACCCCATTTGCATAGTTATATCAAGGAAGTTAATTTTATAATGCAAGATCCAAATCTCTCAAGCTCTAGTTAGAAAAGCCATCCCATAAATTACATCACTATATCTGTAGACAGACATGGGTGAATTGCACAGAGGTTCATTGCTTCTGCACAAATGTAAGACAGCACAATGTGTTGAGCAGCAACCTGCGTCACATGGTATAGATGAGCAACCAATACTGTTTTAAAGGATAAAAGAAGATTCACTGTTCTTGATTCAGGAGACAACTACTCGTTGAACACTCTTGTTATACTCTTATCAAATATATTGATATATTTTTGAATATTTTAATTATATTTTCTTTCTTTTTCTACTTCATTTGTACCCTGCCTTTTTCCCCAATGGAGACCCAAAACAACTTACACTGTTCTCCTCTCCTCCATGTTATCCCCACAACCCTGAGAGGTATGTGATGCTGAGAGAGTATGACTGGCCCAAGGTCACCCAGCGAGCCTCCACAGCCCAAGTGGGGATTTAAACCTAGGTCCCCCAGATAACAGTCCAACCACTACACCACACTGGCTGTCTCTTGGCAATTTTGATATAATTTAGCAAATAATGGCCAGAAAAATGTGTCGTTATTACAGACTCTTCATCTTCATTTTAAGCCCAGGTAATATTCATATGTCCATTGTTTCAGACTGGGGCGTAGACTTTTGGAAATTCTGGGGGGGGGCGGGGACTCCTTAGCGTGCATGCTTGCTGGGGCAATGTTCTCCCCCCCGAAACCACCGCGCCTCCCCGGGTCCTTCCGAGGCCCGCCAGCTGCTGCTGCCGATGCCTCTTTCTCCCCCCCCCCTTCCCTCTCCCTCGCCAGCAGCAACGGCCGGGCCTTGGAAGGACCCAGGGAGGCGTGGCGGCCGGGCCGCAGAAGGACCTGGGAAGGCGCGGTGGCAGGCGCTCATTTTGCCGGGAGTGGCTGAGCGCCCACCTGGGAAATTTCGGGGGTGGCTCGAGCCCTCGAGCCCCCCCCGTACTCTACGCCTATGGTTTCAGATCAGATCAAAACAAAGCTGGAAAACAACATTTGCCTTGTTATACTAAGCTCTTTAAAACATTCTGGGAGAGTGCCATTCAGACTCTAACAGTTATTTAAAACCCAGATTTTAAACATCCCTTGTTCCACTGGGAAGAACATAAGTTTTAATATTCTATATTTTATTATTATTTTCAAAATGATTGTGCTCTCAGCCCAGAGGGAAAAAAATACAGCCCGCAGCCTGAATGAACACTTGGAACACCCATATTAATTTTAAAAATGAGACAAAACTCAGAAATCATTACAATAACCATTCCCAATCTAGCAAAGGAAAATCATTCATGGAAGCAGTCTTCTGTGCACATAGCTGATGCAAATCCAGATCTGCATCTGAATACAGATCCCCATCTGCATTTGTGATATCTATCTGTGTCATGTTAAACTGGATGGATGTGTGCAGGGATGCAGATTACCATTTGAGGCTACCAGTTATGTGTGACAGGCTTGCTGTAACTAGTGCTTAATTGTGGATTTAGTTTTGAATGTTTTTTCTGTGAGTAATATTAAGCATTAACTCACTGAATCATTTCTTGATATGTTTTAAAAGTTCTCATATTTTACACTCTGGTTCTGTTTCCACTTCTGTTGAACACATGAAGCTACCTTATACTGAATCAGACTATTGGTCCATCAAGTATTCTGCTCAGACAGGTTCCCAAGAGTTTTTCCCATCACCTACTGCCTGGTCCTTTCAACTGGAAATGCCAGGGATTGAACCTGTGACCTTCTGCATACCAGGGTTGGCTGGAGTGATAAGTGGTTGGCCACTGTGTAAAACAGGATGCTGGAGTAGATGGAACATTCATGTGTTCCAGCAGGTCACTTCTTATGTTTCCCTCAAATTTTGTACTCTTACAGGTTCTACTTCTGACAGCATTAGAATCCATTGCATTAATTTACCATATAGGGAAGGTCTAGGTTGCATTGCTGCATACCGTTAAGTTGCTTAACTTCAACCATAGTCATTGACAAGACCCAATAAATCAGGGTTAGTGTTCCACATGTGAATGGGGCTTTCATCCCTGTCTTCGACGCTGGCTCACAGCCAATATAATTTCAGCAGCCTACCTACATGAAAGTTTGCAACCTTTGTTACAGCAAATTTCTCATCTCTTGCTTCTAATCATACCAGACTGAAATTGTCTTGGAAATTGTTTGCTTGTCTTATTAAAGCAGAGCAAATACGAGCATAGTACATGAAGAAAGAAACTTACACAGAGTACTGGAGGCAGGGCCATATCGGTATCTTATTCCATAAACTGACTGCAAGGCATTTACAGCATTAAAAGCTGCAGATTCCTGGGAGGGGAACAAAAACCCCACAAACCCAAACCCAAATTACATTAATTACCATGGTTCAGCTGAAATTTCAAATAGCAGGCAATGACTTACAGCAATATATAAAACTGTGAGAAATTACTTATAAAGGCTCTCTAAACCAATATGTATGAACTGTTCCACAAATAATCGTGCAGTGAGCCTTACACACAATCATATGTCTTCTACCAGCAGGGAGAGGGGGTTAGGGTTCTGCAGAAAATCATAATGTTACAAAGATTCCACAACAACTGCCACAAAAAGATTAAAATGAGGAACACAGTCAGTCTCTCACTCCAGTGTGTATCTGTGAGAATCCTCTGCCAGGGGACCCGGAACCAATCCAAGTCTTGTCTGGAGGGGAAGAGGATCCTACCCTTCAGTGGAACTTCATACCCCTTTCCGAGCACTTAACACCCCTCAATTTACATGCAGCCTTCTCTTCATTAGCATTATACCCTGAGTATACTCATTGTATTTATTGCATTTTTTAACAAAAAAGTACTGCCTGTCAAGGTGTAAAGATTAGGGTTGAGTTAAATCAAGTTGTCCAAAGCAAAAAAATCAACAACCTCCTGAAAAAATGACTATGTTCTAACAAGCTGGCAACATAAAACTGATCACCACAGTTCACTGATGGTATATCAAACTATACAGAGTCAGCATGCCATTGAGGATATTTTAAGCTGTACACAAAAAGCACCATGGTGCCCTTTGTCTAGCTGTTTGCATTTCTAGATTCAGAGGCCTGGCAGTCTTTAAACACTCATTATATCAGCTTATTGAAGTTTAAAGGGTTCCCAATAGCTTGAGTTGTTTCTGTCCAAGATATGAAAATGATATAGAATTATATTAATGAAAACCATTCACTAAAAAGAAACACTCCTAAATTACATTTAGCAACTACAATGGCCAATCCATCATGGGCATTGCATTTTCAAATGATTTAATTATGGTATTATAGATAAAGAAACTGCTGTAATTCTGCTTTTGTATAGTATAAGCTGAATGGGAGACGAAGTAGTGTGGCTGGATGAACTGAGCTCCCGATACCATAGAGATCTAGCTGTGGCAATCATGAAGAAGCTCAACCGTGAAAACTTGTATTATGCTGGGAAATCTGTATTAGGTAGCCAGTATGAAGGCATCTTTCTATTTGGGGAGCATATCTGGGAGCACTTGGAATGGTTACTAAACTGGTGTCGGCCTGTCCACTTGCATATGTCACAGATATTTCTATTTCTATAGTCCATATTCTTCTGTGTTTTTTACTTATCATGTGGTCTGCACATTACTACTGCAGATGCAGCAACAGGAGTCTGCATGAACACTGCTGGACTCGTATGGAAAGAGATAAGGCTTCAAAATGAGGATGTGTGTGAGGAAGGATCACTAGCTTTTGTGCACCCAGTACAGTTGATCTACATACCACTGCCAGTTTCTGTCATGAATGGCATTTTCTGAATGAGAGGCTGATGAAAGGCTGGCCTAGGTGTGTTTGCTTTTATATGAACTCCAGACTTCTTATTTTTTTTATTCTTCAATTAATCCTTTTGGTGGATAGAATAATTTCATTGCCTCTGTTACACTGTTAATTTCATTGCAGATTGTATTATGATATTGTTATATGTATATATATTTATATATAAAACACTAATTTCATGTGTGTGTGTGTGTGAGAGAGAGAGAGTCTCCTTTCAAAGATTGTTTGTGCACCATATACAATAACTCCAGTGGAAAACTAAGATCGAACTTAATGTGGAGAGTTGCATATCCTCTCTCTGGTTTCAGAGCGTTAAATAATTTAACATATTAATTCGAAGAGTGACTTGCTGCATGGCTCTGTAGAAAACTGGACAGAAACCTGTTTGCCTTCAGCTCAGGAATTATTAAACAGTCAATCCATATGCAGAGTCCCTTTTTTTCCTGAATACTGAGGTCCATCAAAAAGCCTTTCATCTGCTGCCCAGTCTAAACATGTAAAAGAAACCTGAGCAACTGGTGCTTGCAGAGTCAGTTCCAAGAGAGGAAACTGGAATTCCTTTAAGATTCTGCTTTGCCGTTTAAGCAGTTTGTTCCACAATAAGCTGAAACAGCATCCTGTACAATTATAGGAGGCATGAGTAAAGCTGCTTCTCTTTTCGATGTAACTGTGTTGTCTTTCAGAGCTGGGTATTTATTATCTGCGCAACTCCTCTCCTTTGTATGTGTCCTTTTAAGACCTTTTCCCATTGTTCTCCATCACCATGCTCTGTTCTTTCCCTCCAAAGATGACCAGAGGGACACAGCTGTGTGACTTTCCTCTTGATGCTAACTGGCCTGTCCTCTCTGCGATCTCTCCCCTAGCACGTCCCCTTCTCCATCAGATTTTGAGTTTGTGTTGTGAATTTGTACCAGAACTGCTGAGTTGGTATAGTTGTGTGGCATGATGTTGCAACTCAGGTTCTGTCACTCAGCTCTTGATGAAGTAAAGGATTACTCTGCAAATGTTATGACAAATCCAGTAGTGACCTGAGCCATTATCAATGAAATTACCGTATTTTTTGCTCCATAAGACTCACTTTTTCTCCCAAAAAAAGTGGGGGGAAAAGTGTGTGCGTCTTAAACCCCCCTCACCTTTCCCAAGCCACGGCACTGAGCAGAGCTAGGTGCGTCTTATGGCCAGGTGCGTCTTATGGAGCGAAAAATACGGTAAATTGTAGACACAGTAGGTTGGATCCAGCACAAAATTTCTGCTTGTACTATATCTCTTGTGCAAGCAGAAATGCAAGGAAAAAAAAGATCCTGGTAGCCACTTTTACTAAGTCAAACTTATTGGATTCCTATTTGCATTTCAGCTTATGCAAGATCCTGTGCAACTGATTTCTGAGCACTATAATATATAGGGAGAAAAGCACTGGGTGTTGCACAAGAGGAACTGTGCTTGTCAGTTAATGTTTCTGCTTGTGCATTTCTGGATCTGTGCTTTATATCTAGATGCACCTGAACCTATGCAGGTATGCCTAAAAAATTCAATTCAAGTAGGTTTTAGAAAACAGAGTGGTTGTAAAAAGGGGGAGTGTACATATCAGAAATGCAATCCATCCTTACTGTCCTGTAAAAATATGACATATGCTCAACATAATGGTAATTCTAATGAATAAAAGTTATTGAGCTCAAACAGGGCTGGACAATGATTTTGTGCAATCTGAAGTGGTTGCATTATTTAATCCAGGAGGTATGCTCCAGGGTCCCTTACACTGTATGTGTATATATATATACACACGCACGCACGCACACACACATAGAGCAAGGATTATGCACCAACAATGCTCTGTGACACTGTAAAGGATGCTAGAGAGCATCTCTTGGATCACACAGTTTCATTGGTGTCCTTCAAAATACTTGTGTGGTTTATGAAGTCTTAAACTAGAAACATTAGTGGGGACACACAATCTGTTGCCTAGCAGTTATTATAATACATTCCTTCTTTCTGCTTATGAACAACAGAATCAGCAGAGACAAAAGTATGAAGAGATAAGGAAACTCAGCCTCAAGGTAAGCATAGGACAGAACTTCCCTCTTTATCTTTTCATTAATGTCCCTGACCTTCCCTGCCCTATTTTGGGCGTTTTTATTCCTTGCCTTTCCTAGGGATTTTATCTGATGACACCCAAGGTCAGGAGGCTGGGACATAACCTTTTCAGCTCTCTAACACACACATAAACAGCCAGCCACTGATAGCGCACAAAAATGAAGGGAGGAACACAGTTCCTGTGAATACTCCCAGCAAGCTATTCAAGAGAACATCTTTACTTACATTCAGAACTGAATACTATTTACAAATATGTAAGTGAAGAAACAGCCCATTTACTTTTGAGTAAACTGGAAGATAACTACAACCAAAACAAATTTTCTTCCTCTATTCCCCAGATTATATACTGATTAGTTTACTCTGATGAAGAACATTTCTTTTGAGAAATTCAGACATCAATCTTGTCATTAAGCTAGGCTTGCACCATTTTGTCTGTTTCAGGATATCGTTCTGAAAAGACAGAAACTGAACCACTTATAGATCTATATTTCTAGAATAACATGCTACACTGTCACCACCATGAGATGACGTTTGTAATTAGCAATGATCTGTACAATTCATCTGCAAGTATTTATAACCCTCACTGACTGACATAAAAGGTGATTTTGTAAGGAACTAAGAAAATAAAGATTGACTTTATATTTCAGCAAAGTTCCAAGACCCCATTGATTTTCCTGCTTCTTGCGGCCCATTAAATGAACAGCATTTAACATTTGGAAGAGACTGTTGCATGGTAGTAATAACTGAATTAGTTTTGGTTTTAAACGCCATCTGAAATAGTTGTATTCTGTGGTTGTTTTAGCTGTCTTAATTCAATTATAAATGTATTCATTGACATGTATTTGTTGAAATGTTCACTGCCCTGAGCCCTGCTTGTGGGGGTAGGGTGGCCTATAAATCAAATAAATAAATTTATTTGGCATCAAGATTCTGTTAGGCGAGATGGCTGTGATTAGGCATGAAATAATTTTATTTAAAAAGTGGTTCTCAGCATTTGAAACAGATTCAGCTTCTGAAATGCTCTCATCCTGCACAGCAATATGAAAATCCCAGTTGCTAGAGGCTCAACACATATTAAACACTGAGATGTTCTCTAATCAAAAATGCAGTAGCCGCATATAAGGATTGACAGCACAACTGTACTTACCACACAGCTGAAATTCGGAATGGTTGCGTACTTGTAAGAATATGGATACAGTAACATCTGGGCATATGCATGGAAGGAAAGGTAGGCTTTTATTTGTTTCCGGTGTTTGCGAAGGAAATGAGCCACAGCCTTTACCTCAGGCTCGGATTCAGGGAAAGGACCACAGTACGTGTCATCACAGGGATGAATGGAAGCACCTTCATCTCCACATTGAAAAGAAATATGAATGTTAACACAGGTCTAAAAAAAATTACATGAATTTTAAAATCTGTATGAGTACTAGCTACAGAGACACAGTCTACAGATATCATGTCAATACCTCTTTTCTGTCAATATATTTATAGCTTAACGCTGACAAAAATAATCTTGTTCCAAGAAAGGAGAAATGGAAAGGATACAGAATGATGTCAATTGCTTTTAATTGGATCTCTCATGTTGGTAGAATATAGCAGCACATTTAAGTTGCCATAATTTTTGTATCAGTTGGAAAACAAGTTCCATGCAACTCAGAACTTGCTATCCTCTAATACAGCTCTTTAATTTAAATGTGTAGTTGAAACAAGAATGATTCTACACACATAACTGTTAAATATTGTGGTGGATTCACCACCTCGTAATACCTGTGTATTTCCATGGTTTCTTTCCTCACTCAACAATGCTCTCAACAATGTCTTTAGCACTTGGGAACACAGACAGTACAATCCTATGAAGTTCTCAGTGAGTTTAGATTGGAGTAACTCTGTATAGGACTGCACTGTAATAACTCAAGTGTTGCATTGGAGCTGCTGCAGGGGCTTTATTGAATACTCTTTTAAAAATGTTATTCAGATGAGAACCAGCAGCATGTGATGATCATCCTTAATGATATAAAGTATAGAAGGATTGGATAATTATTTCATTCGCTAACAAATAACTAAGTAGCATTTACTATAGTCAGAGGAAAAACTCTGGCAATACTATTTGTAGTTTAAGGCATGAAGACTTCTCTTCATTATCCTCAACAAAAGTATGCAAAGATGTATCTACATGGGTACACATGGCCATGTTGTGGATGAGATGAGGGCAAATGGTGTATTCCCTACTGAACAGAACTTTGCCAAGTCACTTATACCCCCAGAAGAGCTTTACGCTCAGGAGATAAGAACTTTCTGGTGGTCCCTGGTCCAAGAGACATCAGGCTGTCCTCAACTAGAGACAGGGTTTTTTCTGCCCTGACCCCTACCCGGTAGAACTCTCTGCTGAATAACATCTGTGCCCTGTGGGACTTGTTGATGTTCCGCGGGGCATGTAAGGCAGTGATGTTCCACCAGATGTTTGGTTGAGGACAGCAATGGTCCTTCATCTAGTCTGGCACTTCTCTTCCTTTCTCCCCGCCTCCCTCCTCTACAAGGCAATAACATTCCCAGGAATTATTGCCATCAGACTGGCTTAGGCTGCTGTGAAGTGTATTTTATGTATTATTTTAATTCCGACTTTTATAAAATGTGTAATTCTTATCACTGTTGTACTCTACTCTGAGCCCTGTTTTTTCAGGGAAGGGTGGCCTAAAAGTCTGATTTAATTAATAAGTAAATAAGAACACTCTGTTTTAATGTCTTCTCAAACAGGAGTGTAGTTGAGTCTTAATTATATGTATGTTAATACATGTTCATGAATATTAAGATAACATATAAGTACTTCAACCCATCTATCAAAGGAAATCAGTATCAAAGGCCCTGCTGTCTGTGTACCCCTCCTTCTTGGCTACCAGAAGCAGGGCCTTTTTTGTGATATCACCATGGTCATGATTACTTTTCTCACAACATCTCAACCCCAGCTTTGTGTGCCCCCATTTTCTGAAGAAGTGGTAGAAAGACAGGTTTTTTAGTAATAGTGCTTCATTTATGGAATGGCCTCCCCACAAAAATTTCCCTGGCACCCAGTTTGGTATCTTTTTTTACCTGAGGTGAGAACACTTCTGTTTCCCCAGGTATTTTTAGTGCTATGTTACTCACTGCTTTTTAATCCTATACACTTTTTATACTCCATTATATTACTAGTCTGTTTTATTTTATGTTGCTTTCTAGCTGCTGTTTTGTTCTCTTCTACACTGTTTTAACTACAGTTTTATGACCATGGATGTTTTATTAATTGTTAATGTATTTTATGGTTTCGTTGGTTGTTGTTTTGTTGTGAGCCTCTTTGGACATAATACATGGAAACAGCCCAACAACTAATTTAAATACATTATTTATCTTCCATAAATGTCTGAATTCTAACCAAAATATAATAAAACTTTACAAAATGGTTTATACCATCACAATGATAGAACAGTGCATGTGGTTCTAGATAACATCTGAATTACATCAGACTGAGAAATCTTGTCTGATGTTCCCAATTTTCTTGTGAGACAGGGTTGAACCTTTGGCAGTATAACTGGTTGACAAGCAATGGACACTCCAGAATAAATATGAAAATCTTTAATATATTGTGCTCATATTGCTGCTATTTAAGAACTGAGCTTCACTTTCATAGTGCTGTTGCTCAATTTGGGAGGTTCGCAGAAGATGAAACTGCAATGTACTTTGTACCTGGCTGAAAAGGAAGGGTATAGTAAGAGATTACTCGAGCCCAAGGCCATTCTATGACAACTGGCAGATGGCAGTCATGTGATTCAAGCAGAGATTATGTAGCATCTGGATTTCTTGCTACAGCACAGATTGCAAACTGCAAAATATGATGTGGATGCTCAGCTGTAGTTGCAACTGCAGAGTCAATACAGTGATCCCCCCCCCCCCCAATGATACAGCATGATTGAATCTTTATTGTGTAGCCTGTGTTGGGCCTCACTTTGATAAGATTCAAAAGGCAAGGAAGGAACTCTTCATACCAAAAGAATCATTTTTATATTGATTTGATCATTTATTTTACCATGAGCTATTTGTTTTCTTTGAGTGTCTAATAAAATTGGCCTTCCTTTTCTGAGATCTATGTTTGACAGCTAAAATTATTTTAAACTTTTTAAAATTGATCAGCTTATTAGCTGTTCTGACAGCACAGTTTGGATTTTGTATAGATATCTCAAACCATTAGGACCACAGGGCATTCCAATTTTCAGCATCATCTCTACAATAACACCCCCCCCAAAGACAAATACAAAATTGAGAACAGAAACCTAGCTGACATACACTGCTAGATTTCACTTAACATTACATTTTATTTAACATTGTTCCAACAGATATGTTTTCCCGGTTTAGAAAGAATTAGGACAAAACAGAATGCAGTAAATGTCAGCTACTGTCAAATGTCAAGAGTTATTATCATAACAAACCAACAGAAGTACAAGCAGTGACAGTGCTGACCCACAGGGCTCTTTCAGAAGATGACTGAGTCTGAATCGCTTCTTACAAAAGAATATGAAACTTAAAGAAACTTCCATATCATGTTTTCCCTTGGTATGTAAGAAGGAAAACACGGTGTATACATGTACAGAGATCTAAAAACAGCACAGTGGCTTTCACACTGAAGGAAAGAAATTCACCGTGTCCCAGTCATATCTGTATTATCTCCTTTGGGATATGTGAAGAAGAAGAAGAGATTGGGTTTGTACCCACCCTTCACTCAGTTTCTCAGAGTGGCTTACAAACTCCTTTCCCTTACCATCCCCACAACAGACACCATGGTCCTTTCCACACTTGGATCTCGTCCCTGGTTTTATCAGAGTTCAGCTCACGACACAATACCTTGCATTTATTCCTGGTTATAACAGCATCCATTTATCCTGGGACAAGTGTGGGGCAAAACCAGGGTGAACTCAAGTGTAGCATAGAATGTAAAAATACCCCGAGATAATTACAGGGGTGAACTCGTGTGTAATGTAGCTTGGGGCTAGGGTGGCCCTGATGGCAGGGGGAGGTAATGTCCCCAAGTCACTAGCCCAACAGGACTTTTCCTGGTGGACTTAATGGCCAATCTGCCACTGATAAGCAATACAGTAATATATTTGTAAAAATAACTTCCCTGATTTATTCTTCAGATCTAAAAAGGCAGGGCTTTTAGAATTAAAAATGTATTTACTAAAATCTTTTCTGCTTTTTGGAATGGGGGATCTAGCTGCATTAGATTCAATATATGGTTGTCCACGCCATGCTGTTTAACCTCTACATGGAACTGCTGAGAGAGGTCATCCAGGGATCTGGATAGAGGTACCACCTCTTCAGAGTCTGCTGGAAGTGGCTTACAATTAAAATAATAATACAATATTTAAAAATCCATTAAAACAAGACATCGGACTGTAGATTATGGCATTTCCTTGAAACGCATACCCTAGTCATAGTGATCCATAATCTGTTCACATCCAGGTTAGAGTACAGTAATGGGTCGGTCTTGGGGCTGTCTTTGAAAATCGCCCAGAAACCTTAACTGTTCCCAAATGCAGTGGCCAAGCTATTGTCAGGGATTGGTTATCACCCCTGTGGTGTTACCAGCCCTGCAGTGAAAGATTCACACTGGCTGCTCATCTGTTCCCATCTGTCTCCAGGCACAATTCAAAGTGCTAGTTCTTACCTTTCAGGCCTTAATCAGTTTGAGGCCTGCGTGCCTTAAGGAGTGCCTCCTCCCATACTGTTCAGCCTGCCAGTAAAGATCTGTCTCCCCAGTCCTGCTCTCTGTAACCCTACTTTCAGAGGTGAGGCAGGTATCAACAAGAGAGAGGACATTTTCAGTTGTGGTACACTGTGTTTGGAATACTCTCATCCTTGAAGCTTATCCGGCACCTACCAGAATAGCAGTGAGGCATCAGGCCAACACTTTTTTTTCACCCAGGCTTTCTTTTTAGCGCTTTTACAGTTTACATGAGGTCTGTTTTATGGATAACTTTATGCTGTTTTTATGTCCCTGGTGGCTTGTTTTTCTAATGGCTTTTTAATTATTTATATTGGTAACATGATAATTTTATGGTGCTTTTCCTTGCAAACCACACTTGAGCAGGATGCTGATGATGTGATAAAAAATGTTGTAAATAAATAAATAAATACTGTGGCAGCAGCACAGATGAAGCTGGGGCAGCTGATTAATTTATTCAGGTCATAATACAAATGCATTAAGATACTGAGGTGCCCTGAGTAGGCTTGTCACATACAGTATGTGGAACTCATGGTACTAGTCAAACTTCGGAGTCTTCCAGTGGACAAACTGGGTATGGGGGCAAGTATATGACTACTATTATAGTAGTAGTACTGTATAGTATTAGTAGAGCTGTAGACCCATACTGCAAAGTCTCATGACATGCAACTTGTACATCATTTTTATGTTATTAACTATGAATAAGATATTGGAATGTATTATTGTATAAGAACTGCTATGGCTTTCAAATACAGGAGACCTCTTTTGTTACTATGAAGCCTCCGTGGTGACAGCCCCAGAGGGAATAGAGGCCAAGTGGCAAATAGTAGAATAAACCACAGCCAGCTAATGAGAAGCAGAAAGGGGAAAAAAGCAAAATTAAAATAAGATATTCTTGACTGTCGCATAATTCCATTGGAATAATCGTATCTCCAGACATGTACGTTCTCTATCACTTCACAGCCATTCAGTTCTTTGGATAATAAAAGAGGTTACACTGCTTGCTATTCAAATTCAGCTATTTTTATACTTACCACACCATTTTACTTTCCAGTTACGATTAGCATCTACACCGTGGCAGTGGAACCTTGAATTCTTTGATCTTGTTTTCCTCCAAAATCGATCCTAGCCATACATTTTTAGTGTATGAAAATACAGACAGGTAAGACAGCATAACACACATTACATGAATCCTTCTAAAGATATTCCATGAATTATTTAACCTTTCTTTTAAACATGCATGCATACACATTCTAAAATACCAGACTAGCAGTGCAATCCTAAAAACACTTTCCTTGGAGTAAGCCTCATTGATTAGGCCTGACTAGGAGTTGGAATACACCCATTTAGAATTGCTCTCTAACAGTGCCATCTTAAGCAGCATTACATCTTTCTGAGCCCACTGACTTAGCCCAATAGACTCAGATTGGTGTAACTCTACTCAGGCTGGCCCTGTAGCAGCACCATCCCAAGCAGGTCTACTCAGAAACTTACTGAAGTTTATTCAGTGGGGTTTACTCCCAAGAAAGAATTCTTTGGCTTGCACTGTGGGTTACATGAGTCTTTATATAAGGTACTCTAATACTTTAATTGCTTACATGGGTCCAGCTGAAATGGTATCCATCCACATTAAAAATAGGCATAATGTAGAAATATAGTTGATTCAGCATTCTTCTCATGGCTGGGTCAGTTTGATATGTCTGGAGAGCCTGGAAATGGACATAAAGTAGAAGTATATGTATATAATGTAGAAGGAAAGACAATACCCATGACACTATCATCAATATATCTAATTCTCAATGAGGTCCCATCTATGGATACTTAAATCTGGAGACTGGATCCATGGTCAGACAAGACAGGTCTTTCTACAAAACTGAGGAAAGTCCCAGGTTTGCAGAGAAATCTAAAATTAAAAATTAGTGGTAAACCCCTCCTGCCCAAATGATAGAAATGGCACCTGTACATTTAAGGGGGAAATGCTCTCAGTGGCCATTGCTAAGCAACTACAACAATACTGCCTGCCTTCAAATCTTGCTTTCTGTCAGTAAAAGGCAGGGGGAGGGCTCTTTCCAGGGCTGTTTTGGCCTTTGAGGGAGGACTCATTGGGACCAGGCCAGCCAGCAACCACCGGGTTACTTACTACCAAGTGAGCTGCATGACTTACCCAGGTCTGGCTGCTTGCCACTGTCCAACAGCAGCCATCCCACAAAAACCAGTATGGTATATTGGGTAAAGGTTTAGACAAGGTTGTGAGGAACCTGGGCAGAGGGAGATGGAAGAAGGGAAAGCTTAAGACAAGGGGGCAGATAAAGACTGGTTGGCTGGTGGGTGGGAAGGAGAAAACTCGGCATCTTCAGCATACTGATGACACACTTCAGGCACTCAGCAGCCTGATATAAATGTTGGAAAGCTATAATGACAGCAGAGAACCCCCTGGAAACCATACTCCTACTGTATTGGCCTGGACGAATGTAGCTCAAAGCATAGGAACTTGAAACTGACTAGAGCCTACTTTGCTGCAAAGATCCACAGGAAAAAAAGGAGTGTTGTTAACAACACAGGTATGAAAACAGCACATAGAACCTAACCTAACCTGTTTTAAAAAGAGACATCCCCTGATGACTTGGTGAACAGAAATCAGGCATGTGTGGTCACGACTTACCTGGCTGTGATGCTGAATGCTGCCATTGCGCAGATGCAAAAGTGCTTGCAGTACTGCTTACAAGCAAAACTTCGAGGCAATCAAAAGAGAGAATCGACTCAACAAAAATGGGCATTTTGAACAAGGGAAGTTCAAATGTTGATCATAATTGTTGCTATGTTCTCAACACCCCTAAGTATAATTCAGCACCTACTGTCCCTGGGGCTAACACTGAAACACATAGTTCTCCTACATCCAGCCAAAACATTCTCTGATCTAGAGGCCAGAGCTCCATTGTTAAAAAGGACCTGACCATAAATGCTACCCTGGTCCAATTCCAGGGGAATTAAGGTGTTTATTGGGGGGCAGGGAAGGGTAGAATTCTTCATACCTATTTGTTTCACAGTGCCAGGTACTATAACACACAGTAAGTGGCAGGATTTAATTCAGGAGAGAGTGAGCAGGTAGACTAAACTCTCTTCCTTAGCAGATGGTCTGGTAGATAAGCAGGCAAATAACTCAGTGATAATTCTGTGGTCCAAAAGATCCCAACCAAGAAATGCTGCCTCTGGTCAAATCCCTGTTTAGCTTGCGAGATGGCTTCCCATCACAGTAGAACTGATAGCAGATGTATGTGTAATTCATCTATTTCTGCTCAAGTTTCCGATGTGACCTATAAGAGGAGATCTCTTATCTCCTTGGTAGTGATAGGAAGAGTTGGGTGCATTTGCACCTTGGTTGTTAATATTTTTGCAAAATCACATGTTACTAGATAATCTGTGTTTCTCTTCTGAAATGAGAGGTGCAGGGGCTGCAGGCTGGAAGTCACATCCTCTGTGACTCTTGCTTTAATGCCAGATATTCGAGGTCTGCAGGGTTGTTTTTCTTAAAAAAGAGGCACTGGGACTCTCAAAAGGAAAATGAAGTTTCCCCCATGAACTTCTAAACATTTTTTAAAGAATTTTGTCAAAGAGGTTCTGGAACTCCATTCCAGCATGTTCCCACCGGAAAAAAGCCCCAGAAGTCTGATTTGTGGTTTCACATGTGTGAGGGAAAACTAGCTGGCAGGTTTTCAGAGGAACTCTTCTTTGTGATTCATCATCATCATCATCATCTGCCTGAGCACTGCACCTTATTTTTGAAAACAGCTTGCAGAGCTAATTAACAGTCTAATCCTACACAGAGTTACACTCTTCTATATTCAATGAAGTCAGTGGGTTCTTAAAGACTGCACTTTAAGTCTTGTACTTTACATCTTTCTGGATTGATTTCAGTATAAAGTTTTTATACTGGGTCACTAGTTCGAACAAATACAACATTTCTGACAAATAAAAATAATGTTTACAGTTATGTAACTGTGCAGTCATCACCATAAGAAATTTAAACATATACATCAAATTAATCAACTTGGCAAAGTGAGTTTTCTTGTAATGCAACCTCAAACAATAAAATTAATACATGAACTTTAATTTTGCTGCTACTCTTCCAGAAGAGAGAGTGCAATGATTCTACCAGACAGAGAAGACATCATTCCCTGCCCATATGGCTGCATTATTCTCAGATCTGTGGCCACATGGAGACTGCACGAAAGAACATAATTTGTTAGCATTGTTAACAAGCTTCAGACAATATTATGGATCTGAACATAAACATGAATAAAAAATGTGGGATTGCCTCTATATGACATTGTACATTTCAACTCAGAGCAATTCCTATTACTAGGAGGTTAAAACCTTACAGGATTCAGGGGTATCTATGCTCTGTTGATTAATAATTACATGGGAGGCAGGTGTGGTGATTGTCACTGGAAAATTTCCTCTGCACTTAACAAGCTACTTCAATGGTACCTCTTTATCACTATCATCATGTTAGTTGTATCTAAACAACCATCTGTATTGATTATTCGAAATGAAATTAAAGGGGTTTTCATTCCAAAATTTATTGCAGATGGAACTGAAAACAGGGGATAATGATCACACTGAATTTATGTCATGTCAAATAATATTGAAAACCATGGCCTTAAAGACACAGCAAATCAGATGCAATTTCCATAGTTAGCTACAAAAGAGCGCACAGCATGCCTCATTGTGGTGATAGCGAGGTACTGCATCCTTGTCTTTTAAGAACTGTCATAAAAATTTATTGACAAGCATTAATCTGAAAGGAACTAGAAATTCAGGCAGTCCAGTTCCTCACCATCTCTTTCATCAGGAACCTCCACACACTGCACTTTAAAGATTAACATATTGGATTAGTTTCACTATGTGCAATAAATGGTATATAAGCAAAAAAGATGTTCCAACACAACTGGTCAGTAGAACAAATGGGTTCAGGAAATATACTGAATCTAGATATGTTAAAGATAGAAAATCTGGTTTTTATTTAGAACAAATCTGGGTTATATTGATCTTGCACAGTGGAGTAAACTGTGGAAAGTGACTGTGAAAATGACCAAATTGGTTGCATTTAAAGAGAATCTGTATAAAATGTTTTATAGATGATATTTAACCCCAGATAGATTAGCTAAAATGTACAAAAATATGTCTAATAGTTGCTGGAAGTGTGAAAAACATGGAGGTACATTTTACTATATGTGGTGGACATATGAAACTGTACACAAGTTCTGGGTTATGGTACATACATTTATAAAGGCAGTTTGGCAGACTTCATTACCGTTTTGACCAGAATTGTTTTTACTGAATTGTATACCAGATAATTTTGAAAAAAATCAAAGATATTTTATAATTCATGTAGTAACAGCATCTTATATATATGTATATAAGCAGAATCTTATATGCAACTTTTTGGAAAGTTCCAACAATATCCTCTGAACAAGACCTAATAATGAAGACCATGGAAAGTGCAGAAATGGACAAACTTACTTTGATCTTAAAAGGGCAAATGGAAGATGATTTTGTTGGACTATGGACTCCTTTTTACAATTGGATAAGAAAGAAATATAAAAATATGAACTTTTTGATAATATAATATGAAGAAGCATTTATGAATTTTTAAAATTTCACAGTCTATCTTTTTGTAGTGTGAAATGATATGTGGAAAAGAGTTATATGCAGAAAACTTACTTTGTTTCCCTTTCTTCCCTTACCCTTGTATACCCTAGAAATCTAATAAAATGTATTATAAAAAAAGGAAATATAATCTAATTACACCACATTTCCACTTTTTTCAACTGTCTATTTTCTTTAAATGTTCCAGATTTTCCATGTAACAAAATCCATTCACCAAGAACATTTTACAAGGTCAAACTCCACAACAGCCAGTAATCTGCTTCTGTACATATTGCCCTTGATACTCCTGAGTCAAGGCTAAATGACAAACCCTGAATACCCTCAATACCATTAAGAAAAGTAGTGCTGCCGAGAAGGGCTTTCTCCGCCCTGGTCCTGGCCTGGTGGAATCAGCTCCCACTAGAGATCAGGGCCCTGCGGGACCTATCGTTCCACAGGGCCTGCAAAATGGAGCAGTTCTGCTAGGCCCATTTGACGCCACCTATGGCTCTAACAGATATGAAATTCTTGCTACCTGTATGAATTTTTATTGTTTATTGTTTTAACTGATTTTAATGTGATTTTATTGTAACGAGTCTTGGACTCAGTTTCTTGTGATCCGCCCTGAGCCCGCTTTGGGGAGGGCGGAATAAAAAAACTCAAAAATAAATAAATAGCATTTGAAAGATTTGGTTACTTGCATTTGGATCTTATTTCATTATTTCTTATTTCATTATTTAGAAACATGTACATAGTGTGTACCTATACAGCAACTTGTGTTAAGGCATACTTATGGGAAAACAATAATATCTGGCAAAATAAAAGTAGGTAGGGGCCTAATTCAAGCACATGGACAGGAACATATAAGGGTCCAAAGTGTACAATAAACTTACAGCCCATTTCTTTTGTCAACATTTAAGTATTAGGATAAGATGCTACAACTTCTGTGCACCATAGCTACCTTCCTAGTTAAGAATGTAAGATCTGTCATGCTGTGACAAACAAGAGGTCCACATAAACCATCATTCCATTTTACATGATAATTCTAGATGTGTAGCAGTATAAGTCTGTAGCAGCAAATTAAAACTGGAGCGTAGTGACTTCTTAAAGACTAAGGCCGAGGACAGACTGGCAAATTGAAGCGCAAGGGAAGCGGGGCAAAAAGACCTGGACCGAGTTGTCGTGGGGCTTTCTGTTCACACTGTATAGGCTGATGCGGGACCATACCGGGGAGGAGCCGGAATGGAGCGTTTGCACAGCAGGCCGGCCCCTGGCAGCGGTGGCACGCAGCTTTGGTCTGTTTTGCTGAGCTGCACATGAGCACATGGTCACAGCAGCCAGATCAGCGGGTTCACATTACTGGTGCCGCTTGATGCGCAGCTTGTTTGCGTCCTCACTGCCAGGAAGCGGAATGAACGCGCACTAAGACACTTGACACCGGTTTCACCAGGTACCTTTTAAAAGCGGGATGAAAGCGCTTCAGGACCGGGTGAGTGCGGCACGGCAACGCTGGGGAGCTGCGGCTGTTTGAATGGGCTCTCTTAATCTGCTTGAAAAGTGGACCTATGTTGGGCCAAAATGCCAGTCTGTCCTCAGCCTAACATGTGTTCCAGCATAAGCTTTCATGAGTCAGAATTTACTTCAGCAAATGTGTGAAGTGTTCATTACACAAAAGTATTTGTACTCAAAGCTGCAGGCAACAAAAAGGTGTTCAGGAGTGAGGAAGATTTAAAACAATGTCCAATCAAAAAAGTAATCAATCCGTGCAGTGTAAACACTGCGACACCCAACTGTTCAGCAAAGTAGAATTAAGCTAAACTAGGTCTAGTGCCAGATGAGCCATGATATGCAAATGCATAATGTGCACATCCAAGTAGTAAAGTATAGATATATGGGTGAACTAACTAACATCTGTAAAGGGGATCTGCTAAAAATCAGCACCTATAGTGGGTGAAAAATGCCAGACCCTTATTATGACCTGGCTGAGAGATAGTGTTAAACTTCTGGGTGAATGTTAATTTAGTAATTTCTCAATGGTTTCTCCCTTTGAAGTTCTTCTGTAGGAGAATATGCTAGTGCATCCCATGCTTGATTAATAGACATTGGTAGACTTGTCCTCCATTATCCTCATATTAGAAACTGGTCCAGAAAACCAGGTAGATTAAATAGATATTGCTTAGAGAAGTGAACTTTCTGGAAATGTTGCTGTCAGAAAAACACTTTCCTTAGCATCCTCCCCCAAAAAGCCCTCAAGAGGTTCATGTCTGGTTAGTTAGGGCACTGACAAGAGGGATTCAGAAATGTGAGCAATTCATGCTTGTGCAGTCTCTTCAGTAGACTTTCCTTCTAACTTGCCCTTAATCTGAACATCACCAAGAAGTACTGTGTCAAGAAATCAACCAGCCACTATGACAGTGGAACTGTGTTAAATACAAGGATGAATGGTTCCATTTCTGTCTTATCTAAGTAGGTTACTATTGACAGCAGATTAACCTGCACTGCCAGTGCTAGTATTACTTTCTCAAAAGCCTGTGAGATATGAGAGCATTCCAATCTCACCTTGCTGCTGACAGATAAAGATGCTTAAACTCTAGTGAACCATTAAAAATGGACACTGAAACTGAGGGCATTTCTGCCCTGGCAGCACGTCCTGTGTGCTGAAGAGAAAGTTTCTTAAGCTGGTGATACTGTTGTGAAGTACATACTTACTTCTTTCACAAACCACTGGCAAAAGGCTGGGCCAATCCATTCTCTTGCATGGATTCCACAATCCATCCAGACAGCTTTCTTGGAAACCCGTGATTTTTTGCCAAGCTGCAACAGCAAGCATGCATATGTAAAGATAAGAGATGTTAAATCAGAATTCAAAGTGCTGCTTAGGGTCATGCAAAGGGCTTATGATAGCCCAGTGGAGTTTTCCCCCTACTTTTTGCCTTTGAAGACCTGTGTCATACCACTTGTTTTGAAATTGCCTTAGTTTCTTAAAGCACTTTGCTATGCAGCATGGGAGTTCCTGTTAGAAGATAAACAAGTCTAAAGCCGCTTTGGCTTATGGAACCAGTTTCCCAAGTCTTGGGATCTTGGGCACAGTGGCATGTATCCCACCATTACACTGTGCAATGACTGAAGCCTTCCCCCAGACCTTTTCAGTGCAAGAGCCACTGAAGTTGCAGGAAGATAACTTACCCTGGAGAAATATCCTCCCAACCTAAGGAGCCTTCTCCAGCCTACAGTAGGATGCATGACAGTCTCTTACAAAATAAATGATTTTCTATCTTTCTTCCTTCTTAATTTATAATTTGTATGAGAGATTTTGAGGAATATTTCACACCAATGAATACTACTGCAAACTGCCTTCTAAGGAGAAGTGCTCCATATAATATAGAAATGTGTGTAACTAGCTAACCACACACATCATAGAGTAATCCACCACTTCCCATCCGAGTAACAGAAGCTCCACTCACACAGTCACTAATGAAAAATTCTTGTTTCTGGGCAGGCATTCCCCTGACCTGTCATATCTCCTGCTGACCCAGTTAAACTTTACCTTTAGCACAAAAAGTGGTCTTCCTTCATATGACTTCCCAACAGAGAACATGTGAATAAGATCTGGATGAGATTTATTAAGATGATGCATCCAACTTTGAATCTAAAATTACATAAGCAAAACAAAATTTTAACCATTTTCTTTTAGCAAAAATATTCATTAATTCAAATATGAAATAAAGCATAAATATTAATAAAATACTAACACATTATACCAGAAGCAAAAAAGGATCTTTGTTTCTCATAGTTTCCTGTTTTGCTTAAAGAGAAGAAGAGGAGGAGATTGGATTTATATCCCGCCCTTCACTTGGAGTCTCAGAGCGGCTTACAAACTCCTTTCCCTTCCCCTCCCCACAACAGACTCCCTGTGAGGTAGGTGAGGCCGAGAGAGTTCTTTCCAGAGTTGTCCTTGAGAGAACACAGCTGACTTACCCAAGGTCATCCAGCAGCTGCAAGTAGAGGAGTGGGGAATCAAACCCGATTCTCTCAGACTAGAGTCCGCTCACTTAACCACTACACCAACCTGGCCTTAAAGCCTTATTCCAAATTTTCTCATCAAAAGAGCAATATAAATTTGCTATTTTGTGGGCATCTTTTCATTCCTGGGCACAAATGAGCACTTGCAAATATACGAGAAAACATTTTAGTGCTACATACTTCTTCCAGTGAATGATATATTTCATAGCTGTATCCCGGTAACGATCTACGATTTCTGGATAACCTTAAACCACTTTGCTTTTCAACTGCTTTTTGCAGATCAGATATGAGGACTCTACATCCAAAAGAAAGTAACTTGAATTAATACAAAGTAAAAGATTCATAAATAAATTTAGAAAAAAATCATGCCTATTCTGCCATGCTGTTTTAACGCAGCTTCCCTATCTACAGCTTATGTAACATGGATTTGAACATATTTAGACCATTTTAATGTCAGTGGAACAAACTTGCTTGAAATGGTTATGAGAGTGTTCTGGTACACTGTAACATACTGTCAAGGAAACCAGTTGATTCGAAATATAACGGTATTTGGACAAATGCTGGAAACATGCTCTTAAGTAAATAAAAGAACATGACATAAACAAATTACCTAGTGTTAAAAAGACTATTCTGATTTATTATCTGTATTTAAAGTATGTTTATATGAAAAGTTTAGGTATTCTCAGTTTTACAGCTGGATCCTCCCTCTTTTGCAACCAAATTTCTAACAAGGCGGGGAAAGCGGGGTATAAATCGAATAAATAAATTTTTTAAAAATTATAGTACTAACAGTAGGAAGTTAATTTTCATAACCTGGAAAACACATTTTTTGAACCCACTTTTTGAAAAATGAAAAAAGTGAGCTTTTAACTCAGCAAGATATATTTTCCCCACTCAGGTACTATTAAATCTCCCCTGACCTAGACGGCCCAGGCTAGGCCGATCCATCTAGACGTTGGAAGCTAAGCAGGGTCAGCTCTGGTGAGTATTTGGATGAGAGACCACTGAGGAAGTCCAGGGTCACTGCGCAGAAGCAGGCAGTGGCAAACCATCTCTGAACGTTTCTTATCTTGAAAACCCTATGGGGTTCCCATAAGTTGGCTGTGACTTGACAGAACTTTCCATCACTACACTACTAAATCTAGCCATGTTTGCCAATAATTTGATCCCAGCACTCGTAGCAGCAGCACACTGCTGTTCATGATGGGATATATAAACAGTGACAATTTCACAATGTTACCAAGCACAACATGATGTTGCCATAACACAGAAAGATACGTGGGTGCCAGATTGTAGAGCCTGTGGTGCCAAATACTCAGATTTGCAGGGAGCATTTGCTTTCTTAAAGGCCTTCTCAGACCTGATTAAAATGAGTAGGAGATTGTTTCCTGCAGTTATGATGCAGTTGCTCTTCTATGGTAAACAACAGCATTTATTGTCCAGCCTAGTACTGAACCAATCTGTTAATATCCCAGCTTTTATTTTTAAATGAAGAGATAGATTGTATGACTCCATTCCATCAAGTTTTCAGGAAAAAAATACAAATCAAAATGACACGAGTGTGGATACCAAATCTACCCTTCTTCCCACTAGGGCCAAGGTGCAAGCCAATAACCCCTAGCACCCCCTATGTCTAACGTTTCCAGGGGCATCAAACTAATTTCTTATGAGGTTCAGATTTGACATAAATTGGACTTTGTCAGGATGGGCCATGTGTGTCAGAGTTTATACATTACAGTTTATGACACACACGGCCCAGCAAACCAAAGAGTTTCAAGGTCATAGCTTGAATTATCTCCTTCTGTCCGTTTTGTGTGCTTACATCCAGCCTGATGCAGAGTTCGGTAGAACTCTAAGGTTTACACACTGTTTTGTATCATTTTGTGGTCTAACACATTACACTGCTTTTGTTTTAGGATTTTCCTTTGGACCAACACATTTACCTGGAATTTCTATTAGTGGAAGTCTGTCATCATCAGCAAAGGCTTAGTCGAGGGGAATCATAGGGTCCAACTTGGTGGAAGGGATTGTAGGATACAGCATTGAGTTTATAGCCTTTAACATTTGATGCTTAAAAATTACAGCCCCAGAGTCTATGCTTGAGACCACATTGGGTCTTGGAGTGCTGTAAAGAAGGCACAGGGATTTTTCACTTTCTGCAGCTCCAAGACTTCCTTACATTTCCAACTACCATACCTCCCCAATTTCCCTAGCAATATCTTCTGAATCCCTCCCCTTGTATATATTCACTACTGTAGTATGTTATTTTTCAACTAGGATATAAAGAATGGTTGATGTTACCTCAACAAAAGGATGGGGCTCTCAGTTGTGGCAGCCCCATTACAGAGCGCCCTCCACTCCACCATCTCATCTAGTGCTGGGCAAGTTAAACTTTTGGTTCTTAACAATTCATTTACCCAGCCATTTTGGATTTGCATTTATTGGCTGGTTTTTAATGAATAATTATGTTCTAATTGTATATCTAATGTGCTTTATAAGAAGAAGGAGAGAATGAATTTATACCCCAGCCTTCACTACCTGAAGGAGTCTCAGAGCAGCTTACAATGCCTTTCTCTTCTCCTCCCCACAACAGACACCCTGTGAGGTAGGTGGGACTGAGAGAGCTTCTTTCGAAGACTGCTCCTGAGAGAACAGCTCTGAGAGAACTTGTGACTGACACAAGGTCACACCAGCAGCTGCATGTGGAGGAGTGGGAAATCAAATCCAGTTTTCCCGGATTAGAGTCTGTGCTCCTAACCACTACATCAAACTGCCTCAAGAACCAGCATGAGCTGAGAAATACAGGACAGAACATTCTTAAATAAATATTTTACGTATAGTACCATGCTTAAATATTTTTGTTGAATCACTCTAAAATGTTTGAAGCAAATTAATAGCCCAAAAGAACTATTTCTTGATAAAATCCTGCAAATCAAAGTTTTCATGTTTAAAAATGACCCTTTTCCTTAACTATCAGAGTTAAAGACAAAAGTTTGTAATGGCAACATTTGCTATAGGCTCATCAGCCAAACAGCAAGTCTATGCCTTCTAGGAGTCTAAGGTCATAACCTGGGCAGCCTTCTCTTTGAGAAGACTTTACATAGACTCTTTCCACATGCACTGTAGTTATGGGCATAAAAATGACATGGTTCAAGTAAGAAAAGTCAAGAATGTTACATTATATGATTGTTTTAAAACAATCTACCATATTTTGAAAGAGTAGCAGCAGGCACATGAATGGCATATTTGTACGAGTTCATTTCCACTATCAAAGTTCTGAATATGATGAATGGCTGGACATACAAGTTATTTTTCACCTCCTGTAAGAGAAACCCGACTAATGCTACTTATGACTTCCTACATTGTTTAAAAACATTGTTATGTGGAATGACAAGGTGCAGCTCCTACAGAGTAAAGAGAGAGGCAGAGGAATTAAGAATAATAATGGAAATGTGTTCTGCGTGGTCCTTCTTGGTGACAGGAGGCTGATTAGTGTATTCCAGCATATAATTTAAAAGCATGTGAGTGCTTGCATCTAAAGCATACTTGAATGTTCAGAACAAGTACAAATCAAGCAGGCAGTAGAACTAGTGGCAATAATTACCATTTATCCAACAAATGAAACAGGTCTGCATGCATTGAGGAGACACAAGTCTCCATTCTAAAAGAGACTATCTAATTAAACTGTCTACCTATAAGAGCTCTTCCACGCTTCCTGTCAAATAACAATTTCATGCAAAGTCTAGGTACTCTCAAGATATCTTAATTAAAAAGGGGCAGAAATAAACAATATGTGTATAGGTGTATAATTTTAAAGTGTTATAAACCCATGGTAGAGATTCGCCAACTGGACTCTCAGAAATTAAAAACCATGCTTACGTATATTGAATGTCTGCTTGTTGTAGGTAAGGCAGAAGAATTTGTGAAGTATTCCTTGATACATGAACATCAACAAATGCACCCTTGGAGATGTAGGAGACGCTGCCTGGCTGCCACAGATCCACCTGTAGTGCAGGAACCAACCTGTAATTCATATTTATTCAGTCTAGATTGGGAACATCCATGAGATTAATATTTTAAAGGTCATCTATTTACTAAAAGCATAGATTATCTCTCAATTATTTGTGAAAATATGAATACTCACTGGGGCAAGAGGAAAGCTCAGAATCTCACATCCTAGTCCAGCATGCTAACCATGACACCATACTCTTTGTGTTTTGACCGTTTTCAGCTGCATGCGTTTTCTGCCTTTTAAAGCAGATTCACTTTCTGAAACTGCTATGTACTTGCCTGCAAATTATGTTATATGAAGAATATCTAGTGAGCTTTTTATTAACATGATGCCCCGAAATAAAAAGCCTAAAAAACTTAACATTACTACTTTACATGTGTCTACTTTATATGTGGTACCATAATTTAAGCAGTGATTAAATATACTTTCTGTATTTTAATGTTCTCTGTGTAAGAAATTTCCTGTCAGTTCTTCAAAGCACTGAACATTCACTAAAAAGTATATTATGTAAAATCAGTTGCCTGTTGCTTTCAGGTTTTAATTCTGAACAAGTGGGCAGAAACTGAACAATTAGGATAAATTGCTACCTCCCTTGCAAAATGGCCATCCCTTGCAAAACTGGCATGAAAAAGATTTGGAAAATAGTAAAGCAATGTCAAAGCACACTGGAAATGAAGACAAAAAATGTAATAAATTGGCTCCAGCCAGTTTTTCACTCAGTCTTGCCCAATTCTCTTCCGTCAGAGACCCCGTCCGGGTTCCCCTGGGTTATTGCTACTGGCTTCCTGCTTGGAGCCCTTGAACAACTTCCCAGACTTGTTGGTCCTTGAGACTGGATGCACACAAGAAAACTAGACCTTGTAAAAATGTATTAAATGTATTAAACTATTAAAGGAACTGACTATGCAGTACAGTCTCTTTAGTTCAGCAACAAGAAAGCTAACTTTCTACCAAATATATTGCGTACCTTGGTACTAGATGGCAAATCTCTTGCAGCATAAAATCCAAGCAGTAGCGTAAGAGCATTCTATACGTAACATTCTATCATGATGATGCTTAACATATCTAAGCATACTACCCTGGCATTAGCATAACTCTTTCTGGCCGATACCCTTATTATAGTTTTCTGCCCTGTGGCATTAGGTGGTCTCTCAGGTCCAATCAAAGATCTTCGTCTCAGGAACTTTCCAGAGGATGTTGGCAACTGCCACTAATCTGGTTACACAACTGAGCACAGGTACTCATGATTTGCCCAATTATTACATTCTTGTGTCCAGCCTTGAAAGAGAGAAACGATGGTGATTGCAGGAACACTGAAATCATGAACACCTGTGAGCAGAATGAGGTCTCCCAATATTCACACTAACCTGTGAGGGGAAATTAGAGCACTTAGCCTCACATCCTTTTTACTCCAGCCATTGTCCCATGTGAACCCCAGTATGATGTTTTGGTGATCAAGTTTTTCTCCAGTTATACACTGAAGATGTAAAATCTGAGGTACAAATTTATTCATTCATTTGTAGAATGAAATGAGGGCCAAACTAGACAAAGACACTGGAAGATCTGTGATCAGGTTTTCCCAGCACTTAAACTAGACTAGAGTAATAGCAGCTGCACAGGGTCCCACTTCAGATCAGGGCCTTAGCAAGGAGAAGAGGCAGTTTAATTCTTTTATCTCACATGGTTTCACTGACACACAACTCCCTCCCAGCATGCTGTTTTTAGCCCTGCAAGGAAAAAGTACAGGTGCCCATCTCTCCCCTACCCCCCAAGCAAATAACAATATGTCTGTAGGTTTTGACTGGCAAAACACCTAGGGTGGAAAACACCTCTTTGCTCATACACAGCCCCATTGCAACCCTTCTCAGCACAGATACCTTTTAGCACACCTTATTCAGCTATAAAGCTAAGAATGAAGAGTTGCACAGGGTACAGAGATTAGCTGAACCCCCCCCCCCCCAATTTTGCAAGTTGCCTAGGGAAGAAGAAGTTGCATGTTCTTGTGGGGGGGGGGGGGAAGTATCAGAGATAATATGAGCTAAAATTGGAACCAACCAATTATAATACACCTTTCCACAAATTTCCACACTTCCTCTTTTTTAGATATAAACAAGTTCACTCTTGAAAAGAGTCTCAGTTTTATTAGACTGATGTGAAATTTATTTGCTTTCTTCCCCTGAGAAAAAGTGAATGTTAGTTATTTACAACATATGCCAGAAGTACTCAGAAAGTGCTTCTGAAAACATCTGCATTCTCCTGTCTAAAATATACCTTGAAGGCTGGTATAAAGGGACATATAATGAAAGTGATTCATACATTATTGCTATCCTCTGGCTCTTCAGTACATCTGTCTGTTGCTAGGCTAACCGATTTGAAGAGGTAAAAATGTGTGACTGTATTTGGAGGCACTGGGATGTCACACTGTTTCCTCATTAAATAGCGCCTGTTTCCATGCTGGGTGTATGTATAAAGCTATCACACACTATATTAGGCTACTGATTCATCTAGCCCAGTAACTCTCCAAAGTCTCTGGCAGAGAAAGGCCTTTCCCAGCCCTGCTAGCTACTATCGTTTTAACAGAAGTCAAGGACTACCCTGGACCCTTCTGTGCGCAAACCAGGTACATGAAAACCAAACAGGGAACAAAACAAAAACAAAGTCCATGAGATGTGATTTGAATTCTTTAAACATTTAAGCTGCATGCGTGTGTCACATTTTGGTCCAACAGGGATCTGTGTTTAAACAGTTGCAAAGCTTATCAAATGCCACAAACTTAACAAGCATCTAAAGCTGAGACTCCCTCTGAGCTTGAGGCCAAGACCAAATGGTCCTCCTTCCCATCAGTTATTCAGTCCTGCCACACACTTTAAGAATGGTTCCTAACATTCTTCATCTTTATGTGTCAGTTTTTGTTTTTTATGATTCCTTGTTCTGTTGAGAGGTGATGATCTTGCATCAATCAAGCTTCCTTGTTTTGGTAACACTTAATAGTGTTAAGTGTTCGTTTGGCCTGAAGCCCTGCCAGAACAAAAAAAATCATCAGCTCATGCAACTCCATGAGATAGCATAAAGGCCCTTTATATCATAACAAACTATATCTGGTCTACCTGCAATGCTGTTTTCTTCCAAATATTAAAAAAGCCAGACGCACCTTAAATTGCTGGGAAAGGTCCTTCAAAGTCTTTGCTGCTTCTTCATTTTCTGGAACAACTCGTATCACCCTATCCCTATTAAAGAACATTGAAAAAAACCTATAAGGATCTTTTCCCAAGAACTAAAAAAACCTGGATGATAACAAAAATATATATCCTTGAGATGGGCATAAAAGTCTGTAGTTTATATATCACAGATTTGTATGTATGCTTCATAATAATAAGGCCACAAAGAAATATTTTCATTGACCAATATGATTGATTTTACGCAGAGAAGAAACAGGCAAAACAAATGAACTACAATCTGCTTGTAACACAAATTTTCATATCACTCTCTTTACCACATAATCATCCTCGGCAGCATCTTTCTTCTGAGTTCAAATGATGCTGTGTACGTCCTTGCAGGGGATAAAATACAGAGGGGTGTATCCTACCATTCTGCTCAGCCAGGGTCAAGTGCATGCTTTTGGCTTAAGATGCATATGGCAGGCAGAGGAGGCCCTTGGATTGATGGGATGTGTCTTGTGCTGACAGAGTATGCCACTTTTTGCTGAGTAGATAGTAGGATAACAGTGCAATGCTATTAGGAGGGAGTGTTAAGTGGAATTAGAAGAGAAAAAGAACAAACTGCTGGCATTTGGGGAACTTGCTTATATGGAATCAAAATTGCTGGATTTGTGAAAGGGCCAAAAGTTTTCATATGTTATCACTAGTGAGATACTGGCAGGAAGGAAGAAAAGAAGCAGAGAAAGACAAAAATTCCTAAATGCAGCTCCTAAATCTTTTATCAGTTGCTTTTCTCTTATGCTTTCTGGGTCTCTTTTTCCATAAAGTGAGAGAGCCTGTGTGGTGTGTAGTGGTTAGAGTGTCAGAATAGGATCTGGGGGAAGCAGGTTCGAATTCCTACTCTGCCATGGAAATTTGCTGAGTGGCCTTGGGCCAGTCATACACTTAGCCTTACCTATCTCACAGGATAGTTGTTGTGAAAATAAAATGGAGGAGTTATGTAAACCACCCCGGATCCGCACTGGGGAGAAAGGTGGGGTACAAATGAAGTAAATAAATAATAAAGTGGGGGACCTGCAAAGACTTGCATAGGGCATCTTATTTTCTCCTGTATCCCCTTCCTGCAATATATTCTCTTTCCCTTCCCTGGCATCCCCTGTAGCCTATCCATTTTTCCTGCTTCCCTTCTCCTTCCCACCCTCCAGCCACCCTCCCTTTATTTGCCTCTGTGTCTTCAGTTTTGCCTCCTCTACCCATAACAGCCTCTCCCCAAGAATCTGGCTGGGCTGTGTGGCTGCTGGTGTTGGTGCTGGGCTGGGTGGTGGGTGCGCCCAGTTTGACCGAATTGTGCAGTGGCTGCTGCAGCTGGGCGAGGCCAAGTTATGTGGGTAGCAAGTTTCTGGTAGGGCCTGTCCCTGAAAAGTCCTCCTCCATCAGAGGACATGACAGTGGAGGGGTATAAGACTTTTTCCAGGGCTGTTTCAGCCTCCCAGTCCAACATGCTCCCCCATCCCATGGCTTTTCTTTATAGAAACCAAAGCTTGGCAATATTGTTATGGCTGCCTAGCAACTCCCAACTGCCACTAAGACTTCTGTGGGCATTCTTTTCTTAAAGCTACAGGTGTTGTTTCTGTTAGATTTCAGATTTTTCTGCAACCCTGGGAGTTTATTCAGGTTTGTATAGAACATCCCCCCCCCCAGGTGGTCTTTTCCCAGCTCCATTTGTGGCTCTATTGATCATATCCACTATGGCACAATTTGGAAATAGATATATTGATGTGCACATCTTTCCTAGGCAGGTTTTGCAGTTCAGTTATACCAGAGACTGAATGCCATCTCAGTCTGTAATCTCATAGGAAACTGAATTGTCATCTACCATGTAGTCATTAAATGTAAATGAAAAGGTGACGCTTCAGCAATGACAGGTAAAAATAATTACATAAGGTACCTTTCATTTGAGGATGAATGTACTTAATGAATGTCAATGAACCAGAAACATGTTAATACACAATTCAGGTATCTATACATGCAATATTTTACAAAGCAATATTCAACAATTCCATATAAATGGTTTATCTCATTGATATCTCGCCTTTCAGCTTGTAGCAAGCCTACAGAAAGGTTTACAAAATGAAATAACTGTTAAAATGCAAGAAAATGTTTCAATAATTAAAACAGTTAGATAAAACAGTAATAAAATAAAAATCCCCCCCCCCCCCAAAAAAAGGTATTTGAAATGCCAGGTCTATATTCCCATCAAAAGCTAATAATTTGCACCATTTGAAAATCTAGCTATGGGATGACTTGAGCTGACTTTTTGATGCCAAACTCTCCACAGCCTCACACCTTGTGTCTGTCTACAGCAAGCATAAATTGACACCATTCAATCTGCACAGTGACAAATGCTTGCAGAAGTTGCAAGGCACTTGAGAATTAGGCTGCGTTTCTGGACTGCTAAATGTTATTGCTGTTTGCTAACTCAGGCCACTCATTTATCACTGCAGTATTGTGGCTTTATTTACATAAAAAGTGATTCAATTAAGATGACCTCCTTGATGGGTGGGCAAAGAAGATAATGATACACTGTTTTTATTAGCTAAATGAAAAGTGTTATACCAGTGTGTGGGCCAAAACATTCCTCTTCAGCTGCTGGCAGCTTAGACTGAAAAGCTGGTTTATATGCAAGGTTTGTTTATAAGAATGTTTGTTTATAAGAACTAAAGATCATATATAAACTGCCAACAACTGAAGAAGGGATCTTTTTAGCCTGAAATCTTGTCATATACAAATTATGCACAAAGCAAAGTTTAACCCATTAGTCTCCCTTTTTTTCCAAGCAGTATTTTGGCTTTCAAGATTCTCAAAGCACTATTTAGGATATATGCTGAGGAACGTGAACAAGTGCAGTATAGTGATTAGAGCGTCACCCAGGTGTCCAGGGTCAGACCTCCTGCCCTTCCACTTGCCCCCGAGGAGGCAGAAATGTCTATTTTTTAAAAATAATTTAATGAACATTTAGCAAAACATAATATTTTCTTCATCAAAGTGCACAAATATTATTCCAACCAGAGACAGAATTTGGACCATACTGCATTTGGGTCAGTTCTATTGTCCATAGTCATTAAATAGCTTAATTTGTCCATTTCCGCCCATTCCAGCAGTTTATTAGTCACTTCTACTTTTCCAGGTAGCTCCGAAGATTTCCAGGCTTTTGCCTGTAAAATACGAGTCGCAGTCAGTATATAAGCCATTAATTTCTGATCCGGCTTCGTCAATACGTCCGGAATCAAATTCAATAAATAGGCCCCAGGGTCCAAAGGTAGATCAGCATCCAGAATTTCCGAAATCATATTGTTAATCATCAACCAGAATTTTTGTGTTATTTTACAAGACCACCACATATGGTAGAAAGTTCCAACATCCTTTCCACATCCCCAACATATATTAGAAACATTTTTGTAACATTTGTTCAATCTGTGAAGTGACCAATACCAGCGGAAGACTTTTATTTCTTCATCTTGCATTTCATAATCTATGATTAAATTATATATTTTAATCATCTTTTTATTGTTATTTAGCCAACTGGAATCCAATTCATTTGGTGTCACGAAGAAACCAACTTTTTTATCTTCAGCATATCTCGTTTGCATTTGTATAAGCTCCCATCAAGATAATTGCATTCCCAAATCATTTCTTAACTGGCTTTCCGGTTTAAATTTTCCATCCTTATCTAATAAATTTTCATAATTTACCAGGTTCTTTTGATTAATAAAGAGAGCTTAGTAAATGCTTCCACTGGTGACATTCATTTCGGAATTTCTGAATAAAAAATTTCCTTAATACTTAACCAAATTCTCATGAGAGCTGCTCTAAGCAGGTGTGCCGAAAAGTTCGAGTGTACTTTGTGTTTATTGTACCATACATAAGCATGCCAGCCCATCTAAAGATCATGACCTTCTAGAGTCAACACTCTATAATTTTCTAATTTTATCCAATCTCTTATCCATACTAAGGCTGCTGCTTTCCTGTATATCTCCCAGTTGGGTAGTCCAATTCCACCCCTTTCTTTTCTATCCTGCAATAATTTCCATTTAACCCTGGGTTTTTTTGGAAACCAAATGAATTTTCTTACCAGACTGTTAATCTCCTTATAAAAACCTGCTTTATCATTTAATAATGGAATTGTCTGAGCCAAAAATAGGAATTTGGGAAGGATGACCATTTTAATAGCTGCCACTTTACCAAGCCATGATTAGTTTTCCCCATTTATTTAAATCTTCTTTAACTTTCATTAGTAAATTTTTATAATTATCTTCTATTAATAAACTAACTCTATTTGTGCATGTAATACCTAAGTACTTCACTTTTTTGACCACTGATATGTTAAAAGCAGATTGAATCTTAGACTCCAACTGCTTAGAGCAGTTTTTGGTAAGTAGTTTAGTTTTCTGAAAATTTATTTTTAACCCTGCCACTTTTCTATATTCCTTAATTACCTCCAATAGATTGCTTAAAGACTCCATCGGTTCTTCCATAATGAACATTACATAATCAGCGTAGGCACATAATTTATACTCTTGATCTTTACACGTAAGTCCCCTAATTTTCTGATCTTCCCTAACTTGATCACAGAGGGTTTTTAGAGCAAAGATAAAAAGGAGAGGGGATAATGGGCAGCCCTGTCTGGTACCTTTTTCTATTTTTATCTCCTGAGCCATATCTCCATTTATCAGAGATGTCTAGAATACACTGGGGGACCCATCAAGGGAGGACTACAAAAGCCCAGTCTGATAGGAGCAGTGTCCTGACTTGACACAGTGCCCAGAGACCCCAGGCAGGTTGGAAGCCAGCCAGCAGCCAACCCCCAAGGGCCAGCAACAGAGACGTAAGGCAACTAGGGTGGCAGAGAAGCAGCAAAAGACACCACAGGAGATGGCCTGTTTCTCACCAGTTGTGGAAGCTGGGAAGGCTTCTTTGGAAGGATGGGGCTGGTATCAGGCTACAGTGACCTCCTTAGGTCAGCAGGGGCTAGAAGACATATCCTATAAGGCTTCCCAGGGGAAGGGGCAGGGGAGATGGAATCCCAGGCAGGCAGGCAGGCAGGCGTCCATTGAGCCTATGGCCTGCCACTCTTGTAGGCCCATTTCCTAGAACAGAGGAAGTTGGGAAGGCCAGAGTTGTCCTACCTCCAGGCAACCCTTTAAAAGGTGCATCCAGGGAGCACTAGGGAGGAAGGGCAAGATCTTGTGAAAGGCAACCAGGGAGAAGTTAATGGCAGGAGTGGAAGCTGTCCCCCCCCCCTTCTAAGGTTCGCCCCCCAGGGCAAGCTTTACTAAAGGAACCCTTGTTAAGGCTGACCTGCCTTGGTCTTAGAATTTTGCTCCTATTTCAAACCAAGACCCTGGAACAGGACACTCTTTGATAATGTAACCAAGCTTAAAAGGGGTTTAGCTTGAAAACTCCTCAGTAACATACACCATAAAGCAAAAGAAAGCTTTATTGAATAAATTTAAGAAAAGGTTTTTAAAAGCAATTTATATAGTTCCAGAGGCAGTTCAAGTACACAAAGAATAATAAAAACTAGCTCTCTACATACACTTACTTAACTTTGAAGCATAGATGTTGGTTTCTCAAAACTGAAAGCAAAGATTTTTCTACAGCATACAGCAAAAGCCCATAACACAGATGGGGTACAGGAAAGAAAATAAGAAATGAAAAAAGGGAAGATGTACTATCCCATCATATACTGTACTTTATAGAACAAGTAGACCATATCATCCTGATTTTCCCCAACCAATCACACAGCTGTCTCCGCAGAACATTCTGGACATGAACAAGTTGCCCCCTCCCACCTTGATCCATAGTTGAAACAGATGAGCTAATTAATGAGCTTGAGAAACAAAGTGTCATCAATGACTTACAACATCTTCTGGGTAATGACAATTTTCTTTTGCAAGTACTGGGGAGCAAACCTTTTCTTGCTCACAGACAGCCCTCCAATCTTAAACAACTCCACACTCACAATAGTACAACATCTGATTTGAACACGGACACTGGTACCAGAGCTTGCAATAAACCCAGATGCCAACTTTGCTGCCACATACAGCCAGATAACACAATCACTGGACCTAACATCAACTACACAAGCTCAGGCTCATTCACTTGCTCATCTTCCAACATTGTATATGCCATTAAATGCCAGCAATGCCCTTCAGTTCTCTACATAGGGCAGACAGGTCAAACCCTATGTCAAAAGATAAATAGACACAGATCTGACATCAAGACTCACAAAATCGAGAAACCTGTAGGAGAACATTTCAGCCTCCCAGGACACTCAATGGGGGATCTCAAAGTAGACGCTTTATTGCAAAGGAATTTCATAAACAGACTAGAACGGGAGATTGCTGAATTACAAGTTATTACAGCACTCAGGACAATGGAACCCCCAAGGCTTAACAGAGATATTGGCTTCTTATCTCACTACACTTGTTAAGTCACTCAATTCTTGCATCTGTTTAACTCTTTTATTATCTATATCCTAGTTTGCTGCTATTCATAGGTTTTACCAACTTTTAAAATCCAATCTTAGCTATACTTATCGCTCAGTTACTTATCCATGTTGACTCCAATTAGCCCTTTCTGGCAACTAACCACCCCCACCTATATGTAATGGTTGGTGAAGTCCATTTCAATGTATCTGAAGAAGTGTGCATGCACACAAATCTTCAGAGGCTCTGTTTCAGGTGCCCTGTCATTGGAAATTAGAAACATGTCAACCCAAGAAAAGGCCTTCTTAGTTGTGTCACAAAAGTTATGGAATTCCATCTGCAGGGAGATTCATTTTTCCCCTTGATCTGGTCTTTCACCAGTGAGTGAAGATTTTTCTGCTTCATCTGGCATAACTCTTACTGACTCTTCTTGCTTATTTTTAATTGTCAGTTTTATATCTATATATACTCTTTTCAAAACTTGATTTTTCCTCTTATTTAATTGTTCCCCGCCTTAGGGTCCTAATTGGGCAGAACAGTGGCATACGGACATTTTAAATAAATTAAATAAATAAGTCCTTAGTTGGCATCAGAGCTAAAAGGACTCCTAAAATGCAAGAGATATCTCTATGTAAAGCTCAAATGTATATATGCAAGCACATGACAAGTCACAACAGCAGCAACTGGCAAAAATACTATCTTTATAGCTTAGCTATTTATCTCCAGGAGGTATTTCTGATCAAAGATGTATGCAGAGTTAATGAGTTTATGAGTTAGTATGTCATTCAAGGAGGTAAAAAGAATTACAGTGCAATTAAAGAAAATTACAGTGCAATCCTAAACAGAGATATACCATTCTAAACCCATTGACTTCAGTGGACCTAAAAGAATATAACTCTGTTTAGGAGTGCACTGGACCAGTTTGGGAAAATGGCTTCCTTTATCATTTGCTCCACCAGGATAACATCTGGAACTGGCTTTCAGTGTCTTGTTGTAAAGTACTTAATTTAGCAAAGACATAAATCAGGCATATAGCTCTAGGCCCAATCCCTATGATAACTTACACTTCAGCCACTGACACATAACCTCATGCTGCAAGTTAACATATGAATTTGTGGTTTGAAAGAATTTGCTTTTAGCTTTGGAGCCTTAGGGAAACCATTTAGAGCCAGAAATCCTCTCAGAGTTATTTTACCTTGAAGAATATGTTGAAATTGAAGAGGACAGAATTGGATTTTTTTTTTAAAAAAAGCGTTTCAATAGTAATGAACCTTGTTATTAACGTAGACAAATACTGTTTGGAAAGTGGGTTTTAATTTATCAGGGATTGCCTTGGCTTTAGATTTCCAGACTCCCATTGATGCCAGATTAATTTAACAATGCATGTGAGTGCTTGTATAAATGGGGTGTTGATGTTAACTTTTTGATTAATCTTATCCTTGGTTGCTTCCAAACAATTCAGGAAAACTGTCAAGCAATATTCATCAAAGCTGTGCCCATCTGGGGCTCCCTTGTGTAAGTATATGTGTGCTCTCATTCTTATGAATGGCAAATGAACTTTAAACATATTGAGCACATAAGACACAGCCTGCCCATTAGACTCAGGAATCATCTGTTCAGGCTTTGCAAGATCAAACTGTTCATGGGCTTTTAAAATGAATGTATGCACACTTCAGTAGGTTTGTTTACAGGATGGGGTTTTCATAGACAGTTTTTTATTATTGTTTTATTTATTGCAATGTATATTGTTGTTCTGCCCTACCTGGATGGCCCACGATAGCCTGATCTTATAAGATCTCAGAAGTTAAGCAGAGTTAGCCCTGGTTAGTATTTGGATGGGACATCACTAAGGAAGTGCAGGGTTGCTATGCAGAAGCCTGGCGATGCAAACCACCTCTTAGTCTCTTGTCTTGAAAACCCTACAGGGTCACCTTAAATCAACTGTGACTAGACAGCACTTTATATACACACATTGTTGTTCTATGGTTTTATTTTTTTTAAAAAAAAATTACGTTATCTATAGTCTGCCTTTCTTACATGGACTCAAGGAGGACTGCACAGTGAGTCAGTACAATCAACAAAATGGGATATTCAATAACTAATGCACTAGGAAATTAGAAGACTGGAACCACCAGAAACAACAGGTAATCCACTCTGAGTCCTTGGAAGGGAGAAAAAGCAGGCTAAAATGCCCCATGTTAATACTTTCCATACTTACCACATTTGTCCCCACGGTTGGCACTAAGGGTCAGCAAAGGTGAGGCAGCGGCCTACCTTTCAGTGGCCAACACTGCCATCTTGACTTTTTCCTTGATATGATACCCTCCCTACTTGGTCAAGCTTCATATTGTATAAGAAAAAAAATCAGATTCCTTCATGAAAGGACAGGGAACTCTGGGATATTTTCTTAGTTCGTGCATTCAGAACTCCTCATTAGATGCCATGCTCCTCACTCACATTCCTAGATCAGTTTGCCTGAGATCCCTGACAATCTGAAATTGCAGAATCTAGGATTCCTGGTGCGAAAGCAGTACTATAAGCCTAGCAAAAGTAATCTGCCTGTACTTCCACATCACACTGTTGTTTTTGGTGATTTTTCTCTCTCTCTCAATTAGATGCACCCTGATGGCTGCTTAGAAAATATGAGTCACACTTGGTGTTGCAGTCATGAAGTGACTGAATATGCATAAACGAACTTACCTTGAGACTCCTAACTGGTGCACTTCGGAAGGGATAATTTATTTTTTTCTCCTTTGCTTTTTACAATTACATAGATGAGGAGCCCTTTATTAAAATAGGGATACAGACTAAAATGCAGCAGATATACTAGGAAATAAACTGTCACTGTATATTCTTTCACTGACAAAATGAAGTTTTCATCTTGGCTGCTGCAATGTAGCTCACCCCTGCTGAAATGTGTATATCCTGTCCTCCACTTCTAGCAGTGAACCTGTCTTGTTTTGCCTTTATCTACACTATGCATCATACCTCATAGTGAACTGCTGAGATAAAAGCACTCAAAACACGCCTCCAATAAAGCAAAATAAGGCTTTGCAGAACGAATTCAAAAGAAAAAGGTTTTTAAAGCAAGGTATATAGTTCAGTGGCAGTAAAATGCACAAGTAAAACAAAAAGCTAACTAACTACCTCTTACTGGAATTCTAACAAAGCACTGTTGAGAGTTCTTGAGCATAATGCAGCACGGAGTGACAGAGAGGAAAGGGTAAAAACAAGGAGATAACACTACTTCTCACTAACCACTTTTATAGAAAACGGACCATTGGATACTTACTGTGAAGTGTCCCTCTCTTCTGAGGAATGGAGGACATCTTGGTGGGTGATTCCCACCATCCACTCAAGGAGGCAGAAACAACTTTTCCCCCTCCTTCCTGTCTCTGCTGTGGGAGTCACCCGACCTTCAGTTGTGGCAACTCCGAAAGCAGTTATACTCTACAACTGTTTAGAACAGGTAACATATAACATTAACAATGAGGAACAGTTAAGTGCAGAACAGTTAAGACAGGAAGGAATTCTATTGGTTGATCGGTTGACTGACTCATGATGACTTGGGAGGGATAAGATGTCCTCCTTTCCTCAGAGGAGAAGGACCCTTCATGGTAAGTTTCCAATAGTCCATTCTCCATCTGAGGTGGAGAACATCTTGGTGGGACCTCCCACAGCAGCGTCCTCATGTCCTGGATGGGTCATCATCTTCTGTGTCTAGGATATGTTGAAGTACTCTTCTGCCAAAGGCAGCATCAGCCAAACTGTAGCGGGTTTATCTTATAGTTTCCTATAAATGTAGAGATGGATGACCATGTTGCCGCCTTGCATACTTCTTCCACCATGGTGTGTCTAACAAATGCTATGTTGGTTGACATGCTCCTCACCGAATGAGCCCTGATTCTATGTGGCATGTCCAGCTTGTGGAGCTTGTATGCTTTAATGATACAAGCCTTGAAAGACCTGCTGATGGCTGACTTAGACATTTTATTCCCCATGTTTGGTGGGGAAATAGAAACAAACAGGGCACTCATTTTTCTGATCTGTTCTGCATATAAACACCTTCAGGCCACTCCTGGCATCCAACATGTGCCATGACCTTTCCCTCAGGTGGTGGGGAAATAGAAACAAACAGGGCACTCATTTTTCTGATCTGTTCTGCATATAAACACCTTCAGGCCACTCCTGGCATCCAACATGTGCCATGACCTTTCCCTCAGGGTTCAGACAGAAAGATGGAAGATTGATTTCTTCAGATCTGTGGAAGGCAGAATTTACCCTGTGTTGCCTAGCAAGGCACATCACATGCTCTTATGGACTTTTAATGTTCATAAGTTTGAACTTTGGGTTGTTATGCTTTGAAGGACTACATGCCCTCTTCACTGCTGTAAGAGGTTCCAGTCTATTCCAAGAAGCACACACCCGCCATGGCTCACACAAAGACGGAGACAAGAATCCCATTGCAAAAGGGTTCCCCTGTCAACTCACGCTAGGCAACCCCCCCCCCCAACATACCTGTGGGATTCCAGAGAGATGCTGAACTTTGGACTGTGAATGAGGTTGCTTGGCAACTAATCCTCAACCCATCAACTGGCTGAGCTAGGGCCATCAAGAAACAATAGGATGGCTTGGTGACTCATCGCAAGCTTGCCAGGTGTCAGTTCCTGTCTAGCCCCTAGTGTTGCAATATTGACCACTCCTCCGCATCCCCTCCTATTTTTCCTTTACCCAATGGTAGGGTTTGTAGGGACGGACTACCTGGAAGGTTTGTTAGTGGGATGGGGTCAGTGCTGCCCGCCCCCAAAATCACCTAATAAAAGAGGTTGCATTCCATGCAATCGCTCTCTTGAGCTTCCACGACCCCTATCTGCTTTTACCCCTCTTGAGTCCAGCTTGCTATCCCAATACCCTTCCTCCATCTTTGATCTCTGGTCTGCGCAGACAGAAAAAAGCGTGTTTTTGCCAGTTCAGAGCACGTTCCCTATTTCCTTTTCAACTCCTCCATTCTTCTTTTGGAACGCACAACCATCTTCAGGACAGGTAAAGTATCTCCCAACCAACGTTTCTCCTGCTCATGCAAAAGTGCTATTTCTCTATCTAAGTTTCTTAGGAGCTGTGTATTTGTGTGTGTGATTCTGTTTTTGTATGCTTGAGAACATTTTACAGTAAACATCATTTAAACTGACCTCTGCCTCAGTGCCTATTTTCTGGGAACTCCTGGAAGGGGTGGGACCTTGGTATAGTTGGCTGTAACCCGGTTATTTGCCAGCTGCTAATCTTAAAACCAGAGCAATTCGGCTAACACCTGGTGGAAAGGTTGGATAGGTTCTCAGTGTCACCTTATCCGTGTAGAAGATACAGAGCTTAGGCTTGATGGAAAGCACTCCAACCTCTGACACCCTTCTTGTGGAAATGATGGCTACCAGGAATAGTTTTCATTCTCAGCCACTTCAATGGAATCTCTCTAATTGGCTCAAAGGGTGGTTTGGTGAGGGATGAAAGCATGGTATGTAACTTCCAGGTTGGAAATTGATGCATCTGTGGAGGATCTTTTCAAGTTGCTCCCTTGATGAAGTGATGTATGTGTGGATGACAGACTGACATCTTCAGCTAGAGGTAACACTGTACACTGCAACTTGCCATCTGAGTGTTGCAGCTCTCAAACCTCTGTCAATGCCTTCTTGAAGGAAGTCTAGAAGTGACTTGAGTTGTGGGTTTAGGGCATTGACTCTCATTCTCCTACACCATCAAATGAATGCTTTACAAGTAGTGCAATATATTCTGTTGGTCGATTGCCTCCTAGAGGCAAGGAGGGTATCCATCACTTCTGTGCTGTAACCTAGTCAGAGGAGATTATCCTGTTCAATCTCCAAGCGGTCAAGTTTCACCACTTGGGTGTGGGTGCCAGATTGGTCCCTGTTGTAGCATGTCCACAAATACCGGGAGTCTCAGAGATGGCTCTGTCAACATTTGAAGTAGGGCTGAGAACCATGGGTGATGAGGCCAAAAGGGAGCCGCTAGAATGACCTTTGCCTGTTGTTCTTTGATCTTTCAGATCAGTTTTAGTAATATTGGGTTGGGCGGAAAGACATATAGCACACCTCTTGGCCAGTTTGATGTTAAGGCTTCTGTTCCTTCAGCTTGAGGATTATGGAATCTGGTGAAGAATTGATCTCTCTGATGGTTCATAGAGAATGCAAAGAGATCCACCAGTGTAGGGGGGGGGTCATGGGTAAAGTGGATCAATATGAGGTTGAACAGTTCCTTCTTGAGGGACCATTCTCCCTCTTGGATTGCCTGCCTGCTGAGCCAGTCTGCTTGGATATTTGCGATTCCCTTGAATGCGTTCTGCCCTAATAGAGAACAGGTTCTTCTCTGCCCATGTTAGGATTATGGCCACTTCCCTGTGAAGCACTGTGGACCTGGATACCCCATTTGTTGAGGGAAGATTATGCTGCTATGTTGTCTGTTCTTATCAAAACATGAGACTGAGCTATTTTGGTTCAAAATGAACATAAGAACATAAGAGAAGCCAATGTTGGATCAGGCCAATGGCCCATCCAGTCCAACACTCTGTCACACAGTGGCTAAAAATACCAGGTGCCATCAGGAGGTCCAGCAGCGGGGCCAGGACACTAGAAGCCCTCCCACTGTTGCCGCCCTCCCCAAGCACCAAGAAAACAATGCATCACTTGCCTCAGACTGAGAGTTCCTATCTATACCTTGTGGCTAATAGCCACTGATGGACCTCTGCTCCATATGTTTATCTAATTCTCTCTTGAAGCTGTCCATGCTTGTAGTTGCCACCACCTCCTGTGGCAGTGAATTCCATGTGTTAATCACTCTTGGGGTGAAGAAGTACTTCCTTTTATCTGTTCTAACCTGACTGCTCAGCAATTTCATGGAGTGCCCATGAGGTCTTGTAGTGTGAGAAAGGGAGAAAAGTACTTCTTTCTCTGCCTGCTCTATCCAATGCATAATCTTATAAACCTTGATCATGTCACCCCTCAGTGGTCATTTCTCCAAGCTAAACAGCCCCAAGCACTTTAACCTTTCTTCATAGGGAAGTGTTTCAACCCCTTTATCATTCTAGTTGTCCTTTTCTGCACTTTTTCCAATGCTATAATATCTTTTTTGAGATGTGGCGACCAGAACTGTACACAGTACTCCAAATGAGATTGCACCATTGATTTATACAGGGGAAGACCTAGGCAGATTGCTCAAAGCTCTAGCAGGTTGATTGGAAGGGTTGCTTCTTTCTTGCTCCACCAACCTTGTACTGTTTCCTCGTCCAGCATCACTTCCCGTCCGGACAGACTGGCATCTATGAATATCTGTTTTACTTCTGGGATCCAATATCTCTTGCCCTGTAGAAGGTTGGACACAGAGGTTGGAACACCTAGATGTACACATAGATGTACCACATCCAAAAGTCTCTTTCTCACAGACAAAAAGGTGAGGAAAACAAACGAAGGAAGATTTATCAATCCACAATCCACTAAGGGTGAGGACCAAAGCTCCCTCTAAGCTGTGGGATCTTGTGAGCAAAAATTCTACTTTGTGAACTACTGGCATTAAAGCTGTGAGCAAGCAATTTGGCCACTACATAAATTAGTTTGCTCTGGAGCCACCCTACCTGAGCTAAAACAAAAATGTGTGAGCCAGAGGCTAAAAAACTGTGAGCTAGCTCACACTAACTCAGCTTAGAGGGAACCCTGGAGGACTGAACCTCATCCTTAGTGGAATGTGGATTGATACATCTTCCTTCCTTAAGATCTGAGCTTGGAAAGGTCTCAAAGGCTGTTGCAAATGTCTGGAATGAAATCTGCCCCACTGTATTGCGTCTACGCTTGAAATCAATAGGCCTGTCAATGTTGTGAGGGTCCTTAGTGATGAGGATTTGCTCTTCATTATTGATGCATCCATATCCTTTGTTTTCCTCACCTTCTTGTCTGTGAGAAAGAGACATTTGGATTTGCTGTCTATGAGTACAACTGGGTGTTCCAACCTCTGTGTCGGTTCTAGAGAGTTCTTGCAAAGGTTCACAAGGAATCTGTGGGCTTGTAAGCACCAGATGGTTTTTTTCGTGTTCTCTCTTGATTTGTGTTGGGAACTGGACCTGATTAGCAAGTTGCCAAGGATAGGATGCATGTGAACAACTTGTTCTCTCAACTTTATGACTCGATTGATCAGCAATTTTGAGAAAACCCTTGGGGCTGTGGAGAGGCCAAAAGGCAAAGCTCTGAATTGAAGATGGTTCTTTTTGACACCGAAGCACAGAAATTTCCATTGACCTTGAAAGGTTGGTATGTGAAAGTAAACCTCCGTCAGGTCTATAAATGTGAGGTACTCTTCCAGTTGTAAGGACCTGGTGATTGACTATAGCATCTCCATTCTGAATGCCTCAGTTTCACGAATCTGTTGAGGTATTTCAGATTGAGAATTACTCTCCAGTCCCTGTTCTTTTTTGGGACCATAAAGAAAATACAATACACTCCATGTCCCCTTTCAGGGTGAGGAACAGGTTGTGTGGCTTGAATGCTGAGAAGATGTTCAATCACTTTGATGGTTCAGAGCTGTTGGGGGGGGGGTTCTTGTGAGCAGGAGATATTATGAATTGCTCTGGTGGGTATCTGTTGAATTCTGTGGTGTATTCATTGGTGGCTTTTCCTACTGCCCAACTGTCAACATGAGAATTGATCCAGATGCCCCTGAAATGAAGCAGACGTCCTTCCACCAGAGTGGCTAGCAAGTCACACCCTAGAGGTTTCCCCATCTTGATCAGCCCTGTCCAATCTGATGTTTGGCTGCTTGTTAAACCTGGAGTTAAAGTTTTCTCTTCTGAATGGTTGTCTTGCTTCTTGTTTGAATCTAGGAAGTAGATGTTGGGCACAAAAGGAAAAATTTCCAAAGGATTTTCTGTTGTTGTGCCTCTAGGTTCTGGGAAGTGCCTTTTTCTTATCCCTAGTCTCCGCCAGGATCCCGTTGAATGCATCACCAAACAGTCTGTCCCCCTGGAATGGGTAGGCCGAGACTACGGCTTTTGAGCAGTAATCTACCTGCCACGTGCACAGCCATAATATCCTCCTGACTGCTGCTGCTGAAGACATGGCCCTCGCGAAAAAAAATCTTTTTCGAAAGATCAAAGTCAAAGCATAATTGTACACTACTGAAGATGGGAAAGTCGTATTTAGGCACTGGCACTGTTTTCCTTGCCTCACCCTACACTTCCCTGCCACCAGAGGGACATACTACTCTATCATAAGAACGTAAGAAGAGCCCTGCTGGATCAGACCAATAGTCCTAGTCCAGCATCCTGTCTCATACAGTGGCCAACTAGTTCCTCTGAACAGCCAGTAACAGGGCATAGATGTCAAGGCCTTCCCCTGATGTTGCCTCCTGGCTCTGGGATTCAGAGGTTTAGTGCCTCTGAATGTGGAGGTTCTCCTCCATCACCATGGCTAGTAGCTTCCATAAATCTATCTAATCCCGTTTTAAAGCTGCTTATTCCTGTGGTCATCACTACCTCCTCTGGCAATGAATTCCACATTTTCATCACCCTCTATGTAAAGAAGCATTTCCTTTTCTCTTTCCTGAATCTATCACCCACCAAATGACCAAGGTGTAACAACAAATGCCAGTACTTACTCAGGAGCCTTTCCCCCCTGAATGATGGCTAAAGGGACTTGTCCATTGTAGGCACCAATCTATTTTTTAAAATAACCAGACGGTGAGTCTGTGACTAAATTTAAATGCCCTGCCCCTCTAGGTTTAGTTTTCAACTGAAACCATTTTACAGAAGTTTATTATACTTTAACTTACTTCTTTTAAGAAAATGTCCTTCATTCAGATGATAAATTACTTTCCTCTGGACTCCTATTAAGATGCTGTACTTGAAGAAATCCACATGAATTATAAACTGTGCTGTGACAGTCTTCTGTATGGTATCATTCTAATGAAAGCAAACATTAAGTTCATCACTGCTAACTGGTAGCATAAAGCATTAGTCTTCAAGCTTCCCAGATCCAAGATCCACCATTAACTCCAAGTCAGTAACATGGGACCTATGGAACTGCGAGAATGTCACAGGGCAGGACTTCATATGACATCAGTCTTATGATGGGAAGATGAGAAGCCAGATTTATGATCTCACTGTTTAGGGGACTGTGCCTTGCAAGGACACCGAAGATGAGTTGTTAGGGCTGCACAGGCTGTCCTGGATGGTAGGAAGATGGAGAAATACCAAATATTTTCAAGCTCTAAGGCACAGAGCTAGTCCACACTTCAGTGTTTTGATTTGGATTTGGATATGCCCAAGTGAATGTGCTCTATAACTGGCAAACTTATTGCTAGATGGCACCAAATTTATTAGCCTTCCATGAGGAGGCCAGTTTGTGTGGCAAAATACAAGTCTAGCCCCCAGACTAATCTGGGTAATGTAATGTCTCCCCAAACTATCTTTGCCTGACCAGCATGGCATGGTAGATGAACTGAATAAAAATCGAAATCCACAGGCCCTTCCCAAAAGTCCATCTACTATAACCAACCATCTCTTCTGAGGATGTGGACACAGATATTTTCTTTAATAGTGTGCAGATCGTTAATTGCTGTATGAAGGATCTGTGGACATTTTTATTTTGTAATGTTATAATTCCTCCTTTGTATCTAATGTCTAAGAACTGTGATACATCTGTTTTAAAGGCAGGGTTTTTTTATTACACCAATTCATTTCTTTTAGGATGCTGTTCAAAGAGACCTTTCAGTTGTCTTTTGAATGTCCTGTGTTCCCCTGATGATGCCATGCTGATCTATGTTACTATTGTTAAAAATTAATACTGTTTTCACTTAAAGTTATATTGTATCTCCATGTTCTCATGTATAGGAGGTCAGACCACCAAGAAGAGAACTAGCGAGCTATATCTTTCTATAGCAAAACTGTCAACTGACTATGGCTGCTTTTATATTGGCATTTTGTCCAATGTGGACAGCTTGAAGCAGCTGGGGAGATCACTCATTCAGATCTTTGCTGGCCAGTCAGAAGCCCTCCTGGGAAGGAGTCCCACCCACTTTCTTAAAACACCTGGCAGGCATCAGGATGCCATGGCATCCATGAACAACATACTGGGGACGCCTGGTGTAGTTATACCATAGGTCAGCTGTGAGGGGAAGGGGGGCTATCATGCAATGGGGGCACAGAAGCAAGATTCTTGCTGCATTGGTATCTCTACAGTGATGGAACAAAGGGAAAGGAGCTGGGTGGGCACTGAGAGGTGGTGCTAGAAGCAAGCAGCACAAGGTCTGGGCATTCAGTCACCATCCCTACCTGCTTGCTGCTGCTTCCACTGTGGTATCATCATTTTGTGCTTACATGTGGAAGCAGCCTGTGTCTGTCAAAGGAAAACATAGATTCATTGAATTAAATTTAGTTTTAATAGTCACATTTCCAGGAACTATGATTTAAACTAAATTTGGTAACTTCTCTGTGTTAGAGGTATCGACAACTTTATGTTTAAACTAAACAAATGTATAAGAACTAAAGTGACTTTTCAGCTTCATTTGAGAAAATGTGCTTAATCTATACATTTCATCAAACATAAGGATACAGATCCATGAATGGACTAGCTAAGCATTTTTTGCTGGTAATAAGCATCCGTAGGAACGTCGTCAGACTGGGGTCTCAGCTCAGAAGAGGAAAGTTCTAACTTTTTTCCTATCATGCCATTAGCCTGACTTCAAATGTCTCCTACAGCTGCTATTTGCCCTCTCTGGAGAAACATACAGGATACCCCCTATGGGGGTAAATAGTGGCTTGTGGGAGTTATGAGACTGAAAAAAATGGGGGGGGGGGTTAGCTCCTCCTTAATTTGGGCCACATTCCCCCTTCAAATCCCATCTTTAGCTGCTATTCACCATTTAAAAAAAATGTACAAGACCTATTCACAGATCTTTCAGCATCTCATACAGTTTGGTCCTCAATTTAATAGGGGTTCTGAATTGGGCTGTTTATATTTTAGAATAGAATGAAAAATTATGGATATTATGGAATGCCAAATCTTTCAAAATATCCATAACCTAATTACTCATGAATTAGGTTTCTGCATTTAAAAATAATAATAAAAATAATAAATTACAAAGTAATTTTTTATAAATCATTGTGTTAGTGTCAATTTCACTCACATTATTTCAAAAACAGGTAAAAACCTTGGGCTACAGGAAAATAAGTAATGAATCATGTTGGTAACAGTGCTTTTATGTACCACTCCTTTAAAAAAAGCTAAATGATCTGTGCCTAAAATGAACATCCTGATTATTCCAGCATGGTTTGGGCTTTGAAATTCTATTGTTGTAGGATAACATCTGGTACCTAACTTCCAGTTTAAAGGTAAGTATGTCAGTATTGGATTATGCAGGAGAAGCTGCCAAATTTCAATCCTCTACTTCATGCAATAAAAGAATCTGGAAACTTTACACTTTTTCTTTGAAGCCTGGAAATGCCTTTGTTCCATTTTAATGTGTGATATTTCAGCTGTGCTTCAACTACAGCTGCAGTTGTTAAAAGGAAAAGAAGCCCTGTCTTTGTGGTCTTGCAACTGAAACCCTTTTTAGCAGAAAAGTATTATCTGGTGATAGAAAATACATTTCAGGGTAATCAGCATTCTAAATGCCTACCAGATAGGATGTGCCAAATTCTGGAAGCAAGGTCTTTCTAATTCAAACAAATGTCATTAAGAATTAGATCCTTGCAAAGCATTACATTTAAAAGAGACTGTGAAACATATTTAATCACATATTTCCAAGATAATCAAAGAGACCTCGGAAGTAGTGTAATGGTGTTGGGATTCTAGTTTAAGACATCAGTTTGAGTATATTGACAGTTTAAAGGGTACATGAATTGGGGGGAAGTTGAGCAATTACTGTCTCTTGGGTAATGGCAACTCTTCTATTATAGAGGTGGGATTCAGGTGTGAGTCCTTCCCTTTCATCACTATCTATTCAGGTATGAACAAAGTTTGAGTCTAGTGGCACCTTTAAGACCAACAAAGTCTTATTCAAAGTGTAAGCATTCATGTGCAAAGCACACTTCTTCAGACAAATGGAATAAGATCTCCTCAAGGGTTATGTACAGGATAAAAAAGATGAGGGGGCAGTTGTTAGGAGGGGGCCGCTCAGAGCCAAGATGCATATGCAGAGTGGAAATTGGATCAGGTGGCCCAGTAATATCAATGGATAGCAGCAAATTAGCACATAAATGCAAGAGTTAACAAAAAGATGTGAGAATGAAGCTAGAGTCCAGCAGAACTCCCAAGACAAACCAGACTTAACCTTGTGTACATGGGAGAACAAAGTGTGTGCACACTTCTTCACATACACTAAAACAGATTTCCTCAAGGGGGGGAAGAGCTGATTAGAGTAAAAATGCATAAGTAACTGAGCAATAAATATAGCTAAGATTGGAATAACAACTATAGTAGGACATGTAAATAGCAGCAAGCTGACAGGTGATAAAGGATAACAACAGTTAATTTTGCATCTTGACTCTAATCAGCACTGAACTTACCTGATCCAATTTCAGCTCTGCATATGCATCTTGGCTCTGAGTGGTCCCTCCTAACGGCTGACCCCACCCTCTTTTTCCCTGTAAGTAACCCTTGACAAGACACTCTGAATAAAACTTTGTTGGTCTTTGAGCTGCCACTGGACTCAAACTTTGTTTTGCTGCTTCAGACCAACACAGCTACCCACCTGAATTTTTATTCAGGTGTGAGTCCTTCTCTTTCTTCTCTATCTGAGGGAAGAAAGGTCAGCTTCTGATGGTGTTTATTTTTACCCATGAGTGGAAAGCAACCTTTGGTAGGAACTATTCTTTCTATTCCTTAGTGTCTTGTGAGTGAATTGTACCATAATTGCCCTGGTCTGGATTTCTGTTCCACTTATGTAGTCTACTGAGCTCTAAGACAAACATATAGGTCCTATGCATGGCAAAGAGAAATTAATCAAGAACTGGGGAACATTAAGACCCTAAAACACAATAAAATATTCTCAGTATCAGCTACAATCATTTTTGCACTTGTTTGGTCTTGTCAAAAACATGCATTTTAAATTTGTGCTTAAAAGACTGTACTAGCTTAGACCTTATATTTTCATTACTTGCTTTTGATTAATGAAGAATATATTTCCTGAGGGCATATTTGCTGTGGAAATCAATACAGATCTGGCACTTTCCCAAAACTCATAATTATGTACTTATCTATAATCTGTATATACCTGTCTAAGAATGAGGAGTTGCATTTTGTTCTGAGCTACCTTTAAAGCTGAGAAAAATGAAGATAAAAATATTAAATCACCCTTTAACAGCAGGTTCTAAGTGATCAAGAAGTAACAGCAGCTACATTTTAAATGTCATACAGTGTTTCTTGCCTCTGAAGCTGCTTCTCTGACCATCTTTTGTTTGGGTTAATTTTTTCCTTTAAAAAGAGGGACTTAATTCTGTGGTGGTCTCAGCCAACCAGGGACTATGTAAGCCGCATGAGTACACCTGTTATCAGGGCTATTTTTGGGCAGGAACGCACAGTAATGGGAGTTCTGGCTGGCTTCCGAGTTGGCCACACCTACAGCCTCCCCCTGGGTTCTCCAGGCGCCTCGCAAGCCGTGGGGTGCCTGGAGAAGCCAAGCTGATCCAGGGAGGGAAGGCAGTTTAAACTGCCTCTCCTCCTCGGGTTCCCCAGGCACCTCACAAGCCGCGGGGCACCTGGGGAAGCAGATACTAGGAGGGAGCTGTGCTGTCAGGGGTGTGGCCTAATATGCTAATGAGTTTCTGCTGTTGGGTGTGTCCTATTATGCTAATGAGTTCCTGCTGGGCTTTTTCTACAGAAAAGCCCTGCCTGTTATCATGTAGCCAATCATATTTGGTTATAGAGTCAAATCAGAAAGATGGTAGAAACCACTGCTAATATTCCACCTTAGGGTTTGTAATGACATCAGTTGTTAAACAATTTGTCTATGTGATTACATACACACAAATCAGACTAAGAGCAAAACTTCTTGCATTTCTTCTGGATAAGCAAACATTTTTGGCCTCTTCTGCAGCTCATCCTTACTCATGAATTGCCAGCATTGGGGGGGGGGGGAGGGTTTTAAGTATTGAGCAGGAGGTGATGAATTCAAACAAACAGGCTTTTATTCAGTGACATTGTTCAGCTCAAAAGACAGTTCTATGGGAGCAGCACTTTCATTTATACTGTTCCAACACATAACTTTCAACAATGTAACTATATACAAGCAATACTATTGGACCCAAGCAGGGCTCAGTGATTGGGTACCTAGATTGGCTTCAGGACCAATGGGAGTCTTTATTAATCAGCCAATAGGAATTGGAGCTTTAGGATACCAGAGCCCTTTTCAAGCTATTACTGCTTCATATTCTAAACAAACACAACACTCCTCCCCCTAAGTTCAAACAACAAAGTCCCTTAAGTGCGGGGGTGGTCGCCTGGTCCGTCGAGACCGGCGCGGCAAGGGAGAACCCGATGGAGAATGTCCTCTTAAATCTGGGGACTCTATAGGGGTCGGCATGAGCTGTGGCGGCGGACTCAAGGGGGAGCGGTCCGTAAAGTCTGGGAGCTCCGAGAGTTCCGGGGCATGACCCAGCTCTGGCAGAGGGCCTACCTCGTTCTGAGCTGGCAGTGGCTCGGCAGACTGTTCCCTTGGGATGTCTTGGGCTGGAGTTGGCAGAGGGCTCCCCCGGGTGCCGGCGTCTTGCTGTGCTGGGAGATCTCCCAGGCCAGCCTCAGGAACCAGGGTGCGTTGCAAATGTTGTCCCGACACAGGAACTGGAGAGCGTGGCAAGTGTTGCTCCGGCTCAGGAACTGGGGAGCGTTGCAAGTGTTGCTCCAGCTCAGGAACTGGGGAGCATTGCAAGCGTTGTTCTGGCTCAGGAACCGATCCTCCGGCGCTGGCCACTGGTGTCTCAGCTGGGCCAGATGTCTGCGACGGACCTGCCCCATGTCGTCTGTAACCTCGTACGATATAGGGCCTGTTGAGCGCACAATGACTGCTAGAACCCAGTGCAGATCTGCCCCATAGTTCCGGGCGTACACCGCATCTCCTGGCGCAAAGGACCAAGTGAGAGCCAGTTTGGTGTAGTGGTTAAGTGCGCGGACTCTAATCTGGGAGAACCGGGTTTGATTCCCCACTCCTCCACTTGCACCTGGCTGGATGACCTTGGGCAAGTCATAGCTCTGTACCAGCTGTTCCCTCAAGGACAGCTTGGGAAAGAGTTCTCTCAGCCCCACCTACCTCACAGGGTGTCTGTTGTGGGGAGGGGAAGGGAAAAGGAGTTTGTAAGCCGCTCTGAGACTCCCTTGGGGAGTGGAGGGCGGGGTATAAATCCAATCTCCTCCTCCTCCTCCAAGTGGACCCTGTGGCAATCGGGTCGCGCTGGACGTCCGGCACCAGGTCGAGGTGAAGGAGGCTCAGGCGGGTGGACAGCTGGCGGCCCATAAGCAGCTCCGCTGGAGACTTCCCAGTGGCAGCATGTGGTGAGGAGTGCTGCTGCAACAAGAACCTGGCGAGCTTGGCTGGGAAATTCCTGTCACCCATCCTGCGGAGTGAGTCCTTAACTGTTCGCACCATTCGCTCGGCCTGACCGTTCGTCTCAGGGTGGAAAGGAGCCGAGGTGATGTGCCAGATACCTCACTCGTCCAGGAAGGTCTGGAACTCTGCAGAGGTGAATTGAGTTCCATTGTTGGACATGAGGAGGTCCGACAGGCCGAAGGTGGCGAAGAGACGGTCTAGGCAGCGGGCAACGACGGCCAATGTCATGGAGGTGACAGGGATGACCTCCAACCACTTGGAATACGCATCCACAATAATAAAAAGTGTCCGGCCCTGGAAGGGCCCAGCAAAGTCCACGTGAATGCAGGACCACGGGCCCCTCGGCTTCTCCCATGGATGAACAGGAACCTCTGGAGCTGCTGGCCTTGACTCCTGGCACAGCTGACACGTCCGGACCCACCGCTCAATCTGGTGATCCATGCTGGGCCACCAAACACAGCTCCTAGCGATGGCCTTCATCTTAATGATGCCTGGGTGCCCTTCATGCAAGGCGTCCAGCACCCATTGGCAAAGTGGGGGAGGGACGACGACTCTGTTTCCCCACAACAGGCATCTCGACGGGAATGGATGGAATTCGGCATCGAGTGTCCCTGACAGCCATCCCCTCCACACATGGTTGTAGACTTGGCTGAGCATTTGATCCCAGCCAGTGTGGAATGCTACGTCAGCAACGGAGAGCGGAAGCTGGGGCAGATCCTCGATCAGCAAAACTTCCTGGAGTGGGGCCTCAGGCGGTCCTAAAGATGGAAGCAGCAGACAGCTAAGGGTGTCAGCATGCCTGATGGTCTTGCTGGGCCTGTGGAGGAGGCGGAAGGAGAAGGCGGACAGAAGAACTGCCCAGCGCATCATCTGGGGGGACAGAATATGGGGGGTTTGACCGTTGGTCGTGAAGATGCCAAGCAGCAGCTTGTGGTTGGTGACGATTTCAAATTCCCGCCCGTAGATGAAATCATGAAATTTCTTCACTGCAGCGATGATTGCTAGTGCCTCTCGATCTATCTGGGCATAGTTTCTCTCAGCGGGGGATAACGTTCTGGAATAGAAAGCAATAGGGGCCTCCCAGCCAGATGGCAACTGGTGACTGAGCACGGCCCCAATCTCGTAAGGCGACGCATCACATGCTAGGACGAGGGGCTTCTTCTCATCATAGTGCACGAGGACGGCATGGGAGGCAAGTAGGGCTTTGATAGCTTAGAAGGAGGCGTTTTCCTGGCGACCCCATGCCCATGGAGCTGACTTGTCCAGTAAACGATGGAATGGTTCTTCAAGAGCTGCTTTGTTGGGCAAGAAGGCATGATAAAAGTTCAATAGTCCTAAGAAGAACTGCAGCTCTTTCTTAGACTTCAGAGGGGGCGCGCTGCGGATTGCAGCAACCCTGTCCGGAGCAGGGCGGATGCCATCGGTGTCTAGGCGGTAGCCCAGGAATTGAACGGTAGGGACGAAGAACTCGCATTTCTCCTTCTTTGGCTGAAGGCCAACGTCCTGTAGCCGACGAAGGACCTCTTGCACCCGAGTAGCCAGTTCAAGATCAGAGGCCCCAGCAATTAAGACGTCATCAAAATAGGGTACAACGCCAGGCAGACCCCAAAGAAGGCACTCCATAAGTTCTTGAAAAATGCCAGGGGCGACGCTTACCCCGAACTGCAGCTGGTTTACTTTAAAAGCACCTCGGTGCATCACAATAGTCTGTGCCTTGGCTGTGGCTGCATCTACCGGCAACTGCTGATATGCCTGGGCGAGGTCGATCTTGGCGAACACCCGGCCCCCAGAGACCGAGGCTAGAAGGTGGCTCACCACAGGAACTGGGTATGCGTGTGGCTGTAGGGCCCGGTTGATGGTGCACTTATAGGCAGCACACAAACAGACGGCGCCATCGGGCTTGAGGGGAGTGATGATAGGTGTCTCCCACTTGGCATTGGGAACTGGCTCGAGGATCCCTTGGGCCAACAGCTTATCAATCTGCTCGTCAATCTTGGGCTTGAAAGTGACAGGGAAGCGGATTGGTGGTACAGCAGGATCCAGGTTAAACGACACAGGTGGACCCTTGTAGCAGCCTAGCTCTGTCTTGAAAACCTCCGGAAACTCTGTCTCAAGGTCCATAAAAGGCTGCAGCTCGACTTGGTTCATGCCAACAACGTCTATGCCCAAGGCAGTGAACCAGTCCAGCCCTATCAGGCTTGTGCGGCAACCCTCTACCACGAGCAGGTTCAGACGGCCAGAGAATTTCTTATATTTGACCTGGACTGTGGCGATGCTGACGGCTGGAACTCAGTTCCTCTGGAAGTTGAACAACTGTAGGGTGCATCTCTGAAGGCGGTGAGCAGTGAATCGCGGGCAGACTTGGTGAAACATGCTCCAAGAGACTATGGACAATGCTGACCCAGATTCTACCTCCATCTGGCATGCTCGACCTTCAATGAAGACGGTGGCTTTGATTTTCAGACACGGATTTAGCCCCTGGTGTATATATAGGCGGTTGGTGTAGTCCTCAGACACGCTTGCTTCATCGCTGTGCCTTTGTCTTTGCCTGGACGGCCGAAATGACTTGGAATGATACGATCAGCTGGGGACATTCACAGACCCTCGGGTACGCTGGAACTCGTCTGGAGCATCACGACCCTGAGACGAGCGACATACTTTGGTGAGGTGGCCGGTTTTCCCACATACATGACAGATGGCATCGCGGAACTGACAGTCTCTATGCGCATGCGCACCTCCGCAACCGGCACAGCTGTTTTTTCGCAGGTTTTTTTTAGAGCAGTGCGGGCTTTTGCGACGGCGGTGCAGCTTCTGATTGGCCCTCACTTTGAAGACTCCATCATCGGACACATCAGATTGGTCGTCCTGGGCGTCATCGGACTCAGCAGTACTACCCGGGTGTACAGCGTCAGAGCAGCCTGGCGTGTGGCTTTGGGGACTCAATCGCAGTTCTTGGAGGGATAGGTTGGCGGCCTCTACTCTCAGGGCCTCTTCAAGGGCCGATTCATATGTGAGAGTCTTTAGTAAGAGTAGGGCTCTCCTGATGCTCTCGTCTCTGAGGCCACAGAGCAGCCGATCTAGGAGGACAGACTTCAAATCAGTGAAGTGACAGTCTTGAGCAGCCCGCGTCAGTGCAGTGAGGTACTCCATGACAGACTTGCCCTCCTTCTGGTTCCGCTGATGGAACGTGCATCGGTGTGCGGCAGCCGACATCTTCGGGGTGAAGTACTTGGTCAGCCGGGCCTTGATGATGCCGAGAGGGGTCTCGAGTAACTTAGAGGGGGCAACTAAATCTCAAGCAATGTTGAATACAGCCTGGCCGCAGGTACTCAGAAAAGTGGCGCAGCAGACATCATCTCCATCAATACGATTTGTTACGAGGTAGCATTCAAACCCATCGAGGTATGAATCCCAGTTCCCAGCCTTTGGGTCAAACGGTTCGATATGGCCCTTGGATGCCATGCCCATAGTGATTTAGCTCTGGGCGCCCTTAGTGATTTCAGCTGGGCAGGCAGAGTGATTTCAGCCGTTCAGTTAGGACTGGGTTCCCATCCTCGTTGCCAGTTTTAAGTATTGAGCAGGAGGCGATGAATTCAAACAAACAGGCTTTTATTCAGTGACATTGTTCAGCTCAAAAGACAGCTCTATGAGAGCAGCACTTTCATTTATACTGTTCCAACACATAACTTTCAACAATGTAACTACATACAAGCAATACTATTGGACCCAAGCAGGGCTCAGTGATTGGGTATCTAGATTGGCTTCAGGACCAATGGGAGTCTTTATGAATCAGCCAATAGGAATTGGAGCTTTAGGATACCAGAGCCCTTTTCAAGCTATTACTGCTTCAAATTCTAAACAAACACAACAGAGGGTTAATTCATGTTTCCCCTGATACAATAATTTCCTATCCGTATTTTGTTAAATCCTATGTCCAGTTACCCACTCAGGAGATATGGGTAACATCTGAATAATATTTACCATGTATTCAGGTATTATACGAATGTCTCAGCACACTTTGCTATGCTGAGTACTGTGGAGCACAGGGGAAGGGTATATGCATGCACCACTGGATGTCAGTGGGGGTCACCTTTTTGTGAAGTGTGGAAGAACTATAGGCCTGAAGTGCTGAAGTGGTAAAAAATGCATCAAGTTGTAGGTGTCTTATGGCAACCCTACAGGATTTTCAAGGCAAAAGATGAACAAAGGCGGCTTGCCATTGCCTGCCTCTATGTAGCAACTCTGTACTTCCTCGGAGATCTCCCTAACCAGGACCAACCCTGCTTAGCTTACAGGGTATGACAAGATTATGCTAGCCTGGGCCATTCAGGCCAGGGAACTGCTACAGTATAGTTCATGGTAAATTAGAAGTATCAGCCTGATGTGGGGATAGTATGTGTTTCTTTCCCTGTAGCTCTCATCAAGACATTCTCAAAGCAAAAGGCTCACTCAGCCTGATAAGGGTATGGGGAACAAGACTGGAACACTGTCACCAGCCTGGAATGAAGGAAGCACATTGCTGATCAAAAATAGGAAGTGATTTTCCTCACTTAAAATGTTGTTCTGTCTGTTCCCATTTCTCCAGGCAGTGCTGAATGTGGGAAGAAGCCATTTATGTTTGATGCAATAACAGCTACATCTGTGTACACTCTAATTTTGGTTGGTATCCCCCCCTGCAAACTTCTAGGTTCTTTTGTTACCTGCCTCAGCTTCATTCTTAGATTCAGCGTACACCCTTTCAGTAAAATAAGAAGTTATCAGCTATAACTACAAACTATGCGTGTATTCCAGGGTGCATCCACAGACGATCTTTTAGATATGTAAAGTAATAATTCAAGAAAGACATCAGTTCCTGAAACACTTTTTTTCTAGGGGGAAAATATGATTTTTTTTTCACTGTGGGATTAATGTATAACACACTAAACCTCATGGTAAAACACACAAAATTAAGTTGAAAACAAACCTTTCCTCCAACTTTCATGGTAATTTGTCTACCTACATGGTTTTCAGGAAACCTCTGCTCATGTCTCATCATGCTGAAATGGTAGAATCACAGATGCTGAAGAAAGAAGGAGCTCTGCAACAATCTTTTCCAATAAATCAAAGATGCAGAAGCAGAACACTTTTGGCAAGCAGTAAAGGGAAACCTTTTGCTGTCTCATAACTAATCAAATCTTTCCAACAAAATACTTGAATGAAATAGTAAGCTGCATTTTGTGAAGGTTACTCTCAGACGAATGGATGTACTAGTACTACAGTGCAACATTCATAACAGCATTAACAACATATTTGCACACAGAAATAGAGCACATCTTTGAACTGCAGTGCCAATCAAGCTTTCAAAACATAGGTTTTCCTAAACCAGGCTTCTTATACTTAAATACTAAACACAGTTATAGTTATTCATACATATTATGCATTTCCCGTTATGTCCAATTTACGTTGCGTATTTATTTAATTTATTTAAACTTAATGCAAGTATTTACCAGATAAGATCCACAAGCTCTAGTCCTTGAACTACTCGCTCCAGAATGGTACCAGTGTAGTAAGCACGCAAAAGGTAGGTAGGTGTGATTAAGTGGTATAGGACCTCTAGCATCAACAACCATTTCAGGGCATATTTTCTAAAATACAAATAAATGGCTTATACAGATTATTTTTACTGGTGGAAATAATTTGTCCTTTTGTGCTCTGTTCATGCCTGTAATATGATATCCATAAAATTAGGCAACAGCCTCGGAATAAGGAAAAGCATATTGGTGCTTTTTTTGAAATTAGAAAGATGTATGCTCCTAGGAATGGCGACAGGGAGTGCACATCATTCAGTCTGCCTTGAATTTGTGAGAAATGTGGGCTACAAATAAAATAAAATTAATGAAAGAAGGAGACATGGTTTAGGTAGGAGGAAGTAGTTTTGTTAGTGGTTTCACACTTTTTTTCTTTTAAAGCAGGGGTGTTGGACTCATGAGGGCTGGATCTGACATAAATGAGACCTTGTTGGGCCGGACAATGTGTGTCATAAAATGAAATGCCAGGTAGTGGAGATATAAACTTTATAAAGGACACAAACACAAAGATTTATTTTTTCTTAAAATAAAAACATGATTAAAACATTAGCACTCTTGCAATATTGTGTTTAATAATATCTGATAACTGACACCTCTTGCTCTGAATTATTGCATCGAAATGTCTGTGCTGTTGAAATCTTGAGTATGCTGTATCTGTAAGCTACAAAACTACTTTTGATATATTGACATTTACCACAGAAATCTCATGCTTCTGAGTCTAGGACCAGGGGAAAACATGAAATGGCTGAGCAGTTGAGAGAGTCTGGCAAAGCAAGCTATGATGCAGCAGCAGCAACAGAACTGGAAGCAAGAGATGGCCAGTTCCAGTGTGGGCCTGACAGAAGCCCTCCAAGGGCCTGATCTGGCCCCCGGGCTGCATGTTTGACACCCCTGTTTTAAAGGGCATGCAGTATAAAATTGGACTTTAAAACTTCTGAAGTAAAAAAAAGATTACAAAAATACTTCGCAAAATTGCTGGGCAATGGGGTTGGAAACTGTGTCACTAGTCAACAAAGACTACAGGACTCTACCCAAAAAAGACATCTGTAACAGTCGGACAATCACATTATGCATTTCAATCATATTAGCCTTGACTGCACTTGCTGAAAGATAAGAACCGTGTAAGATGTTTTCAGTCCCCATTGGGAAAAAAGGTAGGGTATAAATTAAGCAAACAAAAATAAAAAGAAGAACTGTATAATAAATACAGTAATCCTCAAAACAGGGACTTAACCCTAGGGATCATATTTGGCCAATGCATAAAGATCTTCACTGAGCTCCGGTCTGTTTCAATTCAAAGTTATTGTGTTGAACTTTAAAGCCATGAAGAGTCTGAGACTCAAAGTATCTACAGGTCTATATTCTCTCATATGAGTCTTCCTGAGCTGAGACCGTTCCCTGGAGTCACCTCTCTGAAAGCACACATCTTCAGAAGGTAGGGGTATATTTTCTGGAGCCAGGGCCTTCTCTGTACTGCAACCATGGAACTCCTTCCAGAAGGAAGTTTGCTTGGCTCTGTCTTTACATTATTAGCTTTAAACAACAACAACTTAGTTCACTTGTACCCTACTCTGCCTTTCTCCCCAATGAGAACCCAAAGCCACTTGTTCTTATCACCATTTTATCTTCACAACACCCTTGTGAGGTAGGTTAGGCTGAGAGTATATGATCACCCAGCAATTTTCCATGGTAGAGTGGGAATTTAAATCTAAGTCTCCTAGATCCTAGCATGGCACCCTTACCACTTTCTCACACTGAGCCTTTGGTCTTTGCCATTATGAGCTGAGCATCTGATGCTCTTATTTCCCCCCATCACTATGATTCTTGATGGTTTGAATTTTACTCATTGCTGCTACTTAATTGCTTCTTAATTACTAATAGATTTGCTTAAGCCTAAAGGTGATTGAAATAACATGCAATTGTTGCTAATGAAGAATGGTACCTTCTCTGTCGTAGCAATAACTACTTTCCACAGTCATCTGCAATCTAATGACAAAATTAGCCCCTTCCCTACTTGTAGGTCTAGTGTCCCCACAGCATCTGTAACAAACCCAAGAAATCTTCTCTCCATGCTCATTAGTCTTTGCCTTTACTAACATCATCAAGAAGGGTCAAAATTGTGGGGTTTGTTTTTCAACAAGGATGATACCTGTGAACTAGCCTTTGGACTCAGACCACAGAGCAGCTGTCATGTGTTAAGTGCTGTCACTGCTAGTGATCTAGAGGTGAAATGCTTTATATCATATTACTAGTTCAATGTGCTTTCCTTTTCTGAAGCATATGGAATGGTTTTTAAACATCAATGAATGGCTGTGTTTCAACTGTGGAATTCACATGCCTGGTTTGACTTCTTTAATAAAATGAAGAAGACAATACAGGTTATTCCCTCTTTCTTATCTTGGAGAAATCAAAGCATGGCATTGGATGAATTCTGGACATAAACAGCTACTTCAAAAGGGACCACAATTTCCAGTGGTTATAAGTCAAGCAATTTCTAATATCATATTTACAGAAACACAAAGATGGAAAGGATCCCAAGGATTATCTAGTCCACTCCCTGCACAATGCAGGAAATTCACAACTACTCTCCCTTACTCCCCCCCTACTTTATACTCAGAAGAAGGCAAAAAACCCTCCAGGATCCCTGGATCAATCTGGCCTAGAGGAAAATTCCTTCCTGATCCCAAAGTGGCAAACAGCATTACCCTGGTCATGTAAGAAAGGACCACAAGAGCCAAGCACTGGCTCATCCGTTCCTGCCCTACCTCTCCCAATCTGCTTAAATTCACTGAACTAGCATTGCTGTCAAATTGCCATCTAACCTCTGCTTAAAATCTACCAAAGGAGAGCCTACCACATTCCAAGGAAGCCTTTTCCACTGGGGAACCACTCTGTCAAGTTCTTCCTAATGCTTAGCCAAAAACTCTTTTAATTTCAACTCACTGGTTCTGGTCCGACCTTCTGGGGCAACAAAAAACAACTCTGCTCCATCCTCTATATGACAGCCGTCAAGTACTTGAAGATGGCTATCATACCACTCCTCAATCTCCTCCTCCCCAGGCTAAACATACCCAGCTCCTTCAACCTTTCATCATAGAACTTGATGTCCAGATCCCTCAACACCTTCATTGCCCTCCTCTGGACACATTCCAGCTTGTCAACATCCTTCTTAAATGGTGGTGCCCAAAACTGAACACAGGTCCTGGTCACATGAGCGAGATAATCTGGGGGGAAGTGAGGCTATTTACTCCGGAGTAATTTGACCTGCAGTTGCGTGATCACACAGTTCTGTGAAGCTGCAGGCGCAGCCCGCCACTGCATGATCAAACACAATCATGTGTGAGTCGGGGGTGTGTGTTGGCCTTTTTTCCCAATGTGCTTAAATGGGGGATCGATGAATCGCATCTCCGCCCTGAGGGCTTCCTATGGCAGCATACAATGATGTGCATACTGAGAAGGGGAAAAAAACAACGGCATGGCATCGGGATAGCCTGATCAGACTATCCCCGACACCATAAGTGCGTGCTGGAGCGATCACATGGGGAAAGTCCGTCTGTGGCCTGTAGCAAACCTATTTGATTCTGGACTTTCTCTAGTATCTTTTAACTCCACTTCTTTGGCAGAGGGAAATGGGTAGCCGACAGGGGTGGGACGCTTGCCAGATGTTCTAGTGTGATAGCGCCCTTAAAACCCACATGGCATTCATGCCTATCGCACGGCTAATTCTGCGTGTGATCAGGACCACAGTACTCCAACTGAGGTCTAATCAAGCAGAACATTCTTACAAATAATTCCTGCAATATTCCTACAAATAATTTTAGTTTGATCATGATGCACCACATTAATTTCTGGATTCTTCCCAAAACAGAACTCAAGAAGGCATCATGCATACTCATCTTTAATAAGAAGTATCTACCACAGCATCAAAGTCTTTGTTCAAAGCAAACAATCATTCTAATTTAGGACAAAAATTCATCACACCCCAAATGACTCTGGGAAACTGCTTTCTCTCTTGTGTATTCAACAAACCCTAAGGCAGTGTCTGGTGTATGTAGTTAATACAACATTTTAGTATATGTAGTGAATGTATGTAGTGAATACAGTACATTTTAAAAACAAATCTTAAGCTAAAACAACCACAACGATGAACCATTTACAAAGCATACTTGTATTTGAAAGGTCTCTGTCTCACCCAAATAACTTAAAATGAGATTAAACCAGTTTAGGTACATCCAAAGTTGGTTTATGGTGAATAGATCCCAGTTTAAGCCCAATGGGATATACAGTAAACTCAACCAGACTTCTGGAATCCATTTCCTATTTTAGAGGTGGTGCCATTTATGCCTTATACCCAGGGGTCATTTTGTAGAAAAAGAGGTGCAGGAGCTCATTACCATAACTCATTTGCATATGCCACACCCCCTAACATACTGGAAGTGTGTCAGAAGGCAACACCCACCCCTCAGGCTCTACTCCACAGGTAAGTGAAACTGACCTGCTCTTCCTCCATTCCCTTCCCCATCCAATACTTTATGCAATAAAAATAAGCGTAAAGAACACACCCTCATTCTCTTCCTGCTCCCTTGAAACCACCAGGTTTCAAGTAGACTTGAGATACCCAGGACATGTGCACCACCCATCCCTTTCCCTTCCCCTCCCCACAACAAGACACCCTGTGAGGTAGGTGGGGCTGAGAGAGGTCTTTTGAGAACTGCTCATGAGAGAACAGCTCTGAGAGAACTTGTGACTGGCCCAAGGTCACACCAGCAGCTGCATGTGGAGGAGTGGGGAATCAAACCCGGCTCTCCCAGATTAGAGTCCAACTCCTGACCACTACACCAAACTGATGGGGTGGAAGCTGCTGAAGGGTTGGTGAAATTTCTTCAGTACTTATGTGCCATGTGCCCAGATAAAAAATGGTATACTTAGAAATCTATATGCCACCTTGAGTAAGTCTCTGGAAAAGCAGCACACAATCATAAAAGGAACAATGATAAAATTATCAATATTAAAACAAAACATTAAAATCAATGAAGACCCTAGAAGGCTTTCCTCGGGGCACTGTGCCTCTGCACTGTTCGGGGAAGCCGAGGAGGGGGCGGGGCTTGGTCATGTGCCTGCCCCTGGGCTTCTCACTCCTGGAGCTGTGCTCCTGTGTGCTCCCGCTCCAACGGACCCCTGCTTATACCCCTCTCTTTCCTGAACATCACCCAGGACTACACTGCACAGTGATGCCAATAAGACTATAGAAAATGGCAAAACTAAAGGGGCAAGGTGGGAATAAAACTGATACAAGGATCTAGCTAAAAAATAAGTAGTGGTGATAGAAAGTCTTGTGCAGTAAAGGCAGGCAGTGTTCAGAGGTGGTTTGCTATTGGCTACCTCTCCTTGAGTTCCTTGATGGTCTCCCATCCAGATAATAACCACTGCCAACCCTGCTTAGCTTGTGAGATCCCAAGACATTAAGCTAGCCTGAGGTATCTAGGCCCAGAGAAATCTGTTTTTAGTTGGGAGCAAATAAATGGCACTAAAGCTGTCATGGGCTTCAAAAAATGAATACAACATCCTTCACCCCACAAAAATTTACTTGAAGCAGCCTCTACTGTCATTTTGCTATGCATTGCCTGTCCACAGTCAAGCTCCATTAACGCTCCATTCGAGGTCTGATCATTCCTTGGGTCTTCTAGGATTCCACTTTAAGAACTTTAATTTCGGTGCATTCTCCTCTGGCCACAATAATTCCAGTTTAGACACTCATTTTTGTCCTAGAAATGTCCATATCATTCCAAGAGTTGATTATGGGTCCATAAAGAATGTCAGTTTTAAACATCCTTCTTTCTTGTTACACAGCCCGTTTTATTTTGCCCTGTCTTCTGCTGTGTTATTACACTTCAGAAACAATCTACCTAGATCATTTTTTCCCCGCATAGAAAGCAACTTCAACTACAGGCACAAAGTCTTCCCTTTGAGAGCTCGGGCTTGCTACTGTGCATGGCAATGCTAACGTGAAATCATTTTAACATGTACTAGAATATGCATACAGTCCATAAATCGGGTCGTATATCCCCACAAATGCCAGGCAAAATCCCGGGGGAAACAAGGGGGCTAGCAAACCCACGCCGTGCTTGAAGCCGGAAAGAGCGGGCAGACTTACCCGGAGTAGCGGTTGTCGTAGAGGTTGCAAGCAGCCTGCTCAAAGAGCAGCCAGAAAAGGAGAAACGCGGCTACTTTCCTCTGGAGTGTCCTCATCTCCGCACGAGGTTCCTGAGAGATGCCCGTCTCTGCTGTGTGTACTAAAGAGCCGCCCTGAGGGAACTTGATTTGGAACTGGGAGGGAGGAGCAGAGGCAGGAAATTATTTTTTTTTCCCGGAGAGGAAAAGGGGGCGAGTAGGAGGGGTTGTTGCTTTTCAGCTACGGTTGACAAAAGTCAACTAAAGAAAGTTGAGGAGAAAGAGGTGGTGTTGCGGGAGCTATTGCAGTCCAAGCAGACGAAGGAGCAGAAGCGAGTAGCTTGTTTCCAGAGCTTTGTTGTAAAAGCAGAGGGCAGTCCCGCTCCCGGCGAAATTCGATGACAAAAGTTAAACGAAAGAGAAGGACTGCAGCTTGAACTGAGGCAACTCACGGGAGGCAGACTGGCAGAATTGGGTGGGAAAGACAGGGAGCACAAGCCGGCTGCAAGTGCTTAAATTTAGGGGAAATGGCTGTATTTAAAAAAGTGTGCATGCACATGAAAGCTGATGTCTAGAATACTACTTTGTTGGCCTCAAAGGTGCCACTGGACTCAAACGTTGTTCTGCTGCTTTTTCCAATAAACATTTTTAATCCCTTAAACTGACTAATTTTTTTACACATCAGTCTGGGTAAAATCTTCAAATTAGTGCTTTGGGGTTAAACCGCCAGTGTCCAGGTGCGGCTTAGAGAGCTCCTGGAGAAAAATGACTCCTTTGGAGTGTGGGCTGTATGGCATTATACCTCCCAGGAATTTCCTAACCCAAAGCTGGCAACCCTAAAAGTTGCCACTTTCTCTGAAATTAGAACTTTTTTTTTTAAAGGTAAAATTCATATTTTCATTACATTTGTAAAGTCTGGTTTGGATTTTAATTTCTATGTAACAATGCAGACACCCTGGACCTCACCCAGAAGGAAGCTGCAGGTCCCTCAGCCTTCAGTGTTGAGTCTTCTTTGAAAGTGGCATAGTGATCAAAAGGAAGATGGACAGACACGTCTGTTACCCATCTATTATTTCAGTGCATTGGGGTCTGGAAAGTACATTTCTGAATTCATTGGCAACCAGATATTGATTCTGCCCCTCAGATTTCACAGTCTGTTACCTCTGATTCACCTAGGTCTGCCTGTGCCCAGATGGGGCTACATTTTTAAAAATGAGTTGGCAACTGAGGGGAGGAGGAAGAAAAATATTCTCTGCATGTGTTTCTGTCTCTATCCCCTATGGCTGACAAATGGGCTGCTAATGAAACCAAATGAATGTGAGAGAGGAAGCAAAGTGTGTGCGTGAGCAAGAGAAGACATATTAATCATTCACACATTCTTCTCTTCTAGTGCTTTGGTTGGTGATGACAGAAAAATGAGAGGTAGCCAAAGAAGGCAACTTTTTTGGGGGTGATGGTAAGTGTCAGTGGTGCATCATTCCCATTCCCCCATGATTTCCATTATTAATCTGGACTCTAAGAGGACCTTATACAAGCTGGGGGTGCCCAAGGATTGTGGCAGCAGATCTGAACCTTGAATGGTCCATTCCAGTGCCAGCACCATTATTTCAAATTCAGTCTCTCAAACACCGAGCAATAGCTACTATGCTTCTCTTTCCCACTGTATAAGATCTAAAAATGAAGTGAAGAAACAAAGTCTGCACACAGATACAATCACAGAAAATTAAAATTACCAAATTTGTGAGCTCCCAACAGTTGTGAATCTTAAAGGGCTTGATGTTCAGTTGCATGTTTGGAAGGTAAAAGCTTAGTTTTGTTTTCAGAACCACTAGAGCAGGAGTGGCCAAACTTCCTTAACGTAAGAGCCACACAGAATAAACATCAGATGTTTGAGAGCTGCAAGACATGAACAAATATTACACACGTTTTTATTGAAAAACATGCGAATTTGCTTTTTATTAACATTAAATGAGATTGCCAAAAATAAAAATGAAAGAGGTAAAAACAGATATTGATAATGATATTTATCCAACGGTACTTGTAGGCGGGGGGGGGGCTTTGAGAACTCTCCCCCCCTCAAGCCTACCCAGGGAGGGGAACACTGGCCAGGGAAGGGAAGACCGATTGGGGAGACATGCCTCCCCTTTGCTTCCCCAGTCACCCTGCCGGGAGCTACACAATATGTATGAAAGAGCCACAGTTTGGCCACCCCTGCACTAAAGGATATTTGGTGGTACTTTGTAATAGTTAAGAGTTTATACAGCCCTTTGAATGTACTACCCTACAATTGCAGACGAGGTTTTGAAACTAAGAAACAATGGCACGCAGAAGATGATCTAGTGCAGGGGTGTCAAACTCATTTGTTATGAGGGCCGGATCTGACATAAATGAGACTTTATTGGGCCGGACCATGTGTGTCATAAAATGTAATGCCAGGCAGCGGAGATATAAACTTTATAAAGGATGCAAACACAAAGATTTCTTTTCTACTTAAAATAAAAATATGCTTAAAACATTCGCACGCTTCCAATGTTTATTTAACAGTGTCTGATAACTGACACCTCTTGCTCTGAATTATTGCATCAAAATGTCTGTGCTATAGCAATCTTGAGCATGCTGTTCAGCGTGTGTCTCTGTAAGCTGCAAACCTGCTTTTGATTTATTGACATTCACCGCAGAAATCTCATGCTCAGGGTTCTGAGTCTAGGACCCAGGGGAAAACATGAAATGGCTGAGCAACTGAAAGAGTCTGGCGAAGCAAGCTATGATGCAGCAGCAACAGAACTGGAAGTAGGAGATGGCCAGTTCCAGTGTGGGCCTGATAAAAGCCCTCCGGGGGCCTCATCTGGCCCCCGGGCTGCATCTTTGACACCCCTGATCTAGTGAATCATGGCAGCTGCATTATTTGAATCAGGGTCCTCCTAGATCACAGTTCAGTCACAACCAGATAAGCAGAGACTTTGAATATTTGTTTTTAATGATTTTTATTGATGTTTTCCAGTTTGTGAATGCAACCTTGTTTCTTCCTTTAGCAAATTCTATTGATCTAATTCAGTCAACACCATCATGGGACCTAGGAGTGCCAAGGTGCTTGCCAATAGGTTTCCTGGATCACATTTATTTCTTCCCCCAGACATCTTTTTTCCAAAGCAAATAGCCAGTCCTGACTTTCTTCCATCTCATCGGTGCAGGAGAGTGCCTGCCTGGGAACAGCAGTTGTATGGAAACAGCTGCTTCCACCATAGAACATTTGCCTTGGAACCTCCCAATATTATTTGATTGGTTTTAGCCCCCATGACAGCCATCTTGTTTTTGGCTGAGCAGCACCATGATAGCCATTTTTTATATCAGTGACTTCCTAGTCTGAATTCCAAAATTGTCCACACACTCAATTAGGCTGCAGATTCCTGATCTAATTTTTTATCCCGTCTTCCCTCCAAGGAGCTCAGAGCAGAACACATAGGGGGTCCCCTCCTCCATTTTATCTTCACAGCCATCCTATTAAAAATAATGACACAGTAATGGCCCAGTTGACTCAGAAAGCTTCTTATCTGAGTGGGTATTTGAAGCTCAGGCTTCCTGGTCAAAGTCTGGTATACTAGCCCATACGCTACATTGTCTCTCAGTTCATTTTCACGCTAAGAAAAGTCTGCACTTTTATAAAAGACCCTGATCTAGAGTCTCTTTATATGCATACCTGGGTCTGCACATACATAGTGCATCAGTCACATTTTTCATGAGTTCCTCTCTATTTTTGAAGAAGCACTCTAGGCTCTGGAGTTTTCAAAGCCTTTGGTAATGCAATTCACTAAAATAAGGAGGAAAGCCTTGCTGTATGTACAGACTTCCTCCACATACCTCTGGAGCTGATTTTAGAACATTTATTTGCCTGTACTATACAACTGTACCAAGACCTGTTTTCATTCTATTGTTATGCAGGAAGATCTAAGAAAAAAGATCATGAGGTACACTATCCTTCAGAAACTGGAAATGGTGTAGCATAGACTGACACAATGGCTAATCCATCCTTGTGGACTCCATTACACAGACTGCAGTGTAATTTACTGGCAGTCATACCAATCTATGATTTTATGCCTTAAATATTATATGGGTTACATGTGCATCAGTGTACAGCCACTCTGTAGCTTGGATGACTTTAAACGGTTTCTCTGTTGGTGAAAACAGAACCCGTTTATAAATCTGAAATCTTTGCAGATGCATCTCAAATCTTTGGTTCCTGTGCCACTCAGGCCAGTTAAAGTCAGAGGCTGACACAGATTAAAGTGAAGTGAAAGTTCCTCCATCTGACCTCTTGCTTTTGCCTGACATTTGACAGTTTAATTGGCAGTGGCTCACGGGGAGGAGGGTGCCTGTGTGCCGGCAGGGTTAATCCTGTAGCACATGCTCGTGCTTTGCAAAGCCCCTGAAGAGAATCAACAATAATAAATAGCTGGTGGCATCTGGTCAACAAAAGGGGGTGTTTTCTATTAACAAAAGGATTTGGCATCTTGGCATTTCACAGCCTGCAAACAATATAATCTACATGGCAAAGGCACCGGTAAGCCACCAAATGCAGCTCTCATTCTGTGGCTGATTCTCAAAGAGTCTTCTAAAAGTGTTTCTGAAGTCAGAGGAATGACTTGTCATTAGTTCTTTCAGCCAACACAGATCAAACTACATTCTTATATCTTGTGTAACAGAACAAGTCTCTCTAAATTTATTCTTCAGTGCTACAAAAACTTAATCAACAACGTTTAATCTTATTTGAAGAATGTACATCTTGTTAGGCTTCTAAATTAACCTAATAGGTGAGACCTGATGGGAAAAAATACAAGAATATCAAAGCTAACTTCACACGTTTCAGACAGAAGATTCCTGTTAAAGTGGCTCTGAACAGTTACTACAGAGTTTTGACACTTATACCCTGTTTGCCAATTGGACCCAAAGCAGCTCACAACATTGTTCTGCCCTCCTCCACTGTATCTTCACAGCAACAGCCCTTTGAGGTAGCTTGGACTGAGAGATAATAACTGGCCCAAGGTCAGTCAGCAAGATTCTATATCAGAGTGGGAATTCAGAACTGGATGGCTCAGATCCTACTCTAACCACTACACTATGCTGGTTCCCAGTGACATCTTGACATCTGGCCAGGATAATTCAGGAATAAATGTGTTCCCATGCTGTGAAATTGTGCCAGAGCTGATCAATGGAGAGCTAATTTGGGATGCTTGCAGGTGGCGTGAATGTAGTCAAAAGAAGAAAATAAACACACAAGAAGAATGAGTTTTACGTTAGCTCATTCCTATTCTTGTTTATTTGGATGGAAGTTTCAGAAAACTTCAATGGAAACAACTCATAAGCAAAGGCTTCATTAGATGAGAGGGCACATGAATCGATCTCCTGCTGTTTATAATGCCAGGAATAGCTGAAGGGAGGGAGGAGAAATTCAGATTGTGGCTGCAACATGGAGGAGAGAGTTTCATCCATATGTAGTTTGCACAATCTCACTCCTTCCTCAACCTGGAACTATTTTCCCTAAGGGAAAAATAGGTATCATACAGACGCTTTCAGCAGCCACAGGTTTTGTGCTGAAGTTGTATAGTTGACCAAAAACTGTTCCAAATGCGCTTCTGAATATTTGTAAGCTATAATCACATCTAAAACATGTCCTGCAGCATAGGGAATGAGAAGAAGGGAAAACACTCAGTGATTAACACCAAGTGCGACTGCTACTGTTTAGTGCTATTTGTTTTCAATATATTCTTAATTTAATACTGTAAAGAATATATAAAACGAGGGATTAGATTCAAAGGACACCAAGACAGAATGCAGCTTTAATAGATTTTCTCGCCTGCTTATGGTTTCTGCGGTTGTTCCAGCGGGTTGATGGACCTCATGAACAAGGTGGAATGCTGCTTGAGAGGTATTACATCTCAAGAGGGAGATCATGACCTCTTTGCATGGGCCGAAGTGCCTTCTGGTCACACAGGGGCACCTTGGATGCAGCATGTGCTCTCTGCTGTAATATACCTTTGGTTAATGATTACCATATTCTGGAAGACTCCATCATTATGACCTACTTGGGTCTTTTACTGGGATATATATTTATTGGTTGTTACCTAGCTGCTGGGATTGATGGATATTTGGTTGGACTTAGAAAATTCTTATGTTGAAAAGGCTTACAGTGTCCAGGACTGTACAGTACATTAAACATAAAATGACTTTAGGGAGAAGAAGAAAACATTTCTGATTATGTTTCATTTCCTCCAAAACCAGAAGTTTCAAGTCAGAACTGAAAGCCTGAGTGACATTTCATGATAACATTTTGTTGAAAGTCTTTTAAAGAATATTTTGTTTTATTATAATGATTTACACAGAATACAAAGTGCATTACAAGCATTGGCCCTTTCTGCATACACACAGAATCCAAGCAGTTGAGCCATTAAGCTTCAGTTCAGATTTTTTTGCTTTCTGCATATTCTTTTATTCTCTGATGGATTCATTCTGCAGCTACAACAAAAAAGCACAGTTTTTCTTAACTGGTGTGAGAACATCACTTGTGACGTCTGGGGGTAGTCCAATTGCCACCAACTTGGTCAAGTGCGTGAACAAGGGATGGGGCACACTGCACCCTCCCCATTCTCTCCTCCCTTCTCTCCCACCCCCTTTGGCTAGCTGCCGCTGGTCTACTCCAGGCATGCACAACCCTCAGAGGGATGCCAGCTTGGTGGCTGGCTGGCCTGTCCGGAGGGGTGGCATCCCAAAGGTTCTAATTAAAAAAACAAGAACCCCCACCCCAAATGTACCTTCAAACCTCTCCCATTGTTTCCAATGGGCAATCCTGTCATTCCTGTTAATACATCCCCTTCCAAGTTGCATACAGATTGGCTTGGGGGAAAAGGGAAAAGATCCCTCCCTAAGGTCTAATGCGCAGAGGTTGAGAGGAGTGTGTCAAATGCCCGCCCCCCACAAGCTAGAAGCATCAAACTTGCAGAGAACCTCCCTGGGCTGCCCCTCTACCTGCCCTCCACATTGTGTGCAGATTGGCTTTGGGGAAGGGAGAAAAGATTCCCTAGGGTCCTGGGTGACAGCCAAGAGGGAAGAGAGTGGGAGATATCAAACCTGGGGGAAACACATCAAAAGAAAGGAGAAGTGGAAAAATGGGTGGAAATGGCTAGAGACATGGGCGGTGTTGCACAGTCCAAGGTAAGAGGTCTGTTTAGCATTACCTCCAACTTGGAAGCGAATCAGTCTTTTAAGCCTGCTGCAAAAGCACTCTTGGATATCCTGGGGCAACGCTGTACTGACTCTGAAGTTACCACTGAATGACCATAAAAGTATGCAAGAATTCCAAAAAGATCCAATGCACACAGAAAATGAAAGTGCAATGCAATGCAGAGGGTGATTAACAGCTCCAGAAGAACAGCACGGAAACAGACAGGTACAGAAAAGCCCAGTCTCTCAGCAAAATCCAGCTTACATGGAGCAAATCTAAGCAAGTCTACTCAGAATCTTAGGTCTATTCAGTGGGGCGTACTCCCAGAATAGAGCTAGGATTGCACTGATAGGGATTTAAGGAATTAAAGGCAGGATTGAGAGACTTCCATTCCTTTCAGTAAAATAAGAAAGAAGAATAAGCTTGACAGAAATGGGTTTACCTAGATTTGCTATCTCATCAGCTATTTACAGAAGCTATCATTTTACTTTTCTTTACTACTCTGTATCTTTATTAAGACAATAAAGTTATTCTCTGCTTAAAAATCTGTTTCTCCTCCTGTTGGTCCTCTCTGGAGACTTATTGAGCTAGGCCTGGAGTTGTGTATGCAAAGACTTAAAAGGTCTCTTGGGAAACAGAATACAGGTTCTGCATGTGTACAGGGAATAATTTTACATGTATTTCCTGAATCTGGTGTCACTTCTGGTAACATGCAATTATAGATACATCTGTGCTAGTCAAACAATGATTTGTTAAGTAGCTTGCAAAAGTACAGCAGCTAGGCTAGAACAAGTAAGTTGGCAACTGGACAGCAGAGGAACAATGTCCACTGTCCACTGCAGCTGTTGGTGGTGGTGTAGGCTCAACAGATGGCTGGCACCAAACAATGAATGAGGTCTGTTCTAGCCTCTGTTCCTTTTGGAGAATTACCTAGAAAGATCCAGAAGAGTTAAAAAAAGGACAACAATAAGGAATGTTCAGCAGTACCAATGAATGGCACGTGGACTTAAACATTCTGCATGCGGTATGAGCTGTAGGTTTGAAAGAGTGGCACCAACAAGGGGCTATTCAAGTTTCTGTACCTATTAATCTCCTTAGTGTTTCTCACATTTATCCCAATACCATGTAAAGAGTTGCACTGTAACTAGGGTTGCTGAAATCTGGAGGAAAAATTTGTCCTATCCCTTTAATAGAGGCTTTATGTATGAAAGTGGTGAAGCTTTTTAAGACTTGGGGTTAAATAACATCACCTGATAAGTAACATCCCATTAAGTCTCTATTAAAGGGGCAGGGCATTTTCCTCCAGGTTGTTGGCAACCCTAACTGGAACTCTGTATTCAATTTGTTGTTGTTGTTTATTCATTTTATACCCCACCCTATCCCACAAGTGGGCTCTGTTTGGGATGCTCCATCTAGCTTTGCTTTTGCAAAGCAAAGGGGATCATGAGCATTTGGCCAGTGGTAACGGTGGCTGGAATGGCTAGTAGCCATCCAGAAACGTGGTTGCGCTCCCAGTTTCCCCCATGTCCATGTTGGGTCACACTGACATAACTGTTTATGTTCTGCCAGCATATCTCTAAAGGGTAGGTTGGGAGCTTCTTTTCTGCCTTATGCATACTTACTTTCAGGGCTCATTTTGTAGCAGGAGCTCCTTTGCATATTAGGCCACACCCCCTAATGTAGCCAATCCTCCAAGAGCTTACAGAGCTCTTCTTACAGGGGCTACTGTAAGCTCTTGGAGGATTGGCTACATCAGGGGTGTGTGGCTTAATATGCAGAGGAGCTCCTGCTACGAAATGAGCCCTGCTTACTTTGTTCTTCTTGTGTGGGAAGGTGGAAGAGTTCTTCTTGCGTGGAAAGGTGGAAGAGTAGATTTTGCTGGAGGGGTGGGGAAATGTGATTTTCAGCAAAGTTTATAGCAGGGGACCCTCTTCCCATACGTATCTCTGTGTAGTGCATTGTCCTTGCATCTCCAGTGGGAGAAGTATAGGATGCAGGTTGGTATTTTGTCCTTGAAACGGGTTCTAAGGGTTCTGAGCACAGAAGTATTATCAATATAGCCCTTTTCAGTCATTACAGTTTTGGTGCTCCCATGTTGCATACCAGGACAGTGCTACACGTGATCCTGATATTGTCTTTTTGTGTAAATCAGGCAACATCTCTAATTTCGAGCTTTGTGAATGTTAACATGTTCCTTCCAAAATCTAGGTTTCCAATTGCATGTACTTAAACTGAGAAATACATGTGTTGCCCTATTCACAGAAAATGGGGAACACACATATTGAGATGATTGCATATAGCACACTTTCCCAGTGTTATGTATTGACCATGCGGTCGCCATGTGCTCTCTTAATTGCGACCACATGGCCAGAACACATGGCCAGAGCATGGCCAGAGCACATGGCCAAGAAACTACCTGAGCTTCAGCCAGGTAGAACAAAGGCCAGGTGGATTCAAACCGGCCACCAATCCTGTACCTAGGTTTCTCCCAGGGAACCTATGAAATGTAAATAGACTTCTAATAGCCTATCAGGCCAGTTGGGTGAGGTCAGGGGATTGTCCCTGACCAGCATAAAAGGAGGGCTTCGAGCCCTGGGTTGTATGCTTCATCCGGACCAGCAATAAAGATCTAGCTGTTTCACTATTCCATGGACTCCCGACTCCAATACTTATCACCCAGTATATGAAGTAGGAGTGCCAAAATCACAACAACTGAAAAGCTCTTATTCTGTACAAGATTTGTTACCATTGATGGATGTTCTACAAAGTGCCATTTCTCTGGAGTTCCCATCACTAAAGCACTCCTCTGTGTGTTCTAAGTGTGCATGACATGAGGTCAGAAAAGTACAGGCCTATGCTACATGTCCGGTCATCTGAGGTTTCTGGTTGGGGGTTATACTAGGGATACCAGACCCCTTGGTGGGGATGGTGTCCTCAACTCCTAGGCCCCATCTCTCCACCACCAACCACACAAAAAGAGAGAGAAATACCCACTGTTTTAGTGATATGCCTACGTGACCAGTGTGATCTGGAAGTGACATAGTGTCACCCCAAGATCCCCACATGCCTACATCACTTCCGGGTCATGCTGGAAGTCATGTGGGAACATTGCTGAAACATCAGGTGAGACTCCCTGCTCCCGGTAAGCCAACTCCCCCATCCCCTACCAGGTGCCAGGAGGGACTTGGCAACTCTAATTTACACAGTGTTTTGGAGAAGAGCATTTAGTATCCTAAGCTGCACTGTGGGTGTATGTTGGTGTGGCAGGAAGCAAGTATGTGTTTTTGTGTGTGGAGGGGTTGTTTTACATCCCCATTGAATTCAATGGGAATGTTTTTACAGATACCTGTTTTTTCACTGGCATAATATTATATTGGCACAGAATACAGACTGGTCTCATGTCTCTTCTGGCGTGTCCCCTAGTTTATCCATTTCTATAAGGGGACTCGGATTCCCTTATACCAGAAGTGATAGCAGAACTGGGTTTACGGTGGCACAGAGTTGATTCAGTGATAAACTGGCTGAGGACAGACTGGCAGTCTGGCCCGCTCTGCCTCGCTTTAAAAGTGGAGGCAGAGCGGCCGTCCAGACCACCACATCTGCCCCCCGGAGGCGTCCTGGACTCACCTGGTCTGGCGATGTGCTCCTCCCGCAGCAGCTGGGCACCACTTCCTAGTGGTGTCCCAGCGGCTGCGCGCGCGTTCCACCCGCTTCTGGTGGGTGTGAATGCGGGCGGGTGGGCAGAGCCACGCGGTGTTCTGCCACTGGAAGCCGCCCGCAGTGTGGACACTGTGGGTGGCTTCCTTGCGGCGGCGTCTGAATGCCGCACTGTGGGACAGTTCGCCCCAGCTTGTTCTGCCGCGCTGCAGGAGCGCGGCAGAACTTCAATCTGTCCTCACCCACTGGCTTATCCCTGAGTTATATCAATGTATCACTGTGTTATGCTGGGAAGAGACTTAGCTGCCATCCTAAACAGCTCACAATAACTTTATAATTGAGCCTTGTTCTGGGTTGGGGGAGACCCAAGGATGCCACTGAAAACAAAATCAAACAACCATGGCAGAAGCTGAGTTTTACTTGCCCATACTGACATAAATGATGTAGATACACAGGAATTTCTAAGCTCGTCCATAATATAATGGAGCTGATGATCAGTTTGACTTCCCAGACATTCACAGCTGCAAGGGGTTAGTAGTAGCCTATCATTATGTTGCTGATTTAATACTCCAAGGAGAAAAATAAATAGTGTCTAAACATACACAATCTGCATAATACTAAAGTACTAAAGTATTATGATCATGGTGTATACAAAATTATATTAAGGACAGATGAAAAGCAAAATAGTATTCCAATGTTAATCCATCTGTCATCTGCAATAGTAGGCAGTTGATTATCAACTAATGCAGCTTAATTTATGTACTAAGAATAGCACTTGATGTTTAGTGATACCTATATGGAAAAAGTTCTACATTTCTTATTTTTACTTAAGTTAGAAAACACCAAGATTAATGTAGTACCACCAGTAACAGTTGTATCCTTCCTGGATACTGACATTATTCAAATAGTTCAAAAAGAAGCTTGGGTCTGAAAGTACAAGTGATTAAAAAAAAATTATTAGAACATTTATTTCCCACCTTTCCTTGTGGTTCAAGGTGGCTAACAATAATTGATGGTGGCACAGTTGTATGTAAGTCACCCTGAGCCAGCTTCAGCCGGGAGGGCAGGGTAGAAATTTAATGAATCACATAAAAGGGATATAAAGTGGGTGAGGTGAGCTGACGGTCTCCCTCATCAGCACTTAACTGTCAGAAAACTACCAGGCATTTTCTTCCACTGGGGCTTCCAGTCCTGAGAGTGAGTTAGGGAAAAAACAGAAGGGAGAGCTTTTAGGGGAGAAAGCATGAATGTTGGGGAGTTCTATAGTCTACTTCCACCCGCTCCTCATGAAATCATTCATGCTACCTCCCCTTTATTCTTGGTTGGTTGTGTCCCATATTCTAAAGTTTAAACTCTAAATCTCCCATTGGCCCAATCTGCATTTGCTATGTAAAGCTATTCCATGCTGCTGTGGTGCTGGCTTACCATTTGCCTCGGTATAAAGGTCTCCTCTGTCTGCAGCAGAACGCAAGCTGTTTAGGGAGAGCAAGCAAGTGAGGGAAGAGGAGCAGCCTCCCAGGGGTGCTGTGCTGCACTGCAGGGAGGCAACAGCACCTGTGACCCCCCCACACACAGAAAGTAAAAGGGGGTGACCTGACAGAGGGGAAGGCGGGGGGGGGCAGGAAAGATGGGACGAGCTGAGTAAAAAACACAAAACATCCAGCAGTTGCCAGGCAGGGCGATCTGGAGAGTACCCCAGGAAATACCAAATGATTCAGGGGTGGGTGTGCTTCCAACCCCCCCCCCCCATATAATCGCAGACAAATGTTCCTTGTTTTTAAACACAGATGACTGCATTTTCAGATAACTTGTTTCCTTTGTGACAATTTGCATATCTCCTTAGAAAAGATTGGGAGAGAGGAGAATTCAGCTCCAGTTGTCTGCTTTTTGCTCACAGTGGCTCAACAGTGGGGAGGAGCAGTTGTACCACCTTAAAAGCACATTCAGATAAGGCAGTGAGATGCTGTAGTAACCTTGGGGTCACTGCTAAATGGTAATAAAATGATGCAGGCAGCTGATGCTGAGATGAAACAACAGGAGATCAAATGTAGGCAGAAATTTGCAGGGGTCATTTGGGGCTGGAGCGAGATGGAGTGGCACTCTGCCAGCCCAGAAGTGGGCATTAGGGCAGCTACGGGCCAAATTAGATTCGCTGATCTGATTCGGCCTGCTGCTGAATTGCCGCTGAAATTTGGCAGTGGCTTAAAAAGTGGCTGGAGGGGAGGGGGTTTGAGGGAGAGGCTCCAAACTTACAGGGTAGCTGCTGGAGCCTCTCCCCCAAATACCCACCAAGTTTCAAGAAAATTGGACCAGTAAAAAGTTACTTTTTTCCCATTATAGAGAACAATGGAGAGAATGGGGACAACCTGTTTTGGGGCCCGTAGAATTGGACCCCCTTGGTCCAGTCTTCTTGAAACCTGGGTATTTCGAGGAGAAGCCCCAGCAGCTACCCTGCAGGTTTAGAGCCTCTCCCTCAAGCCCCCTCTCCTCCAGCCCCTCATATACTCTATGAGTTTTTGCCATTGACTTCAATGCCCCATAAGGTATAATGGGCCTGAAACTGACGTTTGGCCAGCCAAATGACTCCGGAATGGGCTTGCATTGCTGAAACTGACATGCAAAGGTCATTTGGCTGCCAGAACAGATGCGGCCTGATTTGGCCCAATCTGAATCAGGCCAAAAAATTTTTATTTGCACACCCCTAGTGAACACAAATGGCAGTGGCAAGCTCCCAGTGGGCCTGTGGAGGAAGCGAGAAGGAGTTTAAAGTTTAAACCCCTTCTGTTTAGAGTTGTATGGCAGCAATCGTACGATCTTTCCATTGTATTCTATGGGACCCTTCTCGCTTTGCTCCCCCCCTTGGCAGGCCAGCTGGGAAAGGGAAGGGAAGGCTTTTTGAAGATGCCCCCTCTTTTGCTTCCCTTTATGACACACTTCCAGTGATGTCAGGGGGTGTGACATATACTAATGAGTTATGCTAATAGGTATGCTAATGAGCTCCTGCACCTCTTTTTCTATGAAATGACCCCTAGACATTTGTGTGAGAATGTGAGATCATTTGCACAATGGTAGGAAATACCAATGCAGATTGGACCATTGTCTCTAGATTCTGAGGTCAAATGGTTTGTTGTTGTTTTTAAAAGCAGAGTGTATATGTTAATCCATTATGATACCTGTACCTTCCACAACCTAGGTAAGAAGAATGATAGCCAGAAGTTTATATTTAGAAGTTTGTGATTCTAGAAAAATATACGTGACAAATCTCACAATATAAGCATAAGAGCCTGGGCTATGAAGCATGTGCTGTAATTAATGTGCAATACAGCCATAAATTCACTATGCATCATTCTTCTCATGCTGGTCCTTTGGAATGGTACATGTTCAACCTTGTTCTCTGTTGGATAGATCTGATGCTTAGATGATATGCATTCATTTGTTCAGGCTTTTTGGCTACAGAAGAAAATCTCGCATAAGCAATCAGAGTGGCTGGGAGACAGGGTTCTGCTTCAGGAAGTTCCTAAATCAGTCCATGCCTCTGCTTCAAAGTTGTGTCTTATTTCATTTCAAATATTTCTATATTGCTTTCAGTAGACATATTCCGAAGTGATGGGAAGTCATGCCTAAGGTGTGAGTTCTCTAAATAGCCTTAGGCAAGAAAGTATCTCTCTTCCTTAGCACTCCATTCTGTAACACAAACTTGATAATGCTGACCTACTTTATAGTTTATTGCTATGGCTGTAGAATGACTGCTTAGACTGATGGTGCAAGGAGAAGGGGAGGGAATTTGGGAATTTCTTTGTCAGCTGAGTAAGACCTCAACTGAGTAGCTGTTTCTGCTTGTTACAGATATTTAAGCCAGGGTGTGGCCAGCAGTGTGAGCTTTTGGCATAAACTGAATGAAAATAATCAAAGGGTCTTTGTAAGGTTACTATCCTCCAAAGAGGAGCCTGGATATCTCTTGGGATTACAACCAATTCCCAGATGACAGAAATCAGTTTCCCTGGAGGAAATAGCAGCTTTGGAAGGTAGACTCTGTGGCATTATACTGGCTGAGGTCTTGCCTTCCCCATAGCCTTCCCTCTCCTGGATCCACCCCCAAATCTCCAGAAATTTCCCAAATTGGAGTTGGAAACCCTTGGCCCTTGGGTCTTACTTTGTGGGTCATTGCAAGTTAAGTAGTTTGACTCAAAAACAGAAAAAACCCTGAGGTTGCGGTCACATGTGCGAGATAAAGTGGGGATGGTGGCAGCGGTGGCTATTTCCTCGGGTGGAAGTTGACCCGCAGTTGCACCATCAATCAGTCTTTTCAAGCTGTGGGCGCAGCCTGCCACTGCATGATCAGATGCAGCCACGGGTGAGTCGGGTTTTTTTTTGCCGGGGATTGATGATTCACACCTCTGTCCTGAGGGTTCCCTATTTAGTGCGCAATGATGCACATACTGAGGGGTTGGGGAACAATGGCACGGAGTCGGGATGGCCTGATCAGACCATCTGGATGCCATGAGAACGCACTGGAGCAACCAGACAGGGAAAAGTCTGCCTGTGGCCCATGGCAACCCATTTGCTACCGGGCTTTCCCTGGTGCCTGTTTACTCCGCTTCTGCGGCGGAGCAACACAGGTTGCTGCTGGCTGCAGGACACTTGCCAGATGTTTGTGTCCGATTGCGCACCTTAAATCCGCCCAGCATTCGCGCCTATGTCGGGGCTAATCGTGCATATGGTCACAGCCTGAGATGCTGAAATCTAAAATCCCTCAGTCCTTGCCTGATCTTCCTGATGAGCAGAGGCCAGCAGCAACAATTACAACAACTACAACAAATCTGGCTCTATATGGTGGGTGTGGGGCTCACTGTGATTGGTGGAGCATGCTGCAAACTTGGAAGTGCTGCCATGCATTATTGATATCTATGGTTTTTGCAAGAATGACAATAATATCATAAATGTCACCAGGGGTCATTTCGTAGAAAAAGAGGTGCAGGAGCTCATTACCATAACTCATTTGCATAACTCATTTGCATATGCCACACCCCCTAACATACCGGAAGTGTGTCAGAAGGCAACACCCATCCCTCAGGCTCCACTCCACAGGTGAGTGAAACTGACCTGCTCTTCCTCCATTCCCTTCCCCATCCAATACTTTGTGCAATAAAAATAAGCGTACAGACTTTCCTGTGTGTGATCGCTCCAGCACTCTCTCATGGGATCGGGATGGTTTGATCAGGCCCTCCCAACTCTGTATCATTGCCCCCCCCCCCCCGCAGTATGCACATCATCACAAACTCCATAGGGAGCCTGCGGTGCAGAGGTGTGATTCATCGATCCCTCGTTTAAGTGCATGGGGGGAAAACGGGGAAAAATGGGACCAAAAAACCCTGACTCACCCGCAGTTGCGTCTGATCACACACTGACAGACTGCGCCCACAGCTTCAAAGGGAGGTGTGATCGTACAACTGCGGGTCAAATTACTCCATAGGAAATAGCCTCGCTTTCCCCCCGTTTTTTCTGGAACGTGTGACCGCAACCTTGGTAATCTTATAAACCTTGGGTCTGTTTGTAGAGAAAGGTAGATTAGAAGCATTTCTAACTGAATATATAAATGTGGACATTCTAACTTGAAGATAGGGTTGCATCATTAGTCCTGACTAAACTCTTGATCTGGATCATAGAGTTTTATAGAGAAGAAAGTGAATAAAAATGACCATTAGGAGACAGAGAAGGAAAAAATAATCCCTGTGGTGTGATTTTAGAATCTTTGACTCAGATTGAATAGCCTATTGGTTTTGTTTCTTACAGCCAGTCGAAGCAGAATAATTCTGTCATTCCTCAGAATGTAAAACATCTTGACTTGTTATTTATAATAGCCATTTCACTGCAAGGAGCAACACCACAGGTCTTTTGAAAAGTAGGACAGCCTTTTTACCCTTTTTATAAGGAGCATATATCATTACGAAGAAAACTGTCAGATTTAAGAGCCTTGGTTTATAAGAATGTTTTCATTCTTTTATCAGCAGTAGACATAATGCCCAATTCAAAGACTGTTGTAAGTAAAATAAATATAGGTTTTTAAAGGCTGTACTGTGAGAAGAATGGACTCTGGGGAATTTCAGATTCAGTACAATACATAAACTCTGGGTTTTTTAAAAAAATCTTCCCATCACTTTAGAAGTAATGGAGAACTGAACAGTGCGCACAGGTTCCTTAACCATCCAGCCAATTTAATTGTCAGTTTTCACACAGGAATCATTGCCCTGGTATTCCTTTCAGGCATTTTGGTGTGATTATAGTCACTTGGTTATGTGCTGCCTGCCTCTGATAAAATGAGAAGGACCAGTGTAGTGAAGTAAGCAGAGTTTGGAATGAATTGAGGGTGCCTGAGTTAAGAATGAACGAATGTTCTCTATTCTTTTTTTAAAAAAATATTCAATTATATATTTGTCAATGGTATTGGTTCTCCACTTTTCACGCTTAGTTTTATAGATTCATTTATACTGTATGTGCATCCTGCACAGTTCTTGTGTACAATTTATATGATACAAGTGGAGAACACACAAGGACTGGCCGAGGAAGTCTCATCATTTTTTCTGTATCACCCATTCTACACTTTCTCCTCTTTCCCTCCTCCTGGCAGCTCCCATATCCTCTCCCCTTTCTTTGCTCTCTTTTCTTCTTCCCATCTGCCTACTTTCCCTGTTCCCTTCTCTTCAACTTGATGGTTTATTTAATATATTTTTACACTGCCTTTTTCTCCAATGGGACCCAAAGCATTTTATATCATTCCCCTATCCTGCATTTTATCCTCACAACAACCCTGTGAAGTAGTTTATGCTGGAAGTGAGTGATTGGCCCAGAGTCACCCATTCATAACAGAGTGGGGATTTGAACCTGATTCTCCCATATTCTAGTCTGACACTATATTGCTACATCACATTGGCTTTCATACAGTGGCTGCTGTCAATTAGTACAGAATCATCAGAAGGTTGCCCTGGGCCTAGGGGAGTTGTGCAAGTCATCTGAGGGCTGCTGCCAGGCCTGTCCCTAGAGTTCTTTCTCTAGGGCAGTGGGAAGCTGAAGAGAGGTAACCTTTGAGGCCAAAGAGCCCTGGAAAGGGCCCTGCCTTTGCCTTTTACTGAAACCAAGAAACCATGGCTTGAGGCCTGGCAATACTGCTTGGGCATTCATTTCTTAAAGCTGCAAGTGTTGCTTCTGTAATTTGTGGGGTGGGGGGGTTAACCCCTAATATTTTTCTTTTTGGATTACAGATTTTTCTGAAAACTGATGTCTTTTTCAAGTTTCTATAAAGATCTGTATTCTCTGTTCATGGCACCAGTCTCTGGATTTAATATGCAAAATGTGTAAAGACATATAAAATAGTTCAAAAATAAAGAATTGTGAGTTTGATTTGCACAAGGGAGAAGCAAAATTAAAAAATAGGGATTTGAGGGGTTTGAATGAGAAATTTGGAATCAGCTTTAACCTGAGTTCAAATCCTTTTGTTAAGGATAAACTTAAATGAGTTAGTTACCTGAGACAGTCATTATCTGTCAACTTAACCCACATTGCAATGTTATTGTGAAGATAAAGAAAAACTCTGTCCTCCTTGAATTTCTTTAGATGTAAAACATGTGAATAAAGTGTACTTTTTCAAAACTATAGTAGCAGTATGATAGAATTATATTTGCCTTTACCTTCTGTAGAACGGCAATACTTACAGTTGCAACATTTGTTGGTATCTAAATATGGCCCTGTGGCATTAGAGTGCCCTTTGTTCCTGAAAACTCTAATTGAATCAAGGCAAAAAACCAAACCTACAGTTTTTGTTTATAAATATTTGATGTTGATTAATAAATGTGATATGCAGAGTCTCAGGAATGAATGGAATGAGGAGGTAGATCACCCTATTTTGTCAAAGCAATGGGATATGGATCTTAAGTTAAGACATAGGTCATGATCAGACAGGTCTTTAGATCTGACCCAGGCATGAGTGCCTGCCAGATTTAAAAAGCATGACCAGACAGTGACATCTGGGAAATGTGCCACATCCGTGACCAGCCCATTGATCCCCGCCAGGGAGCCATACTTTAAAGATACTGCTGAAAGTCTGGTCTAAAGCTTGCCGATGGGCCAATGGTGGACTTTCCCCGTCTGGTCATTCCAGTGCACAATCAACCTGAACAGCCCGAACGGCCGCCAATAAAAAAAAATCTTAGTGGTATGCGCATAAACGCATAAGTGTGCTACGACCGCAGAGCTCCGCTGAAACATTCCAGACAATTTCATGTTTCTGAAGGGCCCATGAAACTTATGAACTTTGTTAATTGAAATGGTACCTAGAGGAAGGTACCACGGGCGGTGCTTTTAACATTCAAGTCCGTGCATGCATGGAAAAACAAGTAGACAGTGAGGCACATATGTGCATAGGCAAACAGATTTTTTTTTAAAAAACCCGACCACGCAGCTCCTTTAGGTGGACGCCATCTAGACAATCCACCGTGGAGTCCGCATGTGGTAAGGGATTCATAGGGGAGCTGTCTGGTCGTGCAACACTGGATAAAAAAGATTGGGATCAAATTAGAGCCAGGCCAATGGTGGTATTAGCTGCCCGTCTGAATGCACCCTTAATCAGCAAAAAAAAAAAAAAATGTTTAGGACTCTTCAGCAAAGGATTGAGTAAAGTGCCTAATTGTTGGTGTCGTAACTAACAGAACACATCCCTTAAACATACACTTTGGGCCTGTCCAGTCATTCAGATTTTCTGAGAAGTTGTTATTCATATTAACTTTGTATTAGAATGTTCATTTATTTTTGAGGGTGCGTATTTACTTTTAAACTATTTATCCATCTCTGGGAGGCTAACCAATGGTCAACAAAAATGGTACCTCCATGCCCTTACTACATCTAAAAGACTCGTATTACAACACTGGAAAGATAAAAGCCCAGCTCCAGTAAATCTTGAGGATCTTAGAACTCCATCAATATTTGAACGTATGGCATACAGACAGCAATTGTGCATGGACATCTTTGGAAACTTTACAGAAATTATGTGTAGATCCACCACCACCATTGTTATATATTTGTCTTTATATATTTTTTCTTTTTAAAAAATCTTATTTAGTTGCTGGATTTTGAGTTTTCTCATTCTTTTTTTCTGAAACAAAGAAATAATTTTTTAAACAAAAGGCCTCAGTATACATGTATTTTCTCTGTTTCACTGGAGTCAGTTATTAAACCAGTTTTACAGGTTTTCAGTGTTCTTCAAGCTGTCCCTGCCATTTCAAAGATTTTTTTGTCAAAAGTTCATTTTCCATTTGTATCTCTGATTTCTTCCAGTACTTGGCATAAATAATTCTTGCTGCTGTAACTATATGTATAATTAAGTGCTTAACTAACCCCCCCCCCCATGTATTTGTTGCCAATTGTTGTCTTCTAGCTTGGATAAAAAGGACAATTACTACCAGATAATACAGCAACTCATGTAAACAATTTCCCAGCATTTATTGGAGTGTACATTGCTGTTTGTGTCAGTTCAACATCGACTGAATAAGCTACATTTTAATTTTTATCATAAATAAGCATTTTACATTGCGCTCCTTAGTTCATTTCTGACAGGAAGCCACTGGGGGGCAGTATCTAGTCAGCATAATGTTTGCTCCTGCACTTCAGAATTAGAAGGCTATCAAGCATCTGTTTGTTTTAAGCCTCCTAAAATCAAATGATTGGCTGCAGAAGCATCACTTTGTTTGGGGGAAACTAAGAGGTGTACTTGCCCAGTAGTCCTGTCTGTATTCTTTATTAAATATGGGAATTCAAAGCATTAGTTCTTCAGAAATATGAATGGTTGAAATGTGTGGTAGGACATTCTCCTTTAAACCTGTTAGTCTACAAAAACAAGTAGATTCTAACATGACTGAATCAAACTACCCAGAATTATTTATTAGAAATCAGATCACCTTTGCTGTGAAACAGAACTGAATCCAGTAGCACCTTAGAGACCAACTAGATTTTCAGCTTTCAACAGTGAAAGCTCCCTTCGTAAGATACCTCTCTTCATCAGTTTATTGTGATAGTCATCTGCTGGGTGCATGTAATACAGCCAATGCATTCAAGGATATCTGTTATGTACTGTAATCAAATATAAATTATTTTTTTAATTAATTACTAACATTTTGAGAATTTCAAGTCATTCCAGCTTGAACTGAAACACTCAGCTATTTCCCCCTAAGCCAGGCTACAACTCTAAGCATACATATTCGGACATAAACTCCAATGAAATCAGTAGGACTTTTGAGTTAAATACAATTAGGATAAAGCAACTGGGTTGATTCACAAGGATAAAGACAAGCAGTAAATTGACTGGAGCTAAATAGTCTACAAGTAGCTTTTCTTTCATTTTGCATTCCTTTATTTTATTTAAGAACATAAGCTAAGCCTTGCAGTATCAGACTAGTGGTCCTTCTAGTCCAGCACCTTATCTCACACAGAATGACAACAAGTCCCCCTGGATGTCCAACCACAGACATAGAGGCAGAGGCCTTCCCCTGATGTTGCCTCCTGGCACTGGTTCCCTTTAGTCACCATGGCCAATCAATACGAGGGTAGTTGAAGTCTCACAGTATCACAACATTATCTGTTTTAATCACCTCCCTTATTTCATTCTTCATCTCAAAATTAGCCTCAACACTTTGATCAGGTGGGTGATATTACACTCCCACTTTTAAGTAACCGTTAGGGCCCAGTATTTCTGCCCATTTCACTTGATTCAATGCCTTCTTTGATGTATAATGCAACACTTCCCGCAACCTGTCCCTCCCTGTCCTGCTTATAAAGCTTATTCCCAGGGATAACTGTATCCCATAGATTTTCCCCATTCCACCATGTTTCTGAGATACCCACTATATCTAAATTGTCATTGAGCACCAAACACTCCAACTTCCCTTTCTTGGCTCAGAGACTTCTAGCATTGGCATATAAACATCTATAACATGTTTTCCTCTCCAGCAACCCAGGATTCCCTTGGCCCCTTTACTTTTTTAAACTTTTCACTCCTCCTTCCTTCTCTTTGAGGGCCTTTGCATAGGCTGATTTGTATTTGTATCACTGCTGTTTCTTGTGATAAATTGATTGTTACAGTCACCTTGTGGCCAAATCCAATCTTGTAAAACAGTCCCAGTATAAAGGACATTCTAGCCATCATATGAGGCAGAGAATCATTTTGTGGCATAGAGGATATTGAGATGTTGTACCTGGAAAAATCCTCACTCACCCACAACTCACTGGCTGGCCCTGGGCCAGTATCTCTCATCCTGAATGAGTTGTTGCAAAAAGAGTTGTTCTAAAATGAAACAATCCTATGTGTGCCCCCCACCAGCTCCCTAGAGGAATGTGATGAATTTTTAAATGTGTCTGTGTGCTTCATATGAATCATAAGAATCTTGCTGGTGGGTGTTTGCTAACCACACCCCAAAATACTCTATTGTCACATGAATTGCATTTTTTCTGTCATTTAAAAAAGCCCTTTATCAAAGCTAACAGTGAGAAAGAGAAACTAGATTTAGCATTAATCACTGAATTTTCAAGACATAGCCTGCAAATACTACATTTTTAAAAACTTGCCAGTCTACATTAGTGTTTCCAGAGGTGTAGGATTCTACTAATTGGATATTTCAAATGAAATCATAACATTTAAGTACAAACAATGGATCAGCAAGTTGAGGCTGTTCCTCCACTGCTTTTGGCCTTTCTCTTCTCTGCAGTGAAACACCTCAAAAAGGTGTCTCTCAAAGTGGTCAGTCACTTCTTTATTTTATTTCAGCTCTCCCTAGCAATTACATTTATAAAAGACAGCTTCTGTGCCAGTTGCACATAGAAAGAGGGTAGACAGGTTCTCAACAAGCACTCTTGTTTATTAAGAAACTCTGTGACGTTTGTGATAAGGGTCTTAATAAACAGTCATCCTTCTAGAGTAGCAGATTAAGAGAGTTGAAGTTAAGGATCTGTTTGAAAGACACATAAGAAACTGGTTGCAATTACAATCACAAAAAGCCCTGTTTGCTGACATATGTAAATCAACTGTTACAGAGTATTGATATTACTGACATTGCATAAACTTAATTTACATTGCCTGAAACACAAGTGCACTGCAATGCACAGATAGGGTTCTTGCATATTTGGACACCTCCATTAACTTTGATAGAAAGAGCAGTTCTGCCTGTTTGTAGCTTTGCATGTAAGGAACATCCTTCTTCAATGAAAAAAGTTGGGATATCAGTGCCAACAAGGGAGTTTAATGTATACAACTGGAATCCCCATGGCTACCAGGAATTTGCTGGGTAAAATGGCTGTGTATAGTGTGGACAGTAAGCTATGGTACCACAGCTGAACACATGTTTGCAGACAAGAAAGTCCCAGATTTAGTCTCTTGATGGCCCTGAGGCCTCACACTGATGGGACCCCCATTTTGTTACATTTTATTCCCATTTTGTAAATGTGTACACTTCAGTGTAGGCTTAGAAATGATAGATGGAGGCTGTTTTAAAATAATATAAAATGGCAGTGAGTCATGCTAAGGGCATAAAGGGATGCAGGGAAGCTCCTCCATCAATTGTGCAAAAGCCCACCCTAAGAGGGATTTCCCCAAAGACCTCAGAGCCTCTTTCCAGATAATTTGATTTTAACTAATGACCCGTATCTCCGAAACAATAAACAATGGGCCAATTCCAGCAAGTTCCTCTAAATCTTAATGACTGGACAGGAAGGTTCCTGCCCTTCCTTGATCATGACAAGCACCCAGCCATAGTTCTTACTTCCAATCCGCCCCCCCCCCCCGAATATTTTTGATATGTTTAACACAAACAGGGAAGACTCCCCTCCATAATGCAAAGAAGAATTTCTTTTCAAACTTGCTAATCTCTGGAAAGACTGGATTTTTCTTACTTTTGTTCTCTAAAGTTAACACCCCTACTTCTCCTCATTATACATTTATTATTATATTTATTGTATATTTATTTATTGTCTTTACTGTTATTGCATAATACAGCATAGCATAAACAGCAAGCAAAAGGTTATAAAGAGTTACCCTCAGCCCCAATTTTTGTAGCTGGTTTGGACTCATCCAGTTGGACATCACAATTGGCCTCTCCAGGGCTCTTTTTGTAGAAAAAACCCAGCAGGAACTCATTAGCATAACAGGCCACACCCAACAGCAGAAACTCATTAGCATATCAGGCCACATCCCTGACAGCACAGCTCATTGGCATATTAGGCCACAACCCCATCTTACCAGAAGTGTAGTCATCCAGCCACACTCACCTTTTGCTTCTAATTCTGTTTACCTTGTTTGTTGTCAAAACGGTTTTGACAAAACCATACCATTCCACATCCCAGCATCCAGACAGAGAGGGAAAAAAGGATGGAACAAGGTGGCATTGTGGAATGGGGTGAGAGGATGAACTTATTTATTTCAAATATTTCTGTCCCATCTATATAAAATCTTGCCTGAATCAACATCTTATGTCCATCAATTATTGGATTGGAATCAATTCCTAAAGGTTCCTATTGACAAAATAAAATCAAAATGAGTTCATAAAACAGATTGGTGGTGGTGGTGGAGGAAAGTGATGTCATGTCGCAGCTGACATATGGCAACCCCCATAGGGTTTCCAAGGCAACCAATGCCATTGCCTGCCCCTGCCTGGACTTCCTTGGTGGTCTCCAACCCTACTTAGCTTCTGAGATCTGATGAGACAGGCTAGCTAGCCTGGGCCATCCAAGTGAGGGCAAAGCAGAGCAGCACAAAATAAATGGTGCAAAGCAAGGTATCTATCACTGGTGCAACTAAATGGTGCAAAGTGGGTAGTACAAATTGATGCAAAACAGGGTATCAATCACTGGTGTAAATAAATGGTGTGAAACATGGTATCTATCACTGACCCCATGGGCAGCCGTTATTTGTCTGTTTGTATGCAACTGTTATTTTAAATAAAAATAATAAAGACAATAATAGTGATAAATACCAGTCATTTATCACTTAAAAATGTTCACCAGCACACACACCCCAACCCCAAGCTTCAGTGGTTAAAAAACACAACATTTAAAAAATGGACTATTTGTTTGCTTTAAAAAACCCATGAATTATTTTCAGCAGCTATTCCAACATGATTTGTTTTTAGCAATCTTTTTTAAGAGACATAATAAGGAAGAGAGTTCACCAGCACCATCCCCCAACCTCTGGCTTCAATGGTTAAAAGACACATTTAAAAATGGACTATTTGCTTGCTTTTAAAAAAATGCATTATTTCCAGCAGCTATTACAACAGAAATTGGTTTTTAGCATTTTTTAAAGAGGCATAATAAGGAAGAGAGTCCCCCCCCCCACTCTAGTCTTCATCGGTTAAAAAGACACAAGATTTAAAAATGGACTTTTTGCTTACAGGATTCATTTGGTGACTTTTGAAGAGAGTTCAACCTATCTACCCTGCCCCCCCACAAAGGCATTCTGTTATTGCGTACATGGCAGGGTTTTCATGCTGTAACATGAAGCTGACCTAGCTAGAAATGTGGTTTATTCCATACAGTTAATGTCTCCTAAGTGGTGCAGCAAAAAAGCTTTGGTCTGGTCAGTTGATCTAGCATCCTCAAACAACAGAAAAGTAGAAAGAGAGGTAAAAATAATGGCCCTTGGGGGACAAAGATGCTTCTCTACCCAATGCCATGATTACCTGGAGACCCTCCCTGCTCAGAGGTGAAGTGATCACTGGGAGCCTCTGGGGCTACCGGGCTGGGAGGCTGTGTCCAGTGAGCAGGTGACACACAGACTGATTTCCCATGAAGTACTGCTCCGCCATTGCTCTTCCCTTTCCCCTGATTGTGTGCATCAATTTCCCACTATTTGCCCCATGCTGGATTTTGACCCACGGCTTTGCCAGTTTCCCTCCGTGGCTTCATGATCCTGTTTTTTGAGGATTGTGAAGCCACAGGGGAAAATGGGCAAAGCCATGGGTCAAAATGCAGCATGGGGCAAATAGTGGGAAATTGACACATGCAATCAGGGAAAAGGGAAGAGTGGCGACGGAGCAGCGCCTCGTGGGAAATCAGTCACAGTCTCCACTTTGGTTGGGCTTGAGAGATTTCCCCATCATTCCCCCCACACCCGTGACAAAGATCTGGCCATGGAAGCAGACGTGCCACCGGCTGCCCAGTCCACGCTCTGGCTGATCCCTCCTTCCTGCTCCCTCCCCACTGCTGCATCCAGCCTTTCATCTTTCTCTCTGACCGATTTCCCATGAGGTACTGCTCCACCATTGCTCTTCCCTTTCCCCTGATTGTGTGCATCAATTTCCCACTATTTGCCCCGCGCCACATTTTGACCCATGGCTTTGCGAAGCCACGGGTCAAAATGCGGCGCAGGGCAAATAGTGGGAAGTTGAGGGACACAATTGGGAGAAAGGGAAGAGTGATGGCGAAGCACTGTTTTATGGGAAAACTGTCTCTGCTCCTCCAACCCCTTCCTGTGTCAGCATAAAAACATACCCCACTACAACACTCACTGCCATGAAGACAAAACTGGACAGTGGGAGAGGTAAACAAGAAACCCTCCAAAGAACCCGGCATGGTAGTGCCTGAACCCCCAGCACATTTTATTCATTGCTAACTAACTAGCGGGGAGATGGGAGGGGGGAGAAAAAAGAGAGGGCTTGCTCTTGGCTGGCTGTGGGGCAGTGTGGTCTTGGTCACCAAACTTGTTGCTGGGTGGCAGGAACTTCTTGCCTCCCAGGGAAGGGCAGGCGAGGGCGCACAGGTGAGGTGAGGCCGGCCTGGAGGAGCCCCTTTTGTCAGTTAACTCGGCTTGCTGCAGCTTACCTTTCCAGCCGGGGCTGGGGCCTGGGATGCAGGTTCCAACTTCCCTCTGGAGCGGGCGGCAACTGTGTATGTGCAGCACACGTGCTCTAGAGCAGGGCTTTGGGCGAGGGAGGGGCGGGGTGGGCTCGAAAGCCAGCTGGAACACCTCTTTGCTCCATAGACCACTTTGCTGCACTTTCTTTCTCTGCCTGGTCAGTTTCAAGCTACTAAAGCTGTTGCATTGCTACTGAGGAATCCCTCTCCCTTCTCTCGAAGATCATATTTCTTGTTTCTCCCCTTTTAGTCTTTATGCAGTCTACTAGGGAAAGGTTTTAGAGTTCTATTTGTATTTTATTTCAATGCATTTTTTACTTCTGTAAAGTATAAATTTGCTCTAGATTATTGCTCAACTTAATTTGATCTCTTTTCTGTTATTTAAATAAAACCCTGTTTAAGAAGCTTAATCCCTCTCATTCTTTCAAGTGTTGGTCTGAATCTGGACCTTGGTATACGTAGGGTATTTGCAAAGTACATCATGCGAAATGCCAGCCTGGATGAATCACAAGCTGGAATTAAGATTGCTGGGAAAAACATCAGCAACCTCAGATATGCAGACGATACCACTCTTTTTTAATTTTAATTTTTATTGAACAGCTTGAACAAATACAAATGATAACATCAACAGTATCAACAACAAATTGAGCCTAGAGGTGAGTACAACGTATTCAAAGTTTTGTTTGACATTCTGTTTTGTATTAATATCTACAACCTTTCACATATTTTTGTATTTTAACCCCTTCAGTTATGTGATCAGATTATATGTAGCCAATTCTTTCATCTATGAGAAACCCATACCATCCTATGGACCAAAATTTGGATCAAAAGTGTGTCCATGAAAGATAGGCAGAGTTTGTTGGAAGTATATCTTTTTCTGTCATATATTTAAGTAGCTAGAACCAGGGAGATTCAAAGCATGAAGATGTGTTGGGGGAATCTTTATTTGATAGTTGAATGACGTTCATGATTTTAGCTAAAATAAATTGATCCTATATTTTGTTGTGTCAATTTTGAATAGTTGGGGGAGTAGCCAGTTTCCAGACTTAGGCTATTGCTATTCTTGCTGTGGCTAATAGAACTGAAGTTATTTCAATGCAGAAGTTGGCTTGAAACTCAACATCAAAAAAACTAAGATCATGGCATCTGGCCCCATCACTCCTTGTCAAATAGAAGAGGAAGTCGTGGAAACAGTGACAGATTTCATGTTCCTGGGATCCAAGATCACTGCAGACGGTGACTGCAGCCATGAAATTAAAAGACACCTTCTCCTTGGGAGGAAAGCGATGGAAAATCTAGACAGCATAATAAAAAGTAGAGACATTACCCTGCCAACAAAAGTCTGTATGGTCAAAGCAATGGTATTCCCAGTAGTAATGTATGGCTGCGAGAGTTGGACTATGAGGAAGGCTGAGTGCCGAAGAATAGATACTTTTCAATTATGGTGGTGGAGAAGACTCTTGAGAGTCCCTTGGACTGCAAGGAGATCTAATCAGTCAATCCTTAAAGAAATCAACCCCGACTGTTCCCTGGAGGGCCAGATACTGAAACTGAAGCTCAAATACCTTGGCCACCAAATGAGAAGGGAGCACTCACTGGAGAAAACCCTGATGCTGGGAAAGACTGAAGGTCAAAGAAGAAGGGGATGGCAAAGGATGATATGGTTAGACAGTGTTATCGATGCAACAAACATGAAATTAAGCAAACTCCGGAGCATGACAGAAGACAGGAGGTCCTGGCGTAATGTGGTCCATGGGGTCACAAAGAGTCAGACTCAACTGTGTGACTGAACAACAACAACATATGTAGGGTAAGGGGCAAAATACATTTTAAAATATCTCAAATACATGTGTTTGCTCCATGCTAGCGAGAGGACACATTTACACATTACGGGACCTTCAGATTGATGCCAATTTGGTTAATAATGGCATCTACAGCTAAAGGATCTCCAAACAGCAGGTGATGGGAAAGATATTTCTCTACAAGACAGCAGCTGCCAGTCAATGTACACAGTACTGAGCTAGAGAGACTAGGGGTTTGACTGGGAAGGATGCAAATTCATATGGTACGATAAATGTATGAGTTCTGTTTATTATTACATATGAACTGTATATTTTATTAATTCACTAGTGTGGGGAGACCATCTCTCAAGAATTTGGGGAATAATCTAAAGTTGTAATAAATAAATAATACTAATCAAAGTTTATATTTTAAGGTTTAATTTAGATATTTTTGTAAACAGTTTGGGTGCTAAATCTGTGTTTGAGGTTCAAAAATAAGAAGAAAGCCAATATACTGATGATTCAAATTCCAGATAGAAAATATTACAGATCTGAGACAAAAAATAAAATTTAGGTAGTGATTTTGGTGTAGTTCTAAATCTAGAATTTAGATTGGCACCAACATCACTAAGTAAGAATTCCATCCAAAGCAGGTCTGCTCAGAATCCTACTCAGGTCTATTCAGTGGTGCTTGCTCCCAGAAAACAATTCTTAGAATAATACTGTAAATTTAGGAAACATAGGCTGAAATCTTAAGAACACTTTCCTGGGAGTAAGCCCCTCTGGATCATATGGGACCTATGTTTGGTGTAGTTTAAGTGCACAGACTCTAATCTGGGAGAACCGGGTTTGATTCCCCACTCCTCCACTTGTAGCTGCTGGATGACCTTGGGCAAGCCATAGTTCTGTCACAGTTGTTCTCTCAAGGAGAGCTCTCTCAGAGCTGTCTCAGCCCTACCTACCTCACAGGGTGTCTGTTGTGGGGAGGGGAAGGGAAAGGAGTTGTAAACTGGTCTGAGACTCTGAGGGAAGGGCAGGGTATAAATCCAATCCCCTCCTCCTCCTCCTCTTCTTCTTCTTCTTTCTGTTTAGGATTGCTCTCATAATCTGTTTAAGAGCATCTGTAATATAACATCAGAAGTTGGTGGAGTTTCATATCTTACAAAGTATCTTTGTATAAGAATACCACAGATATATATAAAGTCAAAAAGATTACTACTAAAAGGGAAAAAAACTCCTTACATAAACCATCCATCTCTTATCCCTCTTTCTTAGTACCTCTGCCAAGATGGAATGACAAAAGTGACACATTATTTTTGAGGGGGAAAAAATCACATTAATGTAATAAAATGTAATAAAGGTAGTTAACAAATAGCTATGAAGACAATCAGTTGATGTGCTTATTTTGGGGAAATGACTGAACTATCAAGATAACCACAACTCTAGTTCTATAGTTCAAGACTAAAAGAATGCAGAACATTAGCCATGACATTTTCTCTGGGGAAAATGCTAAATTATTTTCAGAAACATGCTGGAAAGAAAAAGACACAGATTTCCCAAACGAGTCTCTAGATAACTGAAACATTTCAGTGATATTTCCTAGATGTATTTATGGAGAGCATAGACTAGTAAATATTCACCAGTAAGGTTCTTCTTTTTTCTCCAGGCAAGTCCTTTCTACTTGCTATAAATCTTCTGCTGGTATACTAGTTTTGGAATAAGCATTTGACCAGCAACTACTGGCTGTTAGGCTAACACATAGGTAGGGTTGCCAGCCTCCAGGTGGGGCCTGCGGATCTCCCACTTTTACAACTGATCCCCAGCTGACAAAGATCAGCTCTCCTGGAGAAAATGGCTGCTTTGAAGGGTGGCCTCTAGGGTTGCCAGGCCCCAGGTGGGGCCTGGGAATCTCTCACTTTTACAACTCATCCCCAGCTGATAGAGATCAGCTTCCCTGGAGAAAGTGGCTGCTTTGAAGGGAGGACCCTATGGCATTGTACCGTGCTGAGGCCTCTCTCCTCTCTAAACCCCACCCTCTCCTGGACCCACCCCCAAAGTCTCCAGGTATTTTCCAAAACAGACCTGGCAACCCTACACACAGGTCGGTCTTATCCAATGGGCAAACAGGGCAGCTGTCCTGGAAGCATCCTGCATGTTTGCCCAGGGTTCCCAAAGGTTTGCATTTGCTTTCTTTTAAACAAAACTAGTATACCAGTAGGAGACAGTCTCAACTAAGTAGAGATAGATTAGGTGGGTAGCCATGTTAGTCTGAAGCACTAGAACAAACTTTGAGTTCAGTGGTTAGTTTCTGAGATCTGATGAGAATGGGTTTAGTTTGGGCCATCCCAGTCAGAGCCCCCAGTCCTTATAGCTACATCTAAATTCATGTTGAATCAAAATGCTCTGATGCTATCATTAAATTATCACACAGTCATCAAATCTAATTCTGAACTGAGCCATAGGATGTGGATAAAGAAATTCACACAATGAGTCCAGAGACAGAAGGAGGATTTTTCTACAAGCTGGGGGAAGCCTGATGTTTGCAGAAAATATAACAAAAATGGAGTAAAAAACCCCCATCACAACCACAGAAGCAAAGTCTGCTTCTTTAAGAAAAGTGTGCCATTGAGATTTTGTGATATGTTAAGAGATCTGTACAGCCATTTCAGGGATTGCTAGACATACCCAGGCATAGGGTTGCCAGGTAAGGCTGACAAGCTGGCCGCGGACTTACCAGGAGGCTCCAGGAGAGGGGAGGGAAGAAGCCCAATTGAACTCTGAAGCAAGTTCCAAGTGAACTGCCATTGCATTTAAAGAGACAGTGTTCCTTTTAAATGCCTTCCCTCCATTGGAAATAATGGAGGATGGGGCACCTTTTGGGACTCATAAAACTGGACCCCCTGTTCCAGTATTTTTAAAACATGGTGTTTTTTTTTGAGGACAGGCACCAGCATCTATGCTGAAAATTTGGTACCTCTACCTCAAAAAACAGCACCCTGGAACCCCAGATACCCATGGTTCAATTTTCCATTATGCCTTATGAGGACCGGTCTCCATAGGGCATAATGGAGTGCCCGGTAGCCATCCCCTCCCCACTGCTTTCTAATAGCCCTGAAGGGGGGAGGGGCTCCAAACTTGGGGATCTGCTGCCCCCAACCAGAGATTGGCAACCCTCCCCAGGCAACATTTCTGAGACTGCCAAGCCTCAATTAGTGTTAGCACAAGAGAGGGATGGATACACACAACTAAAAAAGGTAAAATAAAGGAGAAAGGGAAGGTGGACTAGAGGGGAAGAAGCAAAAATTGGGGAAAGGAAGAGTTTGGGAAGGGGACAGAAAACCCAAGGGGGGAGGAAAAGACAGAGGCTGAGTTAGGGAAAGAAACAGAACAGGATTGGTGGGAAGTGAAGGAAAGGGAGGGGGCTGCAAGGGGGAGGGAAGGCTGAAGATGGGGAAAAGATGAAAGATTGGTGGGGGACAGGAGGGACACAGGGCTGAACCTGGCCCAGACCCACACTTAGTAATCTTTTAAAAATTATTTAAATACGAAAAAAACATGCCATCAACAATTAATTTTTTCACTCATAATAGTGTGAATCTCAGTCAAAGAAAGTGACTCTATGAGAGGAAGGATGTGATGAACTCAGACAATAAGAGTAAATATTTCATTTGTGTATGAAATGAAATATTTCATCCCCCTCTCTCTTTTCCTCACAACTTAGGCTGAGTGTTTGACTGGCCCAAAGTCACATAGTGTGCTTCGTGGCTAAGTGAGGATTTGAACTCTAGTCTTCCCACTCTTAGACCAATACTCTAAAAACTACAACACTTCCATACTGTATACTCAATACGAATCTCCAAATTCATCTCAGAATCCACAGTAAATCCACAGTAAATACTGGCTTCCCTGACCTGAAAATATGGGAGCATTTGTTTGGCTTAAGTAGGGCCCAGGACAGCAGTCTTAACACACTTTCTGTATTTGGTGAATTGGTTTTATCTTCCCCCTCCTCATGAACAGACACACACACACACACACACAAAAATGGCTATTGCCATATCTTCTGTTTCTTTTTCTCTATAGCAGCAAGTCCTAGGATACCAAACTCACCTTAACTTCCAGCATTTAAGCTACAGGTCTCTTCCTCCCACCCCCCCACCCCCCAATGCACAAGGGTAAAGACAGAAACATTCCCATGTCCTCCATTTCTTTTTCTCTATAGCTGCAAGTCCCAGGATACCAAAAACACCTTAACTTCCAGTATGTTGTTTGTTTCGATGATACACAAGTTGAGTGTAGGGGCTTTAGGCAGAACTTTCAAAGAGCCCAAGGAAAAATAAGGTAAAGCAGTGGAAGGGTGCTCCTGTATGGCAAGTAAATGTCCTGAAGTCACAGGGAAAGAAAGTGAAGTTGGCAGCCTCTGTGGAAATGGAGAGGATGAAATGGCACAGTTTAAGCCTAAGCCACTTCATGATGCCACCTGGCAGCTGGGGGGGGGGACTTGAGCCCCTCTGCCCCCTGGAATTTTATGCCCCTGGTGGGGAAGAGTCTACAGGCATGCACTGCTGGGGGAGGAAAAGAGGAAAAGAACAGAAGGAGTGGGGAACCGAGATCCCACCTGCAAGTCGTTGGAGATCCCTGAATATTACCCTGAATTTATGATGTATTGGGAGAATGGAAATATATATATTTTTTTATAAATTATAAAACAGAAAGCCCCTGATAACATAAAGGACAGCACTGTACACATTCTAGAAAATAATTTCTAAAATATTCTGCCTGATTAACCTCCTTATCTCCCTCTTTTGCTAATACTGTTACACACACTTCATCCAACACAAAATAAAAAAGCACACCTCCAGTATGTCAAAATTACCATTAAAACAGAACAAGGTATTATTAGTTGATATTATTTTCCAGTTAATATAATCACTTTGACATTCAAGCTTCAGAGTTCCCTTGGACAAGTCAATTTCATACCTTGTCAGTGATATATCACAGAAATGTATCACATCAGTTTACTGCAGAAATGATAAATCACTTGTTTTACCAAAACAGAACACATTACACTGAAGCTTGTTTCAGCCCATGCATGTCAGATTGATTGCTATCAATAGGCAGAATGAATTTGGAACAAAGATCTCTCTCTCTCTCTCCTGTTCTCCCTCTCCCTCTTTTTTCCCAGCTCCCTCCCGCTTGTCTCTGCCCAGAGGATATAATATAAATATAAAAAGGAGACATCCACTAGAGGAAGAGGCAGCAAGTGCTAGGTCAGAGGAATGGGTCAGGCTCAGGTTTAGCCTACCACATTACAATCACCGAGATTGACAGCAGCCACTTCCTTATGGAATTCTTCCAGGTAGATGCATTTTGTGTGTAGCCTTGTCATTGCACAGATATAACAAACGGAAGCAAATTCAGTCACACACTGCAGCCAAATGGGGAAGCTTAATGGAGAAGGAGCTCCCATTTGGCTTAGCAAGGCCAGAGCCCCAAGTAAGGTGACAGAGAGCCCTGCTTTTACAGGAAAGTTTCAAGGAATTTAAAGGGGTACATGGAAACCCTACATGCACTGAAGTGACTAATTTTTCATCTGAATTTGTTCAAGTATCTTTTGTTTATGGAATACCTAACTTATACAGATCTGTGATCACTGTAGCTGTAATAGAGTTTCATATACCAGTACAGTTCTAGCGCCATCCTGTTGTGAGAAGGGGTGAGGCCATGCAGGGTTTTGTTGTGGATGGGGCATTCCTTCCAAGGACTCCTCCAGCCTTACACTCCCCTCCTTCCCTCCTGCCCCCTTCAGGGCCTTGACTGGCTGCCACATCTGTGGTTCAAGGGCTAAACTTAAGAGAGCCTAGAGTACACTACCTGCCCCCTTGGGCAGCTCCGGCCCACTGTGAGGCCAGATATGAGGTATGGAGCAGACTGAATGAAAAAGATTAACTTATTAACAAAATACTGTAACAACTGACTCAATACAAAAACAGATATGAAAATGGAGAAGAACACAGGGTACACAGGCTAGCCTGATCTCCTGAGATCTCAGAAGCTAAGCAGGGCTGGCCCTGGTTAGTATTTAGATGGGAGACCTCCAAGGAATACCAGGGTCACAGTGCAGGTGCAGGCAATGGCAAACCACCTCAGAACATCTCTTGCCTTGAAAACCCTATGGGGTCGCCATAAGTTTATTGCAACTTGATGGCAACATCTCCCCCAAACCAAACTATAAACACATAGGGCGAAACTCCCACAGAAGAAGACAGCTAGTAAACAATGAAGTTCCCTAATGTGACTATTTTACTAGTTATTTCAGTATCTGGTCCTCTTTAAGCAGAGCTGGCTCACCCATTAGGTGGACCTAGGCAATTGCCTAGGATGCCATTTCTCCAGAGCTGGAACAATAGCAAAGAAAACAAGTCTCCAAGCCAGTTGTCTTGTGGCATCACAGGATTGGTTGTGGCACTTGGCACTGTGCAGGTGCAGTGGGCAGAGACTTTCACCTTTGTCGGGTCTGGTCAGAGTGATGCTACAGCAAGGGAAAGCCCTAGGCGTGGCCATGTTGCACCATGCTGTGGCACTTAGGCAGTGGTTGGAGTCAGGGAAATGTGTCTCTGTGGCAAGTATGAACATGTGACTCTGCCTTATGCTGAATCAGACCCTTGGTAGATCAAGATCAGTATTGTCTACTCAGATTGGCAGTGGCTCTCCAGGTTCTCAGGCACAGGTTTTTATAACACCTACTACCTGGTCCTTTTAATTTGAGGTGCTGGGGGATTGAATCTGGGACCTTTCATGTGCCAAGCAGGTGTTCTACCACTGAGCCACAGCTAGGGTTGCCAAGTCCTTACCGTTGTGCAGTGGGGGGAAGTCCTTTCATGCTCGGGAGAGCTTTGGCGTGCACGCAAAGTGCGTGCACCGTGATGACATAACCCGGAAGTGATGTCATTGCGTCGGGCACATTGGGGCGAGACCTCTCTAATTTGAGGGAAAACCATAGAGTTTTCCCTTGAATTATAGAGTGTCCCCCCCAAATGTGCCCGACACGATGACGTCACCTCCGGGTGACATCATCGCGCCGGGCATGTTGCCAGAGCCTGGCAATTTGGGGGCGGGGTCCAGCGGGCCGCTCAAGCAGGGATTTCCCCACCCCCCGGGGGGACTTGCAACAGCTACAGCTGCGCTTGTGCTGAGGCAATGGGACAGTGGGTAGCACCATGATGGAGGCACCATGGCAAGACACAGCCCTGGCCCCAGTGAGTAAGTGTAGTCTGTATGAGAATAGCTCCCCCCCCCCAAAGGAAGGGAGGGAAAAATAATTTGCAGTGGATGCCAGAAGTCCTTGGACTGGCTGGGCCTTTAGGTCAATCTCACCCTCCTTGGATAAGGCATCATCTGCAACTGATATAAGATTGCCTGCCAGTGGTTGACAACCAGTGGGAGACTGGGGGGCGGGTGGAGACATAGGGGATGCTATAGGCAATTTAGGGAAAATCAAGAAGTGATGTCATGGCTCTTTAGGAATTTCTGGGAACTCTATGGTAAAACCATGATGTTTCTAGCAATTCCTATAGTAGACGGACATCACTTCCAGGTTTCCCCCAGAAGTAACATCACCAATGATGATTATTATTTTTACATTATTTTCCTCCCCATTAGCTCCAGGAGTGGTGGTGGGAAGTGGGAGGCAAGGGCAGGGAATCCACCAACCCTGGTGGGAAAAGAGGAGAGCCTAACCTGACAGCAACCCCTCTGCTGCCTAGCTCTTGGGAGTGAAAAACCCTCATATATGCTCTCTTTCAAGGCTCTTCCTCCTCAACAGTGACTTACTTATCTTTTTCTTCCATTTTCCTCAGTCCACTTGTGATGCTTGGAGGGTGACTGGGAAATATAGGCCTGCAACAAAATTTGCATCAAGGACCATTTTCCTATGTGTCAGGGAAAGGTGGTCTAGAGGCCTGCAGGCCACTCCACTCCTTAGCCTCAGTCCTTAGATCATAATAGATACAAAAACAGAAGATTTATTCTGTTATTTTATGTGATTTGTTGCAATCTCATTCTAGTTTTAAGTGTATGGGTTTGGCCCTCTAGTAGATGACAAGATTTTAGAAGTATGACTGACCCCTTTTTAGGACCACTCCGTTGCATCTACAGTGGGTTTGGGTCTTGTGCAGAACTGGCATAAACTTTGTTCTCCATCTATAAGGCAAATAGTTACCTTGTTTTTGTTTCTTTTGAGTGCTTGATATCTTGTGAGATGAATTGTGTGTTGAAGCTTTCAGAAGGCCCAGCCCTGAAGAGATTGGACATGGGGACTTGAAAAAATGGTTAGTAGGGGGGGAATGGTTACTTGAATTCATCCTCATGTTTGTTGGGGGCATATGTGGTAAGACATGCAATACTCAAGCTGTGTATACAGAGTATATATGTGCTCACAAAAACATGAATATGACATGAAACTAAAATGTAACCTTTTTATGTATCAGATAGCTGTGTGAATCCAGTTGCACTGTTCTTCTGAGAACAGGTGCAAATGATTTCAGAGATGAGTACATAGATCTTAAACTTGCCCACAATCCATCATCTCTTTTGAGAGTCATTTTCCAAAAGCATATCAATGAGCTCTTGTTCTTCTTTGAGTTCTGTTTTGTGAGATGACTCACTCACTACTTGATCCACTCAAATGTTCCTTTGGAACAGAGACTGTATTTTTAGTCTTGGAACTGTCTGGTGATCACAACAACTTTTTTTTTTTAACTTCCCAAGACTGTCTTCCCCACTCTCTGGTGCCACATTGAATGTTTTCTGCTTCAAGGTTTTCTGGAATGACATGCAACCTGGGAATCATTTGAATCTTCTGCTGAACATAACAGTAATTTCATTTTCCAGTGCAAATGCTGTTTCTGAGTCAGCTGCATAGCAAATTGCTAGAGAAGAAATAAAGGTTCTGTGGGTTGGCAATATTACACTCTGGAGATATTGTCATATTTATTTATTGAAGGTCTGATCCTCAAGAGTTGTAGTGCTGCAGTGCCCATTCATTGCAGTGGCACTGCTGTTGTAGAGCACCCGAAGAATCAGGTTTCAGATGAATACAAATGAGTGGAATATGCTGTGAATAGGATATGTTTACAAAATAATCAGCTTGACATATTTTGCTGCTCTGAAAGTTTTAAAAACAAACCTCTAAAATTAGATTGGAAAGCAATTAGATTCAACAAAGCATTTTAAAATTTATTTTTTAGTTTTAAAAAAGTTATAAAATGAGCATTTAGTAAGAATTCACTTAGAGGTTTTTTCCTTCATTGGGAAAACCTTTGAGTGTTCTTGTTATGTCCTGGACTCAATTCCACAGACAACCAGGCTGCGATTCTCTATGTGTACACTTGTATGATTCTCTGATGTGACCAAACATGTAATGATGTCGGCCATGTAGTCTGACCGCATGGCCTGGAAAAGGTACAAGCTTGAGGTAAAAGAACAATAGCACCCAGGCTCCTAAAGATCCACCTATCAGGGGCTTCGCATATTCAAATGAACCAATGTAATCTCTGGTGGGAAGATTGACCTATCCCGCAGTGTGGGTGTGGATGGGGGGGGGGTGAGGCTTTTCTGTGCATATAAGCTGACCCCCGGGCCACCTCAGGCATGCCTGTTCCTGACCTACAATAAACTTGATCATGCTGAAACTCACTCCATCTGCCTCCAGACTCCAGTACTTTTCAGTTCTCCTCTCCACTTTTCCCATTCTTGGATTTGGGGGTGACTTTGCCTGTGTTTTGAAGCCTTTACAAATCAGCCTGTGGTTCTGCTCTGAGGTTTCTGTTCAAACTGGCTTGTAGCCACACTCCTAGATTTATTTATGTATGGGTTGTTTTACAGATCAGCAGCACAGGTCTCCAAACAATCAAAGGAGAAACCTGGCTGAGATACATAAATTTAAGCTAGTTATGGCTTCAGAGTGTGGTTTGAATTCTCTTGAATGCTTGTAGGTACAAACAGGCTTTCACTGACTAGCCACTAGGCTGGATCCTTTAAAACACAGAGGATTCCATCCACACCAACCTGCTCTTTCCTAAGAGTCAGAATGAATTACACAAGGTCTGCTCATCAGCAGCCAGGCCTCTGTTCTCTCCCAGAGGCAAAGCTAAAAGCACTCTGTCACATTACCAGGTAGAGCTACTCTTCAAACTGTTTGCTTTTGTGCTAAGGCAGATCTGAATTAATTCCAGCTGTGTTCCTCTCCAGTGTTCCATCCCACCTGATGCTGGGGCCTCACTCCCAGAGGCTCAGGGATCAAACAGCTGTTTTTCTCTTCAGGGGGAGGACAGTTTCCTGTCTGTCTCTCACAAATGGCCTCTCTGATGAGGTTAGGAAAGCACTCCTGGCTTTCTATAAACTATGAAAAACTGAATTATTTAGGAGGGCATTCTTAGACAGGTAATAGTATAATATACTGTAACACAGAGTGTTGTAGAAAGATATTTTAAATAAGGGAAATGTAGCATGTACTTTCTGTTGCTATATTTATTATCCTACTATGTTATTTTTGCATCATTTAACATGTCAAGCACATGCTTATGCTTTGTTTAAGCTTTGACTCAGATTTGGTGTCAGGTTTCTGCAGTTCTGATCCTATTACATTGCTTACTGGATGTGCTATCCTGTTGACCGTATTGATTTGCACTGGGTAATCTTCCTTGAGTCAGAAAGGTAGATTATAAAGAATGTCAATAAAATAAAAATAAAGCACTCTGTTCTATTATACTGCGATTCTAATCCCTTTATAAAAATGCCTTCTGGAGCATTTTTGTTTTGCAATTGGGCAACGCTGTCATGGCAGAACATAGTGGGAGAGCCAGTCTTGGAAGTATCTGGGTCCAAGGCCATTGTTAGCTTTGTAGGTGACACCTTTTATAAGTTATTTTGTAACGTAGTACCTTTTGTAAGGTATTAAATGACTTTTATTTTTTTATTTGACTGTCACTTTTTCTTACAGAGTTTGAGAAACTTACCATTCATGTTTTTATAACATTAAGACTAATGCTTTTTGGATTTTTTTTACCAGCTGCGACTAATGTCAAATCCAGTATGCGCCTACTGTCAAGGGTGAACTACTGAGAGAGCATGTTATACTGAAGACTTTTCATTACTTTCAGGGTTCAGTGATAATGCTGGTAAAAAGTTGGAGCTGTGTTTTAAAAATAGCTCACAGGTTTTTCCCCACTGAAAAAAGTTTTAATTGTAAATTTTCAGTGTTTTTCATAAAGCTTGTATTTTAAATGCTTGTTTCCTGCCCTAATGTTAAATACTTAAAAAACAGAAAAAAATATATACAGTATTTTGTTCTGTCCATAGTGCACAGGATGAACTGCACTACTTTCTTTTTGCATGGTGTTTCATAAAATCTATGATTTGGGCACAATTTGAAAAGATTTAGGATTTAAAGATGTGCTCAAATATACTCAGGAACTGAAATGTTTTATTATGTGTCTAATTTTAAGCATATGTGCATTCCCTAGTGAAGCATGAGCATAATTATTCGCAGAGTGGGCTCCCTATCGCCTGGCTTTGCCGTGGCGTGCGGGAGCCGCTTTTGCCGCCTCGTGTGATTCAAGGCAGCAGCAGAGTTCGACGTCACTTTGCTGGGCGGGGGTGGGGCTTGCTTGATGTGAGCCGTTGCCCCGCTCCCGCTATTGCAGTTCTTCGCATGCTCGCTTGGTGTTGAGCACACCGACGGGGAGAGCTTGCTGCCGCGGTCTCTCGGAGCAGCTGGGAGGCGCGTTTTTTCCTGCGGCGTTTGGCAGCGGCTGTGCACTGCGGCCGTTTTATTCGGTGCCGGCTGTGTATAGCTCCAGGGCGTGTTGTGCGGCGTTTGTGAGGCCGGCGACAGTGGAGCTTGTTTACTGGCTGGTGGGAGTTTTGAGCGGCGGTGGGGGCCGTGTGAGCTTTGCCTTTGGGCGATCGTCGCTGGGTCGTTGGAGTTTTCCCCCCACTCTCACGAGGGGGGGGGTGCTTGACGGAGTTTGGCTGTGCAGGGGAGAAAGCAGCCTGCTGTGGCCTGCAGGCCTGGTGGTGTGCTTTCGGCCTGCGAGGGCTAGGCCTTGTTGGCGGGGGGGCCTGGCCTCATTGCAGCTTCGACGGTGAGGGAATCCATCCCTCTGGGGTATCGAGGGGAGTGGCGTCCAGCCTGTCCTTTTTTCTTTTTCCCCCTTTGGCCCTGTCCGTGTTGATTGGTAAAGTTCGAGCCATTTTGGTGAGGCTCTGCAATTTTATGGCTGGGCCAGTTGGCTCTTGAGTGCCTTTCTGGCTGGCAGCCATTTTGGGAGATCCTCTTTACCTCATGCTCGGTGGCCATTTTGTTGGTGAGGCTGGGCAGCCATTTTAGGTGGCACTCTCTTTTTGTCCCAATTGGTTGTGTTTATTGGCGGCACCTAGGGTATTATCTCGGCTGCTGTTCACTTATTGGTACTTAAGGGATAGGGCTTTATATTGTAAAAATTGGTTTATATTGTTATATATTGTTATATTGTTAAAATTTGTGTTAATTTAATTTTTGCTTCTCATAGTGGATTTGAACATGGCTTCTGGAAAGGGAAAAAGCAAGGGCAAAGGTAAAGGTAAACAACCAGCGCCCAAGAGAACCAAGAGAACTCCTGCACGGACGGTTCCTGTAGTTTCCTTGGACGATGAGGATGGAGAAGATTTTGTGAATGTGGCCATTCTGCAGCGGCTTGAAGCGCTTGAAAAAGAGCGGGGTGTGCCTATGGGTGGCTTGGCTGCTGGTAAAACCTCTAATATGTCTTTTCAAGCGCAGGTGCTGGCCCGTTTGGCTTTTCTGGAGGACAAGCAGGAGGTGGCTGCGTCAGGGGGCCCAGAAGGAACCATTTCTGGCCAGCAGGGGCCGTCTGCTGGGGAGCAGCAGGTTGCTCTTTATCCGACTCCCCAGGTCTCTGGAGGTAAGGAGATGGCTCTGGGTGGTCAGGGATCGCTATGGCCTTGGGGCCCCAGTGGCCAAGGAACGGTTTCTTCACCTGTACAACACGCTAGTTGGCCTCAAAGTACGGTACCTGAGCAGGGTTCTGTCATCTCTCCCATACCACATCCTAGTTGGCCGCCAGGGCCAGCATTGAGTTCTCCCGCTGTGGGCCACGGTGTTTGGCCAGCTTACGGTTTTCCCCAGTCCTATATGGGCTACCCATATTGTAGTGGTTCATCATTTGACACGGTTGCTCCAGGGGCAGTGCCGAGCGGTGATGTGGATTTGCCTTTGGGCGATCACCTCTCCACGGCCACCAAGGAGAAGATCTTAAAGGGGGAGTATGTTGATATATTTAGTCTTCTCTATCGCGAAATGGAAAAAAAGGATAGGGACAACTTAGATGAGCGGGAGAAAGAACGCTTGAAGCGTAGGGTGGTTGACAGGAGATGGGTTCCCGGGGTTCCTGATTTATGCGGCCGTCATAATCCGACACCAGCCTTGGAGGGCGGGTTCAATGATCCAGTATTTGGACATTATTTACAAGGCCTTCACTGACTTTCCCAGCCCTGCCTGGTCCCAATATGATGAGGAGTTTCGGATGAGGGCAGCCATTAACCCGGCCATGCGGTGGGATAAAATTTGTCCCAGCCTGTGGCTGCAACTCATGTCACCTGCCAGGTCTGCATGGGGTGAGTGGTCTCACAGTGGCCACTCGGTTAAGAGGGCGCCAGTGCAGGCAGGTTCCCGCCCTATGGCGGGGCAGGTGGTTCAACGACGCCCGCTTTGCTGGAAGTTCTCTTCCCATGGAACCTGCAGCCGTAAGTCATGCACTTTTAGGCATGAGTGCCCCCTTTGCGCAGGGCCTCATGCATTGTCCAGTTGCCCACGGTCCAAGGGCCGGGGGGGAGGTAAAGGTGGCAAGCGGGCCGGGGGAGGTGCAACTCACAACACCTCTTCTGACAAAGGGTCCCAGCCCAATTAAATTGAGAATTTTGGAACACTGGTTGCGTAGTTATCCAAGGGTTGGCGATCAGGCCTACCTCTTGGATGGGTTTACTGCCGGTTTTCGCATACCCTTTCAGGGCGTGAGGGCCCCCTACTTAGCTCGCAATTTAAAGTCAGTTCGGGGCATGGAGGACATAGTTAGGGCAAAAATTGCTAAGGAGTGCAAGGAGGGTAGGGTTTTGGGTCCTTTTGTTCAGTTACCAGTGGTTAATTTGAGGGTTTTCCCTTTAGGTGTAGTGCCAAAAAAGACACCTGGTGAGTTTCGCCTCATTCATCACCTGTCCTACCCTCGGGGGGAGTCGGTGAATGATGCCATCCCAGGTGAATTATGTTCTGTAAAATACACTTCTTTTGATGAGGCCATGCGGGTAGTTCGCCTCTGTGGTGACGGTGCGGAGTTGGCTAAGTGCGATATTAAGTCCGCCTTTCGGCTCCTCCCTGTACACCCGGAGGATTTTGAGCTTCTCGGATTTGCCTTTGAGGGAGGATTTTACATGGATCGGGCCCTACCCATGGGCTGTTCTGCCTTCGAGAGGTTCAGTTCCTTTTTGGAATGGGCCTTGAGATCTCGGACGGGTCTTTGCAGTACTGCCCATTAATGACATTATTAATAGAAATTTAGGGAATGTGCTTAATTTAGAAGTATTTCTTATTCCATATCCCTTTATAGGGTAGTCTCCATTTTATCCCCAAATCTCCCCCTCCCCTTATTTTGGCTATTTCACTGCTGTTTAAGGGGAATTCCCTTATTATTTCTCACGTCAGCAAGATAAGCATTACCTAATTGGCCTTATCAATCCAATCCATTAATCCAACTTGTATTACTTTCTAGAGAGAGAATGGAATATGTCAGGTTCACACAGCTGGTCACTGAGAATACAGTTAGGGATGCAGCAGACTATTAAAAAACCTTTGGAGAAGAATTAAAATGTATTTATAGGCAAGGAGAACAAAACCAGAAAATTGTTTAGGGACCAGAATGAAGAAACTAGGAGGAAAGGAAAGTGACAGAGAACAAAAATCAGGTTATTTCTGCTGATAACCTGTTCCTACATGAATTTATTTATTTTTATTCCATTTATACCCTTTCATTCTACCCAGTGTGGGTTACATCTTTTTCCTCTTCTCCTTTTTATCCTCAGAATTACTGAATAAGATGGGGTAGGCTGAGTGTGTGTGATTGGCCCAAGATAAGAACATAAGAGAAGCCAATGTTGGATCAGGCCAATGGCCCATCCAGTCCAACACTCTGTCACACAGTGGCCAAAAACAGGTGTCATCAGAAGGTCCATCAGTGGGACCAGGATACTAGAAGCCCTCCCACTGTTGTCCCACCCCCCCAAGCACCAAGAATACAATGCAGCACTTGCTCCAAACTGAGAGATCCAAGC